>CM041554.1:26651810-27251810 GCA_023238725.1 Scortum barcoo
AACCACCCCAACCAGAAAGCCTGGATGAATAAAGAGGTGAAAGCACAGTGCAGAACCAAAAAAAGCAGCTGACTTCAGGTCAGGTGACAAGGAAGAGTGAGAGTGAAAGGTGACATCAAGGAGGCAAAGTGGAGGCACCAATGAGAGACTGGGGAAAGATCTCAATACCAGCAACACCAAAGACATGTATGTGTAGGGTGATTCAGAACATCACACATTACAAAAGTGGGAGTGCCCCTACCATGTGTGAGGCCAGTAGTCACATGAGCTTAACACATTGTATGGTTACTTCAACAGAGAGTCAGCTGTCCGGTTACTCTGGCTCAGAGGACCGGCCAAAGTCAGCTTCCCAGTGGATATAAAACGAACCCTGAGTGGAATGAATATGAGTAAAACTGAGTCTGATAACGTTCCTGGTCATGTATTAAGAACAAATGCCAGCCAGCTAGTTCATGTCATTACTGACATTTCTAACACTATCACAGGCGAGAGCTCCAATCTGATTCAAGATAGCCACAATCATCCCTGTACCCCAAACATCAGAATGGAGGTGAATGCAGCAGGGAGGTAAAGTGCTTTGAGAAACCAGTTCTCCAGAACATCAAAAACCACATCCCACCCACTCAGTCTTCACACACCTCAACAACAACAACAACACCACCTACATTGGAGAGCTACAACCCCCATGAAGCAGATAGCACACTGGGGTCTGTTTGTGAGGAAGTCCAACATCCAGTTGCAAACCTTGCCAGAGTGTGGTACTCAAGACCAGACAGTTCAGTGGTGGTAGTCACACCTCCACTCTAACACTCAACAGCACCTCAAGACCTGCCTCCTTCCTGTTCATGCTGCACACCCACATCTGCAATCCCCCACATGGAGAGAACTCTGTTGTGATGTTTGTATATGACTCCTCCATCATTGGCTGGATTTCAACAATGATGAGGCTTCGTATGAGGAGGAAACAGGCAATTTGCCTGAACAATCTCCTGTTCAAAGTCAGCAAAACCAAGGAGTTAATTATTGATGTTTTGATGTTTTGAGTACTGATCTAGAGAGCCAG
Source organism: Scortum barcoo (assembly GCA_023238725.1). Lineage (NCBI taxonomy): Eukaryota > Metazoa > Chordata > Actinopteri > Centrarchiformes > Terapontidae > Scortum > Scortum barcoo. Next base: position 26,652,874 of record CM041554.1, read on the forward strand.
CATGTGATTGAGGGTTGGGGGGAGGATCATGAACTGCTCCATCCTCTCAATTATTAAGTTGGTTTTCAACACAATTATAAATATCTTCTATCACCCTGTCGATTTGTAGGCCTGCCTGCAAGTTGTGCAATGTGGTGAAGTGGAAAAGTTTGCTTGGACATAGATCAGCAGAAAAAAGTGTAAGCATTCTTTGAAAGCCTTGAAGTCTTCCCACAAATTGCGTGATTGTTGTATCTCTGCCTTGCCATTCTCCATTAGAGGCAGAAAAGTGTGGGCTTTTTATTGAAGAGAAACATCAGAATATCCTCCCTTAGTTCACAAAATTATTTCAGTTTGTTTCCTTTGCTAAGCCATCTCATGTCATTTATAAGGAGCAAATAATTATCCTGAGCTAACATGTCTGACAACAACTGGTAGGAACAGCAGTGCTGTAAGATGGAGGGTTAGCCTGCCAACATAAATGCCTCATCTATTACCATCATATTAATAGGGAAAATAAAGTATAAATGTCAGGTAATTCTTTTGAAATGTGTTCAAATGTTTAAATCAATAATTACTCCAAGTTCCAGTGCAAATTACCTCATGGGCTGTACCCAGTTGAATACCTCATCTATATATAATTTTCTTTCTTCTTTCTTCTTTGACTGATGAGCAGAGAAATAAATGGAGCGCCATCTTGATAACTTAACCCTAACCCTAACCCACATATTTACTGCCCTTAACTGTACATAACTGCACATAACTACTCTTACCTGCATACATACTGTCCATACTATATATACTGTATATAATGCACTTGCTGATTCTTTGCACTTCTGATTAAATGCTAAACTGCATTTCGTTACTCTGTATTTATACATGTGTAATGACAATAAAGTTGAATCTATCTATCTATATGGTGTCAGCCATATGATGGCTACACATGACAGACGTGAGCTGTTAGGAACAAAAATGCTCTTTCAATTTCCTGTAGCATGTCATAGTGGAAACGACTGATGCCGAGACACTTCACCACGTTCTGACCAAAGATTTTGCTTCTCTTACTGAGCTTGACAACTTTAACAGTGAGTTCTTCTCTGTAAGCATTTAATTATGACCCTCAGGCCAGAAACAAGTCAGGATGTCACCCTCTGCACATATACAGTATGTTACGCTCTGCTCACCTACACACTCAGCCCCTATCTGCCATTTGGAAAGAAAAAAATCTGAGCCCTTCTTCATGTGCATACAAAAGAAAATGCAAAAAAAAAAGGAAAAAAGAAAAAGAATATTTTTTCTTTTATCAATCACACTAAGTTTACATTTCCCCCCTGCAGACAAAGGCTTTTAAAGAGAGGATAAATGTGAAATCATCTGGCATGTGGAGATGTGGATGGAGTGCGGCGTGGCCTCCCAGATGAGGTGCAGCCAGTGCCTGTTGAGCTCTAACTTACTGCGAATCCTGAAGAGCTGCATGATGGGAAAGAACTGCTGGTGTGGTAAAAGTTGTGGGATCAAGGAACCGGTTTAAAGATATCATTTGTTCATTCATTAGTAATATATAAATGTTGGTCTCTGTGTGTGACCCTGTATCTGGGGATGATGGCTGGTGTTTGATAAAGCAGGTGTACCTTGAGGATATTGTCACACATTGCTTGGATAGTAAGTCACCCTGCATTTAAAAGCTAACAACAGTGTAAGGGTGTGCGTGTGTGTGTAAATGTGTGTGTATATTGTCAGAGCAAACTAAAATCCGAGTTGACATGCTCTCATTGATTTGTGTGGAAAAGACTGCTGAGGGATAAGAGCTGCGATGCTTTTGGCATAAACAAATAAAAAGCTGCTGTCAGCCAGTGGTACGCACCGCGGATTGAGACGTAGAGTCAAGACCAGCGCTTTTAACCAGCCAGCACCTGCACTAAAATCAATACCCTCTCCCTTTGATGGGCAAATCCAAACACTACACATCCTTCTGCGACTACAAGTACACACACACACACACACACACACATATATATTTTACATGGGCAGCTCAGCGCAGCTACCCACCTGTCAGGAGTAATCCTGAGTGCCGGATGTGAATATTGAAGAATCTACCAGTGTGACAGTCACCAGAGGGACCTGGCTTGAGGCGCATGTGTGTGTGTATTTGTCTATTCCATTTGACTGAGCTTCAAATATCCTCACAAGGATAGAAAATGCTAAGAAATCCTCCAAGAACACTATTAAAGATCCACAGTAAAATGCAATTTATTTTCGATCTTGTGTAATGTGTTTGGCTAGATCCAGTGAGAGTGCGCTCATCAGCAACACATCAGATGTTTCCATATGATATTCAAGCAGGGTTCTCTGCTCACTCTTTTGCTGCATGCCTGCTGCCACACTTCTCCTCTGAAAGCTACACTAACCCTTGCTGTCGCTGGTGCCACCATGGCTGTTGCCAACCTAGCAATACATTTGACATGAGTCATCCACCTGTTTTGATACATGAATTTGGATTTATGTTTAAGTATTCCTGAGAGGAGACATAACTTGGTTGAGTTGGATTAGGTGGCTTATCAGTACAAGAGAAAGGTTACAAAGTGCACTGAAGGCTCAGCAAATACATCATGACATATGAAGCATTAGATCCACTCAAGCTTTCGCTCCACTGAAGATATGAAAAATTGAAAGACATGAAAGACAAAACATCAGCCTGTGTGACGTAACGAGAAGACATACCATTTGTCAAACTAAATGAAATAAACAGTCGTCACATCATTTGTTGAGTTCTTCCCTTTTGTGAGGGTTGAATTAGGCCTAGAAGCCTGGTTTAGGTTTGTAGCTCCACCCAGTAATAGGTGGGGATAGAGCCTACCTTTGGCTATTTTCTACCAGCCTACAGATTCACAGGACTGCAAAGATCTGTATGAGCAGAAAGTACTTCTATCAACAACAAATCACCTTTCCCTTTTTCTCTCTCTCTCTCCAAATCAAATCTTCCCTCACCTGCACACACCAAAGCACGGCTCACCAGAGGCCTCAGACAAAGGAAGTGCTGCACCCTCACCTGGCCTTTTAAAGGCAGGCATATCTATCCCCACCTATTACTGGGTGGAGCTACAAACCTAAACCAGGCTTCTAGGCCTAATTCAACCCTCACACTTTGATCACAGAGCTGTCCTGTGTTGTCTCACCAGCTGTAATAAGTCCATACACCACAGACCTGGTTAACTGATGGCAATAAGCTGCCCTCTGTGGGTTGTCAAAAGCTTCTCAGAGAACAGAAGCAATCCTCGTTTACTGCAGTTGAGGAACACCAGTTTGAGGAGATGTGGACAATCATGAAATCCAAAATAATGAGTGGATTAGTATTATAAATATGCACAGAAATGAACCCCACTTTGAACTTCATGCTTTAGTTTTTATGTACTCTGCAGCTGTATCTGGAAGGTCCAACTGCTGGTAACACTCTCCAAAAACTACACCACGAAGACAAATGAGCAATCCAAACAAACAGTTTACTGATAAAAAAATCAGAATATATATATGAGAAATCTGCCATGTCACTAAAATATGTAGAAAATAAAAAGAAAATAATGTTGCTCAGCCGTAAATCTTCCCGAAGCAGACCATCCACTTTGATTCTGAGGGAGCTCCATTCTCCTGGGTGAATGTGATGGCACACACTGGACATATGGCAACAACAACAACAACAACAATAAAAAACTCCCATTACGTCTGGTTAAAAAGCTGTCTGTCAGAGGGAAACAATGTGGGCAAATGTCTGAGGGTCAGCTGACATAAGTCACATGCCCAGTCATTATAAGAGACAAAACTGTAAAAAGATTTCTGGAGTGAAAAACAGGACCAATAAAAATGAAAATATCAGAAAAAGGTGTATCAGGATTAATATTCATTCATATCAGTCATATCTGATAAAACCACACCCACACAGTCCTGATTAGCTGAGTGAGTTTTTAACTGATTGAGTGTTTAACTCTTCATAATTAATACCTGAGGGTGTTTTTTTCTTCTACTTTAAAGTAGTGTTTCCTTGTGGTATTATTGTTGGCACTGCTGTCACAAAGACAACTCAATTCAAAATCTTTTCAGATTCACAAGAGGGTCCACAGCAAAAACAAAAGAAGAAAAGAAGACATACAAGATAAGACAAAGACAACTGAATGGCTCTCTGTTTTCCTCAGAGGACACACTGCATTTGTTTCCAAATGTCCCTGAAAAGATGATCAACATCACTTTGGAAAAGAGAGCGAAGAAAGAAGAATGTTCACTGAAGAGGCAAGGGGAGGTAATAACATAGTAGACATGACAGCAGGTGGGAATACTTGGATGGGTTAGTGTGTTATTTCATGTTTTTTTTCACTAAATAAAAGACACTGTGCAACAGAGACATTGATAACAAATTTTCTGTCTGATGATTTTCATATGAAAAATCAATCTAGGTCCAAGTTCCAAGTCTGAGAACAGCCCCTACAACGACCACACATCTGCCCGTGTCCCTGGTAATGATCCAGGATGTTATCCTTTGACTGTAGGGCTGGTAGCTAACAGGAAGAAAAACCCTCTAAAAATTAAGAGACAAGTTTTTTAGGTAGTTTGGGTAATAGAAGGTAGACTGATTTGTGTCATGAAAGTGAGGCTTATTGGGGACCAGTGTAAACACAGTCAGTGTCAATATCCTATAGCCAATATATTGTGCACCTATACTTCATAATGATAAGTTAACCAAGGTTTACCAAATGACGTCCTGGGATACATAAAGTATTCAGATTTTGATTCTGATAAAGTAAAAAACTTATGTTATGTCTCATTGTTGCTTATTTGGTCATGAATATATTTTTATTATGGAGAAATACTTAGGATTTAAAAACACTTTTCAGGGGCCCTCGATGATTTCACCTAGAGTACACCTTTGGTAGCCATTCACCATTCCTCAAAATTGCTTTGGACAGTTGAAGTATTTATAACTGTCAGTGTAGTCAGATGTCATGAGTCACAACAGATGACAGTGGCTGACCACACACACACACTTTTTGGGGACATTACCTTGACTTGTAATGAGTTCCTTGAGACTTCAGAGAGAGGTCAGATTCACACTCACACACACACACACACACACACACACACACACACTTTTACATGTATACAGATACTGTAGATAGGAAGGAAGTCTGTAAAAGAAGTATTGCACTAAAAAAAACAAGACAAGTGTGTACAAGTACGAGTGTGTGGGATGCAGCAGTAGGGAGTGGGGACTGGTAAAAGAGAAACAGTGCGGAGAAAAGACTCCAATGAGTGGCAAAAGAGAAAAAAAATAGTAACAGAGTGAGAAAGACGGAGACAAGCTGGCAGAACCTCAGGGAGCGAGTTGGAGATAGATGGACAACAAACGACAGTATGTGCGGGGGCGACAGATGCTGAAAGAGAGTGAAAAAGGGAAAAAAGAACATGAGGTTTAGCTACTGGGGGACACGAGGGAGTTTTATTATCACATCCCCTCACCTCTTCCTCCACCTCCCTTGCTACCTTTGGCTATTTTCTACCAGTCTTGACCTGTCACTGCACTGCACCTCCCAGGAGCAGCTGCAATTAAACACACAGGGAGGACGACAGGGAGACGGAGAGTGAGAGAGACAGATGAACATACCAAATCCATCTCTGTCTGTGGAGGGACAGTGTGTATTGTGTGTTAAGGTAAACGCCAATAGGACGTTTGTCTCTGTCTGATGCACTTGTTCTTTTCCAATGATTCCCCTTCAGTGTTAAGCTCGTCCACCATTCTCCAAGTGGCCACTGATAGACGAGGATTAGTTGCTGCAGTCGGAGGAACAGACAGGAGAGGCTGACAGGAGCACCAATAACACTGGCCCTCCATTTTTTGGGTCTGTTTAATCAATGGAGAGCTGTTTCGAGGTCTCACACTTTTGAAACACTAATTTCAGACAAAAAACAAAACGAAACAACTCTTTGATTTATGGAATTCAAAGATCACAATATATCTTCATTATCATGACGGAGTTTGGGGGATCAATAGGAACAGAAATTCACCCTCTTCACATGGCTGTAGACAGTGATGTTGTCTGCATATGGATACAGGAGTCACAGTCACTCTAATTTACTGTACCATTTGATAGGTTCACAGTACACAGTCATCTGTTATGGGGAAATGGAGTTTTTTAACCTGGTAACTGAAAGGCACCTTGAAGGGCAACACACGCAACATTGATGTAACATTGCATAATTTGACGGACACAGAATTCCCTACAAATAACGTTAGTATTCGCTAGCACATGATGATTCACGTTCAATGCCAACAGTAACTGCCAATGCAGGAAGTAGTATGTTCTATATATATCTATATATATATATAGCTGGAGGCCAAAGGGCACCAACATTTCTGTGCTCATCAGTCTTTAAACTTCTCCTGCTAAGCCCCTCCTGATGGGATGTTTCTGGTTGATCAATAATTCAGTCAAACCCAAAACTTTCTGATTGGTTAGATTAAGAGACATGAGCTGTGTCCAGTATTGCTGCTGCTAAACAAAACGCCTGTCTGTCGACTCTTTCCCCTCCCGATGTTCTCATCTTCTCTCTAACAATAGGGACCTTGGTTATGTAAGCCCTGTGTGTGGAAGCTCAGGTGAGATAAGTGATTGCAGGTCAGATGGGTGTGGCAGGATCTGGCATGAAAGGAGAAAAGTCTGAGGGCGTCTGCAGGACGGGTAAAGGATGACACAGTGGGGGCCTGGGAAAGTGGAGATGTGGCTGAAGAGGGGGACAAAGAAGTGGCCATTATTTGAATACATTTTCTGATCATCAGTGCTTCATGTTGTTTTTTGTGGTCAAACAGAACTCACATTGATTATGCACTGATTATGTAAATAACACATTTCCTTGCTTCAAACAAACTCATTTGTACGACATGTTCTCTGACCACATCTTAAGGCAAAAGTGTTTGTAGCTGTTCCAAATGGCCACACTTGAAGGATGGCAGCATCTTCGTTTACTCCACAATCTCTCTCCAAAATGTCTGTGATTTGCTTGTCTTTGTAGTCCTTATTTTTATTATTTTTATTTTTATTTATTATTATTATTTTTATTTTTATTTTTTACAAAAAAAGAAAAATGGTTCACACAAGAAAGTCTTTTCTCAAAGTAGTTTCATACTGTTGCACTCAGTTGTGGGTTCATATGTACTTTCACATCTCTGTAAACACGGCCAGTCACTGCAAGAGGGCATGACTGTTAGATTGTTTTGTAAAATGCCAAAGATTTCAGAATCAGACCCACCAGTTGTGGTATCAGAAAGGTGTGTGCTACGCCATAAATACCCCTCCGTGTGATGGCAAACTTTATGTGTCCCTTAAGTGCCATCACACCCCACAGCAGAGAACAGGTGAAAAAAAAGCAGAAGTTAAAGACTTTGGATTTACAAAACAGTGGATAGAAGAAAAATTAAGATCAAAATTTATTTTAAGTGGTAACCTATTGTTTGTATTCCTCCGTCAAACAGTATATAAATCATCTGTGTGTTTCCATTCAGTTCTACTTTCACTTTCTGCATCAATGATGATTTAACTTGAACACATTTAGTTCTTTTTCACTTTTGCACATGTCACTCCTGACAGAGGACACAGCATTGTGGAAGTTAATAGTTTGGATATGTGGGCTTAGTAATTATTTATGTATACAAATGTGGCTGTGTGTGTGAGGCAGCTGATGCAGGAGTAAATGGGTGGGCTGTGAGCTGTAATAAATGGCAATAAGAGAAAGAGGGCTGTGCATGTGAATCTAGTGTTTGGCTTCCTCACTTTCAGAGACTGTGGAGCCACTCTGACAGTCAATCTGCTGGGGATGTCTTATGTTTTATTCATGTCCGGTCCTTCTCTCTATCTAACTCACTGGCAAACACTCTCTCTTTCACTGCCACATTTTTTCTTTGCAGTTAACTCTTTAGCTATCTCATGTCTACACCGACAGTAGAGGGACTGACAAAATCCAAGTAATGGTTTTACTTATTTAATATATACAATATGAGTGACTGTATTCTGTCACAGTTTAAATAGGTGGTATTCTGAATACAGCTGCTGTCTTAAAAATAGATTACATGAGAAGCCTTTATTTGTTTTTCTTTTAAAGTAGAAGTAGGTAACTTATTTGAAAATGACTTTCGGTCATATTATCAGTAGTACATTAGGAGATTCTCCTAATCTTACAGACAGCTGCTTTAAGGGACCTCCTAATTCCTCCTAAAAGTATCATGGATATCCAAATTAAATTTCATGGCAATCAGAAGAAAAGTTGCTGTCACAGACATTTAACTCTGAACCTAACATGTCAATCACATGACAGTATTTGAGGAAAAGTCAGAGAATAACCAAAGTTACATATTTATCACAGTCTTCTTTGAGTATCATAAATGTCTGTATCAAACTTAATGACAATCCAATCAATAATTCAGAGCTGGACTAAAGTGGTGGATGGACTAACCAAGGCTGCCATCTACACAGCCATGCCACCAGCAAAGCAACATAATTACATTTATACCAAATTCAGACTATTTATACCCCATTATAATTTATATCATACAAAACTCTTAAATGTAACTAAGCACTTATTTGAATGAAATTGGCACATATACTTTGCAAGACAAGGCTAAAAAATCTATAAAATTAAACAGGCTATTTCTTGAGCAATTATACAGAGAGTTACAACATTATTGATTACTTTATAGCAGTCATCTTTCTCAGTATTCCCAGACGCGGTCAATAAACACATGTTCATTCTACATGTCCTTTTATAGTGATGCTGTCAATAGCTGATGTGATGTGGGGACAATGAGAGACCCTCTGCTCTGCTGATAAGACCCTGACAGCCACAGCTCCAGTGGAGCAGTTCAACACTGCATTTGCTTATTTCAAAGTATAAATCAGTGTACTGCAGACATTAACGTTTCCCTTCCCATGCTTTTGCATTCTGTAGCTCATGATCTATAACAAATGCTATGTTCAGTGTTGATACAGGAAGTAATGTGCACTTTATATCACAAAATGAAAAGTAAAGCTTTGGTAGTTGTGGTGGCAAATAGTAATTTAGGTTATTAATTAATGATTCAATTGTCTTTTTTCTGTTCATTTTATGCCACACAGCAGCACTATTGTGTTTGGCTTTTACAACCAGGCCTAAATCCTTGATGTTCACTTCAGCAGCTGAACATCACCCTGTATTGTAGAATGATAAAAAAAATGAACAGTGAAGAGAAAAATACATCACACATATGAGATATGCACTTTTAGTCTCTAAGTCACTAAGGAGATGAGCTGTTGTATATTTTGGATTGACAGTTGAGCTGTCATATAGATGAAAAATGGTATTGTGAAGTAAAACACGGATAATCATTTTGGAAAAACTGTTGAAATTAAATCTGAAAGAATTGCGATAAGAGTTACTATGAGAAAAGATAAGCAGGACATAATATTTCATAATAATGTACTTGGAACTGAGTTTGACAGATTGATTTGATCATTTCACAACTTGAACGTACGTTATGAGAACTCAGGTTGGGAAGTGACTGGCTGATGGTTGTGAAGATGCGTCCTTCCAAACATTGTCAGTGTGTACACCATGTGTGAGAATATGCCACTCAATACAAACTTGTGCCTGAAGACTTTTTTTCCTGTGCTGGTTGAAGGTGCAGCCAGTGGATTTGGATGGAAATGTATGCGGTAGAGTGAGGTGCGAATACATTCATGCCTGCTGAGGCTCTCTCTTCCTGCCCAGGTGTTTCCACACAGCTCTGACAGCAATTATACACATGCCAAAAAGTTGCAAACAGCTTGGGAATGTTTCCCAGGGAATTCTGTGGTTTGTCAGTTTGTGTTTGTCTCTCAAAGCAGCAAATTTTAAGGATTGCCAGAACAGTTGAATAATTGGTTTATAAACACTGATTAATTTTGGGTTTGGTCTTATTAGGGCATTTAAAGCATTTATTTTTTTGTCATTTTATGTAATTTCCTTATCTTTTATGTTGATATAGGGATTTTTTTCTTTATTTTTGATTTTTGGATTTGATATTCATAGAACTGACCTTATTTTGAGTGTATTTTGTGAGAGTGTGCTGGCTTTTTGTTCTATCAGCCAATTCTGCTCAACAAATGAGACTCTCAGTGGAAGATGAAAGGACAGGCATCAAGCATCTTGATCTAAAAATTTAATTGTGAATAAAAACATCTCATCAAAAGCTTCCCTTTTGTGCCAGATAGCAGAAAATGGCTGCAAATTAATGAGGGAAAAATACATACAACATACTATGTCTATGTTACAAGTATAATTTCATTGAAAAGAAGTATCAAATACAATCCTACAAATACAAATTCTACAGACTGCTTTAAGTTTGATTAAACCAGAAGTCTCAGTAGTGAGCCAACAAACCACTGACACTGATAAGCAACAACCATCAAAACAAAATTCAAGCACAACCATTAACACATATTACACTGTACTGATTCTTATATGACACACATCTTTTTATATGTTTGATTCAGGTTTTTAAAAATCCTTACCTATTTGTTTTCTGGATGGATGTCTGACATTGTTTTTCTGTGGTCAGTCCGTCAATGTCTGGACTGAGGTCTTGAGCTGGAGCAATCTGTAAAACAGTGCTGAGGTTGTCATCAGCGATGCGTGATCTGTGCTTGGTCTTGTTTAGATTCATTATTTAAAACCTCTGTTTACACAGGTAGCTGCTTCCAAACATAGACAGAAGACGGGTAGCATGAAGTCGGAGCTGTGTGTCAAAGCAGGGGGCAGCAGACGGTAAAAGTCTTTGATCGCAGCTTCCTGGAACTCTCTCTCAGGCCAATGTTGCTCTGAAGCTCTTTTTGAAGGACATGGTGCGCACTGTCAACGCTGACGGTGAAAGGGTTGGCAAAGATGGCAAAGCTTGAGTGCTGTGTTCTAAAGTCAGAGAAGCGCAGATCAAGTTCATTCATTAACCGGTTCAATTTGGTAGCCAACTGAGCGCATACCAAAGAACCGGGAACTGAAGCTGAGACACTCCGACAGGCAGGAAAGAGGGCGAAATTGTTCTGTTCCAGGTGGGACTTCCATAGGTGCAGTTTACACTGGAAAGTTGTGACCATGTTGGACATCTGTGTGATGACTTGTTTGTGTCCCTGCAGCCTCTGATTCAGTTGGGCAAGATGCTCTGTAATGTCACACAACATAGCAAAACCACAAATTCAGGCAAGGGTTTTCCTTTACTTTGCATGCACACAGGGGTTGATGCATGGCTGCCTTTGTCAAAGCGACTCCCAGAGTGCAGCTCTTGGTGTTATGTTTGTGTGGGTGGGTTTTATATGATTTTCTACACATATAAAGCGATCAGTCTGTAAGGTTAGGAGAGAATAGTCTTATTTTTAAAATCAGAACAACTTCCAGCACCCTTCCTCTCTCTCTACTGTGTGCACCAGCTTGCTTTCAGCCTCCCAGCAGTCATGCTCAGTCTAATTATTTCTTTTTGACTCTTTATTACTCTTCTTCTGTTGACTTATCTTTCATGTTAAGAGTTCTTGTTGTCTCATTGCTTGGTTGTTCGCTTGTTGTTTATCCTCCATTATGTCCACTCTGAGTCAGTACACACCTGGTGGAGCGAGCCCATACAGGAGCAGTGACTGAAGCTCTGTCAGATACTCTGTTCTGATTGACGTTGTTTTGATTCAGGTGTGGTGGATGGTAGATGCTTTATGTGGGAGGCTGTGAAGGCCTTTTCCAAATGCTCGTCTGGCTTGTCTTCAAAAATGCTAATAGCATGGTGATCACAGTGACAATGCTAACATCCAGATGTTTAACAGATATACTATTTACCATGGTCACCATCTTAGTTTAGTGTGTTAGCATGAGAATTATCACTATACAGAGTACAGCTGAAGCATAAGGGAATGCCATTAGTTTTGTAGGTATTTTCTTATATTATAATATTGGAGAAAAATGAATCCTGACCTGATGATGAAACTAGATGAATAGTTGGGGTATCTGTAAATTATTACAGTTCATCCTCAAAGGGTCATGGATGTCTGTGTCAAATTTAATGGCAGGCCATCCAAAATTGCCTAAACATTAGAGTTCAAGGTCCAAGGGTTCAAAAGTTCATTTATGTATGAGTTACATAACACAGGGATGTATTACAGAATGCAAGCTGTAGTCCCTTAATGCTAAAAATAATAAGACAAAATCCGTTGATATGGAGTACAGAGGATGAGTTGAGGAGTCTCACAACCTGAGGAAGGAATCTGATGGTAACCTGGTTTTATGACAGAAGATATTTCTGAGCGTCTCAACCTATGCTGAGATTATTCACTAAAAACAACAAGGAAATATCAGGGAATCACTAAAGAAAGTCATTAGGATACTGCATGCACTGTATGTGACACATAGTAATCCACCCAGTGCTCTTTACAGGATCTCAGTCTGACCATAGTGGTGGACCGACCAACATCAAACATTTTACATGTACTGTATTAACCTGCTTACTGTAAATCTGTGTATACATGCAGTCACTAATGTGACTAATTTAGATTTCTCCCTTATCTACAACACTTTGGCTTACTTATTTGGACCATGTTAGTTTAGTTTTTGGAGTGTATGTGTGTGGGAGCGGGCTGATGTGAGGAGATGACAGCACACAGCTTCTCCTCACAGCGCGAAAGTGTCGGGATTTAACAAACACTCTTCTTCAACAGTGGAGTCAAAGTTAGTCAGATTTCTACGTGATTCTTTGTGTTTGTTTCTTTGGATAGAATTACTGTAATTACTGGGGCATATCTCTGTGTAGTAATCTCTTTTCTGATCCACCTGCTTAGCTGTTCTTCCTGCAGTCTTTTGTTACACACATACATCCCGGTAAAAGGCCCATCAGAAACCTGATTGACTGTACATGTCATCTCCAGGAGAAATCTACCTGGGAAAACCCTTCCTTACTATGATAATGGTCAAGGGACACTTACTGTTGACATGGCATAAAAAAAAAATCACCTTACTGGACTAAGGTAGGTAGGGGCTTCCAACCAACACTTGACCCACCACAGGTTGGACTGCCACACTACACATTTCCATATCACATAAATAAAGCAAGTTGTCCATTTTGCCAGTGATCCTGGTTTGGGTTATGAAGGTAATAAAAAATCATTTGGAAACTCGTATCTGTTGAACTCTGCAGTAGACGAAGTTACTCACAAAGGCAATCTGACAAATAAGCCAGCCCGCTCTTCTAACCATGCATACATATAAGTATCCATCAGCAGTGGCAGAATGTGGCTAAATGAAAGCGCTCAACAGCTCTGGATGATGTCCTAATACACTCCACGCCAGAGGCCTTGGCAATTACTGAAACTAGCAGAGAAAGAATGAAAACATTGGAGAGAGCACAACAGAGAATGATAAGTGAGTGTGGTCGCTCTGCCACTAATGAGATGTGCAGAGAATTAGATTTGCAGTTTCCCTCTGAATGCTGTTGCGGTGGAGTTGGAGCCATGGGCTTAATAAATGACCTTGGTGTTAATGCATCTGTGACTCTCTTCCACTTCCTCACATCCTCAGAGTATTGACTTTTTCCTTCACTGTGTTTATTTGGATTTCTCATTATCTTGATATTTTCAGAGAGGCCCGTCTTGGTTTATTGAAATCCTTTGCTTCTGTGACTCGTGGGGAAGAAAATGCTGTCAGGCGCCTCAGGACTTCAGCAGCTTTGACAGTGAATTATAGTATTTAGCCTGAAAACGATTTGTCTGTAATTTTGCACTGTATGATATAAACCATTCCATCATTGTGAGTGTGTGAATGTGAATGCAAGATAGCAATGATTTGTTTAATAGTTTTTATTTGATCTTCTGTTCATATTCTAGAAAGGCACAGGGTCAGTTTAGCAGTTTTTATTTATTTATTTATTTTTTACATTTATTGTAGTTGTAGACACTAGAAGACTATAAAAGACAGACAAAATACTGTTTGTTCATGCCCTGATGAACACCATCTGTGTTTTCTGATCTGCCATCCTATCAGCAGCCTTTTAAAACCATTACAAATCAATGGTGAATAATCTGTATGTTTATAACGTGACAATGCTTGATTTAAGGTTTGGTCAGGTTAAGACAAAAACAACTAGGTTAGGTACACAGGAGGCACAGCGTGAGCAGCATGTTAGCAGGGAACGATTTCTGTCCACTTGGGAGCTGACCCTGCCGAAGTATCAAATCCAGTAGGGGCGTTGTTGAGCCTCCATTTCCTTTCAGTACAAATGAAAGCTTTTTTGTACATTTGGGATAGCCCATATACTAAATGCCCAAATTAAGTCATGCTGCTCATTAAGGCTTTACTCTTCTTCTCTGGTGTCATGATAAGTTGAAACTTTTGTCATTTTTCATATGTGGCATAAATTATATTAAATTATGCTAATCAGGATCATTAATAATTGGTACAAAATTAAAGTGATCAAAGTAGTTTTGGCTATCAGCTATAATTGGTATCTATACTAATTAACAGAATTGACTTTAAATTCATCTCATCATGATAATTACTAATTGTCAGAAATACACTGTAAAACATCACAGCCCTGCTTAGTTATATCAGCTTACACTGTCTCTTTAACTCAAAGAGCTCTGATAAGTTTTAGATTTTGAACTTAGCTATTCTAGTTTTTGAAAGGTTAAACTTATTCTTAAACTTTATTCATTGTCTTGACTTCCTGAATATTTTGTCAGATTGACTTAACTTGCCATAGCAAGTTATCGGTTCAAAAAGAAAGAAAAGAAAAAAGTTAAAGTGTGAAAATCTGAGAACTACAGAAAAAAAAAAACTTGCTTCTGTATTTGAGTTTGAAAAAAACCTCTCCTCTTTCAAGGTTGAAGCACAGATATAAACAACTTATTATATCCTGAAGATAAGGCATGGTTTAATTTGGACAAAAGCATAGACACAATCTGACCTCAGTGAGAGGACTACTGCTGCCGGCGGAAGGATTCTATGTACCTGCAACGGCCATCCAATGGAGGCGGAGTAATATTTAACCTACAGTCTGAAGCACAGAGGGCCGTTACCACACGTTTTTTTTCTGCTGGAGGAGAGCACTGGAGGTGAGAGTAAATGATTTTAAAGTCTTTAATCTTTGCCATTAACCTTGGGGTTGTAACATAAAGATAACAGAGTTGTGTACTGTGTATGCCATGCTGACTAATGTGTTTTGATAGAAAGCTAAAAATGTGAAGGTATAAGAACATGTTTTTTTCTTTAAACTGGTGCAATATTTGTTTTTCATTAATGAGCTTCTGAAGTTCTTCATTCAGCGTTGACATGTAGCTTGATAGCTTCAATTGACATTAGCAACGTTAGCTGGTTAGCTAACTACACAGTCAAGGACAAAGGGAGCATGTGTGCTAGCTTCAAGTGTAATTTCTGAGGCTGATACTAATATTAAGGAGAAAAAAAGAACAAAAATGATCAATATGTTGGCCAGTATATACATAGGGTAGGGCATATAGGTTTTATGCATTCTCCTCCAATTGCTAAGGAACAATGATACAACATTATAAACAGCGCCGTGGACATCATCGAAGATGTTCAGGCCTTGTCTGTATTTCTGAAGGCTGTTTAAACACATTTCAAACCCAAACATAAATACCATTTGAAAGAAGATGTAAAAGAAGGTCAAAAAAAGTTATGCTGTGACTGTGTACATTCTCAGAGCCTAGTAACATTAACATGATTTCGCTCATGCTCACTCATTTGAGGAAGAGAAACAGTTAAATGTCCATTTGTAGACTACTCTTTCAAGTCTGGTGTACTATCAACCTTTACTGCTCATAGAAGTTGCTTTCATAAGTTTTCCACCCTAAATATTTTCAGATCAGACCTTTGTGTACAGCATATACTTACCATACAGATAAAGACACTTACAGATACTGTATTGGGGAGGATACTGTTTCGGATAGTGAGGCATCACCTTCACATGATACTCTACCTGATGCTGAACTCTTGGAAATGGAGAGGCCATTAAAAACCAGTTGGTCATCTTTATATCTTTATTCTTTATTTTATTTCCTCCGATGTAAACCATTTTACAGGTTTCTAATTCAGCAATACAGGAAGTAATTGATGGGTTATTTGACACTGGAGATCTTGCTGATCAAAATATTAAAGGGGAGGGGGGTCTTAGAGGAAAATAACTGTAGTTGATGCCTCTGTTGTAAGATCATGAAATTCAATCTTTGAGCCCACTAAAATTTCTTTCAAGGCAGGGGCCTTTGGGCACAGAGTGTAAAAGGTATTTTATTAGAAGAACTTTACAGTCATTGAATCAGTTGAATGTGCTAAATGTACAAGAAACAAACCATTCATTTGTTTATGTTCCTATTTTAGAGTTTTTAAGTAAGTTGTTGGAAAGAACTGAGATTCTTCAAGCATTACAGACATTCAGTCAACAGGAAGGTCATTACAGTTCTTTTAAAGATGGCGAATACTTAAAACAAACTTCTCAGTGAAGAATTAGGAATTGCTCTTGGCTTATACATTGATGATTTTAAACTTTGTAATCCATTGGGGACTTTAAAAAAGAAACTAAGTGTGTGGCATTTATTGGGTGATAGCCCACTTACCCATAAGATTTAGATTAACATTATCATCAGTTTATTTAGCGGTACTGTGCAAAACTGTGCACATAAAACAGTATGGTTATGGCAAGGTTTTGGAGCCGCTGATTAGAAATCTTGTGCATTTGGAGACCATAGGTCTATTTGTACAAGGACTTGGGTCTTATGTCAAAGGTACGGTTTTTTATGTGTCTGTGGTTAACTTAGCTGCACACTCACTTGCTGGATAGCAAGAGTCTTTCAATGTGGATAAATTTAGCAGATTTTGTTTGACTAACCATGTAGATATTCAGAACTATGATGTCAGAAGTGGGATTTTTACTTTGAGAAACACTTTATTTGATAAAGCTGTTAATGTGCTGAAGATAAGCGATGCCTCATGTGTTGATGGTTTGAAAAAACACTGTCCTTTAAGAAGACTTGCTCATTTTCATCCTGTGAAAGGGTTTCCACCATTTTACCACCACAATTTTCTTTATGATTTGTTGGAAAGAATCATACCTGTGGAACTGTGCATGTGTTTTTCAGATCTGACTGCTAAAAAGTATTTCACATTGAATAAAAGAGGGTTAGGGTTAGGGTTAGCCCTAACCCTAACCCTTAAAAAAATGGAAGTATTGGTGCCAATGGACAGGAGAACTGGGCACTTCTGAGATTCCTTTCATTGCTGATTCTATCCTATCTGTATCCTGCCTAAAAGACATTTATAACACAGTTTGAAGCAACAATCGTATGCAACACATTGCAACCAGCCGCAATAATGATGTTAGCTCCCTAGCTAATAAGCCAACACAAAAGCAGATATCTAGCTCGCTCTTCAGGATTCCATGAAACAATCACCTTCAACATGCTGATTTTAAACAATTATAATATGTTTCTAGTGACAAAAGTATTCTGCAGTATTTTAACATCACCCTTCAGTTTCGGCACAACTCATTTGGAACCTCGACCAAGGTGACACAAAAACAATGCAAGTAAAAAAAAGAAAAAGAAAAACAGAAAACCAAATAGGAAATGCTCGAAGGGAGTCAAGTCGAGCTGAGCTGTTGTGGCCACCATCACTTCTGTTGTATGTGTTTTGTATATCTGTTTAGTTGTAATTTACCTTATTTTATTTTACTATATTTTAATTGTATAATTTATTTTTAAGGTCTTTATATATTTTATTATTCTAGTACTGTTATTTATTTTTAATTTTATTTTATATTTTTATGTTCCTTAATCTATTTTTTTGTTGAGTGTTCTATTCTTGTTAATATTTTTTAGCATTGTTTAGGGAGCCTGAGATTTCATTACCAGTGATTGCTGATGTAAATTGTTGTGTAATTCACTCAGTTGTGATAAATTGTCATGTTTTGATGAAAAATATGATAAACATATTTTAAAATCAAAATCAAAAGTACTCACAAACCTAACTAGCCCAAGATCCTAAGAGTTAATCATCATTGTCACATCTAGTAGAAGCTGTGAGAAAGCAACAAGTGTACCCACTGGTGGCATTTGGATGAGAGACAAAGAAAAGGGAGTGAGAGAGCTATTAAATAAATAAAAGTAGCTGCTTCAATTAAAATGGGATCAAGAAAGTCATGTCAGTCAGCCTTCCACAGGATTAGTCCAGTACTCCTCTGTCACTGCGAGCTCACCATGCTGTATCACTGTGATTGCCAATTGCTTTGTCTCTCTTTTCTTTTCTGTCACACACATCAGCGATGTTTACCGGCCCACTGCTGGCTGTCATAAATGAAAAGTGAGAAGGTCAAAGTGATGGTATGTTAAAACCATTGCGATACATAACATGGACTGAAACACCAACTTCACAACTTGAACGCTGATGATTTGATGGAACCTGGTAGGCATACAGTCTACTGAGTCTGCAACGAGGAAGGCAAGGGAGAGACTTTATTATCCCAGACCCCGTCATTCAAAATTACAGCTATAGTTAACATTATTATTTATTTCCATTCTTTATTCATATTCTGTTTAACACTTATTGCACAAATTTAAGCCGCTAATGGTCATACATGTCAAAATGATTCTGCTCAGTATGCTTAGGTGTGACAAATAAAGTTTATTTACTCCCTCATTTATTCTCAGTGAGTTTTCATAGTGAAACTCCGGCTAAGAATAGCTGGTTTCTTAATTATTATAAACATGTACCTGGTTTGTTTGAAGATAATCCAGTAGTTTTTCTGAATATATTTTTTATCTATGTATGGGTTAGTAAGACAACATAAATAAAAAGTTGAGATTTACAGGAAAACGCTAGTGCTCTAGTTTTAGGTATGGTAAGGTCTCCCGTGGAAACAGGTCCTAGGTGATGGGCCAGACTAAGAGCAGTACACAAGCTCATCATGGAAAACAGACCAACAAAGACCGTTACGTCACCTGGATTGGCGTTACCGAGGGCCCCACCCTGGAGCCAGGCCTGGGATTGGGGCTCAGAGGTGAGCACCTGGTGGCCACGTCTTTGGGGGACCTGGGACCTGGCCGGGCTCAGCCCGAAATGGCGACGTGGCAGTGGGCCCGCCTTCCAGCAGTAGGCTCACCACCCACAGGAAGGTCCATGAGGGGCCGGTGCAAAGTGTGCTATGTGATTTGGGTAGCAGTCGTTGGCCGGGGGCCTTGACGACCCAATCCCTGGACCAAAACTTTGGCCACAGGGACATGGAATGTCACCTTATTGGGGGGAAGGAGGAGCCTGAGCTCGTGTGGGAGGTTGAGAGGTACTGGCTAGAGATAGTCTCTAGAGAGTAGTGGAGTAGAGTAGTGGAGAGGAGTAGAGTAGGGCTAGAGATAGCCAGTTAATTATGCAGTTAATTAGCTGAGCCTGAACTGATGGGGTAGACACTTGAACAACGACAGTGAGCATTAGTCTGATGGTGTTTATTCTTTTGTATTTTTGGTATTTAACCTACCTAGTGGGGTTGTACTATTCTTGTCCCAATGGGAAATGAAGCACAGGGATTGGACGGAGTGCAGCAAACCTTGAGACAATCACTGCCTCCAACATCTTCTGACCTCCCAGTCAGACCACCTTCACCAAGACCGGGCTCCATCACAAAATCCAAACACAAGCTATTGCGGACCCGGTATGACGAGGGGAGGCAGACTGACAAGTTCACATGCTTGCTACTCAAAGGCAGTCAGAGTTGATGGACAGTGTCTCCCAGATGTCGAGTTCTTAATGTAAAGATGCCATCGATTATCTGTGCAGAGAATTCACCAGGGTTTTTCTTGTTCCTGTCTACATTCACTCAGATGACATTTCTACTGTACTACAGGGACTGTATGAGGTCATCAGCAGCCACATGACAAAACAGCTGGCTAGTATTTTTATTATAAAGAGAGATTTGAAGGTAAAACAGAACAGACCTAGATGTTTACAGCATGTCCACACTCACAGCAGGGGAAATAATATCCTGGATGTTTTACACAAACAGTCCTGGCAGCTACTAAGCCCTCCTCAACCCTATTTTGGTCAATCAGACCATATTTCCCTGCTTCACTTCCTTACTTACTCCTCGCTGATAAAAAAGGTCAAACCTTCAGGAAAAGTCAAGCAAAGTGTAGGCAGATGATGCTGCAGCAGCTCTACAGGACCGTGCTGAGGCCACAGACTGACCAGGGCTCCAGACTGTGACCTTTAATGTGGCTCATCTCAGAGACCATACAAGAACATTAAAAGTACACTAAGTCTGTAAGTCTGTCAACAAGGGTTAATTCTTTGTTAATTTGTAGCTTTTTAGGAAAATGACTGGATTGTGACTTTCAAGTTAAAACAACGTACGCCACCCCTCTTGAAGGGGTGAGACTGAATGGTGTATGCTGTCTCTGCATTACATCAACACAGCAGCCATCACAGTATATGGTATATCAATGTGCATACCTACATTCTGCTCATTTTATATTTTATCTCAGTATTATATTTCATGTTAGATTTTATTTTGATCTATGTTAAATGTTAAAATCTTTTATCCCTATATTTGACCTTTTGCACTATTTATGTCTTGGCTGAGATTCTCTTTTTCTCATTTCTCATTTGACCTGTGATTTTCTCTTTACATATTGTTTGAGCGTTTTTTGAGGGAACCTAAGAATTTAAGAATTTCATTGTGACTGTTTCAATATAATTGTTATGCAAATGACAAATAAATACTTGAAACTGGAGTAAAAGAGTGTGGGAGTAAAAAGTGTGTGTGTGCATACATGAATTGTGGTGAAAGCTAAGTGGTACTGACGGGGTTTGGTTTGCTTTACTCTGCATTCCATTCAGATATGTGCTATCATAACAAGTCTGTGTTATACATACACACCTCAGCTGACTCAGGGTTGTGGTCTGCAGACTTTTTTTGCAGCCTATCCCAGGTTTTCACTTGACTTGACTTTTAACATCTCTCATGACTTGCTTCTTATCACCCAATGGCAGAACAATCCTCTTTAAATCTGTGCAGCAGGCTGTTACAGGTTACAACTTGTAACAGCCTGCCGGACACCTCTTCTGGGTAATGACGCACAACAAGGACACACAGTTAATGCTTATTTTTAGTCTGTTTAGACTCCATTTTATTTAAACTTTTTACATATCACTACCCCCTTATTGGTGTTGTAATAGATAAACAAAATTAATATTTTGAATATACCCTTCATACATACAGACATGTATTTCTAGACTAGCCAAGTCATACTATTTACTGTTGTCCCACTATGTTGTTCCACCCACTATGATGGAACAACCAGCTGGTCAGTACTTGCAGGTGATATAGCTGTGTTTCCCCATCGTCCATGACTTCTATGGAGTCCAGGTGGCTGACGCTCTTCTACAGAGAATGCATGGATTCATGAGCCGAAGATGACGGGGTGAGGGTGAGAAAGGCACTGTGTGTTTCTGTTGGGAAATGATGCTGCTTGTAAGTGACAGATGACAGATCCACTGAGGTGACTGTGTGTCCTTGGCTGGGCCTCTCTCCTCACTCAGACAGGATAGTCAAACTCAAAAGGCATCTAAGTCTTTCTATGTCTGCCTCTCTTTCTTCCCTCCTTTGTTCCTCTCTCTCTCCTGTCTTTAAACTCTTGTCCTGACAAGAGTATTTAGCTGGAAGGGAGAGCCTATCAAAACTGCAAAGGGATTTTTCATCCTACACAGAAAGAACAAAAGACAGAAAATCCCCTTTATCTCCACCTTTTTTCCATCCTCCTCTTTTTTGTTGTTTGTCACCAGCGGCAGTTGCACTTTGAGGGATAGCGCTAGCAGCTCATCCAATGACAGACATACACACACATGTTCACAAACACAGATAGTAAAACACTATGTTTTGCCATAAACATACTACCTGGTGGAGAATTACACAAAGTAAAAATACCTTCCTTGAATCTTGTTTTTGAAAACACATTGTCAGGGTGGAGCTGTGCTAACACAAGGTCACAGGGGAAAATTTAGTGATGTGGGAGACATTTTCAGTAGAAAAGCACTAAAACCAACAAACCAACAGACACACACAGACCAGCTGGTGAATATAGTGGAGAATTTAGCAGCTAACAACCCAGATATTTACCTCAGGAATCGGTGATGACCAAACCAGAGCTGGGAAAGTGTGAATACCGGACTTCCAATCATCAGGTGGACCGAACACTACTCCACATAAATGATGATGTGGCTGTGTGTCTAATGGCTGCGTAAATAAGCATGTTTCCTGACATGTGAGCCATATCAATTTTATAAGGTGAAAACATGCCAGTGTTGTATTTATAGTTTACTTTTGCTTCTCTCAAGTGGCCTCTAAAATCACTTAATAATGCTTTATGTACATTTTTGAGGTAATATCACTTCTTCTCAGTCTGCTGTACAGTGTGTTCTGTGGTTCTGTTACATCTTTCAAAAAAATAAAATAAAACAAATAACCTTGATGATGTCATCGGGGTTATATAATTTAAGACTTTTAACACAAAGAGTGACAAACTGGGGGTGAAGTGTTTTTTAAAACAAAGGAAATGATTAACAGGCTCTTAAGGGTCTCCAGCATCATGTAAGCATTGGGATCCAGTTAATTGGCACCCAGTAACATGCAAAGTTGAGGTTCAACGTGAACTCAAACAGGCAGAAGCACAACTTTGGAATCTATTTTCAAGTGATATCAGGCACATATTCAGGTCTCTTTTATAAATGGATGCAGATAGAAGCTGTGAATGCCATCACAGCTCTCATTTGTGAGCTATAATTATGATGTGATGTTGGTACAGCCTGCTGTATTCATGTCTGTCAGTGTATGAATGACTGCTGGGAAGGTACAGAGCTGAGGTGACATCTTTTCTGTGTAATTTGAGGATATGCAATTTGCCCAGAAGGAAAGTGAGGGAACATGGACAGAGGGGTTTCATGAATAATAACGCATGATTGATTATTAAATGATAACTGGTCAGTCTGTGCGTTCAGTGGAATAAATCTGAGTGAAAGCTGGAGTCTGATTCCAGTCATTTGTACAACCACAGTTCCCAAACATGCTCTGGGAGATAAGAGAGCACAGCTGATTTTAAGAGCAGTTTCTGCTGCTGCGGCTAAAATGTCAGTGATAAGACAGATAGAGCGAATCAAAGAAAACCTCCAAATATAATCTGATTCTACAACACGTAGGGGGAAACTATTTGCAGAAACATTCGTCACCCTTTTTTGTTGCACTTTTTGCAGGAGAAAAACGCATAAGAAATAATTACACCATTGCTCCATGTTGCTTCACTGTCACTCTGTTGCACCATTTTCTTGAAAACTGCTGAGCACATTTGTATTTATCAATGTGCTGAAATCCTGGAATCTCCTGTGTTTCTTTATTTTGGCCTTGTCCCTCTGGTATCTATATTTCAAATATCAAGCTTGACAAAGTATTTGGTCTGTTTTCACCTGAGCAGTGGAAAACGTGCAGAAACTGATCCTTCCAACTTCCAGTTACAGGACTACAAAAAAAGGAACAGAATTAAGGATCCCTGGGAAACTGAGGGATAGTTTCTTAGTTTCATAAAAACACCTGGGTATTGACAGAAAATCCTCTGTGGCCAGCAGCTGAAAGTTAAGTTCAAATGATTGCTGATTAAAGGCGATTAAAAGGTGAATTCTGATAAATATTTCTCATAAATGTGGCTTTCGTGGCCCTTTGAGCCACGTTAACTTTGCACTTTGCCATCTTTGTTGTAGGGGCTCTGTGAAACAAGGGTTTGAACAAAACTACATTGTGTATTGTATATAATATGCTGAGGCAAGCTGTACAAGCCTCCTACAAATAAACATGACTTTTATTGAATAATTTAATGAATCATTAATGAAACACTACTCTCACACTTGTTGTAAACACAGAAAGTAACTGCAATAGCCATTATGGCAAACTGCATCGGGGCAATGTGCATGTTTGTCCATGTGTAACACTCTGCTGGGCATTCAGCCTGTCTGTGTGCCAAAAAAGTAGAAGAAAAAGAAAAAAAATTGTTTGTTCTTAGGAATTCCAATGATAAACATAAGTTCAACATTCACTCTCTTTTATTTCAGTTTTTTCAGGCTCTTTGACTGATAAATGCTCCACACCACATTCTAACTGTGGACTCATCCTTACAGTCTGAGTGTTAGACACAGACCCACAGAACTATACTTCCCACAGCCTCAAACAACTGAGCAGGCACTTCTGAGCACGTTATTGTACAGGCTGAACAAGCTGGGGAAGCAGTGATGTTACTTGATGCTCTGCCCCATCTGTGACCTGAGTGAGCTCACCTTTGTACAATACAGAGTAAAGTTGTTGTACAGTCAGTAGCACACCACAGACGTTATTATTCACTGTGCTGATCTGTAGCTGATATGGACATTGATCAGGATACAGACAAACAAGAAAGACAAAAACATCCCAGCGGGACAACTGAGAGTTGAACTATTTTTTCTTTTTTACTTTTTTCCTGTGCTCTTTTAAGCTTGCTGTGTGAAACATGTTGTGCTGTTTGTGTAAAAGGTGCCATATAAATTAATCTGAACTGAGTAATCATCCACAATAAAAATACCTTATTAGCTGTAGTGTTTGAAAACACTGTAAACTCTGGTACTATGCTAACACAGGAGTGAGATAAGATTTATTGCTGAGTCATTACCTGTCCAGGAACAGGTTGGACAACCAACTCCACCCTGATTTAGGATTATAATCAGATTACTGTAATTAAACATGAAGAAAAACAACAGGCAAAATAATATTCAACCTCAGAATAAGCCCTACTGCACACTGATGCTTTTCTTCATGCTGTGACATGATATCCAAAGACAGAAATATTAACTGACTCAAGTTTTCAACCAGTGTCAGTCTGTCTCTCTGTTGCAAAATTCAGTGAATCACACACACTTCAGTACATGACTTAGTGAATCAGTGATGATGTACAGTGTACATCATCACTGATTCACTAAGTCAGTTTCTCTTACACAATTAGCTTTTTTGATAGACTAACTTTTCCACTTCAGCAAAGTCTAAAAAAACAACAAGTTTCTGGTATTTTCAAATTAAAATGCACATGAAAACACGTGGATGCAAACTCCAACTGTATGACGACAATAGATGTGTAGATACCGTAGATGAGGTGTGAACTCATGATTTATAATGTCACTATAATGTCTCTGTAATGTAGAGGTGAAAACACTGAGTCTGTCAGTGTCTGCTAACTGCTTGCTCGTAGGAATCTTTGTTGAAAAAAAAGTTGGCATCTGTGTCCATTTTTATTACTGAATCCAGTTAGCCATTTTTACCTGCTGTCAGCAGTTTGTCATTGCACATTGCAGACAGTATCAAATACTTCATTGTAATCATTTAATCATTCAATAATCATTTACAAAAAGGCTTCTCTATTCCACTGTACTGGGGAGAAGTAGAAACTTTCAGTAATTACAGTTGGTTACAGTAGTTTTTCAGGAGACAATAGTGCATTTGTTGGTGACTATTGTTTTTTTATCCTACTCACTCTTATATCGTATCATTTACATTAGTGCATTTTATTTTTCTCTCTTTTTATTTTTTTCTGCTTCTTTACTGTTTCAACGTGGTATCACCAAAAGCAGTACTTTGAGCTATATAAGATAAAATAAGACAGACTTTATTGTCCTGAAGAAAAATTTGTACAGAGTATCTGCTGTTAGGACAGCAGATACAAAAGAACACAAACTGTCACTGATCTGCATGCAAACATATCCAAGTGAACAGCACCTACGTGAACGGACTGCTCTAACCAGCTAACTGCACAGTGTGTGACACTAAAGTTGTCATCATAATAATTTACATTAATATGTGCGGTAGGAGCGAAGCACTTCACAGTTGGGATTAGAAGAAAAGGGAAGCTTTACAGGGGTTGGGCTCTGGCTACCTTGCCATTTAGAGCTTTGGATAGAGAAACAAAGGATTCCTTAAAGTGTCTGTGAAACTTCTGCCTGGGGGGAGAGGCGGGTACTCCGGTGGGGCACAGGTCTTTAATATTCTTCTGGAGAGCTCAGGTAGAAAACACCTGCACTAAGGTCTAACCGGTCGCCTTTGATCAAACTATCATCAATGTGTATGCCCACCTTGCTGTAAGAATCAACCTGGGCGATGGTTCTAGTTCTGGAAAACCACTGGTGAGTGATCAAATACCATCTCCTCTATTTTCTCAATGCCAGGGTGGGGAAGGGTTTTTTATATAGAGGATATAGAGCATTTGTTGTAAATGTTGCTATACAAATAAACTTCAACATTATCACAACTGTGTGTGTAGTAACTAGGCTGTGGCTGGACTGGATCTGTTCCAAGTAGATCAACACTGATGGCTTGCCAACACTGCCTAGTTTTTGTCCCTTGTAACATATTATACCACACCTCAGTGCACGGACAAGCAGTGTGTGAGAAACCTTGTTAAAGTGGCAGCTGCCTGATGACAGCTTACTCCTGGTTGCCATGGATGAAATGCTCCAGGTAGAAGTTGTACAGCATTTGGTATCATGTTAATGCATTAAATCTGAGCTCTGACTACATGTGGGTTGTAATCAGAGCCAGATCCTGAAGTAAAACAGGAAAAAGAGATAAGAAACAGAAATGGGAGAAGGGGCAGAAACCAGGAAGTAGGTGAGGTGGTTTGAAAAAAAAGTTATCAAGCTGCTGTGTCATGATTACTTTGCACTAAAGGAGCAGAACACCTCAGCCTAATGAGTAAAGGCTGATTTCAGAAAGAGGCAAAACTGCAGGAACAAATACAGGAACGACAGACCCGGACAGACAGAGAGAGGTTCTACAGAAGACCAAGCACAGGATGTGACAGCATTACAGGCAAGAGTAACAAAGAAAGAGGAACAGGGGAAAAAAAGTTTGGTGAAGTCTGAGAGGTGGAGAGCGAGCCTCTGGGGCAATACAGTGAGAGATTAGTAAGCGAGGCATGAATGACAAAGAGAGAGAGAGAGTGAGAGAGTGAGAGAATGTGTGTGAGGAAGTCTTTCCTCCCTGGAATGTAGTTTTACTACCACTTTGATAACTTTGCCTGCACCCAGTCACACAGGGACAGTGGGTTCAGGCTCATCCAGAAGGACAGACCTCAGGGTAAACCCACTTTGAGTCCATTCCAGAAAAGAGATACTGTGTGTGGGTGAAGTGTTAGACAGAAGAGAAGATGACCAAAAGGTCTGCATCCTCTCAAAAAGATGGAAGAGTTGCAGCAAATGGAGTTTCCCAAAATGGGACTCTTCAGGACAAGGACGACAAGAAGGTGGGACTCGGGAAGAAGGTGACCCTACTCAGAGGGATCTCCATCATCATCGGCACCATCATCGGAGCAGGGATCTTCATCTCCCCAAAAGGCATCCTGAAGCACTCGGGCAGTGTAGGAATGTCCCTGATAGTGTGGATCGGCTGCGGTGTGCTGTCACTCTTCGGTGAGTTGCTTCAAAGGTGTATCTGTAGATGGAGAAGATGTCTGTCCTGCTTAGTGAGCAGCTCCGCTGAATTGAATGCTGGTGGAGATGAGAGTTACAAAATATGCTTACTGTCTGCACACAGATTAAATAATGTTGTGGTAAATAAGGAGAGCATTACACCTCTACGGGTAATTTATTACTCTTACACATTCTACAACAGACAAAAGGCAATTCCAAAGCAACATCCTCTGTGTGGATCATTTTATAGTTTAAAATGACAGAGAAGGGGTTCTGAGTGTCCATATGTGTGCATGTGTGTGTTTATAATGGTCAGTATTCATGTGTATTGGGAAAGAATGTGTGTGTTTATGTTTGTAACCAGTTGTAGCCAGTCCAAATCGTGGCAGTCAGTTTCCAGGGACACCATGACCCGATACATGAGACAGGACATATTAGGCAATTTGACTGTCTGTGTGTGTTGCAATGCAAATCATGCTCTGTGTAAGAAATCTGAAAACAGGAAACCTTGTGCCTTTGTGTGTGTATCATTACGGCCAGCTATATAAAGAAAGAAATACTGTCATAGTACAGTACAATAACTCCTGAGAACAAATGAAGATGATAATAAAGTCCATGAGTCCTGAGCAGCATACTGTATGTGTAATAGTGTTTCATTACAAAAACCCAGGCTTACCTTGTTTTTGTGTCCATCGTATGCACAGAAACTCAAGTTTGGTTTTCATATGAACCCTATGCTCAAAAAGTGCTATTACTGTGTTATTTCTAACAACTTGGTATGTAAAGTGTGTGCAAAAAATTTAATAAAGTACCATCAAAATATATATACACCTTTTCTCATGTACAATCAAAGCATAAAATCACCTTTAAAAAATAGATATACAAAATAAGGTTTAATTGATTAATGTAGGAGCAAAAATAGATTTAATGAAAACCTACAGCCATAAAAACAAAGGTTTTTGTACTTTTATACTAAAAAAAAAAAAAAAAAAAAAAAGTTTGGGTTTTAGGAGCAACATACAATATTGTTTTATTTTGAAGAACTAAAGTTACACCTGTTTTGGTGTGCCTGATGAAAGCCTGCGGGATTTGCAGTATTACTCAGGTGTCAGCAGCTACTTTAATGGAAAAAATGACAAGTGGCTCAGTGTTACACCTTTAACAAGGCTTTAAATACAACAGACTCACTCTTCAGCCCACCTGTGTGAAGCCGCATATTGTGCTTTCTGGTCTTGAGTAAACACTTTGTCTGTAGTCATCAGTCTTTTCTGTATTTGTCCAAACATCCAATGAAACTCTGGAAGTAAGCACACACTAAAGCACACCTGCAATTATGGATTATACCATAGGTACCATAGGTACATTAAAAGACAACAAAATTAAAATCCTTGAGATTGGAACTTTTACATTTTAAAGAAATGCTGATTAATGTGTTTGACATGTCGTATAAATCTTGATACTGACATATCTGCAAAATGTTTACTGACATATTTCATCTCATATATCCAATATTTCAGTATTTAATGAATTCAGCATCTTTCCCTAATCTTAACCAAAGAGCTGCTGATGCCTTCCCCTAACCACAGATGAACTCTGGTCTGTGGAGTCTTTGTACGTCTTCCATCCAGCCACACCTCCTTCCTGTGACTCCGCAGTTGTACAGTGAGGGAGGGATTACTCTTGTCAAAACAATATGCTTGGGAAAATGTGATCTCCAAGAGTCAGGGTTGATATACTGGTGCTGCAGGATGCACTGCTTACATATTTTTGTGCACATCTGTGTGTTTAAGCTTACACTGTTGCAGTACCCTTAAATCCCTCAGTTCTTCTCTGAAATGAAAGGTCCAAGGACATTATCCTTGAATACCCTTCCGTAACCCCTTTCCTGCTTCTCCTAATTTGTATAATCTAAACTTATCATTAAAATTCATCCACCTAAATCTTTCTTTCTTAAGGTATGGGTTGAGACCCTGAAGGGCTCCCACAGTAGTAAATCTGTGTGACCATGGGGTCCAGAGAGGGACTGTACATTTCCATAGATGTTGCTGAGACAGTTTAAAGGTTGTGGGACCGTTCTTTGCCCACCTTGTCTCAGAGCCAGAACTAATCTGTCACCTCTGTCACTGCAGGAGCCCTGTCCTACGCTGAGCTGGGGACTTGTATTAAGAAGTCTGGTGGACATTACACTTACATAATGGAGGCCTTTGGACCTCAGATGGCTTTTGTAAGACTATGGGTTGATCTCATTGCTATACGGTAAGCTGCATTAATCTTTTTTTGTTTTTTTATTAACACTGAGTCAAACAAATTATTATCACCCAATAGTGCAGTTCTCCTTTGTCCTATGGAGCATTTTAGCATTTTTCAGCTTTTGTGCACTCTCAGTCAAACACCGAGGATCCAGAATGGAAAAGGCTATTCCATTAGCTGTGTCGTGCCATGCAATTCTATATAACCTTACTCCACAGATGAGACATGCAGTGAAGTCAGTTTTGAGACAGGAGCTGATAGCACATACATACAGTCCCTTGAATGGTGTGTGTTAATTTACTGTCCAGCTGGTCACAGCACAAGTAGCCACCACGTCACCACGCCTCCAACACCACTTATTTTACCAGGAAGTACTAATGAATTTTCCTGTGCCACTTTCTGACTGTTTCTACGAATACTCCACGTAAGATGTATTACTGAGGATCGCCCTGCGCCTGTCGGCTTGAAAAGTAACTCTGAAAGTTTACTTCAATTTGAATCTAGCTTCATGAAGAGCAGCAGTTGTATTCGGTTTAGATCTGTCAAAAAATCCATAGAAACTAAATCTGCTCTTAACACACAGTGTCGCGTCAAACCAAAGCACAGGAGAACATTCACTCATTCACTCAAAACATTCACTCATTCACTCAAGACAATCACATGGCGTACGCTCCGAACCTGCAGGGGGCAGAGAGAATGTTAGTATGTGACGTGTAACCACGAAGAAAATGTGCGCTTCCTGTGGCGGCCATATTACCTGCATACCTGCATGAAGAGAAAAGTTTGTTAACAAAGGAACAAAGGAAAAGCCTCCGAACAAAGGAAACCATACAGCTAAACAAAGAAGAGTACTCAGCTCACGGTCAAGACGCAACTGGTAGGAAATGGACATTATAATGCTTTAAATTTGCTGGGAAAATACTGAAATAATCTTGTTGATTGAGAATTCAAAATATACTTACCTGTACTACTTACCTGGATTCCTTATCTGTTTTGGACCTGAAATGTTTAATTAAATTAAATGTTTAATGTTTAATTATGAGATGCGACAATTTCAATTGTTTGTTTATACTTGGATTAGTGGCTCAATTTATATCATGTGGGCATTATGCATAGTTTATGTTTGCAAAGAAGGGGATCTAATGCTTAAATCAAGTGAAATTAAGCTACCTTGTTTTGTTGATCATGCTGCATATGTGAGCTTAATATTTGATATTTTTGAGATTATCTGATTTATGAATTTATGTTTAACTTAAAATAATGCAATGTTTATTTTTGTTTGTTTAAGGTTATCAACCTAATCAACCCATTCAACCTAATCAACCTATTCAACCTAATTAACCTAATCAAACCTACTGATCAACTGCATATTCTACCTGAAAAACAAAAATTGAACCTCAATAAACTAAAAAGAAAAGGAAGATTCGAAGTTGTTCCTTTGCGTTCTTCAAGACCAGGCTCTTTTCAAGTTTGAGCAAGAACTGAGTAAAACTTGAGATAACTTGACAGTTGATAACCAACGTGGCAGTGAAGACAAGGATTAAAGGCCTGAAGTCAGATACGCTGTCGACGCAGAGGAAGACTAACTGGCAAGAATGGCAAAGGAAGCTACTGGAAAGATAGTGAAGCAGCTGAAGCAGGAGAGGACGTTAGCTAAAAGTGTCTTCACCAAGCATGCCAACTTCCTGAGCAGGGCGGCTGGAAACATGACCAAGAGTGAACTACAAGAGGAGTTCAGAAAGCTCATGTCTCATGCAAGGAGTGTCAGCGAAAGCAATGACGACTACAGGACCGGCCTGCTGGCGGATATGGAAGATGAGGGCGAAGAAGCAAAACTAGATGCACAGCTGCAGACAGACATAGAGAAGACCATGGAGGACTGCGACACAAGACTGGAAGAGGTCAGAAACGTAGTCCAGACCAACCTCTGGTCAAGATATGGAGAAGAGGAGCTGAAGACTGCAATTAAAGAGGCAGAAGCAGGCTGTGATGGACTTCGTGCTGTTGCGGTCTCTGCTGTGAACAAGGACGGATATGAGCTGCAGTTCGATGGAGTGAAGAAACTTGTCCAAGATGCAATCACAAGCCTTGCCAGTTGGGAGATATGGATTCCAGCAGCACAAAAGGCAAACCTTGATGGCAGAGTGAAGGGGATAAGAACACTCAACAACCAGCTAGAAGCCAGACGTGCAGAATTCCTCACAGCACAAAGGGTTGCAGAAGAGGAGAGAAGAGTTCCTGAGGCACCTGCACAAGTTCCACAGGCACAGCCAGCTCCGCCACACGTTCAGCAGCCAATACTGAAAATAAAACCCACCACCCTACCCAAATTCCATGGCTTTAAAAGAAATTACCATAGATGGAGGAAGGATTGGGAGAGCCTCCAAAGGCAGGGGGAGCCAACGGGTTCAGTGGAAGCAAAGAAAATCCAGCTCCTGGACAGCGTTGATGAGAAGATAAGACGAGACCTCCGGTTGTCTACCTACAATACTGCAGAAGATATGTTCAGAGTGCTAGAGAACAGATATGGAAATAAAACAACAATTGCCCTGGAAATAATAGAGGACCTGGAAAAAATTCCCCCTTTTAAAGCTGTGTCAGCCCAGGAAAGTGATTGACATGATCCAATCTGTAGAAAAAGCCCTGAGTGACCTCACAGAGCTCGGAAACACTGGAGCTATCAAGAATCCTCTTGTAGTCAAGTCAATAGAGAGCAAATTGCCAGATAGCATGAAGAAAGACTGGCTAGTATTCATGGTAAAGCCAGAAAATGCAATCACGCCAGACAACCACTTTGACAGCCTCTTAAAATTTCCTGAAAACTCAAGAGGAAATTCTGGAAAAGTTAGAACAGCTCAGGAGTAGGTGAGAAGCCTGACAAGAAGTTTGCTTACACAGAGAAGAAATATGCCTCAACCCGGTCCACAAGAAAAGGTGGATGTGTTGTCTGTGGAGACGAAAAACACAGAGACAAGATTTTCTTTTGCAAACGGTTCAAAGAACTGAAGCCAAATGAAAAAATAAATGCTGTGGAAAAACTGGGAGCATGCAAGAGGTGCCTGGTATGTCATGATGAAGACAGTGAGTGTAAAGATACTTACCTGTGTAGGAATCCGGACTGTAGAAGAGGAAGTTCTGCAGACCACCATTTCTTTCTTTGTCGGAGAGGAGACTCTAAGAGGAGTGAAACAGACAGACCACAAAGGCCAAGCGTGAGTAGGCACAAGCTTACTGAAGACCAGGAGAAATTTGTGTCTGAACTCTCCCCAGACATGGCAGAAAAGTTTAGGAGAGCTTTCACAAACATCACTGCAAAAACTCATGCCACTGACAAGCCTGGAGTGATGGAGTCAAGTGCACTGCAAGAGCTACCAGTCATTCTCATGCTGCTAGAGGTAACTGCCAATGCAGGAGAGAAAATCGGAAACACTCATAGACCTTGCTTCAGACACTAACTACATCACACACAGAGCTGCCAGAAGACTGAACTTGTGCAGTGAAAAGATCACACTGGTCGTCCATGGGGTCGGAGGAATGGCTATGAAGGTCAAGACAAAGAGGTATTTCCTCAGAGTGAGGGTTAAGACACCCACAGGAACGGAGAGAGCTCATGAGCTTGTCTGCTATGGCCTGGATGAAATTGCCAAAGTGCACAGAGCAATCAAACCAGAGCAGCTCAAAAAGTTCTTCCCATGAAACAAGCCTAGAAGACCTGCATAGACCAGAGCGCATCGAACTCCTAATCAGCCACCGTGAGGGAAGGCTTGCTCCGCAGAGAGTGAAGGTAATTGGAGACCTTGTCCTATGGGAAGGCCCCTTAGGAAAGACCGTTGGCGGAGCACATCCAGATCTCTTTGAGGATGTAGAGATGGCCACCCACACATCTGAGACGCACTTTGCCCGTTCTATGAGAGCCACAGCGGTGAAGTATCAAGAGCTCACAAAAGAATTCAAAGCTGAAACCAGGACCACTGCGGCTGACAGAGAGTTTATTGACTGGTGGAAATGGGACAGCATAGGAGCAGCGTGCGAGCCGAAGTGTGGAGGATGCAGATGCGGCAACTGTCAGCCAGGGGGCAAGGAAATGACACTAAGTGAGGAAAGAGAGCTGGAAATCTTAAAAAAAGGCCTTACCTATGTCAAAGCAGATGCTCACAGCAGTGAACCACACTGGGACACAAAATATCCGTGGATTGAAGATCCATCGTCTCTGCCCAACAATAGGAGTGGAGTGGAGGCCACTTTTCTGAGAACAGAGAAGCAACTCAAGAAAGAACCAGAGTGGAGAGTGGCATATGGCGCTCAAGTCCATGAGATGGTGGAAAGGAGAGCAGCGAAGAAACTCACCAGAGAGATGATAGCCAACTGGAGGGGGCCAGTATGGTATGTCAGCCACCTGGTGGCGCCAAACCCACATTCCGTCACAACGCCCGTGCGTTTGGTATGGAACAGCAGCCAGAGGTTCAAGGGAGTCAGCATGAACGACCTCCTGCTGAAGGGGCCTGATGTGCTCAACCCCATCCGAGCAGTGCTACTCAGATTCAGAAGAGGTGTGTATGCTGCGCTCGGTGACATCAAAAAGATGTATAATTCTGTCTGGTTAGAAGACCTGGAAATGCATCTCCACAGATTTCTCTGGAGAGACGCAGAAGATGGAGACATTGAAGAATATGCCATCACCAGAGTCAACATTGGCGATCGACCAGCAGGGTGCATCGCACAACT
Organism: Scortum barcoo; assembly: GCA_023238725.1. Classification (NCBI taxonomy): domain Eukaryota; kingdom Metazoa; phylum Chordata; class Actinopteri; order Centrarchiformes; family Terapontidae; genus Scortum; species Scortum barcoo. The sequence continues at coordinate 26,687,377 of CM041554.1, forward strand.
CGCCATGAGAGAGACTGCAAAGCTGTCTATGTTTACTCACCTGGAAGAGGAATGTAGGATCCTGGAAGAGGACTCCTATGTCGACGATATCCTTACTTCCCACAATGACCTGGAAAAGCTGGACGAAAACACCAAGAGAGTAGAGGAAATTCTGAAGGTAGGCGGATTCTTCCTCAAGCCCTGGGTCCGGTCAGGCCAGAGTGGGAGGCAGGAGCATGTGTCAGGGAAGCCACAGCCATCGTCAGACAGAGTGCTTATCCTTCCAAACCAAATGAGAGAAGGAAGACAACAAAGCCTTGGGGGTCGGCTACCTCGTTGAGAGTGACAGACTGTACCCAATGACCTCAGTCAACTTCTCAAAGAGGAGGAAGAAAATGAGAGTGGGTCAAAATCTCCAGGGAGAAGAGGTGAGAGGGAAAACTCCTAACCCACTGACTAGAAGACAGTTGCTAAGCCAAGTAGCTAGCCTGTATGACCCAATAGGCCTGGTCACACCAGCGAAACAAAAAGGTGCCATTCTAGTCAGGAGAGCATTCCAAGAGGCCGGAACCAGCGCAACCCGAGACACCTGGGACAAACCACTGTCTGACAAGTTGAGGGAAGAAGCCATCCAGCTGTTTGAAGATTACACACGTCTCAGCCAGATCACCTTCCACAGAAGCCTCACACCAGGTAACTGGATCGGGAAACCATGGGGAGTAACATTCTCTGATGGAAGTGACCAGAGCTATGGAGCCGTGGTGTACTTCAGATGGGAGACGACACAAGGCGTTGAGGTCCGACTGGTTGAGTCCAAAGCAAAGCTTACACCACTCGATCAGAAGGGAGAGCCAGTGAAAGCTGAAACCTGTGGTGCTGTCTACGCCGTCCGTCTCCGGAGATACATTGAAAAGCACAGCCGCATGGAGATTGGAAAATGGCTCCATCTGCTGGACAGTCAAACTGTATTAGGAGCAATCCAAAGAGACAGCTATGGATATCAGACGTTCTTTGCAAACAGAGTTGGAGAAATCCAGAAATCCACATCTGTCGATGACTGGTGGTGGATCTCAGGAGACCTCAATGTTGCAGACATCATAACAAGAGGAGCCACTCCAGCGGACCTCCAAGAGAACTCTGTGTGGCAGAACGGACCTGAATTTCTAAAGCAACCTGTGAAAGAGTGGCCGAAAAAGTCTGCCAAAGAAGTCACAGCCTACGCCAAAGAAGGCATAGACAGACTCCAAAGGAAGTCCTTCTCGGCAGCACTTGACCAGGTCACAGGTCAAGAAGAACAGAGGTGATGTTCCATCTGGTGCAGCAATACCAAGTTCTCCGGTGGTCACAGTCAAAGACGAGAAAGACCATGATGTGGTGCAAAGCAGTCCGGAGGGAAACAAACCCAAGAGTCCAGTCCGAAGACCACCAGCTGGTTCTGCGGTGAGACAACTGATTGACATAAAGAAGTATAGCAGCTTAAGCAAGTTAATCAGAGTCATTGCCTGGGTATGGAGAGCTGCAATGAAGTGGAAGATGGTGCTGACAAAGAACTCTGCTCTGTCACAGCCTCAAGTAGACCAAAGTGGGAGGAAATTTCTTCAGCAGAAGTGAAATGTAGAACCAAACAAGCTGTACTTACCGTCAGTGAGTATGAAGATGCACAAAGAGATCTTTTCCTCGCAGCTCAGGAAGATGCAGTCTTTCATGACACCACGCTCAACAGACTTACTGTGTACAAAGACAAAGAGACGGGCCTCTTAGTCTGTGGAGGAAGATATCAGATCTTTAATGATGAGAAAACCACAGTACCAATCTTACCTTATGACTCCTGGTTATCCACTCTGCTAGCTCAAGGAGCCCACAATGCGAACCATGAGGAGATTGCAGGCACACTCCTTCGGATGAGAAAGAAAGCCTGGGTGGTAAAAGGCCGAAAAGTGGCTCAGAAGATTGTTGACAGCTGTGTGACGTGCAGAAAGGCCAGAGCCAAGAAATGCCAACAGATCATGAGTGACCTCCCATCTGAACGTATAACACCTGCCAGACCGTTTGAATACACAACAGTGGACCTGTTTGGACCTTATGAAGTGAAGGACGAGGTGAGAAAGAAAGTAAGGCTCAAAGTTTGGGGAATTGTGTTCTGCTGTATGGCATCTCGAGCTCTGCACACAGATATTGTCAGTGACCAGTCATCTGAAGGTTTCCTGCTGGCCTACAAGAGATTCACAGCGCTCAGAGGGCATCCGAAGAAACTGTGGTCAGACCCTGGAAAGAACTTTGTGGGAGCCAGACCCGCCCTCCGAGACCTGTACATCTTCCTGGACCAGCTGGAAAAGTCAGAAATTGAAAATGAAGCCTCCAAACATGGTACAGAATGGAATTGGAAGTTTCACCCTGCTGATTCCCCTCATAGGAATGGAGCTGCGGAGGCGGCCGTTCATACAGTGAAGCGCGCTCTTCACAACCTAGGAGGAGACGGATGCTTTACATGGGGTGAGTTCCAAACCTTTCTATACATGGCCGCTAACCTTGCCAATGAGAGACCCATAGATGCCAGAACCCAGAGTCGGGAGGACTGTGTAGACTACATCAGCCCAAATTCCCTTCTGCTTGGACGATCTGGACCCAGAGGAGATCTGGGTAGCTTTGAGTTTGAAGGCTATGCCTACAAAAGATTAAGAGCCAATCCAAACTGAAGTTGACCGGTTCTGGAGGAAGTGGAGTCAGTTAGCAGGGCCTAATCTATTCATCAGAAGTAAGTGGCACACGGCACACAGAAACGTGGCTATTGGAGATGTCGTCTGGCTGGCTGACCAGAACGCCTTAAGGGGTCAGTATAAGCTTGCCAGAGTCATCAGTGTCAACACTGAACAAGAAGGGCATCGTCAGAGATGTACATGTCCGAACCTTCCCCAGTTATCCAGTCTCGACCATGAAATCTGAGCAAAAGAAGGAAAAGAAGCTCTTAACCAAAATCCCCTCTACAGTTCTGCATAGGGGACGTAAGGGACGTGTCATCGTTCTACTACCTGTAGAAGAACAGAAGCAAAACCATGACTGTGAATCTGACGCGGTGCATCCATGACCGGTGTGACCTCTCCTGGGTTCAAGAACCAGGAGGTCAAGTGGGAGGTGTCGCGTCAAACCAAAGCACAGGAGAACATTCACTCATTCACTCAAAACATTCACTCATTCACTCAAGACAATCACATGGCGTACGCTCCGAACCTGCAGGGGGCAGAGAGAATGTTAGTATGTGACGTGTAACCACTGAAGAAAATGTGCGCTTCCTGTGGCGGCCATATTACCTGCATACCTGCATGAAGAGAAAAGTTTGTTAACAAAGGAACAAAGGAAAAGCCTCCGAACAAAGGAAACCATACAGCTAAACAAAGAAGAGTACTCAGCTCACGGTCAAGACGCAACTGGTAGGAAATGGACATTATAATGCTTTAAATTTGCTGGGAAAATACTGAAATAATCTTGTTGATTGAGAATTCAAAATATACTTACCTGTACTACTTACCTGGATTCCTTAGCTGTTTTGGACCTGAAATGTTTAATTAAATTAAATGTTTAATGTTTAATTATGAGATGCGACAATTTCAATTGTTTGTTTATACTTGGATTAGTGGCTCAATTTATATCATGTGGGCATTATGCATAGTTTATGTTTGCAAAGAAGGGGATCTAATGCTTAAATCAAGTGAAATTAAGCTACCTTGTTTTGTTGATCATGCTGCATATGTGAGCTTAATATTTGATATTTTTGAGATTTCTGATTTATGAATTTATGTTTAACTTAAAATAATGCAATGTTTATTTTTGTTTGTTTAAGGTTATCAACCTAATCAACCCATTCAACCTAATCAACCTATTCAACCTAATTAACCTAATCAAACCTACTGATCAACTGCATATTCTACCTGAAAAACAAAAATTGAACCTCAATAAACTAAAAAGAAAAGGAAGATTCGAGTTGTTCCTTTGCGTTCTTCAAGACCAGGCTCTTTTCAAGTTTGAGCAAGAACTGAGTAAAACTTGAGATAACTTGACACACAGTTAAAGCTCTACTTCAGAACATTGGAGTAGGTTTGTTATGTTCTTGTGGCATTATTTGGGTCTCCTTTGTTATATACATGAAAATCTGTCTTATCCAACCTAAGCCATTTACACATAATGCAAATAATGATGGAAGATGATTTGTTACCTTACATTTGATCTGTGTTTCAGAAGATTTTTTTTAGAGTGTGTTGAGCGTCAGAGCCCACCACACCAAGCAAAGAAAGGCTCTGCCAGGCTGTGACCTTGTGAGGTGGGATACTGAGTTTTGTTGAGACCAGTGAGGTGAGAAAATACTCCATGTGCCGCTGTGTGTGTACACAGCCGAGGCGAAGCAGTATAAACAGTCTAGTGGCTATCCTGAGTTGCCCAATTTTATGCTGGCCTCAGGCTAGTGGGACTCATTGGAAACCATGGGAAATGAACAGAGACAGAGGCAGAGAATGAAAACAAGAAGAGTGGAGACAAAGAGAGATTTCCCCGGCTGTAGCAGCTCAGTGGCTGTTGTGGGAAATGAAGAGGGAAATACTGATGAGCCATAAGATGAGCCTGTGGGGCTGGCCAACCTTATTTGATTCTTGCTGAAGCCAAGCCTATAGACAGCCGCACACTGTCCACCATGTGAGGATGGGATTATGGGAACAGTTTGTCTAGGATGCTCCCCATCCGATATTACACACACACATACACACACACAGACATCTGCTGAATAACCGATAATACCTGCTAGAACACAGATTCCATGGAGATATGAGAGAGCTGAAACGGCCAATCAGAGTGGAGTTATGTTGTATGCTGTTGTTCATGACAGATCAGGTTGAAACCTGGGTTCAGCAAATATTCCCTGAACATTTATAAATAGTCAGTGATGGTTTAAGAAGACTGCAGAGAGCTTTTCTCATGACATTATTACTGTCACATATTACATCTTAGATGTAACAACCTCATTTACACACACAGATATAGGATTTTTTAGCTACATAACAGTTTTCATTTGTATTTTTTCACAGATGTTGAGTTAGTTGAGATGTTTTTCTCAGACTAAGTTTAATGTCACTCGAAGCTGTCAAATGTTTTGTCATTATCAACAAGATAGATAGATAGATAGATAGATAGATAGATAGATAGATAGATAGATAGATAGATAGATACTTTATTGATCTCCAAGAGAAATTCACATTTCCAGCAGCTTGAAAGGTGGAAATACAGGTTAACAATACAGAAACCAGAGCAAATACTAGTTAAATCTGTTATATATTAATAATCTAAAAAAATACATTTTTCATTGGTGTTTGATTAAATGAGTCATTAAGCATTAACTTATTTATACTGAACTGTTATGAGTAAATAACATAAGAATACATATTCTGAGAGATTACCATAAATTGATTTCTGTATTGTCCAATCAGAACAAAATATTTAATATTTCTGTTTGCAAGCAACATGCATATTGTAAAAATCAAAGTAATAACAAATATCGAATTCAAATGCTTAATTAAATATGATTGTATTTAACTTTACATTTTTAAGGTGCATTCATATATTCATTAGTCACTAGGGAACGACAGAACTGCCAAACTTGTCGACAGACACACAGCCATGTGCACCTGAGCTGTACAGCAAATGCACCCTCATAATTCAATTAAAGATTAAGTCACTGATAAATGTTTTTGGATAGCCCGGTGTTGGTTCAGTTGATCCTATCGCTGATCATTTGCCACAGCATTTAGCTGACATTTAGCTTTACTGTCAGCTCCTCCAAGTATGAAGAAGCTGTTAATATTTTGCATTAGGCCTGTTGATTTTATTAGTTGGGATGTACTTTCAGTTAATGCACAGTTAATGTACATAAACACAGTTTACCCACCAACTTAGGGTTTACTCACCTTTTTATGAGTTTATCATCTCTTAACACTGGACAGTTTATACAGCAGACATTAATAGTTGACCCACCTTTTATTTTACAGCTACACCCCCTCTGGGATTTTGTCTAATTACTGTTAATATGTCAGGCTAATTTGCTGCCCCACCGTCTCCCTCTCCCCACACACAGCAGACAAAACTAAAATACTGTTTCCCCAACCTCTGCTGGAACATATGCACCTTGAAGATGGTGTTGTAGCCTGCAACCTACTACCATTTTAGGCAATATAATGTTTTTAGAAATATCATATCAAATATCAAATATTAATTTTTCTAATGACTATTTCCTTCCCTGATCTGCTCAATGTTCTTGATGCATTCTTGGTTTTCAGAGCACCCTCAGTATTACTAATTTAGACTTGTGCAGGTGGCTGTTTCTTGACTTATCTAAAAGGTTAGGTGGAAATTAGTTTCAAATTTAGCTGCTTCAAGCATTTTAAAGCTTTGTCACTGACGTTGTGGGGTGTAAAACCAATATAGTGGGCTGAAAGATGCTGAAATGTTTTGTACAGCTGCAGCGTTGACCGATGATTCTTTGTGTATAGTCACTTTGAATGAGCCCTTTTATTTTACATGTGGTCATTAGTTTAAATGTAACAATAAAACCATCAATTACTGGAGCGATTAAACTTCTAGTATTTTAGTTTTCACACGTCTGTGGGTACACTTTTATGTGTTTCATGCAGGCCTGCAGCGATGGCAGTCATCTCTCTGGCCTTTGGCCAGTACATCCTGGAGCCTCTGTTCATGCCCTGTGATATCCCCCCTGTGGCTGTCAAACTAGCCACTGCTGTTGGAATAAGTACGTACCCTGTCTACTATTGAATAAATACAGCAATGACATTATCTTTTTGACATGCTGTGATTAAAATGTGCAGTTAGAGACGGAGGAGGAGAAAGGACAGGGTGATGTCAGCTGGACTGTCGTAATCTTACCAAACCTGTCCTGTAGATAAAAACACTGACCACAGCATGAGCAGACAGTACAGCAGCTGTGTAAAGATTTACATCAGCCTACAGTGAAATTTGCTGGAAAGACAAGAGAGACAAGAATTGCATAGACCCAAGTGCTGGTTGTGGTTTGGTCACATCGTTAGGTTTTTGATGGTTATATTTGTTGTCACATCTGCTTAACCCTGTCACTACAGAAAAAAATCAATACAAGATTACTCTCAATGACAAGATTTGGTTATATTAAGTACCGGCGTTTTTTTTTATTATTTATCTGTGCATGTAACTCCAGTATGGTTAAAGTTATGGAAAGATTGTGATTATAGCAGATAGGTAAGGTATGTGTAAAGTTAAACAAGCAAAACACTTACAAGTAGCCAAAGAGTACAGTTACAGTTAAAAAGAAGTGAACATTGAAAGTTAAACTGTGGCTCTATTGGACACATTTAAGTCTGAGGACCTCATATATGACAGACACTCTGACAGCTGCAATGACTGAATGGTACCACAATAGGAACCTAATTCTTATGGGATATTGAATACTGATGTGAAACACTTGCATCCACTGCATATGCTATGGTTGATGTCTTAGTTGATGAAAATGTCTAACAGCCTAATAATATCTTACATTTTCCAGAGATAATTAGATTCTACCACATGTTCTGAACATAATGAGATGATATAAACACAATGACCCACACACCTCTGTCTGTCCCTGTAGCTTCTGTTATGTACCTGAATAGCATGAGTGTGACGTGGACAGCCAGGATTCAAATCTTCCTCACCTTCAGCAAGCTGCTGGCCATCACAATCATCATAGTGCCTGGAATGTACCAGCTCTTCAAAGGTAAGGCATCTTCATCATCACCTCTAATGGCCTCTATTAGTAGCATAGTGGAGTCCCAACCACCCCCAAGACTCTCAAAGTCATTTGGTGTTTTCATCCACGTTACTGTTTGTCAGACCTCACACAGAGCACTCAGCTGCAACAATTAATGTGGCTTCCTTCATCTCACACAACAACATGCACTGTAAATATAACCTTGAAGCTTTGCAGGCCATCTTACACAGCTGCTCACAGCAAGCTACAGCTAAACATTTCACAAAGTCCTCACAGCAGGTCAGGAGGCCCTCGCTCACGGCGTATGAAGACACCTCCCCTCTGCCATGGACCTGACTTTAAACCCAACTCATCAACCCTACAATGTGCAATGGATCAAAGAAATAAAGTTTTTCATTTTAATTCTGTATATAAAACTAAATAAAGCCTGACTTTATGCCTTTACAGGCTCTTGTTGGTAACATGGGTCCTTAGCATAAAAGGACTAACAGAGTTTAGAAGTAGAGTTGGTTTACATTCAGGTTCACTTGCATGACAAATAATGCCTGGTATTAGGTTTTCTTTATGAAAAATCTCTTTAACAGTTCCTTTCTATGTGGGAATGTGGTAGCAATTAGGGCTTACAATTATTGTTTTATTAATTAATCTAAAAATATTTTTTCTGTTAGTTGATTAATCTGCCAACTAATTTATTGATCATTCTGTGAATATTTTTTTCTGTTATTTGATTAATAAAGAATTAATTTACCCAAAACAAATTTCAAAAACTTGTCTCATTTATATTTAAATATTTTATTCTGTCATCTCCACTTAAAAACAAACAAATGTGACAAGTAACAATTAGCACTGCAGGATTTTATTTAAAAAAAAAACAGTGGTAACTGGTAGTTTTCATTTTACAGTCTAACATATATTCTCCTCTAAGTAAATGTATATGTTTTTATGTTTTAAAAATGGTCTACGTACCAGGTCACTGCTGTGTTATGATATTAATAATAATAATAAAAAAGACCCTATTTGTCAGAGACCTGATCAGAATACTGGAACTCAAACTGCTGTGACACATAGACTTCACATTTAAGATGGCAAAGACATGAATTTATTTCATCACTGACTAATACCAAATACTTGCTGGCTGTCTTGTAATGTGTCGACGGATGTTACGCAAATTGACGCATTTCCCTAATCGATTACATTATGTCGTGTGATTATGTCAATGCGTTGCCCCAGCCCTAATAGTCATACATCAACAGATTTAAGGGCTGTAGCTAAAAACTATTTTCATTATCAATTAGTCTGTCAGTTAATCCTTACCTCTATGAAATGTCAGAAAAGGTCATATGAAAATGTCCATCACAACCTCTGCAAGCCCATGATGACATCTTCAAACACCTGACCACAACATTTCTATGTTTCCAATATAGTGTATATGTACATTATATACACAATATACATCATAAACTGCAAACATACACATTTATCCAGCCCGTTTTCAAAGGGAGATAAAACTTGGTAGATAGCAAAGAAAAGACAAGAGAAGTTATGTGTGAGCTAAAATACCTCTTAATAAAAAATTGTAACCATATATATATTTTTTTTAATCAATGGCCTGTTGCACGAGATCATGTTTATCTTTGATAGCCTTTTATAACACTTAAAACTACCTTCATAACACTTATTAGTAGCACTGTTTATTACTGTCTCAGTGTATGTTAAATGTTAAATCTTAAGCAATGCTAGATAACCAACCTGGCAAAGCATTATGCTTTATATAAATCTGTGTTTTACCATTTTAATCACAGATGGAGGGGCCTGTGTTTTACAGAAGTAATGATTTCTCCAAATAATGAGGCATTATTGTTATAAATGCTCTGATTGCCATTATTATTATTATTATTATTGCTGCTATGGTTATTACTATGATCATCCTTATCCTGTGTAAGAACTGTTGCACAAATCATTCCTTTGCTGCAACAACCTGTCCTTCATTTAGGAGCTATTATGGTGCTGCAAACAGTCAACGCGATGAAACGTGCATCCTTGTTTGTGTGCGTGTCTGCGCGTGTGTCTGCGTGTGTGTGTGTCTGCGTATGTCTCTTGTAGGAGAGACCAAGAACTTTGAGAACGCCTTTGACCTGAGCAGTATGAAGCTGTCTGGTATGCCACTGGCTTTCTACTCTGGGATGTATGCATATGCTGGATGGTAGGTATGGTCCACACACACACACACACAAACATACTGACACTGACATATGTATACATATGTGAATACATACAGTCATCAAACATAATCTTAAATTTTTCAATCCAATTCAGTTTTATTTATAGAGATGAGATTCCACAGGAGTTTGATAGCTGAAGGCTCTGGCTCCCATTCTACCTTTGAAGACTATGATTTAGAGAGTGCAGCGTTCTAGGGGGGTAAGAGGGCACTATGAGCTCATTAAGATATGGCGGTGCCTGAACTAGTCTGTAGAGACTTATTAGGGCAGCCTGGTAACAAGGAATTGCAGTAATCCAGCCTAGAAGTACCAACTCATTCGTTTCATCAGGCTTGATTGATAGATAATATGTGGTTTTGGGCGTAAGCATGTAGGACTGCAACTCTGCCCCCTCGACTCCACTCTGGATTTGGTCCACTAATAACCTCGATCATTTCTCTAGAGGAGCCTTTCTAGACCTTTTAGACTTTTTCTTCCCAAGAAAGTCCCTCAATTTTCCACACACAAAGTCCACATCATTTGCCGGACACGACCTTGACAGCCAGAGGTTGAATGATGACATGCGTCTATACGTGTCATCGCTGGTCAGACTTGGCAGGGCTCAAAAGGAAAACTACAAGTCCAGCACTGTCTTTGGAAATGTACACTTTGACGCCATGTTTATTTTAGTGAGCTGTTACCGCTGACCTGAATAACAATCTTCCTGTAATAATGCTTCTCCTCACCAGTAGTCTTGTATAGTATTAAAACGTGGACTAGTGGGTGGTGAAACATGGGCTTCTTCTGATCCCTACATACCGTCACCCATTCGTCTAGCTTCCTGACAGCTGATAGGACTTACACTAGATCAGCCTGCACCGGCTACGGAGAGCTGGCTGACTACAGCAGCTTAACAGTCAGTTTCTGTGGTGCGGAACCACAGGTCCAATTCACAGAGCTGCGCCTCCAACACGGCAAATAAACTTCCTTCATTACATGTACCATTATCACCAGAGGAGGCAGAGGTAGAGCTAAACATCTGAGACAGCAAGCGAGAGAGAGCAGGGGAGGGAGGGAGTACAGTAACTAGCTGAACAGCGTGGTGTGTAGATGACTGACAGATTAGCAAGGAAATCACGAGAAGAAGGAGAAAGCTACGAGTGCTTGAGCAGAGCTAATGTGAGTTTAAATGTACAGCGGATAATTAGCTGCTTGAATGGAGAATCTAATAAAATGAAATGGGTTGAGCTAGAGCAGCAAAAATATACTGATAGCAACATGGAAACATCTGCAGCTGGAGATGACGTGATGTGCTTACAACATGTCAGCAGGTCAGCACTCCTGTGGTGCTTCAGTGGTCTCACTTTGTGTTACATCTCATCTTCAGCTCAGTTTCTTTTTCATTGCACATGCACCATCCATTAATCATTGAAGGTGATAAAATCTTTCTGATAAAATCTGTCTTTTGCAGGTTCTATTTGAACTTTGTGACAGAAGAAGTTGATAACCCTGAGCGGTAAGTGTAATTGGCTGTATCTGTTATAGGTCATATGCTGAATTTAAACTTAAAACCTAACTTTTATGTGAGAGGGATCAGTCGTAGTGATGAACTCAGATTTTATCTCCATCTCTTCTGTTTCCCGTGGGACTATGGAACATTTTAGCATTGTTCAGCTCATTGGTTTGGTTTTGTGATTCCAATGATTACATAATGATTTGATAAGAATAATAGTTCTCATCAAGTCTTATGTGCAGACCCAAAGCAACAATGAATTCATCTACTAACAGTCTGTGTGTGTGTATCCACAGGTACAAGCCTAAAGTCTAAATGCTTTTTCCCTTTTTTCTCTTTTTTCTTATTCCTCTGTGCCAAAGAGCACCAGTGTTGTCCTAACAATACTTTAAAAACAAGCCAGTGTGCCACACTGTTGCACTGGATGAAATGTTCCTTCATTACCATGAACACTCACACTGTTGTTTTGCTGTCCCAAATACTCACTAGAGCACCAAATGTGGATTAGTCCACCAGTGAAAGCAGTCCTAAATGTACAAATGTACTATTTCCTCCAGTTTGAGAAATGTTTGCTAAAACCAGGGGAGCAACTCTTTCACAATAATACTTATCTGTTTTTACATGTACTGTAGTTAGGAATCAGTGGGCTTGGAGATGACACATTGCTGTTTTTTTTTCCATCCGTGCAGAAACAAAATCACATCATGCTCACTCTGCTGCTCTCAGTTTCTTTTCTCTATCAGAACTACTGTTGTCAGTTTTAAGTTGCTTCTCTTATGAAACTATGAAATAGTTTCCTACACAGATATGTTATGTCTAGCAGGAGCTCAGAGGGCCTAATTTTCTTCCTTTCTTAGGCGGCTTTTAATGTGAAAAATGAAAATTCAGCATATAGTAAAAAAAACGCAGAAAACAGGGTGCACAGGTGGCTCAGTGGTAGAGGCCCATGTATGAGGCCTTGGGCCAATGCAGGGGGCCCCGGTTCGACTTCCTGGCTGGGGTCCCTTTGCTGCAGTAAGTCTTCCTCTCTCTCTCCCACCTTTCCTGTCACTCTTCAGCTGTCCTATGTATAATAAAAAGGCTAGAACACCCCCCCAAAAAAAAAAAGAAAAACCCAGCAGAAAACCAACTTACTTGTTTGTGCCATCCACCTGCTTTCAGAGCCCCCAGCAGCAGAATGGCTTCCCACTGTTTAATTTCTAAGACGAAAGTACAGGATGAAAGAAAGACAGAGGTTAAAGTAGGGGTAAAATGAAGGAAAGTGAGACACACAAGTGCACATGAGTGAGCTGCTTCTGTTTTATCTCTCCTGCTCTCAGTACTGTACCATTAGCTATCTGTATCTCCATGGCAATTGTTACTCTCTGCTATGTGCTGATCAACGTGGCGTACTACACAGTGATGTCAGCAGAGGAGCTCCTGGCCTCAGAGGCAGTGGCTGTGGTAAGTAATACTAATACCAAGATGCAAAGGCCTTGAAAATATTGTCTAGTGCTCTATATACTGTATTTACTGTGCAAAAACTTAGTTGTTGGAGTTTAAGCAGAAGTAGGTAACTTTTAGGAAAATAACTTTTTGCAATATTCACTAAAACTACATCCTGACAAAAATACACAAGACAGATAATCTGTGATAAAATCAGACTCCTCTGGCTCCACCTGCTGCCTCTAAGCTCATTGGACTAGAATATACCACACCTGAATCAAAACAACCAATCAGAACAGAGCATCTGATGGAGCTTCAATCACTGCTCCTGTACAGGCTCTGCTCCCACCACGTACGAGCTAAGTCAGAGTGGATGTAATGGAGGATAAACCTCAACCGGACAACCAAGCCATGAGAAAGAGTTTACACAAAGGAGTAAGTAAGTTAAAGTAAACTGAAGAAAAGCAAGTTAAAGAGAAAGAATTAGACCCAGTGACACTGCAGGGAGGGGCTCCACAGAGTGTACCACACAGAGGGGGGGGTCCACTTGCCTCTCAACCTTACAAACTGTATCTTTATATTACAAGCATTTAAATCAATGAACGCCACAGTTCTTGTTTTAAGATCTGAAAAAAACACATGCACTTCTGTAGTAGCATGGACAGACATGGCAATGTGCATCTGTAATGAAATAGAAAGCCATGAAGGATTACCACACATTATTACACCTGTTTGTAGATTCAGTTTGACTCACACTTCCTGAAGGTATTATTATCTCTGGTGTCCATCGTGGGAATAAAAATAAAAAAAACAAAACAAAAAAACAAAAAAAACAACACCCACAAACCAAAAGGAAATCATGGAGAAAGAGAAGGTTCTTATAACTGCAGAGCTTGCCTGAAAAATCATCGCAGCTTTAAGATTTCTTCAGTAGTGGTGAGTAATGAGGTGCTTAGTAATCCACTGATAAACTGATGTGATGGTTAGCCCACATCATTCATTTCTTCAGGCTATCACAGGGCCCTGCATATGGATGAGGCAGCCCTGTTAAGAAAACTAGAGCCTGCACTACTTTCTCATGGATCACTTTCTCTACTGAGCAGGCAGGGTCAAAAACATTATTCTTCAACACTGCAATGTCCCGAAAAGTGCAAAGTCTAAATAAGGTCAGCTCAGTTTCCCCTTGGATCAAATGTAAAAGTTCTCACAATCTGAGAGACAGACTGGTTTGTTCTGACACTGGAGAACCTCCTAACCTGAACACAAAAGGACAATACACACAAAAAACACAGATTTGTCTACTGCTCTGCATCATGCTCTGGATAACCATCAGCATCATCAAAGTTAGGGGAACAGAAAAAAAAATCATCCTCCCATAGAGGTGGAGAAATGATCGGGAAGCCATGCTGGATTCACACTTGTAACTCAGTGGAGCCCTTTGGCCTTCAAGCTTTAAGGTCCGATGAGATTAAATGATGTCAGTAGTTCCAGTACAGTATGTCACAGTGAAACAATGATTTTCAGATCATAAATGTTTTGTTGTGCTGAAAAAAGATACCAATCATTGGTATAATATACATTTTTAAGGGCAAAGTCAAAAGTATCCATGAACGACTTAGATAGCCCGAGACTCCTGAGGGTTAGTCATGTTTCCTTGGAATTATTACAGTTCAAGGTGTTCTTTTGACCCTGATGTGGTGTTAATCCATAGGTGTGGCTATTTGATATGACTGATGCAGCTCTTACCCTAGGATTCATCAGGCAATAGATGTTAAATCCTGCTCAACCACTTATCTAATGGCAATTGTACAAATTTTCTAGGTTTATTATATATGTCATTGTCTCGTGTCTGTGTCCATATTGAGTCTGATGAAGACAGTAGTGTTGAGACGTCAGTCTGTTTGAACTATTAAAGGCTGCAGATCAATCAGTTTGCTCCAGGCCTTTTTCCCTTGAAAGATTGATGTCCCTTAACTGAGAAGCACCTGATTCAGCTGCATGTTTCTGGGGGATGTGTGGAGAACCTTGTTGTCTTTATGTAGTTTGTAGGGGAGCACAAAGTGTCAGACATACCTGGTCTGTATTAGCCCAAATAATGCCACTACATCACTGATCTTAAGTAAATAACACCCAAAAATACACATGTACATTTAAATTAAAAGTGCCTTGGGAAAACAGTATATATATATATATTTTTTCTTACCCATATTTACCAGACACTCATTGTTTTCACAAAACGAATTATCCACCAGCTGTCAACAGATTTTTGATGTTAAGTTCTTCACAGTTCGAGCCGGCCTTGACTGTCCTACAGTGGAAAGGTGTGTGCTACTTGAAAGCATTTAGTTGAGGTCTCACCTCATTGCTGTTAGTGATGTTTACTCTTAATGTGAGCACCACGGTTGCCTTCCTGCACTTAACATGTCATTATCAGCAAAGTGTCTCTGACAGCTCCGCTTCCCAGCAGCTGTTAATGTGATTGTTCCAGCCCAGCCTTGGTAATGTTAATCATTTCACAGACATCCCCTAATAACAGCCACCACTGCTTATTAGACTGACTGCTATCAGTGCTACTGTAAGCCTATAGCTGGGGAAGCCTCATTCACTAAGAGATCTCCGATCTTTTCTAATGCAGTTAGTTTTATTGCCTTGTGAACGATGAGTGATAGTAGTGCCTTAAGAAAGGTGTTAAGAGCATTTATCTGTTCTTAGAGGGCTGTGATGTGATAAAAGAATTACACAGTGTTCTTCCTTTCTCACAGACACCTGGTAAAAGTTTACATCTCAAACTTAATTATAGAGAACTTGTCTCGAGGAGGCTGGCCTCGAGGTACAATTGGTAATTTTAGACCACATAAATTAGAGGTATATGTTCACATAATGTAAGAGTGTGAAAGGTAATAGACGGATAGAGTTGAGGAGTTTGAAGAATTCAATGCAGAGAACTGTTATTATGTATCTCAAGTCACCATAAAGAAGACGTCACATAAGTTTGAGGTTTATTGTAAAGTTTGACTCATGATTGCAAGATAAATAGCCATATTCCCTGATTAATTAGAATACTAAAAGAAATGGACCTGTTCTACTGTAATGCTGACACACATTACTGACCATATCTTAAAATACACATTATCTTTGACAGCGTCAGAAAACAGTATTAACTTGAGTTGTTTTGTGCTAGTCTGCGCATTAAACTCAATTACTCTGAGAGTGATGGCATGTTCCACTCCAGTGTTTTTCATTTTGGTGGTGGTGTGACCTTTAAGTTTACATTTGAACCTTACATGTTCAAAAATAGAAATCTAGCATACAAAGTAATATTGCATCAGTATAAAATGGTTGCCTAGAAATGATCTTAAGTGACAACCTTTCAGTGTCCATTTTTAAAAAACTACCAACACACATTAAAGATAAATTGCTCATTTTTTCCTTACAGTCCATGCTTGTCCATACAAGGACTATGACTAATCAGCACTGAATAGCCTCATGAATAATAAGCAGCTTTTGCTCCCTCTTCTGCATGACCTATTTACGACAATTACTGCCAGCAGCCTTGTCAACTGCTCTGATTTCATCTAACTAGCTGCAGTTAATAAAATAAGGAAGACCATGATTCAATAAACTTTGACTCTGATCTGCTCACAGTGAAACTCATTTTTAAAAGTCTGACATTTTGGAAAATGCATTTGTTTGATTTCTGGCAGCAGAAATAGCTAAACATATGCGCAGCAGCACCTCTACAGTGCAATAATATACATGTTATATCTTGTTTATTTGATTAATACACAAACAGAAATGTAAAAATGAAATGTATGGCTTTAGCAGTTGTATGCAGGATCTATTACTTCACCAAGCTAGCTCTTTTTTATATCTCACTCTCAAAAAGAAATACGTTTTTTTATTGTGTTACTGTGTTACATTCTTCACTCACTAATGGAAGCCTGTAAATGAAAGTGACTATTTATGAGCTATCTTAGAATTAAACATCTAGTGAATAATGTTGTACATCCTCATGTGAAACGAGGGAATAATAAACCTTGGACATTAAATTGTGTTTTGTAGTTTGTGAGCAGATACGGTGCTGAAAGGTGCTGGGCACTTATTAACAACCTTGAAACAACAAACACTCTCGCTCACTCTGCTCCCCCTACGTCTCTCCCTCTGTTTCTACCTCCCACAGACGTTTGCAGAGAGGCTGATGGGGAAGTTCTCGATTGCTGTGCCGGTGTTCGTGGCCTTGTCCTGTTACGGCTCCATGAATGGCTGCCTCTTTGCTCTGTCAAGGTACTGACGCTTCCTCTATGCTGGTCATTATTGGACACCAAACAGCAAGGACTAACCACTTCACAAGTTCATTTAAAATACACATTCAGTAATGTGCCATTGAGCTATGGAGAGTATGTGAGGACATTTTGTGATATTTAGAAAAATAAATTCTCAAAGAAAAGTTGTCCTTCATATAATAGTTGTACCTGTGGCCTGAAGGAACAAGGAAAGGCATTGAATGGGTGTAATTACTGCACTCTGATAGCTTACCCACGTTGTAAGATATGACTACCATTATACTCTTAATTCTAGTGTACTGCTAACACAAGAAATTGGAGAAGAAATGGGAAAAGTCACTTATTAAAATATGATACAATATATTTCTGTGGCTCTGTTTACTGCCTCTGTTTGCAGTTCGCAGTCTCTCACATGTTACTGATACTCTGTTAGTCTTTGAGCCTGTGCAGCTCCTGATGATCTGAAAACAGAGCTCAGATGTCCCAACACCCATTATCTATGTTCCCGTTTAAATCATGCTCTTTGCATCACATAACATTAGTGGAGAATAGAGGTTCTCTGTTTACACAGCATATTTCTAATTTCTGTATGTCTCTGTTTCACCAGAATGTTTTTTGTGGCATCACGTGAAGGACAGCTCCCTGAGGTTCTGTCTATGATCCACGTCCACAGACACACTCCACTGGCTGCTGTCCTCATACTGGTTGGTTTATCGCAACAACAACAATAATGGCAATAATCAAGAACTGTCCTTTGCCAACACTAAATGCCCTCATTTGAAACAACAACCATTTGATAGAAACAATAGCAACTAAAAGAAATCTATCATGACAACAAAAAACTAATTGTGAGAGAAATAATACTCTCTATGTTAAATGTTAATGTTTGTTTGGTTATTGTTCACTGCATATTCCTTGCATGCTGACATTTAGTGAAGGTTAACTGAGGCTTTCTGATTTTCTGTAGCCTCGTACAAAAGGATGAACAAAGCTTTTCTTCAACTTCTCAAATGTGTGTGTGTGTGTGTGTGTGTGCGCGTGTGGCGTGTGTGTGTGTGCAGTATGTATATGTCCTATGACCATGCTCCAGCTGTTTGTGGGAGACATCTACAGCCTGTTGAACTTCATGAGTTTCCTGAGGTGGCTCTTCATTGGTGTGGTGGTGCTGGGTTTGATCTACCTCCGCTATAAACAACCTGACCTCCACCGCCCCTTTAGGGTCAGTATTTCTATAGTGAAGCTGTAGCTGTAGCTGAATCTGTGTCACAACATACCAAATTTCAGTTAGCTAACCAATTGTATTCCACAGTATCTCACCTTGCTCTTATAGCCATGTTTCATTTAGCTGAGAACATATTTGTCAATGTTTAAAAGGAACACTGACTTTGGAAAACTGCTTTGAAGACTCCTCCTTAAATATGCATGCATATCTGCTTCCATACAGCGTTATTAGACAGTATTAACAGATGTGACCTGTCCACAGGTTCCACTCTTCATCCCAGTGGTGTTTTGCTTGACATGTTTCTTCATGGTCTTCATGTCTCTGTACTCGGACCCGCTCAACACGGGGGTTGGATTTGCCATTTGTCTCACTGGCGTCCCTGCCTACTATGTCTTTATTCATTTTAACCGCAGACCAAAGTGGCTTCAGAGGGGTATAGGTAAGTCAGAAGTAGCAGTTAGTAATACAATGGATTTTCATATTTAATTGCACATATAGCATTATCAGAGATAGACCACTGTGCTAGAGGATCACAATGTGGAGGGTCAGGGTATCATCTACTTTGCAACCCACATGAGCCAAAAGCCAAAATTCAAGCAAAAACCTGAAAAAAAAAAAGTATTTTTAGAAATCATATTTTTGTCACCTTTGAATGTTCCAGTAACTATAATGTCACAAGGGAGCCAGTCAGCAAGTCCTGCTTTAATAAGCAGTAACATTTCGAAAAGTTTCCATATTTTAAGCCCAAAACAGGTTCTTTAAAGACATGTTTCAAAGCATACCCCGCTTTGAAAAACAGAAAGGGTTTTCCAGAAATGAAAGATTTGGGCTTTTGGAGTCCATCTTTCTAACAATGTATCAACTGTGTGTCAAACATTTCACCACATACATGTTTAACATGATGTCAATAAGTGGTTCTCTTTTTGTCCTCAGATTCTCTCAACAGAACCTTGCAGATCATCCTGCAGGTCGTCCCTGCAGAGCAATAACAGCACACAAACACCACACACAGTACACTCTGAAAGACTCCAAAAGACTGAACTCCAAAAAGACTCATTTAGTTCAAAGACTGATGAATGTGAGTTTATGTATGTTTTATTAAAGGATAAACAATTATGTTCCAATATGTGAAAGCAATTTTACATGTACATGTAACTGTTTTGTATGCACTGTAATTATCTATGTAACAGTAAATGCCCATCTGATTATCTCAACATCTCACACCTGCCTTGTGTCCATAAATACCAAGTCACTACACGATAATGTGATTATTTGATATAGTATCTGATTCTTTATAGGAAGTGTTGTACCACGTTATCACACACAGACTCAGATCTGTTATTTATGTAGATTTATGTAGCTTGGTGGTTCAAATATCATAGTTAGGTGGTCTTGAAAATTTAAAAATCCATTTAGGCCACACACAGAACATACAAATATGTATGAATTAGAAAAGAATTATGAATGTATATAAAAATATATATACATGCATAAATGTATTTGACAAAAAGATAGTGGTATTGCAATGTCCAAAACCAGCATAACAAAAAGTTGCATGTAATGTAATTATGGTGGAGTGCAGTGGATGAGGTGGAGTTAAAGAGTCTCAGTCTCTGTCTCAGCCTGTGGAAAGAAGCTGCTCTGTGAGGCAGCAGATCAGCTCCTTGGTTTGATTTTTTTCTTTCTAAGACTTAGAACTGGAGTTGCTTGTGATTCTTGAAGACATTTCACCTCTCATCTGAGTTGAATGCTTCTGTAGTTCTGTTTTTACTGATGTTGAGCAGGTTGTTAGTGGCGTTGTGCTTTGCAGACTTGGAGGTGTGACCACCAATCTGAACGACCTGTGGTCTGTTTGTAAGAGGATCCAGTATCCAGCTGCTCAGAGTGCTTGCCAATTAGTTTCATGGGAAAGTCTGTGTTGAATGCTGAGCCAAAATCAACGAAAATTGTGATATAAGTGTTATTTTCAAGGTGTGGCTGGGATGTTATCTTTGATGTGATGGAGAACCAGTTTCTCAAAGCACTTCATCAGATTGGACATGAGTACCACAGGGCGGTAGTCGTTTAGACGAGGTACAGACCACAGGGACAGGTCAGGGACAAAGATGGCTGTCTTTTAACAGGTGGGAACACTCCCCTATGATAGTAATATGCTAGAAATGTCAGTAATGACATATTCTCAGTGCACAGCCTGGGATGTTATCAGGCCCAGCAGCTTTACTCATATTCACTCTCATCAGGGTTTTTCTCACTTCCACTGTGGATACTAACAGAGGAAGGTCATCAGGAAGTGGAGCAGACTTGACAGCTCACTTTTTGTTGAGGAGACCAAAGAGAGCATACATTGTGTTAAGCTTATATGATTCATCATAAAAACAGTTGCAACTGTTTTTGTAACCTGGATTTTCTGTCACGTCTTTGGTGTTGCTGGTATTGAGATCTTTCTCCAGTCTCTCCTTGGTGCCTCCACTTTGCCTCCTTGATGTCACCTATCAGTCACTCTGCCAGTGTTGAGTCCTTCCTTGTCACCTGACCTGAAGTCAGCTTTTCTGGCTCTGGACGGGGCTCTTACTTTATTCATTTCTGGATATGGTAAGATTTTATTGTCTTTGTGATCACCACATCATCAACACATTTGTAGATGTATGATATCACTGCTGATTAGTATTCTACAAGACTGATGTGGTTCTCCTGGATGGTGGTATCATAACAGTCATAACAGTCTATAGAACTGATGTAGCTTCATCTATCCACAGTATGATCTGTGTTTTTTTTTATAGTTGGCCCTTTCAGCTGAGATGTAATTATAATAGAATATTATCTTTATATATCTATAAATATCAAAATTATTATCTTTCATTTTTATTTATTACATAAATTACATGCCTATTTATTAAATAAACATTAAGTCAGCATTTATTTTCTGTCTCCGTATGAGCAGCGATGACTGCATCTCGTGAGTAGACTATACAAGAGTAACACCAAGTTTTACTGCTATTCTCAGCTTGTTTTTGGCAGTTTATCATAAGTTTTGAGGGGATGACGTCTTTCATTGAGAGAAAATTACTTCTTTTCCCTCGTCATGACTTCAAGCCTGCCTCATATTGCCAAAAAATCATGTAGGAAGAAACGACCCAAAGTGATCACCATAAGCAGAGTACTTGATTACTATAAGCAAATTACTTAGCCAGCATTTGTACAGGAATGAATGTCTCAGTCTCTTTGCTCCATATAAATGGTTGATGACTATAAGCAGTTTTCACTGGACAGGCTTCAGTAAGAGGTGAAAAAATAAAACCAAAACCATCTGAGGGAGCTTCTGGCCGCCACATATGCACAGACTGCTGTCACCATGGTAAATAATGATGTTTGTGTAGAGGACGATATGATTATCATGTCTATAATAAAAGAGGGGCTGCAGAAAGCAGCAGAGCATGTGTGTAACTTTTGTGAGAAATGTCTGACGAAGATCTCATCACTAAAAACAGGACAGATAGGTTGAAAACAAAGAAAAATCTAAACTACTTCACTTGCAGATACAATTGAAAGCGAGCACACCTGAAATGCTACTAATAATCCCTCATTGCACAAAAATTGCAAACAGGCTTTGATAGTTGGTTCTTATTTTGATGTAGTTGCAGTTGATAAAATACAAAAATGCACTAACTGCATAGTGAACAAATCTAAACCTTTTTTTTTTTTTTTTAAATCAGCAATGAGCAAAATGTGACGTGAGCAGGCTTCTAATTGTAAGGTATCACTGAACAATTCTTTCCACGAACAGAAGGTTAGCGGTTTTAATTGGCTTATTAGATCCACTTTTAATATAAAAATATTGATCAGTGCAGCAGTGCAGTGAACAAGTTTTCTGATGCAACTTGAACCTTGGAGTAATAATCACCCTGCAATATAAATCTAAATATTTAAATAATGTGTAATTATTTCAGATTTTTCTGAGCTTTGGTTAGAAAGAACCTGCGTTTTAGATCAGATTATTCCCTATTGATGCCAGGTTTTAGTATGCAGATGCTCTAGCCTTTACATTAGGACCTTTGCCATTTGATTCAGTCATTATTAAGACTTTCCATCACCCCTCTAACCTTACGCTCCCCTGGTAGTCTACTCACATTTCACATTAGCCAGTCAGACTGCACCAGCACCACCCTTTCGCTCCTGCATCAGGAATGAAGTGGCTTGGCCCTATGTGGCCTGTTGTGGTTATAGTCTTACTCCGAGGGATGTGAGTGTGTGTGTGTGTGTATGTGTGTGTGGTGTGCAGTCTGCTGATGTGGCTGAGCTCCATTCCCCCTGGGTGGGATTTGCAGGTAATCTGTCTGTGTAACCGCTGCCCTGTGGCACACTGCATTCCCTCTCAACTGTGTGTCCTGTAAATGGAAGGCTTTTACAGCTGATGAGAGGATGGCAGGGTGGAGACAAAATGCCTGGGAGCTTCCACTTCAGCGCTGAGCCATAAAAAAGCTGGCTTAAACTCAGCTAGCCTTAGCCTTTGTGTGAGTAAAACTAGCTGTGCCCGCACAGCAGACGTAAGGACCACTGTTGATGGTTCTAAGGCTGTCACTGCTCAGTTTGACTTTAACATATATTTAAATCAATTCAATCCATATCCAATCCAATCAACACATGAAGGGGAACGATACGTGATAATGCTTTACATAGACTCCTTCACAGTCAAGTGTGTGTTATGCTGGAGCACACAGTCTGTAGTTTATCTGTTCATTTGATCTGTAGAAGTAAAGTAGTCTAATACACCACTGTATATAGTATAGGCAAACAATGGACCGTGTTTAATGTGTTCCCTTACAAAAGATCACATCATTCTAACAGTTTACAGGGGACGTCTTATTTGTTAACAAATACTGTGCATTAATTAACACTTAAAATTGTCCTTATAGCTGTTTACAACAACATCATTAGTAGTATATTTTATATTCTATATTCTATCTATATTCTTATAAATATTAAATGGGGGTGGGCAGTATCTCTGACAGTACATCCTCTGCTGAACCTTCCTTTTGGCTCTGCCATGACATTGTTAGACTCACAATTTACTGTTTAACAAAAAGGTCCAGCTGCCTCAAAATTGTGGCAGCACTGCAAAATCAAATAGGTACTTGTACTGTACTACTTTTTGTACTTTTGCACAGCCAATCATATACAGACACATACAGTTCACTTAAGTGTTTGTTGGATTTTCATCCAAACCAAGGAAAATATAGTGTTAAGTAATTAGACTGTTTCGGTTCAAAAAAGTAATATTTCAGGAATGCATCCTGCACATCATGATAATTCTCGGTTCCATTTTTGGCCACAGTAATTATAGTGTGAATTTTTGACCAGTCCCTTCGAATTTATATATTATTAAAAGATGTCTAATACATGAAAACTCGCATTTGGGGTGTTGAAATAAGGGTAACCCGATGTATATGGTCCAAATATGATTAGAAAAAGTAGGTATTTACTATTGTCTATAAATCAATGTATGCAATAAATATTGTCTATTTTGTAAGTACAACCAATCTTAATAGTTTAAAGAACAGGCATCAAACCCCATCAAAGTGATAGCTACGACCACTCACTCCCCCACATCTCCTAAAAGCACAGCACTGACATATTGCTGTACATTTAACATTTAATGTTGGCACTATGAGCGCTAAAACCATGTTCAGCTGAATTCTGGAGGAAAACCACAACAATGCATCCTCTCCCCTAAAGACACCAACAAAAAGAAGTTAAAAAAAAAAAAAGAAAAAAAAAGAGAGGGCTCCCAGTGGACGAGCAGATGAACACAGAGCACTTCATTTCCCAACCACACATCACCATATCTGAGCTCCTCATTAAAGCCAGCATAGAAGGGGCTAAACAACACAATACTATGTAAAAATAGAGATACTGGGAAATGTGTGAATAAATTCTTTGATGTTTTTGTGATTCAGTGTCAAGAGGTGTGACCCCTTTCACTTTAGCTCTGAGCAATTGGATAAGATTAGATAATTAACACCCCACAAAATATAAGTTCCAGGTGTAAGATGAAATACACACACACACATATATATATATATATACATACATATATATATATATATATACACACACACACATATATATATATATATATATATATATGATGAAATGGCTCTATTACCAGATTGTGTCAGCTCGAGGAACATTCATGCTGCTAGGTAAGAGATAACGTAGGACTTGGCACCATACCAAAGGCTAAGGCTGACACACACACAATAATTTGTCCTGGCTGCAGGCTGAAAGAAGCAGAGGGAGAGAGAGAGAGAGAGAGAGAGAGAGAGAGAGAGAGAGAGAGAGAGAGAGAAAAAAAGAGCTGGACTGCATTCTGACGAGGCACACAAACCTGCATTCACAGTGAAAGTCAGCCCCTATACAGTGTGTGGTATGACTGAGGCATCCAACTAAGACACCACACAGACCAAGCTGAGGTGTTTCATTCATTTCATCACCAGTCACCATAACAGTTTATGGGTTAATTCTGCTTTCATATAACTTGGACCCTATATTATATATGGACTCTCATTCATTTCTATGATGTAACATTAAACTCAAACTGAAGAGATCTGTAAACACAATAACATCACTAACATAGTAGTCAGATCATCAGACAGGTTGGTGGTGAAGGACATCACAGGTCCCCTGCTGGACCCCCTGCAGTTTCCCCACTGGGAAAACAGGTCAGTGGATGATGCAGTCAACATGGGACTGCACTATATCCTACAACACCTTGACTTGAGTGTGCATACAGATGGGAGGCTGAACAACTGGCCCTCTGGTATGGTCAGAACAACCTGGAGATGAACATGCTCAAAACTGTGGATTTCATAAGAAGCCCTCCAACACTGCCCCCTCCCTCCCCATCTGATACTGAACGGCACTATGACTGCTGTGGAAACTTTCAGGTTTCTTTAATGTCCCTGGACCTAAAGTGGGAATCCCACATAGACACCATCAGAACAAAGGCCCTGCAGAGGACGTACTTTCTGCACCAGCTCAGGAAATTCAACATAACTCTTGAGATACTGATGTAGTTTTCCCCTGCCATTTCTCAGTCTGTTCTCTACACATCCATCACTGTACAGTATGGATTGGCCACCAAACGGGACAGGAAAAGACTACAGCGGGCGGTTTAGGACAGCAGAAAGAATCATTGGTGTGACCTGCCCTCCATTCAGGACTTAGACATCTCCAGAGTCAGGAAACGGACAGGAAACATCAGTGAAGATCCATCACACCCTGGACACAACCTGTTCCACCTCCTCCCCTCTGGTAGGCGCTACAGAGCTCTGTACAGTTTCTTTCCTCAGGCTGATTACTGTGATGAACATTTAACAGCAGTCACAGAGTGTCAGGAACTATTCCTGTGTGATAACCTGGTAACAAACATCCACTGGACCTGTAAATGACACCAACATACACTGTAATTATGATGGAAATATCATCACTAAAACTCACATCTGTGCACACTGTGGATACTCTATATGCTGTCAATCACCTGGCTCATGCATAAAAATCTAGTCGTCATATTTATTTCAAAAGTCTTTGCTTTTTCTCCAAACAAAGAGATCTATAAACTTGATGAACTGCTGCTTTATTTTAAACCTGTTTGTCAAACTACCTGTTGTTTGTCCCATCTGACTTTGTGACGCAGCCGTGTTCATGTATCTCAGCACTTGAAACCAAAATAGTTATTGAATCTAAATGTGTATATTTGTTTGATATAAATGTAAATTTAATGAACTATAATAACTGAGTCAAATTTACATAAGCCACACAAAGGACAGCTTAGTGTGCAATTAAAGTTTAAGTTTCCCAAAAACGACATGGGGAAGTTTGGGCCTGTGCCACCCAATTTGGTGCAAGTGGCGCCCATTTCAAAGATGGATGACTTAATAAAATGTATGAACGTAATTAAATGTTGGCTCAGAGGCCACCAACAGAGGATGAAGTCAGTGGGCAACAACAGATCACATGAGGTCAAACTATAAAAGTAGAAATGATGGTGAATGAGCTAAATATTTTGTGCACAAGAAAAAACGGTCTTTAAACTCCCCATGTATAAGTCAAATGGTGAAACAAATTTCTTGATTTTTTTTAAGGTAGTTCAATGCAAAAAAAATGGGCATTCTCAATGCCAGCCAGGTGCCCCTAATCTCCAAACTGACCAGGCCACTCAGATGCAGAAGCCTCTCCCCAGCACCACTCAAATGTACCACATATTATAACCAAATTTTGAAAACACTGCCAAAATAAGGGATATGTTCATGCAAATGAATGAGTTTCCAACCATTGCTGTTATGTGAATATTAGATGTTTTGTCAAAATAAATAGCAGGCGCTAATTCTCCAGTCGGTGCTGCTAAACTACTGCAGAAGAAGGTACAACCAGATGTTGTTAAATGAGCATCAGTCAGACCTCAAACTGTGACAAGCAATGCTGAAAACACAATGCACATATGGTATTTATGTTTGTTTCTTAATTTGAGGAACTTTGCAGTCTCCTTATTACACAATTTTGTCTGATATTATTTTTTTGCCTCTTCAGTTGAGCTTCAGTGGAGGTTAAAGTCATATGGTACATGTATGTCATGATTTATTTGCCAAGTCTGTTTCAATTTCAATTTGCACATTTACTTTTATCGATAAATGAACATTTCCATTTCAGCCAGGCGTAAAAACAATTATTTGCTTCATAATATTCTGTATAAGAATACAGCTACCTAAGGCCTGGTATATTTGCCAGCTCCAGTCTGGGATTACCATGGATCCACCCAATTATGTGCAAGGGGCACCATCACAATATTTCTGGCTATGAAAATGTCCAAGTCCAGTTATCTGGTTGGCTCAGTTGGTTTAGGTTGGCATTCAGACTGAAACCTCTGCTGTGGACCTGATGAAAATGATGGCAAGGCAGATGAAGCACATTGTGAGATAACAGATTGATAATATATGGATTTTGCAGTCATCTCACAGTCACACATGATTTATAGTATACTATCTGCTTCATGGCATTATTTTTTAATTGCATTCATTCATTGTAGAATCTGCCATCCTGTTTCCTCTTTCTCTCCTCTTCTCTTCATCTGTCTCCTCTACTTTTTTCTGTTCTCTCCTCTTGCAGTGTTTTTTCCCCCTCTTGTTGCCCAGGATGTGCATCTGCCCCCAGAACTGCCTAACCTTTTAAATCATTATTTTTGTATTATCCAACACACACACACATGCACACACACACACGCACACACTCTCTCTCCCATTATTCTGAGTGATAACATGTGAAGTTGCAGTTCCCTGGGCAGACACATGGATGTGCTGCAGTGCTTCATAACACTGCTGCACAGTTCCTATTTATATGATACACAGAACAGTACAAAACCATGAAAAACACGAAAACACCTCAGATAAAACACACAAAAGATATTCAGGTATTGTAAATCATTTAGAGACTGAGCGCATACTGAAAACTCACCTGTTTATGATCAAATTAGTAATAGTGTGAAAAAAACACTACTTGGACGTTTCCTTGCTCAGTGGCCTGCAGTCTTTAGAAAATTACACATTTAAAAAAGTCACATTGCTGGCAAGAAGCGTCACTCCATCAGACAATGGAAGAGTGTTTTATAGATTCAGTGGTGCAGGTCTTTAAACTGACAGACATGGGTCCCATTCTTCAAGAAAAACCAAGGTTAGGAGATGTCCAAGAGATGGATTCTTTTCAGTTCAAGGATGAAAACATAGAGATAATGGCTGAAAGAGGTATTCATGTGTTATTTGTATCTTTATCGTGTAGTTCCACCTCATTCTCCTCCTATCTCTCTAACAGCACACATTTTATTCAAGTCTTGGTCATAGTCTTTGTAATGATGAAGACATAGAGTGCAGATAGAATACATATTATTTACAGTTTTTATTATCCCTTTGACATTTTCTCATTTACTTCTAAGAAGCTTAAAGTTTGTTAAAATCATCTTATTTCACACCATCTGACAGTATCATAACTTCTTTATCATGTTGTTTCATCCAGAGCTGTGGATACCACCAAGGACGCTAAGACCACATCCTTAGAGTTTTCTCCGTAATGTTTGAGGGATTGAACAAGCTCAGAAGGAATTTTGATTCTAAAATTATACACAAACATACACATGAGATTTTTCAGCCTTATTTAGATATTTTTAGCATCAAAATGTAAGGCAATAGTAGTAATGCTTTGGAGCAAGTTTTTAAAGATGGGTGCCTATTTTGACCGTACACATGAGCATGTGAATAACGCTACAGATATTCCTGCCAGTTTCAGTCTCACTGATCAACACTCAGCAATGATCAGCAAAGACAGTGGAAAGGAAAACTGATAGCAAGCAAACATGGATTTAAACACTGCATGTAATGTTTCAAAATGTGCTTTGCAAATGTTTAATGAAGAAAGGAATTAATTTGTCATGTTTGTTAGACCTCAAGGATACACACAATTACTTCATGTGAAAAATAATGACTGTAAACAAAAACTTTATTTGTTCACAAGAAAACTTCACAAGGGGGCTTTAAGAACAATAGTCTTGAAAAAAGCAGACCATCTGTACATAATGTTCTTTAAATCATAAGGAAAAAAATGTAGTTTTCAATAGTTGAAGAAATGTGTAGTCTACTTAGTTTTTCCACATAACAACAACAAAAGGAATTACAACAACACTAAACTAGAAATTAAGAAATAAAAAAAAACACTGACACTGTCCACATTTTTTTCTCTGAAATGTTAGGATTTGGGGTCAGTACTTGATAATACAGAAGAGAGTAAGAACATACAGGGCATGTCCCAGTAAATTTGATTAAAAAATTCATGAAATCAGATTATATCACAGTTTTTCAGTCACAGATCTGATCATTTTTTGGATCAGCAAAATTATAATTATAATTCTGTGAACAAGAAAACAAAAGGAGGAAATAACTGTAAGAATATGTGTTCATGTTGTTGCCTTGTGGTGCAAAAACATATCTACTTGTTCTTGTCTTGTGACTGTGTATTATATATATACTAGTGTATTAAAAATATACTACGTCATCATTATGCTATTACTATATGACATCGTGTAATAATATTTTGATGTAATGAAGTTGTTTGTGTTTTATAAATGTTGGATTTATCATCATTTTATCTGATATTGTCTGTAGGGATTTGTGGAGAGAGAGTTCTTGTTACCATAAAGCTTTCTGGAGTCTCTCACCTCCATAAACATTTCTACAGCATGTTGACATGAAAAGTGTGGAGTGGTTCTTTACACTCTGGCCTGGGGATCTGGTAAGTCACCTCAACAACCATCCTCTTGATAAGGGCCTTGCCACTTTGCCAAAG
Source organism: Scortum barcoo (assembly GCA_023238725.1). Classification (NCBI taxonomy): domain Eukaryota; kingdom Metazoa; phylum Chordata; class Actinopteri; order Centrarchiformes; family Terapontidae; genus Scortum; species Scortum barcoo. The sequence continues at coordinate 26,717,162 of CM041554.1, forward strand.
GTTTGTTGTCAGATGTTAGCAAAAGTAACAAAACTTGCTCATCAGGCACCCAACTTCCCTTCCTACATGACTGGTCATACCTATCATTTGCTTGGCCTGGGATTTCAGCAGGTTCTCACTGGCCATGGTCTTTATCAGCTGGTCATGCACCTTCATCACAAAGGTGATGATGTCCTGTAGACATTACAGACATCCTATAAATGTTTTATAGTCTATAAAACCCTTAGTAAAGCATATATGTCTGTTAAAATAGCCTAATTTGTTTTTGTTTTTTTTAATCAAAAGGCATAGTAAAAGCTTAAAGACCTGAATAAAGCCAGAGTTTGATTTTGGGGCTGTAGATTAAGACATAACATAAAAGGGCCTTGTCATTGCTCATAATACCAAGTCAAATACATGATTCAAATGAGAGTAATCTCCAAGCGAGTATGGGGAACATCATCACTGCCAGTCCACCTCCACGACCTGAAAACCCAGGCTGGTGAAAATAATTAACTGGGAGGATGTTTTATTTAATGTGACATAGATTTACCTTGTCTCAGTAAGCTGTCTCAGTAAAGAAAGGAAAACTATTTGTTTGCAAAGATCTGACATTTAACTAATCTAAACACTACTGAGTTGGCAGGGCCCAGATTCTTAACGTTCACTGTGATTGAGTAAAATAGTTACAATAAACTATAATGTTACACCAGTCATACAAATTTTACATATAAAATCAAAATTAGAATAGTAAAAACTAAGGCCAGGTTGAGAGAAATCAGAAAAATCAGATCACAGTCTGTTTTGGCAGCTGTGCCAGATAACCTTTATAAGCTTTATCACCTCACCAAGGCTTTTGGTCACACAAGTCAACAGCTAAGGCTCTTCTGGAGCTGCAGTGACGTGCATAGTAATTTGCTCAACCACCACATAAACCAAAGTCCTCAGCCTTTCTAAGATCTTCCAGCACTCTGCTCATATGACTGCTAACAACCACTGTGTTGGCCAGCTCAGTCTTCAACTTGTTCAGCTGCCTCTTCAGCCCTCTCTGAGTTGTGTCCTTTAAGTTACATTGAGATACTGCTCAAGCACCATCTTCTCCATTATGTCCTCCTTGGTGCACGTGTACCAGGCCCATTTACATCAACTGGTCCTTAAGGCTGGTATGCTTTTGGGCACTATTCAGAGCTGGTCCTGGTGACTTCCATGTCCATTTGAAGGTGTGTGAGCTGATGTAAAAGGACACTGAAATTGTGCTCCTGCTTTGAAGTCTCCTTCTCCTTTTTTTGTCCCTTTCCATGTGTGTAGCATGACGTTCTGAAACATTTTGGCCTAAATGACCAAACTCACTAATAAGTACACGGCCACCAGCACTCTCCTCATTTCATTCATACTATGCGGTTGTCGAGCTAATCCAAGGACAAACAGAGACTCATGCCCATTTAAAACATGCCTGTTTGGTATGAGCCGATTGCTTGGTCTCCTGTATTGCTGCTCGTACTGCAGGAAAGGTTTGTCATAAGTGAATGCATAGTCAAATTGCCCAAATGAGGTCATTTCCAATTCTCATGAACACATTAAGAGAAAATCAGGGTTTTGTCAAATATGTGAGAACTGGAGCAGTCCCTGTATTTGCTTCCTGAAATTTGTGCTCTCAGTTATTATGGGAGTCAGTATGTCAGTTGGCAGGTTGCTTGAGTCAATAGTGTCTGTTTCCTTCTGTAGTTATACATCTGTGACAGGAATTAAACGTCCTACCGTTTGATGTATTAAGAATGTAAGGAGAAAAAAATTGTGGGACTCAGCAGGATTAAAATACATTTTTAAAAGATTTTACAGCTTCTCTTCACTCTAATGATGATGTCACCCATTCTTGCTTTGCACAGTCTGCCAAAACTTTACTTCAAACAAAGTTATATTACTAAGTTTTGATAAAAGAAAAGTTGAATAATACTCAGAATGAATGAAAGATTTAGAACATTTTGATGTTTGAAAGGAGTTTCTAGCTGAAAGAAACACAATACATGAAAAAGACTAAAAATGTGGAAAACTTTAAAATTTCATCAATTCATCTGAGTTGAATATTTTGGAAGGTATGACTGTTATGTAAAAGCTGAATTAGTGTGTTTGAATAAAATTTCTATGGTGAAAAATGTGGAAGGAGTTAAGTGCCAGCAAAATAGTTTTTTGCAGTTGAAGAACATAGGTCAAACAAGTCAGGAATAGTACTTAAGGATATCCAAACACCACCAACCTCACTATCCTCAATAATGGTGAACCTACACCCCACTCTTCCAATTTAAACATGGACCAGGAAGTCTCATTACCAGACCTCTCAGGCACACTGTAGAACTTCAGTGTGAGCCATCATATTGGTGGCAACCACACCCCTGTCCTTGCCACTTTACCCCATGCACTGTAGCACATACCAGCACAACAACCACAGCACAGCTACAAAACAGCAAACTGGAAAACAACCCTACACAGAAATAAAGCCCAAAACATTCACGTTCTCACTCCTGTCCCCCAAATCCACAGTCTGACCACGAATAGAAGGAAACTGGCGACAAGGCCCATCACTTTGGACATCCACCCACTGATACAACCAATCATCCCCTGAGAAACCAAAGCTCACCTGAATAAAATGAACAATAAGGCACCTCCAAACAAGTTCACTCTCGCCTTTTAAGAGTTTACATGCTAACGTAAACCACCCTGCTGATGTTGACAAGCAACAGTAATTGAACAGTTACACTTACATTCCTAAATTAATTAGCTCTTCCTGCTCCTCCTCTGCTTCTTTTCTCCGTCTGTCTGCCTCTTTCTAGTCCCACCCACGCTAAAACCTGGTAGGTCAGAATACTCATCTCTGATTGGCTAATAGCAAATTGACAGTTGACTACCCAATACACACAGAAGAAAAACACCTGTGAAGTTCAAGGGCTACTTAAAACAGCGGACATTTCAACAGCTTACCGAACTAAACATTTCTCAATATTAGCACAATGTACAGTTATTCATACCAACAATAATTGAACCAGCCCAGATTTCGAGATATACTGTTTGTCTGTTGCTACAGAAACATATATATATATATATATATATATATATATATATATATATATATATATAACTTATGTGATTTGGTGCTATATAAATAGAAGATCTTAAAAAATCATCCACCCACCTCAGCTTCATTGATAAATGCACGCATACACACAGGAAACATTGGATTCCTCACCAATCAGGTGTCTGCAAAAACAGATCTATCACTTATAACAACCTCAGGCTTTTAAAAGCGATCACCTGCAGTTTCACCAAAAATAATTCACTGTGGCAGTAGGTCAACAAGGCCCGATAGGACTCCTTCTTCAGCCTGACAGCATCCCTTACTTCCGGTGTCCACCACCGGGTTCGGGGGTTGCCGCCACGACAGGCACCAGAGACCTTGCGTCCACAACTTCGAGCACATACCGCATCGACAATGGAAGCAGAGAACATGGTCCACTTGGACTCAATATTCCCCGCCTCCCTCAGAATCTGTGAGAAGTTCTCCTGGAGGTGGGAGTTGAAGACCTCCCTGACAGAGGGCTTGGCCAGACGTTCCCAACAGACCTGTCCTGTCCAACTTCCTCCTCCACCAGCGGATCCAACTCACCACCAGGTGGTGATCGGTTGACAGCTCAGCCCCTCTCTTTACCCGAGTGTCCAAGACATACGGCCGGAGATCAGATGAAATGACAACAAAGTCGATCATCGACCTCCGTCCTAGGGCATCCTGGTGCCATGTGCATAGCTGGGTTCCAGAGCCCAAGCTATGCTAGCTAGTAACTTTATTCATATAGCACCTTTCAAGAGCAGAGACCTCACAAAGTGCTGGGTTCCAGAGCCCAAGCTATGCATGGAGGTGAGCCCGACTATCTCTAGCTGGTACCTCTCAACCTCTTGCACGAGTTGTCCCTATTGCTAGTTTTGGTCCAGGGATTGGGTCCAGTGTGCCCCAAACCACATTGCACCTTCCTGTGGCCCACATCACCATTTCAGGCTGAGCCCGGCCGGGTCCCGTGGGGAAAGACCCAGCTCTCAGTCCCGGGCCTGGCTCCAGGCCGGTAACGCCAATCAAACGTAATGGTCCTTGTTGGTCTACTGTTCATGATGGGCTTGTGAGCTTGCTCTTAGTCTGGCCCAGTCATCACCTATCACCTGACCTGTCTGTCATGGGAGACCCTACCAGGGGCATAATGCCCCCGACAACGTAGCTCCATCATCAGTAAGGTGGCGGTTCAAGGAGGGGGTAAAATTGTGGACTTCGCCCAGGGAGTTGAACCCGGGACCTCTCACACCCAAGCAAGAATCATACCCCTAGACCAACGAGCCAGCAAGTACTAGGATTATTTATTTATTTATCAGAGCTACTGGTCCCATACTCTAGTCCGCCAGTCCACTCTGGTCATCAGACCAAAGTCTCTATTTATCTGTCCCCCGTTCTAATCTTAAAACTAGAGGTGACCGTGCCTTCGAGGTTGCAGCTTCTCTACTTTGTGCTATAAAGTGCTATGCTATAAATAAAAGTTATTATTATTATTATTATTTGTGCCACAATGTGCAATGAGGCCTAAAGAGCAGTAAGTGGCATAAGGAGGAGACCGCTAACCTATGAGTGAAGAGTTCATTGGGGATGCTTTGCCAATTCATTCAATTCAAGAGTCACTTTTAACAGAAGGTTAGTTTAGTAACTTTAGTAACTTTATTCATATAGCACCTTTCAAGAGCAGAGACCTCACAAAGTGCTTCACAAACAAAATAAGGCAACCAAAATGATAAAGAATGATTGTTTTCATCATGAGTGTGTGTGTGTCTGTTTGCTAGACTGGGGCTGTGACTCGACAAAGTAAGAGGAGGGGGTAGGTCCTCCAGCAAACTGTGACTAATGGGGCATGTCTGTGCATGTGTGTGTGGGGCGGGGGGTTGTGGGGGTTGAGCCTTAAAGTGCCAGGGTCGACCCTATTAACAGGGAGCAGCAGACCCCCCCCAGGTAACGAAGGTCTACCCACAGGGTTACACATGGCCCTAATGGATGTGACAAGACTGCTTGTGTGTGTATTGTTACCTTCTTCTGAGCAGATATGGATGAATGGATGCATGTTCTGAATAACTTTGGAAGCTGTTTCTGCATGTAAATGTCTCAGAGAGGAGGCTAAGCGGCCTGAGGCTGCTGTCAAAGAGGCTGACTGACACACACATCGCAATACAGCGCTGTATGTTTGTGCATGTGACTAAGTTCTAGTGAGCAATACTCCACACAGGAGTTAGGTAGTGAGGATGGATGATGAGACAGCCACTAATTCAAAGTGACCATAGCCCAGCTCCAAAGAGACTGCCATCATTATTGCTTGATAAACACAGAAATGCAAAAAACTGCAACATTCAAAAATCCCCACTTAGAAATAACACACAGGAAGTCAGTATGTTTTTTTTTTGTTTTTTTTTAAAGGAGGAACTAGCTAACTAAAAAACTAAAAACAAATGTACACCTGAATGTCAGTTTCTAAATATAAAGAGTAGCCTACTAACAAGTCTGTGAAAAAGAGTTGTGCAATGTACTCTGTGGCTCTGGAGGAGCTTTGTCAGAAGGAAAATAACTTCATCTGGGTTCTATGATAACTTCAGTGTCATCAGCAGAGGGGAACACAATGACCAAGGTAGGACCAGTGCTGACAAAATTCAATGCTGGCTCTCATTACCTTATGTAGTACTTTTCAAGTAATGTTAGCTCAGCATGTCTATGTAAACAAGGCTAAGGAGCCTATGGATGGGTTTGTCTTCCTCACATGTCCTGTCATGGCCCTCACCTCGCATGGCATAGTGGTACCTCGAGACCATCCCACATTGTTTCCCTTAAACACTGACAATGTAAGTGCGGAGCTGGAGTCAGAAGGTACTTAGCCTAGCTTAGAATAAATACTGTATGGGAAAAACAGTTAAAAAATACACCTACCAACGACTCAAAATATTGACAATTAACACATATCTCACTTGTTTACTCCAAACACAAAGAGAAATGTAAAAACAGTTAGAGGTTTTAAGGGGAGTTAAAGGTACGGTTAAGGGTAATGTATGTAAGATGTAGCAGCATCTAGTGGTGAGGTTTCATATTGCAACCAGCTGAATAGCCCTGCCTTCCCCCTGCTTTTCTGGACTGTCGTCGTAACAGTGACAATATAGTATGGTATGGTAGCATCTTGCCGGTGCAGTAAAAAAACACCAAAACATCCTGTGATCACTGATTTTATCTGATTTTATCCCCCCCCCCCCCCCTCTTATGGATGGGGGCATGTCATCCTGGAAGAGAGCCCTCCCATCAGAATAGAAATGTCATTCACAACAACTTTGTATTGATTTGCAGTGACCCTTCACTGTAATGGACCCAAATCATTTCAGCAAAATGCCGGACGGTGCGCAGGTGTGGTTGAATGAATGAACATGATGTGAAAGTGAGTACCGGCTGCTTTTCATGGAGGAAACAAACAAAAAAAACATAGAGCACCGGGAGAATAAAGATGCCCAACCTAAGATCCATGCCTGTGTTTTTTTTAAGGGTGCAACATCTAGTCTCAGTTTCGCTATACTCAAGCTTTCCCTGTTTGCATAACCAGTTTAGTCAAGTCTGCAATTACTGTGCTGTGACAATACAACGACCCTCTGGTCCCTGCAGTATACACCAAATGATTTGACTCTTCAGTATGTTAAGTTGTCCAGCTGCAGTTTGGCCTGCAGGCACTGTATCATACAGCCCTGGCAGAGGCTGCACTTCCTCTTTATCAACTACAGTGACCAAGCTAACAGTCAAACATGAGTCACTACTTCAACTTTCCATACAGAGAATTCCCCTGTTAATCTAATTACTGCTGTGACCTGGTTTATAGCTAACATGCAGCGTGTAAACATCCTGAATGAGTTATAATAACCTGTTCAGCTAGTTGTTTAATGTTGTTCAGTTCATTCTGATACTGAAGAAAACAAGGAGAGCAGGCTGTAATGCAAAACAGTGAAGAGGTTTCTGTAATGTTGGGTGGCTCCATGATGTTCCTTTAAAACTGTTGGGAATGGAACAGTTGGAATTGAAATTGCACATATAGTATTTGAGTATCTCACCTATATTCAAGTCAAATAAAAAAGACTGTTTATTCTACTTGACATCAAATGTGATTTTTGATACTATTTATGGTTGAGATTTTCTTCAGCAATAGCCATTAAAAATATTTACAATGCAAAATTCTCTCTCTACAGTATACAGTAGTTTTAATTGTTGGTGTCCATCATTCCGACCATGGATTCAGATTGTCATTGTGTTTAAGAGTTTTAGTGGAGGATTAAAAAGCTTTTGTTTATCTTTAAAAAATAACTACCATAAGTTTTCAAGCAGATTTAATGTCTTTATACTGGAACAGTGGTAGGATATTGGCAAAATCCAAATGAATTGAACTTAGAATGTCTCAAAAACCTTAATCAGTACAGTGGAAGCTTTAGAGTCTGAAATACTACAATCCTTGTAGCATGGGGTCTGTATCAGTGCAGTCTGTCGGGTGGGGCTGACAGCTGGGCAGCTGTATGCCTAATGTGGTGACTCTGGGACTAGTTCAGTTTTTAGGTGCAAACATGAACAATGCAGCAGGTAATTCCTCTGAGTTTTCATGGCAAGATGCAAGTAGAAAAATTAATTTCTAAAATGTTTTTGCACAGGGACAAAATGCAGGAAATGGTAAAACCATTCAGTGTGGAGCTCACTTGGGCCTGAATGGAAAGCACAGTATAAAACACCATTAGTCACAATAATTGCCGACCTGCAGTGGAAAGTTTTTCATAATATCATGGCTGTTAATACTTTTGTCTCTTTAATTAAGTCTGATGTTAGCCGCGACTGCCCGCCCTGCACAAATCATTTCTTGGAGTGTTGTTGACTGCTGCTACTGTTTACAATGTCGGAAAATGTTTTTGGATTAGTTTGGAAGTAGTTTCATTCTCTGCTGCAGGTCCTCTCAGGAATACAGAAACATGCCAGCTTTTTAATTTCATTTTGATGACGGCAAAGATGGGCCTGTATCTAAGCAGATTTTCTGGGTGTGTGTTCTTTATAATTCAAAGGCCCTATTTGCAAAAAAGTTTCAAAAACAATTTAGTCAAAGAATAACAGTATAAAACACAAATACAATACACTACACAAAAAGAGTGGAATAAAGTAATACATTAAATAAAAATAAAATAAAGATAACCACATGTGCAATACACTTTGTTGCTTTTCAGTGTCACCCAGCTCTGTGAAGTTTGGGATTAACAAAGAAGAAATTAAATTTCTTAAAGTGTTCCACTTGAATTTGATCATGCTTGTCACGTTTTAAGATAAGGTGCATCTCTGTCTCTCCCTCAGCTGTGGTGCAGTGAGCACTTTACTCTGTTGGTAGCCAGGACGTCTTGTCCGTTCACCATATTTAAATGGTAGTCTGTGTTTGGTCAGGATGTGTTTTCGCTTTGTATCTCCATCAGGAAAGAGACACTCTGACACCTTAGGTCAGATAGCTGTAAAGTTTGGACATACTTAGTTCATTAAATCATCTCAATTTGAGAAATGATCAAAATGTAAATGTGTTTTTTCCAGTGTAAGTGTTTTAATCAATCATGGCCATTTTCTGCCCCAATTTTCCTCCACATTTATTACAGCCATACATTGATTGCATGATAATGTTCACCCCCTTCATCAATTTGGAGAATTCTATGATGTAAGCCTTTTTAAAATCAATAACACATTGAAAAATATGACCCTTGTTTTTTTGGTGAACATTATCAAGTGTGTAGAGTGTAAATGTGGTCAGTAGTGTGGTGATTGGCCTTTTACACAGTACATGGTGTTCCATAAGGAAGGCCAGCATCTGGACATTGGTAATGCTGTAACAAAACTCCCCCAGATTACTGCTCACACAAAGACCTTGTGTAGTTGTTAGGCTCCAGTTTAGCTCCACTCTTATGCGTTGGGGAAATAAGTCTCTCAACTCCAGATCTCAGGAAAGCCACCTGACAACGGACCAGACTGAACACGTGAAGCAGGGCCTGTTTGAGCTCAGGGCTGCTGTGTTTCAGCATCTCTGTCCTGATGCCATCAGCTTCACACGCTCTCCCAGATTTTAGTGTTTAAATGCTGTTTTATCATTATTTTTCTTGAATGTGTTTCTGTTCATGGTTGGTGTTGTTTGTTGAAATTTGCTATGTTTTTAAAAATATCTTTCCAATTGTTTCTATTTTGTAGGGCCAGGTTGTCTTTTCTGTTCTTTAATTTGTTCCATCTCTCCCAGAAGTGATTTCGATCAGTGGTCTCCTCAGTTTCTCTTAGTTTCTGATCATGATGTTTTTTTCTTTTTTCTTTTGTCTTACCAGTTTGTATTCTCCCCATATTTCAACATCACTTTGTCTCAGGTCTGTGTTTTGTGCCAGATGGCATTTTAGGTTGGACTGCTGTCTGGCATTGTTGCCATCCTTATCACACCACTCTTCCTCTTTTAGTGTCTGTTTTGATACAGAGCTGTTTTTGTAAGACCTGACCTTACTGGCCAGTTTAAGATAAATATACCTTATTTTTATTTAATGGATTTAGTTGAAACTGCACAGAGAAGAATGTGTTAATTAGATCAGTGATTTCAGTTGAAGTGATTTTGAAGTGACATTTTAAATCAAATCCATCCAGTCTCTGTTTATATTGATTATTTATCTGATGTAATTTGGGCTCAGGTTCTGTTAATGCCTTAAGCACAGTTGGCTTTATATATTCATTTATCTAGCAGTGACCTGATGATGAGGTCTGTGGTCTGACAGTGGATACGCTGACGAGGGAGGCGTCCTTGTGAATGATGGTGAGGGTGACTACACTAGTCTCCTTGCATCCTGCCACGAACATATACAGACCTCAGTAGCTCTTTTTCAATTTTCCCATTGTGTTGTTGACTGTCTGTCTGTCACTTTCTCTCTCTGAGTGGACATGTCTTTTCTTTCCATATAAATGTTTTCAGTGGTCTGTAGAAGGTGTAAATCTGTGGGTTCTTATGTGTTGGAGTGTACATAGAGGGTTTGTATGTGATTTTTTGTTCTTTTTTTTTTTTTTTGCTCAACTTCCCAGAGGTTACCAAACTCACCAGATCTCGCCCAGTTTGCCTTGTTCAGTGGAAGCTGAGTGCAGTTTGGTTAAGGAGAAGTTGTTCCAATCAGAAAACTGCTGCTGAAACTAAAAAGAAATGTGAAACTGCTGCTGAAACATTTAGAGGGTCCGTATGATCTTCAGCAAAAATATGATAATATCTGGAATTAAATTCAGAAGTTGATGAATTGTAATGTGTAATTTTTGAGAACTGATAAAACAAAGTGATGAGGCGAGAGGAGACAAAGTCTAGCTGAAGGAGACAGTATGAGGACAATAGTGACAAAGCAGAGTCATGAAAACACAGATGAAGCTGAAAAAACACAAACAGACTGATGCAGCTGTCAGTCAGAGAGATGAGAGGAAAACTGTTAACGGTGGAAAACAAGGAGAGCAGGCTGTAATGCAAAACAGTGCAGACAGAGCAGCAGACGACACAGTGATAAACTGTAGCTCTCAGGACAAGAAAGAAGCAGCAAACAGACTCTGACTGCTGCTGCTCCTCCTGCTGCCTCCGTCTCCTCATGACACCAGCTCGGAGGACTGGCATTAAATGCAGATTAAGTTCCTGGGCCAATGTGGCCAGTAGTTAAACACCAGTGCCAGCAATACAAGGAAGGCTTAGTGTCACTTCAAATGAAATGATCAAATTAAAATTATGATGTGTCAGGGGAGTACCCTTACTCCATCTCATCATTATCCCGTACGGGTAAGGGACCAGAGGCAAAGCCAACTCCAATGTCCTGGTTAGGGTTTCCCTTGTGATCACTGACTGCCTGGGTCCCCTGCCTCTGACTGCGTAACACCAGCACCCTTACACTAACCTCTGTGTTGGAAACTCTGACCCCAGGTGCACAGCAAACAGTGTCTGGTGATGCTAGTCTAAAGTTGTGGGTAACAGAGGCATGAGGCCAACAGGACTACCAGTGGAGCTGGTAAGGGTCAAAAGCCCAGAGAAAGATCAGCTGGACAAAAACCACACTGAACCTCATGCTTCTTCGAAACATCTGATGAAGTAGCTGTTGGAAACTCACAGTTTTGTGGATAGAGAAAATTAATGACACAATCAGACATTATGCTTGAGTCCAAAATGGAGTTTATGTTCAGCTTAGAAAGGTGTTATCACTTTAAACATTGTTCTAGTTTTTTTAAAAGACTTTGGAATAAGTAGTAATGATTTCATGAGCTTCTTTAATGACAAGATTCTGAATATTAGGGACAAAATTTGTCAGGATCTGCCCTCGTTAGACTCCGATCCTTCAGACTCAGGAAATTTAGGAGCAGATACATTAAAACCTGACAATTGCTTAGACAGTTTTATTCCAATTGGCCTTCCCGAATTATCCTCGTTAGTTTCATCATCGAAAGCAACAACTTGTCTCCTAGACCCCATCCCAACTACGCTGCTTAAGGAAGTTTTCCCATTTATTGGCACATCACTGCTGCATATTATTAATCTGTCTCTGGTGTCAGGCTTTGTACCCAAGTCTTTTAAAGTAGCTGTAATTAAACCATTGATCAAAAAACCTACACTTGATGCAGATGTGTTAGCCAATTATAGACCAATATCCAACCTCCCCTTTTTGTCTAAGATTCTAGAGAAAGCCGTTGCCAGCCAGTTATGTAATTATCTCCACAGTAATAGTCTTTTTGAAGTTTTTCAGTCAGGATTTAGAGCTCACCATAGCACAGAAACAGCACTTGTGAAAGTCACCAATGACCTGTTGACAGCATCAGATAGAGGGCTTCTGTCTGTACTTGTCCTGTTAGACCTCAGTGCTGCCTTTGATACAGTTGACCATCACATCCTGTTGCTGAGAATGGAAAAACTGCTTGGTATTAAAGGGTCTGCATTAAACTGGTTCAGATCATACTTATCAGATCGGTCTCAGTTTGTCCATATTAATAATGAATCCTCTGTGCATACTAAAGTCTGTCATGGAGTTCCACAAGGTTCAGTGCTTGGTCCAATTCTGTTTATTTTGTATATGCTGCCCCTTGGCAATATCATCAGGAGGCACACTCCATAGATTTCCATTGTTATGCTGATGACACCCAATTATATTTATCAGTGGAGCCAGACAAAACTGATCAGCTCCTGAAACTCCATGCCTGCCTTAAAGATATAAAGGCTTGGATGACCAAGAAATTTCCTGTTGTTGAACTCAGATAAAACTGAAGTGATCCTATTAGGTCCGAAACACCTGAGGAACACGCTTTCTCCTATAGATAGCCTTGTTGGATGGCATTAACTGGGCCTCCGGCACCACTGTAAGGAACCTCTGGGGTTTTATTTGATCAGGATATGTCCTTTGACACCCATATTAAGCATATTTCAAGGTCTGCTTTTTACCACCTGCGCAACATCGCAAAAATTCGGCACTTTTTGTCCCAAAGCGATGCTGAAAAATTAGTCCATGCATTTGTCTCTTCCAGGCTGGATTATTGTAATTCACTTTTATCAGGCTGCCCAAACAAGTCGTTAAAGACTCTACAGCTGGTCCAGAATGCCGCTGCTCGGGTGCTGACTAAAACCAGGAAAAGAGACCATATTACTCCAGTATTGGCTTCTCTGCATTGGCTCCCTGTAAAATTTAGAGTGGATTTTAAAATCCTTCTCCTCACATATAAGGCTCTGCATGGTCTGGCACCATCATATCTTAATGAATTGATAACTCCTTATCAATCACCGACTAGAGCGCTGCGCTCCCAAAACGCATAGGCTTACTTACTTGTAGTTCCCAGGGTTTCCAGAAGTAGTCTAGGGGGCAGAGCCTTCAGCAGCTATCAAGGCCCCTGTTCTCTGGAACCAGCTCCCAGTCTGGGTCCGAGAGGCTGGCAGACACAGTGTCAGTGTTTAAGAATAGACTTAAAACCTTCCTTTTTGATAAAGCCTTATAGTTAGGGTGGGCACAGGCTCGCTACCTTAGTTATGCTGCTATAGGTTTAGACTGCCAAATGGGGGGCTCCCATGATGCATCGGGCACCTCTCCCTCTTCCTCTGCTTCCTTTACTCATATTATGGTAGTAGTGCAAACTGGAGTCACTTTTTAGAAACTGGTTAAAGTGGCTAAACTGGTTAAAGTAGTTAAATTGGCTAAAGTGTCAAAGCGGTTAATGTGAATACTCTTATGTCCTGTAAAGTGCATGTTACTGCCGGAGCCCCGGTCCTCTTTGTTCTCTCCAGTCTTGCAGGTTCCTCACTGATTCTGGTTGTGGTCCATCTGTCTGAGGTTCACTGGCCTGGTGGGGACATGATCTGTGTCTGTGCTGTGGAGAGAAGGAGAGAAGGTCGAGTGGCCCAGAGCTCCATATGAGGACATCTAGAGATGCACCTGGACTCACAGACTCATTTCCATTACCTGTGATACCTTCACACATGGACTAAACCAATGAACTCAGTATAGCTACAGTTTATTACGACTCATGTATAATTCCATAATATGATTGATGATGTTCTCTGTACATGTGGCATCTATTGCACGTCTGTCCGTCCCAGGGAGAGGGATCCCTCATCTGTGGCTCTTCCTCAGGTTTCTTCTTTTTCCCATAAAGGGTTTTTTGAAGTTTTTCCTGACTCCGGTTCGAGGGTCTAAGGACAGAGGGTGTCACAACTGTACAGATTGTAAAGCCCTCCGAGGCAAACAATGTTTGTGATTTTGGGCTCTAAATAAATAAATTTGATTTTTGATTTGAATACTGTTTGTAGGATTTTAAATTCTTCCTGCGTTATAATATTGTTACTGTAAATGTTAGCCAAAAGTCTGTTTCTTACCATCTTATTATATCACTGCTTTATTATAAGATGTATAGTTTATAGAAACCTATATGTTTTTGGTTTTGTTTTTAGAACTAAAAAAGGATATTTTACATTGCTAAAACAGTGGTAAAGTGAAAATCGAGCAGCCTTGTAATCAGAATACTCTTAGTGTTTCTCATGACATCTCCAGATCTATGGGGTTCAACAGATGGAAAAAGTAGAACTGCAGAGTTCAGCAGCGTCCATAGGAAAGCAAGGCTGTTTATTATACCTCCAGATGATCCAGATGGACTCCTGCCAGAGTTTTACAAAGCTGTCTGATCTGAGTGAAGACGTTTCACAAGTCATTACCCAAAGCTTTAATGATATGCCCTTGCCCCAGAGCTACAGGAGAGCAGTGCACAAAAAAAAAATGCAAAAAAAAAAAATGCTTTAAGACATCAGAACAGCCCATCTCTCTTCTGTGCGTGGATTATAAACTGCTGTCCAAAGTCCAAGTTAACAGACCAGAACTGAACTGGTCCATTGCTTTCCTCTTTATTGATGATGTGCTCATTCAAGGTCTTTTGGTTTCAGATTTCTTTTTCTTTGTTTCTTTGTGTTTGGATGTTAGTCTGGCTTTCTTTGGATTAGACAAAGGGATCTGATCAATACAGCACTGTTATATTTGGAAAGTGTAAGAAAGGTTCAGCTTCAGCCCTGGGCTTACTGCCAAAGATCAAGGTTCTGTACAAAGGTGTAGAGAGTGTACTGAAAATCAGTGGTGGGTTGTGTAAACCTTTTAAAATGATGTGAGGTATAAGACAAGGCTGCTCAGTGTTATTTGTATATGCATATGCAGATGACATTAACATCATTGTAAAAAATAGAAAGATCTGAATGGGTTAGGAAATATTGAACGAAAATTCTGGTAGAATCTCAGGTGCAAAAAGTTATCACATATCACTTATCACATTTAGGTTAAACTGAGCTTTGAATACATGTGGGTCTTATCTAGTGGCTGATCACACTATAAAGAAAGAAAGTGGAAATGAGTGGAAATGGTGGTGAAAGTAGTGGAGAAGTTGGTCAATTAGAATTGGCTGTTATCTCAGATATCTTACAGAAACCAGAGACAAGATACCTTGACAGCATCTACTCTCTAGCACAGGTTAATGTGTATGGACCCCCCTACTGGTATGTTAAGTAAAGTGCAGTCTGATTTGGTAAATGTCTTCTAGAATAATTTACACTGGGTACCACAGAGTGCACTTTACCTGCCAAAGGAGGAGGTGGGGATAGAGGTTAGTACATTTCAGAAGCAGCAGCTTTCATGTTTATCATGTTCTGATGTCTTAAAGCATTTTTTTGTCCAGCATCACCTCACATGATCTCTGTTTTTAATGAACTGTAGTTACACATTTGTCTGATTTGCCTCTGCTTTATCAAGAAAGAAGACATTTAATGGGAAGGCACTGAATAAATACTGTCTTCTTAAAAAAATGCATCTTCACTGTTTTGGCTCTGATCTCTAATCCATGGGGCCAGGATGGATGAAGGACAGCAGCAGCCCTGGTCTCACCCAACAGTTGCATTCAGCTGGGAAAGTTGAGCTGAATTGAATAGTGGATGCTGCAGGCTGCAATGGCTTCTATTTGATCTAAGACATTTTAAACACATGGACCAAATGACTGATTAGTGAAGAACTGGAGATGCTGCAGAACATTATCACTGGAACAGAGACTCCTGATGAAGGGGATCCGGTCCCTGAGCTGGGTCTTAACATACATAGCTAGACCAGACTGGAGTGATAGGATCAGTGCTGGTCTCCAAAACTGCTGCAACTGTATACGTGTTACACATGTTAAATGGGAAGACACTGAATAAATACTGTGTCCAAGCCTTGAAAAAGGGAATGTTTAGTGGGAGAAAGGGCAGTGTAAAGAGAGACAAGACATACAGGATGTTAGGGTAGGTGCTAGGTGAGGCGGAATTGGACCCAGGATGCAGACGAGGCAGGAGGCTGAGTAGATGTTTGACTTTTTATTGAGGGCAAACACGGGAACACAGGGACAAGGCAGGAACCGAACAGGAAGGCAGGAAGGCAAGAACCGAACAGGAAGCGAACAGGAAGCGACGCAAAGGACAGCACAGCACAGACGACACGACAAAGAACAAATGAGAAGGACTGGCTTAAATACACTGGAGGACAGGGAAGTGGAAACAGGTGTGGAGACTAATGGGGACAGGTGAAACCAATTGGGGCGGAGCAGGCAATCAAAATGGGAGGGAAACACGAAAGGACAGGAAGTAAAGTACGAAGCAAGTGAGGAGAGACGAGACTACAAAATAAAACAGGAAGTGCAGGACAGAGAACATGCAAACCCTAACAGTACCCCCCCTCAAGGGACGGCTTCCAGACGTCCCCATGAAAGTCCAATAAGTCTAAGCAGGGAGGGTGGAGGGTGTCAAAGTGCGGAGGAGGAGGAGGGATGGGCGGAGGGGGACTGGAGGATTCCTGGCCCTCGCCGGTGGCGACGGGCGAAGGCGGGAACCCTCCGGCGGCCGACGGCAGCAGGCGAAGCCTGGAACCTCCGGTGGCGACGGCGGCGAAGCACGGCAAGGCGAAGACCCTCGGCCGTGGCCGGCGGCGGTGAAGGCTGGGACTCCTTGGGAGGCCGACGGCGAACCTGGCTGAACCCTTCAGGAGGCCGACTGAACCTGGCGGTGAAATCCTTCGAAGACGGCCCGAACCCTCCAGGTGGCACGGCTGACAGGCGACAAGACGAAGCAAGCTGCTCCTCTGGCGACCGGGAAACGGAGGCGAAGACAAAGCTGGAACCTCTGGCGGCTGACGACGGTGGCAGAACCTTCGGGAGGCCGGCGACGGCGTTAACCTCCTCTGGCTGGCGGCCGGCGGCTGGCGGCTGGACCTTTCCGGGAGGCCGACGGCGGCACGGGGCTGGAACCCTCGAAAGGCCGGCACGACTGGCGAAGGGGCCGAATCAGTTCCTCAGGGAGAGGTGTCGGGAAGGCCGACGATTGAGAGCCACAGAGTTCGGGAGAGGTGTCGGCGGGGAAGGCCACGGAGAGCCACACCTGAGTTCTGGGAGAGGTGTCGGCGGGAAGGCCGGGGCACTGGAAAGGGCTCCTGGGTCTCTGGGGCACTGGGAGGCTCCGTCTCTGGGGCAGGCACTGGGGCTCCACCGGGCTGGGGCCGTCTCTGGGGCACTGGGAGGCTCCGTCTCTGGGGCACTGGGAGGCTCCGGGGCTCTGGGGCACTGGGAGGCTCCGTCTCTGGGGCACTGGGAGGCTCCTCTGGGGCACTCACTGGGGGCTCCGTCTCTGGGGGCACTGGGAGGCTCCGTCTCTGGGGCACTGGGAGGCTCCGTCTCTGGGGCTCTGGGAGGGGAGGCTCCGTCTCTCTGGGGCTCCGTCTCTGGGGCACTGGGAGGCTCCGTCTCTGGGGCACTGGGAGGCTCCGTCTCTGGGGCTCTGGGGCTCTGGGGCTCGGGAGGCCCGGCTGGGGACTCGTCTCTGGGGCTCTGGGAGGCTTGAAGCTGGCTGGCTGGAAGAAAGGCCCGCTGGCTTGGAGGCAGGCTGGAAACCCGCTGGCTTGGAGGCAGGCTGGAAACCCGCTGGCTTGGAGGCAGGCTGGAAACCCGCTGGCTTGGAGGCAGGCTGGAAACCCGCTGGCTTGGAGGCAGGCTTGGATGCAGGCTGGAAACCCGCTGGCTTTGAGGCAGGCTTGGATGCAGGCTGGAAACCCGCTGGCTTGGAGGCAGGCTTGATGGTGGCTGGAAACCCGGCTGGCTTGGATGCAGGCTGGAAACCCGCTGGCTTGAATGCAGGCTGGAAACCCGCTGGCTTGGATGCAGGCTGGGGTGCTGGCTGGAAACCAGCAGGCAGAGGTTCAGGCGGGAAGCTTCAGGCGGGAGGCTAGCAGGCAGAGGTTCAGGCGGGAGTGACTGTGGGAGGTGAGCCAGATGCAGTTTGGCAGGTAGAGTCCCTAGGGCAGAATTGAGTTCATGATATAAGCCCGACAGCCACGTCATCAGCCATGGGTCCCTGATGACAAATCTGGAGGGCGGAATATAAGGCTGCTGCCTTATATTGGTGATCGTAGGTGGTGTAGTTTCTTAAGAAGTTTTTGATTGTCCACAAAGACTCCTCCGCGTGCTCCCGTGAACCGACCACATCTGCGGGGTCCATGTTGGTCGTGTCGTTCTGTTAGGGTAGGTGCTAGGTGAGGCGGAATTGGACCCAGGATGCAGACGAGGCAGGAGGCTGAGTAGACGTTTGACTTTTTATTGAGGGCAAACACAGGGAACACAGGGACAAGGCAGGAACCGAACAGGAAGGCAGGAAGGCAAGAACCGAACAGGAAGCGAACAGGAAGCGGTTAACAGGAAGCGAACAGGAAGCGACGCAAAGGACAGCACAGCACAGCACAGACGACACGACAAAGAACAAATGAGAAGGACTGGCTTAAATACACTGGAGGACAGGGAAGTGGAAACAGGTGTGGAGACTAATGGGGACAGGTGAAACCAATTGGGGCGGAGCAGGCAATCAAAATAGGAGGGAAACACGAAAGGACAGGAAGTAAAGCATGAAGGCAAGTGAGGAGAGACGAGACTACAAAATAAAACAGGAAGTGCAGGACAGAGAACATGCAAACCCTAACACAGGATGGTTGTAAACCAGTGTGAAGAGTGCTTTATGAAGCTCTGTTAAACAAGAGGTCAGGCGATATGCAGTTGAGAACCCTGCAGGGAGCGCAGTTTACACCACCTACAGACTGTCCACAGTTTTGTCTCAAAAATCAACCTGACTGTGTCCACTAAATGTCCTTTTGGTCAGTCACCGGAAGCTCTTTGTTAAAACTGAGCCTTTCACACTCCAGGAAAGGGTGAAAAAAAAAAGTGCTATTTGAAGATGTGTTCTTATACTGTAATGAGAGTTGGTCTGAAACTGCTTTTATTTCTGGTGCTGGCTAAAAAAAAGAAAATGTAGAGAAGTGGCAACTGCTGAATTTTTTAGTGGGACAGGCCAAATTGTCCATTTATGAAAGTGGGGGGAATCAAGTAGAAAATGTTTCAAGTGAGAAGCTGCTGTTTATGTCTGTGGTGAAAGCCAGAGTCAGAGTGGACTTGACAAAAGTCTCTTTCTCACACACATACACACACACACACACACACACACACACACACACACACACACACACACACACACACCAGGTGACCAATATTGTGCAAGCACTGTGGTTTTTCCATTTCATTCCACAGTCTCTCTTTGCTCAGTAATGTAGCAGCTCTGTTTCCGACTCACCTTCAGGTATATTTTGTTACATTGCATCTGAAATAACAAGAATTTATCTGAAGACAATAATAACACATACTTTACCATCTAAACAATATTGAGAAGAAACTCATCAAATCATCTGATATTTCTCTTCTCATAAAAGTAAATTTGTGTTGCCATGGAAACTGCAGGCGGAAATGGGAGGGAGGGAATGAGGCCTGCTTTGCTTTCAGCATATTGCGTGGGGAATTTGCTGTGTTACGATGAACAATGTGCAGATGTTTTCTCTGTATCAGTGACACTGTGTGGGCTGCCGCTTGTAGAACAAGCCTGCTGCTCTGTGGCAATCTGACTCGAAAAGAAATACACCAGGCTCATTTTGTTTGGCTGATTGGATTCCCACAGTGACTAATGCACTGCCACCAAGACATCAGACAACTTTGATCAACTTTTGATGTGATCCGCCGATTTCAATGTTTGCCCAATGACTGCTGTCATTTCTCTCTCCTGAACGGCAGCCTGCAAAGCTCGCTCTTGTCTCAATTTAATTGGTTCAAAAATCAAAGCAAGCACAGAGAATGGGTTGGGTTGAAAGTTGAAAAAGAAGCTTCAAGGAACTCTCTGCCTCGGATCCCGGGCTTGATAATTGTTTCAGACTTTTTGGCTTAGAAATTGGAGGAGGCCCCATTCCTTCAATGATGCTTTTTGGGGGAAAACAGAGTGGGTGACTGATTCTTTGGCATCTTTCTCGCTCTCTCTCTTTGTTCATTCATTCTATCTCCTCGTGCTGAATCTCGGTGCTTGCTCGTCATTTTAGGATTTGAACGCTTCTCCACCCACTGTTCATTAGGCCTACCAGCACAGTGGCATTAATCTGCCTTTTGTGAATAATGAAGGTCTCCTTAATACTGTACATTACAGCCATCTGTTATTCTAACTAATGACTCACAACATGCTGCAGTCATGCTTTACAGTAGAGATCACAAACAAACAAAGCATCAGTCATCCATACAGTATAACTCACACATGACAGTGATAAGTGTTGTTTGGACACCAGTTCCAACAAGGCGCTGGGAGAGTTGATGAGGCTGAACCAGGAAAAGACACATACATCATTATGTCTTTGCTTACCCGAGGCTAAAGAGAAGATGTCCTGCTAACACAAGAGGACAAGAAAATCATCAGAATGTCTGATTTACATAAAAAACAAAAGCGTGAAAGTCAAGATGCTTCTGGATGACATTTCAGAATCATCACCCCACATTACATTACTCTACAATTTTTCTTTTCTGACATCCACTCTTTTTTTATTGAAGTGCAATCAAAAGATGGATGTTGAGCCTGTCAGCTTGAGGGCAATTGACTCTACTGTTTGTGATACATGGGTTTAAAAGTTTGCAAGTCTGTTAAAAATATAGAGGAATAATACGAGAAATGTAGTCGGAGCAAGAAATCTGTGACAATGAATGTAATAACAAATTCACTGTACGTTTGCTGTTTTAACTGGTTAAATATATATTGTGTTCTTTTTTGAAAGCAGTCTAATCAATGTTTTATATATATAAAGTAGCAGTAGTAGTTGTACCAAATACTTTGTTCCAATGGTAGCTTCTTACTTAACAGATAGACAGAGAGAAGTATTGAAACTTCTCATCTTACCAAAAGGTCAGTAAGGATTTCTGCCACAACTTCACCTACTTCCAGTGTGCACGGGAGGGTAAAAGTCTGAAGTAGTCGAAATCCAGCACTGCTTGTACTGTAAAGAACAACGTTATTGTCAGACCAAGGTGTTTCATCTTGTAAAGGCTGTTTCCTGTCTTTATGCTAAACTAACCAGCTCATGGCAAAGCTTCACACTGACTGTGCTGACATGAGAATGGTATCTCTGCCTTCAAATGGCCAAAGCCTTTTCATCTGTTGAAGTTTTATCTTTGGAAGCTTTATTGTGGGGTTTTTCAATAGGAATAAATCCCTAACCAACAAAAACTAGCAAACAGGCAGTCAAGGCATTTGTTGATCAATCTGTATTAATCACTGATTAATTAATTTCGCTTCAGTGCTAAACAGTGTCCCAACATGTCCACCTGTTTCACTATTGAGGTTTTGAAACTTAACTGAAAGATCTGTTGAGTTTGACTGAGCAAAGATCAAAATATTAAGTCAAAATGTACCAACCTACCTACCAACTAATAATTTATCACAGATAAGAAATGTTGACAATCATCAGTTGCTGACCAAGTGGGTTTTCAAGTTTTAATGACCAGTGATACTACACACTTGTACCTTGTTACAGCATATGAATAATGAAATGGTCATTGTGAACGGTCCTGATCACCTCCAGGACCATAGCTAATGTGACAGAGGCCGTAGCTGTATAGTCGGGCTGTTTTTGCTGTGCTGGTCCGGGCTAAGCAGGAGCCAAGAGGATATTTGGTCCTTTGAGTGGGAGCTTTGGGATTGATCCACAGAGGAAGAGCTGGATTGTGGGGATCACCCACCCCCAGGCGAGGTGGAGATCACTGCTGAGCCACCCACTGCTCAGCACACACATACTGAGAGACTGATATGGAATTTCAGTTTCAGTTGGACTTGAAGTGTGATTTGCACCCCATGTAAAATCAACCATAAAACAATCACACATAATAATTAGAGATGAGCCTTTATGGTCCTTCTGTCAAGAACCAGTTTATGTCCATTATAAATCTCACTGTATTTTTGTTGCTATGCAGTCATTTCAATTTCACATATTGCACATTTAATGGCCAATACTGTGTGCAAGGATGGATTTAAGGGGTGATGAGGCTGCTGGACACCGTGTCCTTGGAGGACCCTGTACTTCCTCAGTCTGTACTGCTACTTTAAATAACAGACTGATGTTAGGTCATACTGTATTTGGTTTAAAGGATACAGTCAGTGTTATTTGTTTTTGTACTCTCATCAACAAAACCAACAATAAATTGATCCTATAAGTATTGTCTGTCACCACAGCCCGATCTATTAAACACACTATTAGAACACATGAAACATCCCGGAACAAAATTCTGTGTTTGATGTAAAAGGAGTCAGTCATATTGATGAACCCACAGAGAATTAAACTCTGCAGTTCCCTTCAGTACTGGTTTAGTTTAACAAATTGCCTTTACTGTTTTCAGCTGTTATCAGCGATAAAGCTCCGATCATCTCAGGAGTCGATGGAGACCAAACCAGAGTTAAAAACTGTGAGAGTTAATACTGGGCACTAACACCACTCCAAATGAATGATAATGTGGTTGTGTAACTGCTGGATGTGGAATTAAGCAACTGTTTACTGAGACAACCCAAGTGACTAAAAATTGTTCAAATTTTGATTCGAAAGTGATTTAAAAGTGTGAAAACACAGTTAACATCCCCCTAAGACAAGCCAGACACCCAAAGAATAGTACGGAACAATAGAAAAGAGTGAGAGGCATGGGGAGATTGAGAGATTGAGAGTGGGATTTCTAAGAGAGAAAGAGGTAGCAAAGGTCAGAGCAGCTACAGGAACTGCAAATACATTAGTTTATATTAGTTTTCCTACTGCACAACCTATCAGTTGTGTCAACTTCTGAATTGCCTGGAGGGAAGAAGTATGAGTGTGTGGCACTGTGAATCTCACTTATCTGCTGTATGTGTGTGTGTGTGTGTGTGTGTGTGCATGCTTTCTATTTCATAATGGCCCTGACGGCTGCAGGGACCCTGCTATAATAACTTACATCAAACCTGACATGGAATTCATGCAAACAAATCACTGCCATGTGCAGTGAGGGATAACCTCCGCCTGTTTACACACACACACACACACACAGGGCACAGGGACAGTACGATCTCATTTGTTGTGGTGGGCCCAACAGATCACGGGGGGGTTAGCACGGCAGTAACCCTGGTAACCTCCATCTTTATTATCAGCTGCATCATGGGAGCAGCAGAGAGGAAGGAAATACTGATAGAAGAAACACACACACACACACACACACACACACACACACACACACACACGCACGCACACACGCACACACAAATCAAGCCAACACTTAATCATTTGGAGGCTGTTTCTATTGGCCCAGTGTCTAGGCAGCATTCTGCTGTTAAACAGGATAGATGCTTCAGTCATCAATCAATAGGTAAATATCAGCTTATCAGTGGGAGAAAGGGCAGACACACACACACACACACACATACACACACACACACACACACACACACAGCAACAACACCTTGCACGTACTGTATCTTTTATTAGGAGGAGGATTAAGCTATTTGTCTACTGTGTTTGTTCAGCGTCATGGTGTAAATAACAGCATTCAGGCTTTGTTCTAATGCACAAACTCCTAAAGACCCACATACCTTTTTTTTCTATCAATGTAAAAACTGCACTTTAAAAGAGGTCAAATCATCACTGTCAGGTAGAAATCTAGTCACTCCTTGTATATTTCATACTCTCAAACTAACTCAAAGGATTAAGTATTCCTCCACGAGTTGAGAGCATTTTCCATTCCCCACGGCTCATCATGAAATCCTTTCAAAATTCATCGGATAATATCATAAATGCACTGGCCTCCAGCTAAAACAAGGTCCTGGAGATATGAGGTTTTCACCTGACAGTAGTTTGCCTGGAGAAGCAGTGTACCTCTGTGAGGCTTCATAAAGTTTAAGCTTACTTTTTCTCCAAAGTGTTTCAAAGATGATGTGGAAAATGTTTTGCGCTTTATGATTTGGACTCTGCAAAGATCAGAGCGTTCTCAGATGCGCTGTTGCCTCAGTCCATTTCAGCCTGTCTGTCTGTGTTTTTTTTCCCTTCATCTCTGGTTGAAGACTATCTACGGTACACAAGATGTACGTTTCAGATTTACATGGTGTATGATGTAGGAGGCTAATGGCCCGCAGGAGGGCTGCTCAGGACACGCATTTCAAACTTTTGCTGGAGTCTACCTGGAGAAGACATTCAAATGTGGGTTTGGTGGGTTTTTGTCTCTTAATGCGCTCACTTAATGCAATTCTGGAGAAAACTTTTTTATATTCGAACTCAACAGCCAAACAAATATACACTTCCCTTCAGTGATCCTTTAAACTCACACATGTAACATACAGCATTAGTGTTGACCTGGGCATAAGTACATGTTACGTCAGTATCTTAGTTTCTTATTTACTGAGCCACGGCTGTGTATGAACACTGGACATCTTTTCAGTGCACAGTGACAGCCAGCCAACCACCAGGAGATATTTGCTCAATATGATTTAAACCTTTAATGCAGACTATTTCTCTTTTAGTAGTCCAGTTGTCGTGGCTTCTCCCTAGTAAGAGAATCTGAAAAAAGATCATTGTAAAATACTTAGATAGATAAGGAATGCAATGAACAATATTCATAATATTCATTTGAACAGAGAGCTCTGCCTCTCTGTCCACCCTAAATAAACTGAAACTCTGAAAGTTTTTGGGTTAAAGCAGTTTGACACACAAATATACAGTACATCAGACTTTCAGAGGAGGAGATATGTGATCTGATGAGTTTAGATATGACTTGTCTCTGACAGCCTGTCACACAGTCAACTTCTATCTTCCTCTGCTGCTGTCACCGCCAAGATCTGAGAGCATCACACACCTACACACACACACACACACACACACACACACAGACACACACACACAGGGCCAGTCATCAAACATCCAGCTTAGTAACACACCCAATGAACACCTGCATATGTGTATACATACTGTATAGGAGTACAGCATCACATAAACATTACAAACATTTCGACCTACATTTTCACAGCACACCAGACTAAGCTCTATTTCTTTACAAACCTTTACATTTGTGCGTTCTCTCACTGATGGTGGTGGTGTTTCATGCAGACCATTAAGGTGAATTACATTGTCATTAAAAGACTTGTAAGTGATGTATTTGTATTATTTATGATGTTGTAGCGGCATAAGCCAAACTATGGGATTCCTCCTTTGCATAGTGAGTGAGTGATTTGAAATATAATGGGCCTATATAATAATATAATATAATAAGTTTGCCATGCTTGTATAGCACTGTAGTTGCTGTACTGTGTGGCAAAAGAAGGAAGAAAGAAGTGAGCTTGTCAGACCTCCTCTCCTCCTGTGCCATGTAGCCACCCCTAATGGGTACACATTTAAATTAGACTGATATCTCTGGATGTGTGATGGATTTATTGTATACACTTAATGCTCAACAGGTTATTTAATCTCAAATAAACCAAAATATAAATGTATTTAACCAGCAGCGCAACAGAATAGAGGACAAAAACAACACCAAACCAGTTTAGAGTGGAAAAAAGGGGACAGGCTGCTTGTTGCCATGACTACAAAGAGTTTTTTGGCAAAGAGAGAAAGGGCAGCAAGGTTTTAGCTGTCATCAGAATCAGGTCGATAATTTGGGGGAATTGTTTGTCTTCTTTTCCTGTCATGTAGAGTGGTGGTGATGGTGAATATGCTCAGTGTGCTCAGTCTGCTGCTCCCTCAGCAGTGATTGAAATCATGTTGCATTCACGTCTCGTGGGAATATCAGTGAGGATGAATCCAAGACTCGAAGCAATGGCTCATGAGCAGCACTCATATGAAGCAATCAAGACCCTCAGCTGTATTCTTGGTTCTCGGCCCTCATCAACTTTGAACAAAAGCACACTCACACCTTCTTGTTCACAGCAAACCTCTCTGATTTGACCTGTATAGATCAGTTTACTTGTCACGGGGAGAACTTCTCAGCCTGTGAGAGAGGCACTATCATGTGTTCTGCAACTCTGGCGAAGCTTTATCATGTCAGAGAAGATAACCCTGAAGGTCAGATCAAAGATGTATATGAATAAGATTATCTGCTAGCAAAATAGCAAAATATACAAAATCCCATTATATTTCCCTCATGTACCAAAATTTATTGTGGAAAATGTTATTTTATTAGAAGTTTATGATCTTCTGTAACATTAGTCCAATCCAACCTTCAGTCTAGTATCAATTCATAAAAAGACACTTAAGGTTATAGTTCCCCCCCCAATTCTAAACATGCTGGAACTGTAAGCAGTAGTGAGAGAGGCCTATGTCTTCAGCAGTAGTAGTTTTAGTTGACCCATATGTGTAAAATGAATCTCTTTTCTATTCTATCTATCTATCTATCTATCTATCTATCTATCTATCTATCTATCTATCTATCTATCTATCTATCTATCTATCTATCTATCTATCTATCTATCTATCTATCTATCTATCTATCTATCTATCTATTCATTCTGACATTATATATCATATAAGTATAGTTATTATCCTCTATGACATAATGTCACATCTAGTTTTTTATATCTGTAAAGAAACACTTTAGAACCCTTATTCCTAAGAGTGTAGGATTCAGTGCTTTAGGAGCTTAGGCCATTCAAGGGACTAAAAGTCAAGACATCTCAGCTTCTGCTGCTTTGATTTAAAACTTAACTTAACTCACACACACACACACACACACAGATACACACTTCATTAGAGGGACTGACACAGTGGCCTGAGGACAAAAGACAGAGGGATTGAGCGAGCATCTCTTTTTATTCTTCTCTCTCACTGTGGCACAGCTACAGATTTATGTCTCATCCTGTGTTTAAGGGAAATGTGTTCACTGAAGCAAAGAATAGCAGAATAAAAGAAGCTTTAGCCAGGTAAGTAAAGGTAACAATCAGCAGTAACAGGGCACCTGGAATCCAGGGGGCTAAAAACACCCCGACCTCTGGATGCTGAACTTTGAACTTGGACAAAAGCCTCTTCAAACACGGTAAACACCAGAAAAACAAAAGCACTGAATGAGATCATCACCAAAAAAAGTACTGTATGAGGAAAGAATGTTAAGCACTTCTCATTAATGATATACCTCACCTGAGAATTTTACCTGTTAGATGACCTCAAGTAGAAAAACGTAAAGTAGAAAATGAATCTTTCAAAGCGACTGGAGTGAAAAGAAGATCGTAATAAGTTGTGTAAAGGTTTTGACCACAAGTGTTTCAAGCCTAGCATGTCAACGAGCACCTGAAGAAAACACCACAGGCTCTGGGACACAGCAGCACCTTGAGATACATAACATTAGGGTGTTTTCTTTCAATTTCTTACTTTTCTATTTGCATTCTCAAGGACTGTAGAAAAAGGAAGTGGAGTAAATACAAACTAAACACACACAGATACATAGAATTATGAGAGAAATTTCTATTGAGTGAAGATTTTTCAATCTCTCCAAGCTTTTTTATGTCTCCCTTTGCTGTGACAGCTTGGTGTCATTTGTCATACACACATACATACGTTTATTACTGCACCCGTCAGTGGGATTTGGAAAGGCCACTGTTACAGTCTCTTCTGTATTGTCTTTAGGGTGGTTGAGGTGTCAAACAGTGTGTGTATAATCACAACGGTTGCTAACTTTGCAATGCGTGTGTGTGTATCCTTGTGTTCACAAAAAGTGTGTGCGCTGGTGATTCACATACACATTGCACACACTGCTGCCTGTCAAGCTGAGGAGTGGGCTGATCCCAGTGTCTGAGAAGGGCTTGCAATGTCAGATGATGCAAAGATGGAAATCAGAAAGAAATACCAGGAGAGTCCAGAGAACCCTGTGGGTAGAGAGAGAGAGAGAGAGAGAGAGAGAGAGAGAGAGAGAGAGCACATCTGCACTCTGATACAATACAACCAGAAGCCACAACAGCACCACCTCATCCAGATTTTTGAATTACTGACAATATATGTTATTTGTTATACATAAATCCCATGCCTAAAGCTGACAACCTTATTGTTTTTCTGAATGTTTAAAACAATAAACCCCATGTTCAGACACAGATGTTCAGTGGCCTCAATACATTTATTACAATCAGTCACCCTTTTGGCAAAACCTTAAACAATGTTCACACACTTTTGACACAATTTGCAGATCTCATTTGCTCTTTTTGCAAAACTCTTCATGTTTTTGCAACACGTTCTCACCCTCTAAAACTCATTTTGCACTGTGATACACTCAAAATGGTACCCTCTAAAATGATTCGATTTTTTAAATGAGAGAACAGGAAGTTATATATATATATATATATAAACGCTTAAACTCTACTTACAAGAGAGAACAGGAAGTGTGATGTGGGTGAGAACTCCAAAGACAGGGTTGACCAGCATTTTCCTAAAGTGAATAGCATTTTGCACTGTGATACACTTGTGTAACAAAATGGTAAACACCCTGAAGTTGAATGAAATGTCCGTTCAGAGTACACAGCTGGTACAGGTTGTCATGGATGGAGAGGCATGGAAGAGCATTACACAAAAGAAGAGGACAAGGACGAGAAAGATGGAAACTGTTCCACTGTGATAGACCATGTTCTTCATGAAATGACAATGAGGGAAGCAGGGAAAGAGTACAACCCCAGCTTGGGCTCTGTGGCCAACTTATTCAGAGAGAGAACAGTTTTTTGTGATTGAAAGTTTACTAATGATTCGAGCACAGAGGGAACTCAGAAAAACAGAAAGCTTTCTTACCTTTAACTATTTTATTGAGGTAAAGTTACACTCTGTGAACTGCATCTTCCCCATTGTAGAACAGTTTTTTTTCTCCAAAAGCAAGAGGCAGTGTATATATATATACAGCACAGAGCTATATATATAGTGTCAGACTTTTTACAGTTTAATGTGTCCTTCAAGACAACAGGGTATGAATGAAGCGTTTATATGGTACTTAAACTCTACTTAAGTAAGTGTACACTTCCTGTGCTGATACTTACAGAGAGAACATCTTTTCATATTTCTAGGAAGTGCAGCAGGAAAATGATGTGGGTTATACACATTTTAACTTCTTAAAATATACTGTTGGGTACAGCAGAACTTATTATCATATTTTGCCAAGCTCTGTTTAGACAGACACACAATACAACATAATACAGGAGAGGAGAATTACCATTCAACTAACTGACGTGAAGGTATAAAGAGCATTTTACCGCAATGTATAGACTAGATTACAGTCATTATGTCTCTGACTTATGGGACACCATTTTCCTTGGATATCCATGTGTGCTTAGTGGGACCAAGATCTATACTGAAAGGCTAAAAAGTTAGCTAAAGTTAATGCAACATCTTCAAGCTATCTAAGCTTTTAAGTTTGCAACTCTCAGCTCTGTTTATTCCATTTTTGTTCCAGAATAAAAACATGGTCTTTACATTATATTAAACATGTTGTGATGATTTTGTAATAGTTGACCAAAGAATAAAGACTTGTGCTCTGAGTTATGAAAATGATGAGAGAAATTCAAAATTCTATTTTTTATTTTAAGTCATTTTACTTCAAAGACTTAGATCCTCTGCCATCCCTTCATTTTATCCCCATTGATAGCAGTCATAGATAGATAGTGTGTGTGTGTGTGTGTGTGTGTGTATAGATAGATAGACACCAAAACCTAGATAGATAGATATCCATCACATGATGTTTTTCAGATTCTCTCTCTCTCCTGGGGTCTTCGTGCCCTTTCCCCTCTGTCTCTCAGAGACCAAACAACAGCCGCCTAGATAGCAGATCTCATTTGCTCTTTTTGCATAGATACCCTCTAAAACTCATTTTGATAGATAGATATTTACACAAAAGATAGATAGATAGATATATATATATATATATATATAAACGCTTAAACTCTACTTACAAGGATAGATAGATAGATAGATTCTAATGATTCAAAGATTGTATATATATATGCATTTTCCTAAAGTGAATAGCAGGAAGTGGATGTGGGTGAATCATGTCTCATAAATAGATAGATAGATAGACAGGGTATTAGCATTATGTCATATAAATAGATAGATAGATAGATAGATAGATAGATAGATAGATAGATAGATAGATAGATAGATAGATAGATAGATAGATAGATAGATAGACTCTGATAGATAGATATACAATTTATCAAGATAGATAGATTCTTTTAGATTGCAGATTTTATTGATCTCCAAGAGAAATTCATTCACATGCATTTCCAGCAGCATTGAAAGGTAGAAAACTTAAGGGCATGCAGTAAGTACAGTAAGACGATACTTTAACAGAGATGACAGTGAACTTCTGTAGTAGAGAAATGTGACTTGGTAACTCTCTGAACAAGTTGAATGAAATATAAGTCCGTTCAGAGTACACAGCTGGTACAGGTGAGCTAAATGTTTATACCAACAATGGATGGAGAGGCAGAAGTGGAAGAGCATGTGCAACAAGTGGACAGTGAGAAGGAAGAGGACAAGGACGAGAAAGATCAATACCAAGAACAGCAATTCCAGCTGGCATTTGAGCCACTGTGATAGACCATGTTCTTCATGAAATGACAATGAGGGAAGCAGGGAAAGAGTACAACCCCAGCTTGGGCTCTGTGGCCAACATAATCAGGACATTCAGAGAGAGAACAGTTTTTTGTGATTGAAAGTTTACTGTATACAGATGTTTCAGCTAATCACTTTGCCAGCACAGAGGGAACTCAGAAAAACAGAAAGCTTTCTTACCTTTAACTATTTTATTGAGGTAAAGTTACTTTTTTTACTCTGTGTAACTGCATCTTCCCCATTGTAGAACTTACAGACTACCCCTCGAGGTGGAAGGACTGCTGTGTTCTCCAAACAGCAAGAGGCAGTCTAGTTGAAACGGTCCTGTGAAACAATGACATTTGACCATGAAAAATACAGCACAGAGCTGTTAAAGATGTTGTAAATGTTGAAGGAATCAACAGTGTCAGACTTTTTACAGTTTAATGTGTCCTTCAAGACAACAGGGTATGAATGAAGCAAGTTTATATGGTACCCTTTGAGTACAAGTCAGAAAGGGTCAAAGGTCAATGATTTCAGTGTGTGGAAGTAAGTGTACACTTCCTGTGCTGATACTTACAGTACAATAGTGTATCACTGGTTGTCACCTTGGGGCCGAACATCTTTTCATATTTCTAGGTGGTCTTTGGGATATTTTCTCTGAGCCTAAGCAGCAGGAAAATGTAAATGTAAAATGTGATGATTATACACATTTTAACTTCTTAAAATATACTGTTGGGTACAGCAATGCATTATGGTCTATAAGATTATCATATTTTGTATTTTTGCTGTCTCTTTATAGCTCTGTTTATAGCTTTAATGATGCATTTTCCACCTGACACACAATACAACATAATACAGCATGAGAGGAGAATGAGAGGTACCATTCAACTAACTGTAGAGAAGACGTGAAGGTATAAAGAGCATTTTACCGCAATGTATAGACTAGATTACAGTCATTATGTCTCTGACTTATGGGACACCATGTGCAATAAATAGATACCTTGGATATCCATGTGTGCTTAGTGGGACCAAGATCTATACTGAAAGGCTCAAAAAGTTACATAAATGTTAATGCAACATCTTCAAGCTATCTAAGCTTTTAAGTTTGCAACTCTCAGCTCTGTTTATTCCATTTTTGTTCCACAGAATAAAAACATGGTCTTTACATAATATATTAAACTAGTAAAGTTGTGATGATTTTGTAATAGTTGACCAAAGAATAAAGACTTGTGCTCTGAGTTATGAAAATGATGAGAGAAATTCAAAATTCTATTTTTTATTTTAAGTCATTTTACTTCAAAGACTTAGATCCTCTGCCATCCCTTCATTTTATCCCCATTGTTTCTGTTAGCAGTCAGACTTCTGTCTTACTGTGTGTGCATGTGAGGGAGCCTGTTTGCTTGCTGGTGTGTTACAGTTGTGTGTGTGTGTGTGTGTGTGTGTGTGTGTGTGTGTGTGTGCATTAGCTGAGTGTCACTGAGGACTCTGGAGACACCAAAAACCTTTCAAGAGCCCAGAGAGCTGCTGTTCAAAGGTCTCCATTACCTCCCTCTCTCTCCTGTATCCATCACATGATGTTTTTCATCTTCCTGCCTTTTCTTATTCTCTCTCTCTCCTGGGGTCTTCGTGCCCTTTCCCCTCTGTCTCTCACCCATCAACAACACTGAGACCAAACAACAGCCGCCTCTGTCTCCCACAAACAATGTTCACACACTTTTGCACAATTGAACTCATTTGCTCTTTTTGCAAAACTCTTCATGTTTTTGCACACGTCTCACCCTCTAAAACTCATTTTGACTTTACACTTGTGTACAAAATGGTAAACCCCTGTTGTCACATTTACACAAAAGTAAACTGCACTTATTTCTAATGATTCGATCCAGTTTTTTTAAAATGTATATATATATATATATATATAAACTTAAACTCTACTTACAAGAGAGAACAGGAAGTGTGATGTGGGTGAGAACTAGCCAAAGCATGACCAGATTTTCCTAGGAACTGATTAGATAGATAGATAGATAGATGAATAGATGGATAGATAGATAGATGGATAGATAGATGAATAGATAGATAGATAGATGAATGGTAGATAGATAGATAGATGAATGAATGAATACATTGATCAGAGCAGGATTACTCCTGTCTCACTTCAGAGATGACTGAACTTCTGGGTCGCTCTCAAGTTGAATGAAATATAAGTCAGAGTACACCGCTGTAAATGTTTATACCAACAATGGATGGAGAGGCAGAAGTGGAAGAGCAGTGCAACAAGTGGACAGTGAGAAGGAAGAGGACAAGGACGAGAAAGATCAATACCAAGACATTCATAAATGTTCCTGCTTCATGTGACAATGAGGGAAGCAGGGAAAGAGTACAACCCCAGCTTGGGCCTGTGGCCAACATAATCAGATGAGAGAGAACTTTTTTGTTGAAAGTTTACTGTATACAGATGTTTCAGCTAATCACTTTGCCACAAGAGGGAACTGGCAATAAGCTTTCTTACCTTTAACTATTTTATTGAGGTCTCTTTATTAAAAAATTATATCATCTCCCCATTGTAGAACAGAACCCCTCGAGGTAAGGACTGCTGTGTTCTCCAAACAGCAAGAGGCAGTCTAGTTGAAACGGTCCTGTGAAACAATGACATTTGACCATGAAAAATACCCAGAGCTGTTAGATGTTGTAAATGTTGAAGGAATCAACAGTCAGACTTTTTACAGTTAGGTCCTTCAAGACACAGGTGAATGAAGCAAGTTTATTGGTACCCTTTGATCTAGAAAGGGTCAAAGGTAGATTTCAGTGTGTGGAAGTAAGTGTACACTTCCTGTGCTGATACTTACAGTACAATAGTGTATCACTGGTTGTCACCTTGGGGCCGAACATCTTTTCATATTTCTAGGTGGTCTTTGGGATATTTTCATCATGAGCCTAAGCAGCAGGAAAATGTAAATGTAAAATGTGATGATTATACTTTTACACTGGATATACTGTTGGGTACAGCAATGCATTATGGTCTATAAGATTATCATATTTTGTATTTTTGCTGTCTCTTTATGTCTGTTTATAGCTTTAATGATGCATTTTCCACCTGCACACAATACAACATAATACAGAGAGAGGAGAATAAACCATTCAACTAACTGAAAAACAGTACAAAGAGCATTTTACCGCAATGTATAGACTAGATTACAGTCATTATGTCTCTGACTTATGGGACACCATGTGCAATTGATACCTTGTATCCATGTTTTTAGTACCAAGATTTTGAAAGGAAAAAGTTACTATGTTTCCTTTCCATCTAAGCTTTTAAGTGAACTCTCAGCTCTGTTTATATTTTTGTTCCACAGAATAAAAACATGGCTAGCATAATATATTAAACTAGTAAAGTTGTGATGATTTTGTAATAGTTGACCAAAGAATAAAGACTTGTGCTCTGAGTTATGAAAATGATGAGAGAAATTCTAAGCATGGTGCATTTTTTATTTTAAGTCATTTTACTTCAAAGACTTAGCCTCTGCCATTCTCCATGTTTCAAGGACTTCTGTCTTACTGTGTGTGCATGTGAGGGAGCCTGTTTGCTTGCTGGTGTGTTACAGTGTGTGTGTGTGTGTGTGTGTGTGTGTGTGGCTGAAGAAAGACACCAAAAACCTGCCAGACTGCTGTTCAGCATTACCTCCCTCTCTCTCCTGACTTGATGTTTTTCACTTTGCCTTTTCTTATTCTCTCTCTCTCCTGGGGTCTTCGTGCCCTTTCCCCTCTGTCTCTCAATACCATGAGACCAAACAACAGCCGCCTTTCTCCCACAGACAAGCACATGCTGAGCTCACAGCTGCTGCTAAATACGAGCAGGATTACTCCTGTCTCAAAGGGTCGCTCTCCACCCGCTGTACAACTTCATAAATGCCTGCTGTTCCTGATTGTTGCCACATATATGTTCTTTATAAAAAATTATATCATCTCATCAGAGTTCCCCACAGGTTACACAGGTTTTATTACAATGGTAGCGCTGATAAAATATTGGAATTGCTTCAGCTGATAAAGAAAAACAGTACAAACAGGTTGTTTTTATATTTTGGGAACTTTTTCCTTTCCAGTGAGATAATGGCCTGCAAGCATGGTGCACATTTTTTTCAAGGCTGAAGAAATCCAGACAGCATGTCACTTTATAATACCATGTTTGACAGAGTCACAGAAATACGAAAAGACCACAACTGCATTACATATATGATAATTGAGTTACAACTTTCAAAATAAAATATTTTAATTGGTTGTATCTTTTGTGCCTGCATCACATTTTTTTCTTCTGTCAGTCAGTCAGACGTAAGAGATGAGTCAGACGTAAGACCTGAACCCCACAGAGTGGGCTCCATGTCCTGTGTGAAACTAAAAGGCCTAAACTAAAACTAAAAGACACAGTCAGAACTGTGAGAGAACAGGGGGCAGATAACACAGGAGAACAACAACAGGTGTTAAAGAACATAACTGCAGCAGATTCCAGATAAGGAAGGTGACCTTAGCTGACCTCTGGTGAATTTTGCTTTACACTTTGTGGGCAATTTCTTGAGGTCTCAGATCGCTTAAATACAACTGTCTTATCATTCATTCAGAACACATTTAACTTCGTCTCTTTAGGGCTCAGCCTCAGGTGTGTTAAATGTGTCTGCATGCCCCCGTGTTGCAGTGTCATACAGAACATAGCAGTTTTTCTTGGAAAGGAGAGCAGGCTGGTGTAGATGTTCTTGCAAACTCATGTATCATCTTTTGATCATTTCAGTTTTTCTATGCATGCTGCTTAACATCTACAGGTTTAACCGTGGTGGGACTGCATAGTTTAGTTTATTTATGTTGTATTTATGTTTAATTTATGTTTGTAATTTATGTGGAAGTGTTGCTGTGCCCATAGCCAGACATGCTGAATCTGGCCCTGTCTTCAATTTTGGATACTTTGGGGGCGCCTCCACCCAGATGACAATACAACTCTAAGGTATTCTTTTCATTTTCTTTTTCTTTTCTGTTTCTGGTGACTGCAGTATGGACACTCTAATGTCAGCTTGTGACAGCTTTAAAGTCAAATACTGCTGTTTGATAAAAGTGTGCATCACAGAAACAATAATACCTTGTTCCACTTTGATAACTGCAACTGTCTCCTTCCTCAACACACAGAGACACACACACACACACAGCACACACACTCCCACCCACACACACACACACACACACAGACACACATGACACACACACACACACACACACACACACACAAATGACCTGACAGACGAGTGTAATTTGCTTTCCTTCACAGTCCAGCTGTGTGTGACAGTTGACAGGAAGTGTCTGTCCCTCCAATCACTAAGGGGAGCAGATCAGAGGAAACCTCCACACAAACTTCACAAGTCAACTCACATTGCCTCTATCATTCCTTCCCCCTGTCCGTCTCTCCCTCCTACGCTCTCTCTGTTTCCTCTTGCCTTTTTTCTCTCCCTTTACCTTCCCCTTCCCCCCTCCTTCTCTCCCTCCTGCAACCAAAAATGTGTTTATCTCTGAGTGACTTCAAAAAGCCCAGGCTGGAATCACAGTGGCAGTGTCCGTCAAACCATGGTATGGCATGCCATTTTACCCCACTTGAAAGATACACTAAACATTGAGGGTGGTGAGGGAGGCAGATAGTGAGGGACTGAGTGAAGAAGAAGAGAAGAGGGGAGTTTAGGGAGGGAGAGGACGATGACGAGAAAAAAACACACGGTGAATAAATGAGTTTTCTCAATCAACATGTTTTCTGGAATGATTCGGAAACGAGGACAGAGCAGAAATCTTCCCAAAGTGCCTCAAACAGCAACCCACCAACCCAGAGGAAGAAGAAAATACCAAAAGTAATGACTACTAAGCACCTACAGTACATACTGACTCATTCTCCAAAGAAACAGAATCATCCCAATTCACAGAACATTTAGGAACAGTAACAATGAAATTCAAATGGCATCTGTATGATTAAATGCAATTTTTATGTCGCAGCATCCAGTAACAATGCCTCTCAGTTTAGTTTGAAGTGATTAAAAACAATAGACTATAATTTAAAATGTAATTCATTCAAAGTAAGAATCATTTTGGGTAATTCACTCCATAAGAGGTATTTTAATTTCACCATTTAAATAATTTTTTAAAATACTTGAGCATTTGGGGAAATATCTGCATTTGCTTTCTTTCTGAAAGAGAGATGAAGAGATGATATGTAGTCTCTGTGTGACAGGAACAGAGCAGCAGTCAGGGTGTAGTTAGCCGAGCATACAGTAACACAGGCTGGGGGAAACAGTTAGCTCTGTCCAAAGTGAACTGACAACATCTTCACAGCTCACCGGTTAACAGTGAGTATCTTGTTTTTTTTGGTACACAAGCAGATTTGTGGTTTTAAGAGGATTTACACTCTGGAAGTACTTCTCATTGAACAACTGTGTATCCTTCCACGCAGCACCTTTGCGCAGTGTTTAAGGCCATGGTGTGTGTTTGCACAAACAGTAGGCGAGCACAGTTTTTATTTCTGATCTCTGTACAGGTATGATGTCACAATCCTGGTAACCTCATTGTGTTGACGCCCCAACTCTACCTGTTGATTCTGCTTTCTTCCCATGAATAATGTACCCAGCCTCCATGTTGGGCCCAGTCTGTGGTCATCAAAATTTCATCTGTGCTGTATTTCTGGAAAATAAAATGCCAGGAGTATGATCTCATTTGCTTCCCTGATTGACTTACTCTACAAACAGCTACATAGAGCTGCTGGCGTGGCTGTAGTCTCTAAGTGTTGTTTTATTGTTGTGTGATTATTGCATTAGTTTGTATATTTGTACATTTCATTTATATATTTTTTTCTTTCTTTGTTGACCTGGTTTTAATCTAATATCTCCTTTACCTGTGTTAAATAATGTGTAACTTTACTTGCAAAAGTGCTGAATAAAGATTTAATGTTGGCATTAATAATATATTTTATCCACAATTTTTATTATTTTTTGTGTTGACCTCTTTTCAAGTTTTGTTGTGTTGTCTTGGTTCAGTCACACAGACCAAGAACCTCGGAGTAGATGGATGAGTCCAAACAAATGCAATAATTCCTTCAATTTCAGTGTAATATAGCTTAAATATGCAATGTCTTGCAACAATACCCTCTGGAAGAGATTATTATTGGTGTGATAAAAAATGGTGTCTGCTGTTTATGCTAAAGAGGAAATAGGATGCCTCCAGGTAAGCAGTGTAACTGTGGCGTAAATAAAGTTGTAAATAGAGTCATGCATTTTAATTGTCCCTACTGGAGGAGCAGGGGCAGAACATATGCAACATGGATCTGACCATCTGTTGTACCCACAACTGCCACACACACACACACACACACACACAGAGGGGGAGGGTGCATTCCCAGGTTATCATAGGTGCAACAGATTGTGTGTGTGTGTGTGTGTGTGTGTGTGTGCAGGTGTGGTCAGAAGCCATGCTAATTTTCTATTTGTACCATATTGTGAAATGGGAAATGAGTGCGGTCTAACATACTGACCCCCGAGGGCATTCAGTAAGTGAGTGACGCACAGGGCAAGTAAGCACACACACACACACACACACACACACACACACACACAGACACAAACTAAACTGGTGATGGGCCATCACACTACAGCTTCGATTGTAATTTACCGGACTCATAACATAATGATCATAATCTGCTGAGTAATACTTCCACTGGGGCCTATAAAGAAATGATTATGGATATGAATATATCCACCTTATGAGCTATTAGCTGCATTTGCAGTGAGGTAATGACATCACAGACTCTTTTAACGGTGGTATTGTCATGCACTGCCTACAATGACAATATTGCAGTAAAGTCCCTCAACAGCTTACAAATTCAGAAGTATATGTCATCTAGTCACAAGGAAGAGAAATCCTTTATTACTCTCTTAAATAATGAAATGATATCACTTGAACCTCAATAAGGAAACTAGTGACATTACTCATTAATGTCTTCAATTAACTCAAGCTACTTTCTAGAAGATGGACCAATCCTTCCACAGGTTACCCATCCTTCAAACTTTTTTTTATGGTAGTGCTGTTCAAAGTGATTCTTGGACTGACAAGCCAAAGTAAGACAGAACAAATGTAGATTGTAATTTTTTGCAGTGCAGCCTTAGTCTGAACAGCTGTATCAGAATTCATTTGAATTTTACTTTTACCTCTAGATCAACATTTGTCACAATAGGAGCTGACAGATGTAGTTAAAACCAGCCCTTGGCATCCAGAAACTTTGGAGAAATCTGTTTCTGTAAAGACATTCACATTTCATTCCCCCCACTCCTTGCTCCCACTTCACATCCACACACACCTCCGTACAGAAGTAGCAGCCATTACCACTTGCTCCTCATCCTTATTCTCACTGTCATCTGCTCACACTTCTCTGGCTTCCACTGCAAATGAACTTATAAATGAGACCATAAGTGCTGACTTCAGTGCAGTGGCCTCAATGTTTACTTTTACATGAGGGCATGCTGTAATTGATGTCTTTGTTATTCTTCTCCACTTAACTTTGTTAAAATCAAAAAGATTTCAATTTCAAATAACAACTGCTGTAGTGGGGATGCCATTAGGATGCATCTTCTCGGGATGTTGGATATTTCCAACAAATTTCTGCAGACACACTGCTCTGGTTACCAAAAAAATCACAAATGATTCAGTCTCTCATTATTAATTATAATATTTCTTGACAGGCTGGAAAACAAAATGAAGCAGTATTAAGCCCATAGGACACCCTGACACCAAGGAAGGATGATAATTATAAAATATAGAGTAGGCTTTGGTTGAATGCATTCATTAGATAAGCACTGACGTGTAAGCCATATGTCAGTCTAGATGCTTAATGAAAGCTCCATTTAATGTCCATTAAAGGCTATTACTGTTCAGTTTGTACAATGTCTCTGAAGGGACAGGAAAATAAGTTGGTGTATGGTGCTTCACTGACCCGAGGATTAAAACCTAATCCGTGAGAGTGAAGAAGATGCTAGGGTTCAGAGGAATCAGCTGTAAGCAGCGTAGCCCTCAGCCTGTCTGCATTAATGTAACATCTCCAGCATCTTACGCTCACCATTACTAATTAATCCAAATCATGTTCCACAGTGCCCGGGCGCTTAGGCGCCTCACCCCCCCAACCAGCAGTCCTTAACGGGAAGAGAAGAGGCAGTCCTAGCCCCTTGCTGAATAAAACATCCTAATAATTCAATTTAAGCATTTAGCTAATGCATTATGCATGAGAGTGAAATCAGTCCAGAGGGCACATGGAATCAGGATGTTGACAGTGTGTCCTGCATGTTTCTGTGTGGGTGTGTGTGCGTGTATAACTGTGCGGTTGTGTCAGTGTGTGCACTGATTTATTTATCAGGAATATTTAATGAAAGTGTCTGAGGCAGTGTGGAGCACAGGCGCAGCCACGAAATACTAACAAAAGTATAGTATCTCAGATTTTAGGGCCTGTTTTGCTGTTTACCAGTGTATTTCCAATGTGTTCGAGTACACAACATGATTTCATGCAGCGATGTTTGCTTTACAGCTACAAGGGAGATGGACAGCAGAGGTTTTCAGTGCCAGTTCCTTCAGAATCAAAATACAATAAGTTGGAGGAAGCAGAAAATTAGATTGCTACAACCTAGAAGCATTTACATGTTAATCCTGTTTGGATGGCCACACCACGCAGTTTGTTGATGATTGCACAGCTAAAAGCAACACACATTACTGTTGCTGATTTGCAATATACACTACAATATATGACATACCATGTACCAGCCTGCTTCAAGAGCATCGTAAACCTGGACATTACCTCTGTGGTTAATGTCAGCCAAGGCTGTGTCCTCTATCCTCCTCTCTTCTGCCCGTATACCAACAGTTTCACCTTCAGTCCATCAAGCTCCTGAAGTCAGTAGATGGTACAATCCTCACTGGACTCATCTGTGATGGGAATGAGTCCGCCTACAGGTGCTTGATTGACCATGGTGACCTGATGCAGTCAGAACAACCTGGAGCTCAGCGCTTTAAAGACAGAGCAGAGGATGTACTTCCTGCAGCGGCTGAGGATCAGCCTGCCAAAGACAATGATGGTTTATCTTTACATCTCCATCACTGAGTCCATCCTCACCTCCTCCATCACCACCTGGGACGCTGCTGCCACTGACAAGGACAGACTGCAGCCTTTCAGGCTTTCTGCTGAAAATGTGACCTGCACACTTCTTGGTATTGACTTTAGAGATCAATGTGGAAAATGTCATCAGAAATAATGTTTCACTGCCACCTCGACTGTGATCTGGTCAGTGCGTGCATTTGCTTTGAAAGAGAGTGAAAGAAAGATGAAACTTATTTTCCATCAGAGTTTTCCTTCTTAACACAGCTGTTTGTAAGATGTATGACAAAGAGACACTGTATCGGCTAAGAGACAGCTTTGCCGGGAGGTTCCGTGAACAAATCTTTAGTTAGAACTTGGGGTCTGATCCCGGACCGACCCGATTCCCCTTCAGGTCAGCAAACTTTCTGTTGCTGGTGTTACACAGGTTAAACAGCGACATTGCTGCGACATCGCCAGCAGCCTGCTGTGGCAGTATGGAGTAGATGTTTGTTGTTGTTTGGGAAATGCTGTCTTCAAAATAATGAGCTAACAGCAAGATATGGCTCAGTAGCAAGGCTAACATAAAATGTTCCGTTATAAGTCAGCTGTATTTCAGTAATGTCCACCATGAATTAACATATACCACCATGGGCCATAAACCCACACAGTGTATTTCATGAATAAAATATCCATACTATATACCTGTCTAGGGGGAAGAGGGCCAGTTCAAGATTAATTCAACTAAACTTTTATTCAACATTAGATGATCCTGGCCCTGTATCAGCCATAACCACAAAAACATCAAAAACAAAAATTTAAAGAATAATCTCTTCCAGATTCCTTTTAACTGGCCAAAATACTACTCATAGTCAAACTGTGAAAATGTTAAAGTAGGCTCCTTTGGTGTGTGCCCAGAAAATTGCTTTGTTCGATTTCAAGGACATAATTAAGAATAACTACAGGAAATAAAATATGAAGCCAATCTTCTCTATCTAGGTCATTTAGAGGCATCAGTATTAAATTTACAGATTTATCACCAGTTTAAAACTACATGTAGTGGGTTTACATTACATTTGATATTACATCTGTAGCATTGACTGACTGAGGTCTTGCCAATGACAACCACAATTCCTCAGCTGAGATATATAAAGGCATGAAATGGCCAAAAACAATATTTAAAAAGAAATCTATATGGACTTTACATTAAATGTTAAAAACACTTAAAACCTTACAGAGTGAGTGATCTTTCCAACCCAACGCTCCGTGCTCGAGGAATCTGGACCATAGTTGAGTATTACTTGTTTATTTTTTCCTACCAAATCTCAATATGTGCATATATGTGTTTCCCTGTGGTCACAGACAAATGCCATCTGGTCTTGACCGCACCTCTTGGGATCTCAGCAACACCCCCTTCTGTCCTCCCTCACCACTCATACACCAAGCCATTTTTCCATCAAGCCATTTGTTCAACCACCCATCCAGTCATCCGAATATCCCTGTCCCCTCTGGTCCTCTGTCCTAGCTATATGTGGCGTGGCCATTATCAACATGTTTTTGTCAGAGCGGTCCATCTGAATGAGTCCCAGTGGAACTTTGGCATGATAAAAGGCTTTGAAAACCACTGTGGGTACATCTGTCCGCCATTTTCTAGAGTTACAGTAGCTCTGTGTGTGTGTGTGTGTGTGAGAGAGAGAGAGAGAGAGAGAGAGAGAGAGAGAGAGAGGAGAGAGAGAGAGAGAGAGAGAGAGGGTGGTGAGGAGAAAAGAGAGAGTCTAATTTTTTTGGAATACATCCAAGACACAGCCATCATGGGAGTTGGTGCACGTGTGTACATGCTGTGATTATATGCAGACATGCCCATGGGTGCATGCTCTTTCTCTGCATTTGATTTTCTGTACAACTACGTCAGCGTGCAGGTATCTGCATTAATGTGTATACGGATGTATTTCTGTTCATCACAAGAAATGAAGAAAAAAATCCACCCAAATAAAAAAGTTAGTTTGTTAAAATGTCATTATGGTATTACTTCAAGACATACTCTCAGACATTTTTACAGTGGCAGGGTCAGTTTGCCCAGACTTACATATTCTACGTATTCTGTGGCTTAGAAGATTCCCTTGGAACTCAGGTGCATGTCCAAATTTATTAAATATGAATTTCCTCAGAAAAGTGTTTAAAGCACAATCAGTGCTATTATGTGGCCATACAGATAGTTATGGTTCATTTCTAGTGGTTTTTAAGTACAGCTTACTTCCAAATCTAGGTAGCTTGCATTTAAGAGTGACAGTACTTCTGGAAACAGCCCAGCACTTTTCTTTGGAAAAGGTGTCCTCTCTCCACAAATCATCCACAAACATTTGTGTCAAATGTCAGCAATGGTTTGCCTCTGCAAACATATACACTGGTTGAACTGACATTGAACAGTGAAATTTGTATAAAATTTTACTTCTATAAATGTTGATATGAACTTCTAAAATTAGAATTTAGATAGAGTTTGGTTAAGGGTTTGGGTTAGGTCCAGGCAGGTAGGTGTTAAGGTTGGAGGAAATGATGGAAAGCACTCATAAGTATAAAAATACAAACTGTGTGTGTGTGTGTTGGAAGTGACAGCCACAAAGCGCCTCTGTCAACCCACTGCAGTCAATTAGAGGCTCAGAGCCCCGGGGGCGACACTCCACTTCAGTTCACATCTCCACCTCCGCTCCTTCCTCACCTTCCTCCATTCCCCTCCAACTAAAACCTTTCTTCTTTTGGTTCTTTCACTTTCAGCGCTGAGCACTGTGACAGCCGCTGGAGTCAGGGACTTTCATCCAAAGCGTCACCTGTCACTGCCATTGACTTGGTTTCTGTTGTTCAACCAGAATGCGGGAGTGAGGGAGGAGGTGGGGAAGATAGGGTGAGGATGAGAGGGTGAGGGCGAGGCTGACATGTTGGGTAATGATAAAGAACATGAAGAGGAGCACAGTGACACAGAGTAAAAGAATATGTGATATGAGCTTACATTTACATTTTACATTGTAGACATTCAGCTGACGCTTCTATTCTGTTGATTGACTTACAGTGAATGCAGCAGAAAAATAAGATTCAACCGCTCTATCTCCAAAACTACAGGAAGCCAGCAATGAGGAAGCACAATGTTAGGCCTTAGTGTCCTTATAGTGTTTTACCAGGTGATCATGCACATTTCTAGGAGAGGAAATACGTGTCAGAGTGGAGGAAAATATATATGAGGTTAAACGTTTGTGACGAGGATTTCAGGTGACGCACGGCTTGTGAGCAAAAACCTACATCTCATCCACAAATGAGACACTGTGCAAAGGATTAATCTCGTTGTGGAGTCCAAAAGTAATTATGTGTTCAGGCAGCCAGAAGCTTCCCCTTTAATGCTGACAAAGATAAATGGCACTGGGATGTTTCAGTAAGTTGTGTAGGTATGTGCCAATCACTTGTTCATCATTCATTCTTCACTCCTCAGTCCTCACTTGACCCGGAAATCATTTTGGT
The DNA here is from genome assembly GCA_023238725.1 of Scortum barcoo. Classification (NCBI taxonomy): domain Eukaryota; kingdom Metazoa; phylum Chordata; class Actinopteri; order Centrarchiformes; family Terapontidae; genus Scortum; species Scortum barcoo. The sequence goes on from CM041554.1 coordinate 26,761,314, forward strand.
CCATCATCATGATGTTCAATTGCCCTTATTTCTGTTTGGAGGAGCGAGAAGTGAGGAGGCTTCTCCGAGGAGACATGAACTGAGGTCTTTTACCTAGACTGATGCACCGTTGTGTCTAATATCTGTTTGATTGGACAATGCAGTTGATTGGACTAAGTGAATGCTACATCACAATGTCACATGTCAGTTTTATACCAGTGTGGACAGAAAAACAATTCATAACTCTCTGGTGTTTAGATTTTATTAGTTTTCTGACCTTCAGTCTAGTGAAATATAGCAGATCTGTGTTAACAAGGTCTATATAACAGAACCATAAAACAACCATCTCCATTCATTTTCTCCTCATGATCCTGTCTTCCCACCTGTTAACTTGTGTCATGGATGGTATTATACTTACAGCAATGAGCAAAGTCTGTTGTCTTTCATCAGTACACACATTTGTGTGTGCAAATAGCAAATTTTAATTCAGTCATGTGAAGCTGAAAGTATAGCTTGTTTAGTTTATGTGTGAGATAAAATAGAACTTTGTATAATAGAACAATAAAATAGAACTATTTGTTAAGACAATCATAACTACAGTAATTTCAGCAATATTTTCAATGTTGTACTCACTCTCATTTTCTCATTCTAGCTCTCCTCACCTCTCTTCTCTTTGTCTGGCTGGACTGTCCCCGTTTCCCCCTCACCATCACTATGCTCTGTCAGCTGCAAGTGTGATAAGCAATGAGAGCAGACAAAGGTGTAACAGAGAACATGATGCAGCAGATGAGTATTTGATCATTAAAAGTCTACATTTCTGTAGATGTGCTGCTGCAGTATTTGTCCTTGACCTGGTCTCAAACACTCAATGCTCTGAAAATGTAGATATCTAATTAGAATAATAAAACACAGTACAAGTCTTTTTCTAATATCACTGAGACACATCAGACCAGATTGTCTTCCTTGGGGTGGACACAAACATTGTATCTTCTCCTGGAGATGCTCCCTCAGGTTTTGCACCAAATTCAAATTCAAATTAAATTCAAATTTATTTATTTAGAAGCCCAAAATCACAAACATTGTTTGCCTCAGAGGGCTTTACAATCTGCACAGTTGTGACACCCTCTGTCCTTAGACCCTCGAACCGAGGTCAGGAAAAACTTCAAAAAACCCTTTATGGGAAAAAGAAGAAACCTGAGGAAGAGCCACAGATGAGGGATCCCTCTCCCTGGGATGGGACGGACAGACGTGCAATAGATGCCACATGTACAGAGAACATCATCAATCATATTATGGAATTATACATGAGTCGTAATAAGCTTTAGCTATACTGAGTTCATTGGGTTTAGTCCATGTGTGAAGGTATCACAGGTAATGGAAATGAGTCTGTGAGTGAGTCCAGGTGCATCTCTAGATGTCCTCATATGGAGCTCTGGGCCACTCGACCTTCTCTCCACAGCACAGACACAGATCATGTCCCCACCAGGCCAGTGAACCTCAGACAGATGGACCACAACCAGAATCAGTGAGGAACCTGCAAGACTGGAGAGAACAAAGAGGACCTGGGGCTCCGGCAGTAACATGCACTTTACAGGACATAAGAGTATTCACATTAACCGCTTTGACACTTTAACCAATTTAACTACTTTAACCAGTTTAGCCACTTTAACCAGTTTCTAAAAGTGACTCCAGTTTGCACTACTACCATAATATGAGTAAAGGAAGCAGAGGAAGAGGAAGCAGAGACAGAGGAAGAGGGAGAGGTGCCCGATGCATCATGGGAGCCCCCCGGCAGTCTAAACCTATAGCAGCATAACTAAGGGCGAGCCTGTGCCCACCCTAACTATAAGCTTTATCAAAAAGGAAGGTTTTAAGTCTGTTCTTAAACACTGACACTGTGTCTGCCTCTCAGGACCCAGACTGGGAGCTGGTTCCAGAGAACAGGGGCCTGATAGCTGAAGGCTCTGCCCCCTAGACTACTTCTGGAAACCCTGGGAACTACAAGTAAGCCTGCATTTTGGGAGCGCAGCGCTCTAGTTGGTTGATAAGGAGTTATCAATTCATTAAGATATGATGGTGCCAGACCATGTAGAGCCTTATATGTGAGGAGTAGGATTTTAAAATCCACTCTAAATTTTAGAGGGAGCCAATGCAGAGAAGCCAATACTGGAGTAATATGGTCTCTTTTCCTGGTTTTAGTCAGCACCCGAGCAGCGGCATTCTGGACCAGCTGTAGAGTCTTTAACGACTTGTTTGGGCAGCCTGATAAAAGTGAATTACAATAATCCAGCCTGGAAGAGACAAATGCATGGACTAATTTTTCAGCATCGCTTTGGGACAAAAAGTGCCGAATTTTTGCGATGTTGCACCATGGAAAGGATCTGGCCACATTCGCAGGTGTGAATGTATACAGACCTGAAATGAGTTGGACAAAGACCTCTGCTCAGATGAAGCATTACACATAGAATTAGATAGGTAAACATGGCCCCCAGTACACCACTCAGATAGATAAGTTAGATAGATCCTTGTTCCTTGCTCAGGCACTGCCATGTCTAATCGCATGTAGTTGTACTCTATACTGTATGTGTTCATTTTTAGACTCTGAAAAGAGTTACTATTGACTTTGAACATGGAAAGATTGCCTATATGCATTTGCCAGCTGACATTTCCTTCAACAATGTTATGTTTGAGATTCTTAAGGTCATTTCTCCACATGGAAACTTAAATTATGGCAATGTACACTGTCATGGACGCACTTCTCTTAAATCTGACCCCCAACAGATGAAAACACATATTCAAGCAATAGTCAGCACAACCATGCCAACACAGGGAATTTCAGTCTAAATCACTGTATTGGCATTACAGTGAAAAACACTGTAATGCCTCTGTTTGCAGAAGTCCATGGTTGTTTGGAGGCCTGTGTGTGAAGGTGTAGTTCTGTGTAGTTCCCACTGACAACAGCAGACTATACATGAAGCCAGGGGTATGCCACTAAAAGAGTACACTGATAGATGGACTCTGCTTTTTCTCTTGTTCTGGTTGTCACCATACTTAAAGAAGGGTGGATTAAGCTGATGGGTGCCAGAATTCCACTGGCACAACAAGAGAGGTAAGACTGAGGTAAGAATCAAATGTTAATAATGAGAGAAAAAAAACAAAACAACAATATTTATGGACGATTGCCACAAAACGCCTTAACATATCTTGACATAACCTTTAGGAAAACTGATATATGTCAGCCCTTTCTTTGTCAGGTTTCCTTTGTTTAATAGCAGCTTTTACATAGACACCAGTTTGTTATAAAATGGAAAAATAAGACAAGGATTTCTTCTATGAGCTCTAATGTGTGCAGAGATTTGTTTTCATGATTTCACCAATTACAGCAGACTGATCACATTACTGCCTCCGAGCTTCGTCACAGTTGTCAGATGCTCAGCATATTGGATTATCACAGGTAAACCAGATTGCATGATGCAATTATTTAGAGGCTTTTGTTTTAAAGTAAGATACTGAATCCTCTGTTGGAAATTATGACGCCTACGTTGACAAAACCAATGCTGCCATGGCAGTAAAACCCTTTACTGGAAAGAAAAAATGATTAGCTTCCCTCAGGGAATAGACTGTGTGGATTAGATGGATTTATATTGAAAAACTATAATAATAAACTTCACATATACTCTAAAGTAGCTATAGAAAACTCTGATTTGAAAATCAGAAAGAACTTATTGGACAAGGCAGATTGTGATTTGGTTGGTACATCATAATAAAACTCTGTTGGTTTTCTTTACACTCATGCTGATTACACCCGTACAACATAATGCGATCCAGTTCAACAGCTCTGCCACGAATTCTACTTTTGCCAAAATTATAAAGTTTCAGTTTTTGCTTGACACTGTCAGAAATGGAATACCTCTATTTTATATTTAACATTAAATTTGTAGTGGGTGGTAGTGTTGTAATGGAGTGTATCATGTATTAAAAGATAGTTTTAATATTTTGTTCAGCACATTTACATATATGAGAGTGGCAGAATATTAAAACCACCTTTCAATACATATTGCACTCCAGTACAACACCACTAACCACTAAAACCTCAATAATAAACATACAGTAGAATTATTACCTTTCTAACAGGGTCAACAAAGCTGAAACATTGCTTGGTAAAAGTAGAATTAATGGCCAAGCTATTGTATCGGATCACATTAGTACAGGGGTAAATACCGAAAGCATTCTCTGTAACTGCCTAAAATTTCTACATGGCTGTCACTTTTCCACTGTGTACGACACGTTATGGGAGATTGTTTTCAGTCTCAACATCATGTGATGACAGATTACCTGCTCATGGCAGCTGTTCATGGCTGGCTCATGATGTACTAATATACTACACCTTATTAACCTTAACATACAGCAGAATCCTGTCACCTGTAGAAAATATGGGACTGAGGGTTGAGTTTGAACAGTTGTATTAATGAAAGCTTCGGGATTGAGTGAGGTCTGGCTTTGGATATTGTATTTTTTTAATGAAGGTCTACTTCTTTACTCCCCAGCCATACTAATTGTCTCTGTCTTTATGTATCAGAACAGACTGAAACAAAATGCTCTGCAGACAGTGTGTCATATTAGCCTGGTGAACTTACGGTAACAAATGGATGCAATAACCCAAAAACATATGCTTAAATGAGTAAAAAGTGACTAAACTATGAACTCAAACTCACTAAAGCTCTGAAAAGCCAATAGGATAATTCTTTTGTGGTTCATCACATTATCATTTGATATGTTTTCTCAGGTATAGGAATATTAATGTCAACTGCGTCAGGTAAGGAAATAATGGTGTATTGCATGTTAATTAGAAAGAGCCATGGTCTTTTCTCCTTAGACTGACATTCAACTGTTTCTTTTCAGGAGAATAAATAAGAAAAGTTAAATATATTATCTGAATAACACATTAGTCAATGCCTTTTCAGTCCCGAGTAGTAGTGCCTGCAGATATACCTTTTCTGAGCTTCATATATCCCTGACAACCTTCACCAATAGGAAAGCAGAGTCTTTACTGTAGTTAAAATCTAAAAAGGAAATATCTTAATCCATGTTAGTGTAGTTAGCAAAGTTCAAGTTCAAGTTTATTTGTCACATATAATCACACAGGGTATAATCACAGTGAAATGTATCACCGCTATCTCCTTAAATAATAATGTTAAGTTCCTTTGAATAATAAAGTAAGTAAAAATAGTCTCAGTGCAATTTTCAGGTAGTGTCCTCATTTAGGATCCTAGTGGCCTGAGGGTAGAAGCTCTTCCTGAGCCTCTCAGTGATGGCCTGCTGTATCCAGCATTGCCCTGACACTCTGGTCATGAAAACGAACACCAGGTGGCTGCTGTTCATGATGGCCGTGGCAGTGCCCTTCTAGATGCAACACAGCGTGGCTTTCCAGGTCAGGCGGCGCCTGTTGAGCTCCAGCCGGTAGGCGAAGGTTTCGGTCTGCTTGTGAATCCCAATGAGCTGCACAGTGACAAAGAACTGCTGGTCGTCGTACTTCTTCTGCAGCACCAACATGAAGTGAAAGCTGAAACAGGACTGCATCATCACCCAGTCCACCATGCCTGACAGGTTGGTGGCTGATGTCTAATGAAAACTGATGCAGGCACAGAGGTCATCCAGGTAACGATCCAACACCTGTACATTGGCTGGCAGGATGCTTGGCAGAGAAGGTCCATGTGATGTGGTCTTTAATCCCTCCATATTTACCTCTGTGTTTCCTCCTAAGTTCAGGTGGTGCATAGATATGCTCATGCTTTTCTCAGTGGCCAATATAGTCACATTCCTTATTATTGTTGTTATTAGTCAGTTAACTGATTTTGTCCAATATTGTCTATGCAAACCATACTGAATAAAAAATAAAACTGCCCCTTTATGGTTTCATTTCCCTGTTATCAGAGCAAGCCTTCAAAATGCACCTGGACTGAATCCTGATGCTCCCTTGGACCCAAACTCCCCTCTCTTTACCCATCTGCATGTATGTCTCATACCTCCGGTGTCTGGGCCCAGTCCTGAGAGGATGGACAGATGTCTGGGCGTTGTTGGACTGCTAGTTCACACACACACACACACACACAGCCAGTAGTGTCTTCTGTCCCCCCTCCTTTCTTCCATACCCTCCTCTCTCATTGGGAAACACTACGCTCCTTATCACCCCTCTGGGAGCCATTATGGTGAGGGCCAGAGAGCTGACATATTGATTTCTGACTTTTTTTATTCTCTCTCCCCATCAGGTTGCGTGGTTGTGAGAAAGGCTGGCACAGGACATCTTATCGCTCAGACTGGAAGGCTGATTTCCACTCCACAGTTCACTGCAATCCACCTCTCCGACAAACTCCACACAGGTCTGCAGCTTACAGGAGCAATGAAAAAGCAGCTGACAGTCAGGGATCTGATACTGTCTTTGAATAACACCAAAAGGACTTTATAGTTATGTATTGGACCGGTGCAGAATTTTTATGACTTTTGCAATACACTTGAACCCACAGATATCTAACTATAGAACATGAATCCCGTATCTACTGAAATTTCAATATAATCCCAATTTGCCTCTTCATTTCACTCCGTATTCATCCTGCTCTCTGTGTCTTCCATCATGCTGTCATTTATGAATGCTCTCTGGTAAGTATATGAACTTCTTTTAGTCCATGTTACTGCCACCAACTGTATATTAGTGGATAAAGAAAGATGGCAGCCCTGGTGCTGTGTTCTCTAGTATTTCTTGTGTTTTTATTTTTTAGTTTATTTTTCTGTCTTGAATTAGGGGTGGTAAATACCACAAAATACGGCTTTGATCTGGTAAGTGCAGGGCCAGAATTCATTATTGATACTGATACTTTTTCATATTAAAAGCAGTTTATAACTGTCCTTAAGGGGAGAGCATTGTGTCATGATTTATGAGGGGTATGCGTCATCATTAGGCTAAATATGAATACATTTTCGTGACCACTAAATGATTTAGCAAAGGTTAGTAACCACTGTAAAGTTAGCCTAGTATTATCATTTCTAGCTGCTACCTATGAGTCAGTATGTAGCAAGCAAAGGAAAAAAAAAAACATTTTTTTTTTCTGGACAGTCTTTACTTGCTGAGATGTGCTGGTGGGATTTCACACAAAAGTCAAATTTCACACTGAGCAGATAATAAATAAAGTAGCTAAAAAAACTAGGAGATCCACTTTGTAATACAAGGATAATGCTCCTGAGAGGATATGAATTACAGGAGCAACGAATGTAACCCTTGAACGAGTTCAACAGTAGGTAATAGTGGCTGAAAATATTACTAGGGTGGGGTTAAAAAATTACCCATATTTTATGTTTCAGACAGGATTAAAATTACTGATCAGCTCAGGAGAAAATCGCTCCATGTTCCCATGGAGAAATAGATCCAGTCTGAATGTGGTTTAGGTCTCATCATGACTGTACTAGTTACAACCTAAATTCCAGAAGCTCCCAGTCCTTTCTCACCTTTCCCACAATGGGAATAAAGATAATCAGCTCATTACTGGTAAGCAACCAACACAAAATACTTACTTAATAGGCTGTGGTGGAGGGCTTTTCAGCAGCATTTTTAGGGCCATGAATGGCATCTACCACCACCTAATGACCATTGCCAGAACATCACTGGTGGAGCTGTGTCTAACTTTTGAGTCATTCTGATAAAATAATTACACATGGCCAACATTACATTAAGCCGGGAAAAGGTTCAGGAAAAAACACTTATTTACTAAAATTATTCAAGGAAAAGTTGGTTCGATGCACAGGTAGAGGGGCATACAGAAAAATGAGACAAACAAAGACAACGAGACAAACACAGCAACATCCCCAATACAACATGCATTGTTTATTGGTTGTTTTCTATGTAATTTCCTGCCTCAACACAGTGTGAAACACTGGTGCAATCGAAGAAAGTTTCCTGCCGGTTCATACAGAACGGGGAATAAATCCATCTCTGGCACAAACCATACCATGAATGCTATCTGCCTTCAGATGGGATCCATCTCCCACGGTTCATGCCATTGCCTGGATCAGAGAACCAGACATGTGAGAAGGCTGTTCATTGACTTGTCACCAAGCTCAGAGACCTCGAGCTCACGTCTAGGTCTCCATGTGATTGTGTGATTGTGTGTGATTGGCTCTTGAACTTCCTGATGGGCAGACTCCAGGCAGATAGACATCGCCACATCCTAATGAAGCTGCCATTCATTGAGGAGCTCCACCTGAGACCCCAGTCACCCCAGCCACAACCTGTTCATACTGCACTGTTAAATTTGACCTTAATACCACTTAATGTTACTACCTGTTTATCTATGTGCATTAGCTGTCTTCATCCGGTCTTACCTGTCCTTAATGGTTTTCATAGGCATATGCATTAACTGAATTACTGCACATGCTATCTTATTAAAGCAAAACCCTTTACATACTGTATGATCAAACAGGAAACAAGTGAGTCCCTATAAACATGCAGTCATTTAGTGCTTGTACACTGTTGGGGATTGTAAACAGGCCACATAATTTGCTCTGTAATAACATTAAATGATGAAATTGATATGAAAATGTAACAGTAGATTAACGGTTTGAAGAGGACGCAAGCACGCAAGCGTCCCTCATGCTCATGATGGTCACTGAAGCTTCAATGGCAAAATACATTTTATAATGTATCCTGAGAGAGAGCTGAAAAATAAATCTAGTCAAATATCATATCATTTAATTCACTGCAGTTCTCCCTCCATCTCTCTCCTGCAACAGGTTCCAAATATCGTGCAGCTCTCCTCATGAATGTGTTTTTATGTCTGAATAAAATCATAAGGAAGATTACATTACCCATGACTGGATGTGAGAAAGTCATTACATAGATAAAGTAATTAGAGTTATGTATCATGTGTGGGAAAAGGGCTGTATACTACTATACTATGCGACACACACTAAGAGTTGATATATTTATACATGCCTACTGCATCTACTACTATGTACTATACTCTGTACTTTATACTGGTTAGTTAATTAGCTAGTTTCAAATAAAATCCTATTACTATAATTAGAAAATTATTTATCTGTGCATGTATTTGAGTGCCCAACCATTCCTCCAATCCACATCCACATTCCTCTCATCCTCCCCAAACTTACCCTAACAAAGTTCAGGGTGCTGGTCTTTGAATATGATGTTTGTAGCAGTGTCTTGTATCATTGCATTTCATTTTTAATATTAAATAAATGCTCTGCAGTTTTACTTTTTACTTTCAGTTCCTTTATTTTGGAATAACACTACTGTGATCTAGAGCTTTGTCCACTATACAACACAAAGTCTCTAATCTACTAGAAGTAAGTGAGTTACTCTTCCTAGAGTAAGAAGAAGAAGAGTTACATACACAACTACCAAAGATAAGAAATCGGTGCATGGTAGTGAAATGCCAGAGAAGTCAGGTAAGAATCTACTGTTAGCATGTTAACAAAGCACCGAGGTAACTAGCTGAGGGACAGCTCTCCCTGCGGACAGCCTCTCCTAACGCATCTGCAGATGGCATCTGTTCCAAGAACTCCCCTAAAACCTATAGCCTGAACATTCACCTGCCTCACACTGGTCATGGCTGCGCTGATTGCAGAGGACCAAAACATCCTCTGAGCTGAGAAGAGCAGCTAATTATTTGACAGAAGGTGGGCTGTGCCTTACAACCCCTGGGTCCTTCTTAAGTACAAATACCACATCATATCTCCACAAGTTTGTCCATAAGGAGTAACATCAGCACTGTTACCACTGAAACATGGATGAGATATCCAGGTTCATCAGTGCTGGGATTACTGATACTCGCTGGAGAACAGTAAAATACAAGGTCCAGGACAAGATTTCTGCAGTACTTAATCTTGCTTTCCTCACAGAAGGCTAGCAGAATAGTCTTTAGAGTAGCCATGCACTGAAAGGCCCTCACTACATTGGTAGAACAGTATGTGACAAATATTTACTATGACCTCAATACAATATTATCATTACTGCAAAATAGCAGAGTTGTCTGCATATGTGTGTTTTTTGGATACGTGCAAAAAAACAAATAAGACAAAATAAAAAAAGTAACATATTTTACAAAGGAATTAAGTCATATATCCATAGAAACAATGAAACATTATCGCTATGGATGAGTTTCATTTGCAGTGTGTGGCAGGACAGGTAGATTAATTATAATTAAGATTAATAAATGATGTAAGTGAAGTGAAAGTCAGTGGTTGAGGACGCACACTGCCTGAGAGAATAAACTCTCCATCTTCTCTGTTCTGGCCTGACTGCAGCAGAGAGAGTCTGTTGTTGGGGTGATGGAGGTCGTTTATGATCCTCTCCTCCCTTGTCCTGCATCCGTTCCAACTATTAGCATGCTATCATGCTAATCAGACGCCCTCATACAGAGAGACTCAAAATGTCTCTCACAAGCTTGAACCTCATGGGTGTGTTTGTGTTGAGCTTAAACAATTACACCAACCACTATTATTGACTCATTCATCTTACAATTTAGTTCTTTATAAGGAGTGGACATCCTCGCAGAGACACTTGCCCCTTTAACATATTTTCATATTTGGCAGCCAATTTTTAAATAACCCTTTTTTAATTGAATATAATTACTTTTTTCTTTCACCTCTAATGTTGTGTTTGTTCTGCTTTTGATGTTTGATTTTATTGCCAACTTTATACTTTGTTCAGGGCTCATATTATAGTTTTCTATTTCCCTCCTGAACCCTATAACCTGCTGTAGAAAGCCAATTTCCCCACAGGCATCAATAAAGTTTTATCTTACTTCTGAAAAAGGTAAACTCTATCTAAACTATCTCCAAATAAAAAAGAAGGTGACACTCCATCCCTCAGCCCGCACTGTGGATCTGTCTCATATGTTTTTTTTGTTTATACCCTATTAATCCCCCTCTTGCTGTCTTTTTCCGTTATTCTCAGCTTCCCAAATGACTACAATAATGAGGCATTATCATCAGCTTCGACAACAGATGCTCTGAATATTCTCGCTCTAAATCTCTCCCTCTGTCTCCCTTTTTCTCACTGCTTAATCTCCACTTTCTCCACAGTCTCACTCATTGTTGTAATTCTTTTTTTTTCTTATCAGATGAGCTATTCTTCAACAAATTGGAACCTCATTACTTCTTATAAGCATCTTTTTCAATCTATCTGTGCTGACTTTCACAAGTTTTGAGAAGTCCATTTGACCGTCTGTTTTGTACGCTGTAAAAAGTGCTGCTGCTTTATGACGAAAGAGCTTCATGTTTTGCAACACAGGTTTTCATTATAATTTAAACATTATTAAAGGTTTTATTAGTAACAGCTGTGGGGTTCGAAGTAGGTCAGTAAAAAGCATCCAGAATGCTTTGTCTGTGTTTTTGCCAATCCATTTAGTGTGTTAACTATTAAGTATCAGTAGCAGATTCCTGAGGCTAACAATATTTTGTATATCTGATCAGAGTTACTCAAGCTGACAAAGGTGCCCATCATTAACCAGGTTCCAGGCTTCTGAATCACTGCCCCTCTGTAACATATACAGTCAGTCATATACATGGGTGTCCTGTTCATAAACCCAGCAGGTGGGTGGAAAACACACTTACACTGTATCATGATAACTAATTTATGGACATTTTACGTCTTTGGAAATATTGTAACCTCACCAATAAAATTACACTTTTAAGGTAAATTAGATCATGGCCTTCTTCGTCTTCTGTCTTTGTTGACAGACATCTGTCAGCCCGTGGTGGCTGATATAACACGAAGAATTCCACAGAGAAATTGTTTACATGTTTTGTACAGCATATTCTATTCCAGTAGCTTAATGGTTAGCATTGCTGAGCGAGTCCTGAAATCAAACGCAGTCTTTGTCCATTACTGGTAAAGAACCAGTCATTTATTACTGCACTCAGCTTTGAATATGTATGGAGGTAAAATATTAAAAAGGTACTTAAACAGCCTAATGTCCTGCCATGGTAACCATGATATATTAAACATAACAGTTATGGTAATTAGGTCATTAATTAGGCAAAATAATGCTTTAAGGTGCAAATATTTCCATGTCAGCACACTTGTCTTCACATAACATATGTATGTGGTATTAATATGAAAGCATGAAGGAACTGCAGTACTTTCTATAAATTTTCTGCCCCCACTAATTAGCGTATGCAGAGGAGTGCTCCATGTAATGTCTATGAGTGAGGCTGTGTTGTCAGCACAGCACTTTCTGACAGTGACTTATAGCTTTGGTTATCTGTTCACACGTAATGTGGAGGTGGCCTGACATCTGAAACATGCTGTTCCATGGCCTTTGTATACCTTTATCTTTTACTCCGTAGGTAGGTGTTATATGTTAATAGGATTATGAAATAATAAAGCTTCTTATTATAATTGACATTAAGGTTTGAAAATATAGTATGACAGATCTGCCCTGCTAGCACCCACAGCCTTCCTGTGGTTAGTCCACAGTTTTGTAGAAATTCATGGTCCCCAGCAGATGAACCTTATTGACTTTGGTGATCCCCTTGCTTTTCCTGCTATTATCACCAGGAGGTCAACATGTCCAATTCACTCCAGTGAAATAGTTCAACATGGCACAAAATCTTGGACAGATATTCATGATCACAAAGTAAGTTAGCGCCACAATCATCAAATACTTTGGTATTACCTATAAACCTGCATTTAGCTACATCATTTTCATCCGCTAAAGGAGGACTGTACAGGTCTCTGTCACAGCAAAACAGGATCCATCTGTTACTCAGAGTGCTGTGTTTGATCAGAAGGTCTTTAAGAGGATGTAATTGTTTCCCATGGTGCACAGCAGTTCCCCATCACCTCCTCTAACTGTTCCCAGAACAGAACAGGCCTTTCTGATCAATTTGTTCATTTTTTTTTATAACCGCCTTTGATGCCACTGCCCCAGTACTTTGCAGCAAAGAAAACTGTACTTGCTACAACAGACTGAAAATATCTGCAATATCTTTTTGACCACATTAAAGCCATTAAAGGACCCAAAGTTTCCTTAAGATGTAGAGTCTGCTCTGTCCTTTTTTGAGTGATACATTTCCAGTCCAGTCTGTTGTCGAGGTGAACTCCAAGTTATTTGGTATTTGAAATGTTGTTCTACAAGGCACAGACCCCTCCAGCCACCTCTCCTTTCGCGCTTCAAAATAGTTTATTTTGACAAAAAATAGTACTAATACTATACTAGTACTAAAAGTAACAATACTTTTAGCCCTGTGACTGACTGGCGTCCAGTCCAGGGTGTACCCCGCCTCTCGCCCAAGATAGCTGAGATAGGCTCCAGCACCCCCTGTGACCCTGTGTGTCAGGATAAAGCAGGTAAAGAAAATGGATGGATGGATGGATGGATAGTTGTACTTTTTCTGAATGGTATTGGACAATAACAGCATTAGGAAAATGGTAAACTCACAGCTCTGTGGACTCTCTCGCTGCCTGTGCCACCTGGCCAGTCGAGGTTTTGATAAATATATTTTTACTGTAAAACAGAGGGTGCTAGATACAGTGTGTTACTCACCAGCAACCTATTCTCCTAACTTAACCTCTGCACATCAAGCTTTACTGAAAGCACAAAAAAGGCAAGGCATATCTTTTGAAGTTGGCATAGTTCCCTTCATTTTTGTCAGTCTGTTGCTGATTCCATCCCTTCTGTCTGTGGTTTCCCTTTATCTTCTCGAAGCCACCAGATGTGAACCAACTCACTCATGAAGTGTTATCACCCATTGTAAATGGGCAGGGTACACCAGGCTAATCAGGGCTGTGAGGTGAAGAGCCATTAATCCAAAAAAAAAAAAAAAAATATGATGAAAACCTGTCACTCCATCTCTCACACTTGACCTCCTCTCTTTCATCTAGTCTCCCCCTTTCATTTCGCCACACATCCATTTGCCCTTTCATCTTTCCATCCGTCTGTTGCTGCCAGAAGAAGGAGGGTGTCGAGAGTTTTTATCCAGAATTCACAATCACCTCTGTTCCTGGGGGGTGCTGACTGTGTGTGCGCGTGTGTATGCTGTTTTCTGTTATTTTACACTTCATTTAGCTATTTCTTCCTCATTTTTCATCACATGGTTTCGCTCGGTAATCAGCCTGCAGTCCGATAAGGCTGCGATAAGCCCAGTGGAGAAATCACATAATAGATCTGAATTTTTTTGGCCGGTTTGGAGGTAATTACCAGATCTTACCTTTTAATTCTGCTGGCAGTTCCCTGTGATCTGTGGAAATGAGGAGGAATGTAGCGTGAACCCGCTTTAATTGGTTTTTAAATGACTTTCACATGAACTGTGAAATTGTGGCAATCAACAGAAAGGACAACATCTAGATGGATTTGAGCCAGTGCAGCACTGCCTACTTCTTATAAGTCTAAGAAATAAATATAAAATGTTTCTGAAGAACAGGTGCACATGTGCAGGAAACTCTTATTTCATTACCTTGATATACCAGCAGTGAACAACGTGAACATCTGAAGCACTTGGTAAGGGCCGACTGATTCTTAACTGTCCTCATCACCCACTTCATGAGGAGACTGACCTTCCTTGAGGCAGACAGTACAGGTTGCTCAAAATAAAGGTCCAAGTGTGTTAGACTCTTTTCCACTCCAGTCCTATAGTCACTGAAAAGCTCAGTGTCTGGATGTAGCAAAGAGATGAAGGTAAGAAAAAGGTTTCATTTTCTGTAGAATGATATTCCAGCCCAAACCAAATAGATTTAGCTGCTTCATCTCAACCGTTACTCTCAGTTACAAGTGACAAATACAATTGCTGCAATATGATTTAATCCCTTGATCACTATATATGAAAACATCCATGTAAGAGTTCGGTACCTTTCTCCATTTTTCTGTCCCCACCAGTTCTTTTCTGTTCCGGTTCATGTGAGCGCTGCAGCAGTCTTAGGCCCACCCCAAATGCTCTCATTGGTTGAGACGTGTGATGACGCCCATCCCAAGCCAATACTGATCAACACCCCACCCTTCCTGCGACCCATGGTTTATCTTTATGTGTATTCAGAGCCAGTGAGCAACAGACTTTCAAAATAATATAGAATAATCATTTCGTGACGGGAGGTCCGACTCTTTTCAAAGATTCGGCTCTTTTGGCTTGTCTCCCTTAGAAGAGCCAGCTCTTATGGCTCTTCATTTAGTATCATTCGGAGCCGTCTATTACCAATTATGAATGGTTTGTGTGTCTGTAAGCAATGTCTCATTCAGTGTTTTCATAAAAGCCTTACTTTTATTCTTATTTAATTGTTACAAAAAAAAAAAACACAGTTACTATTGTTGAACATTTTAATCAAACCTTTAAATGAACAACTGAACACAGAACCAGTTATTAGATATGTGATTATGATCCTAGTTTGTCGCATGTGATCAGCCGCATGGTGTGCCCATAAAAATAAAGTCCTGCGCTGCCTGCATGGATTCTCAGCAGAGCTGAACAGGAGCAGCTGAAAATTCGGCTCTCCTCGTTCGCTACAAAGAATCGGCTCTTAGAGCTGGCTCGTTTGCAAACGACACATCAATAGCGTTAATGTGCGATAAAATAATTGTCCGTGTTAATTAATATGCGTTAACGTGATGATAAAATGTTAACTTGCCCAGCCCTAATATGTACATATATATACACACACACAGCTGATTAATAAGACCTTCAACAGTTATGTACAAAAATATAGCATTTGCCCATCTCAAACTGAAGCAACCCCCCCTCACTGTGAATGTTCCCCTTGTTTTTTTTTTTTTTTTTTGCTGTATATTTACTCAACCGCCAAGCATCTCCATGAAATCTGCTCCACAGTGTGAGCTGGGTGTTTTGTCAATATCAGATGGTTGGAGGGCCCTGGGCTTGGCATCATAGTGGGCATCATTGCTATCTCTGGTGCACTTCTTATTGAATTGTTTACCCTGAGCGAAGGAGAGGAAGTAGAGGGAGGGATGACTGTGTGGGTGTTTGATGCCCTCCATCTTTTTCTGTCAGTGTGGCTTCTCCTCTGTATCTAATCCTGCCAGGGTACCAGCTGCTCCCAGAATGGCATCTCCTAAGGCGCAAGATATTTCCTCTCAGAACTACCCCCTCCCACCCACCCATCCACCCAGCCTGCTCTCTAGTGAGTGCCCCATGGCCAGGCTGTGGTTGGTGAAGCCAAGTTCACACTGTTGGAATGATTGCAGTGACAGTGGTGTTTTTCTGCTCGTCCGCAGGGACTCGCTTTTATCTGGTGTGCTTCACTGAACTGCTGCCGCCGCTGAGAGTTCTGACAAGTTGACAGTCAAACAGGCTGATCGACTGATTTATATACTGGACAAATCACAAGGGGCTCAGAACACAACATGCATCATTCACTGTGAGTGTCTAATACTATACAGTGTTTCAGACGGTGTTCATTGGAATAAGCGCTGTTCTCATTCATCTTTTCATGAAAAAAGTAATATCCCCCAGCTCTCTTGATGCAAATGTGCCACTGGAATTGATACCCATGATAAAATATATGGTTTAATATTAAATGCAATATAAAAATCTTTTTTGAATGCACACCAAAATATTTATCATTGAATACGAGTGCAAAGTCCAGAGTCAGGGGACAAAGTCGAGCGGGGACACTTTGTTCTATGGAGCGTTGCCTAGCAGAGCACTCATTATTGGAGGTGGGTGCCTCTTGCGGCCAAAATTAGTATTACAACAAGAGAACTTCACTTTTCTCACTTGCCTCTCCGGGCTTCCATAGGAGGCAGACACTTGGAGGCGAGAGGAGATAGACGAGAAAGCACAAAACTACAGGGGTGAGAAAAGAGTAAAGTTTTAAGGCCGCTCTTTAGTGTGGAGTGGGTGTCTCCCCCTGAACACAAACTGTGGATGTTCCACAGGAGAGAAGCTTCATGGCTTTTGGAGAGTGTAGGAACCACACGTAAGCCTCCATTCTGTGAGGGTAACGGAACCATGAGCTCTTTAAGATATGATGGTGTCTGACCATTAGATGGCGAGAAGGATCTTAAATCTATTCAGGATTTAAGAGGGAGCCAGTGCAGAGAACCTAAAACTGGAGAAATATATTTTTTGTCCTAGTTCTTGCCAGTACACGTGTGGCAGCATTGTGGATCAGCAGGAGAGTCTTCAGAGACTAGTTCAGGCAACCTGCTAATAAAGAATTGCCATCATTCAGCCTAGAAGTAACAAATGCATGAACTATTTTTTCTGCATATTTTTCAGACAGGATGTGACTGAGTTTTGCAGCTTTAATGAAAAAAGGCAGTCCTTGAAGGTTGTTTTATATGAGAGTTAAAGGACACAGGGTCACTCCATAAAAACTCACCCAGAACCTCCCAATTCATGTCATGGATTTAATAAAAAAAAAAAAAAGAAAGCATATGAGAATTCTGTTAAATTTACGGGGCCTTGCAAAATAACACAGCTCTTCTCTAGTTTTTAGATATGAATTGTTGAAGGTTTAGCACTTGATCAGTTTTGCCATCCTGGCTTGAAATGTGTCCTGAACATACAAGAAAGGGTAACGTGCAACATGTATTCATGTAAATAGTTGTTGCTGAAAAAAAATAAATACATTTTACATAAACAATGACTCTTTATTTAAAAGAAATTGCAACCAAATTTAGTTTCTGTGTAGTATTAATATAGTTCTATCACATATTCAGGTTATTTGCTCCTGTATAACAGAGCTATGTCATAGAGCTTACCAAATATCACTTCAAAGATGAAAAAAGCTTTTCAGCTTTTGATGGGTTAGGGTTAAGATGTATTGTCACTCCCTCATCGTTTGGTTATTTTTGAAGGTAGCTCATTATTGTACTTTTAACTGGCTATTATATTCCATTCAGAGGTTTCATTTGATGCCTAGATATTTGTACTACATTCACTTCAAGGTTTTCTATCTTTATGGGTTACCTATTCTGTTTTTCATTGTGTTCAAGTAATTTGAAAGTTTTAGCTCTGTATAGTTCTGTTACTTGTAAATTTTCTGAGCCCAATGAAAAACTGGCTCATGCAGTCCCAGAAAACCTTGGTGTCAATGTTTACCTGTGAAATGAAACTACTTAAAGTGTTAATATTCATCCACTGACAATAATATTCCATTAAGTTTCAAGGATGTTAAAATAATACTTCTATGGAAAATAGAGTGTCAAAGATATCTTAAAAAGTGTGTTTTTCAGCTCTGAAGATACAAATTAATGGAAAAACCAATGTAAAGTGTCTGAGTAAGCTGTTGAGCCAACACGTGCTGCCAGAACGGTCTCAAACTCTGTCTGACATGTCGCTCCAAAAACTCCCATACCACTCCTTTCAGGATAGCTGTGTCATCATAGGATAAAGGTGATCACTCAGAACAACTTTATATTATTTTGCATGGAGGGAACAAGTGGAGCCAAACCATGGCAGGAAAAGGCCTCACACATATATGTAAGCATCCACATTTATTCTAGTTCCCCTTCATTTACTGAGGTTTTTTTTGTTTTAATTTGTTACCCAGCTTCTTTTTTTTCATTTTTGTTCAGCATCAACTTTTTACATTACAACATATTATAAATTATAAATATATTATAAATGACTATGTACTGTTTTCTTGTCCAGTTAAGTGAAAAATAAGCAACTGAAAGACATACACCTGTAGAAGCTGCAGAGGATCCTTGAGTCCATGTTGAGCCTCCGCAGGCTCAGGAAGAAGAGCTGCTGTCTGGATGTCTTCAGATGGTGAGTCCAGGTCAGCTCCTCACTGATGTGAACCCTGAGGAACCTGAAGCTGCTGACTCTCTGAGGGTGTTCCTCTCTCTCTCTGCCTCCTCCTGAGGCTCACGATCAGCTCCTTTGTTTTGCTGACAAATGAGAACGTCCCCAACATAATACATGGAGATGCTGGGAATTGAACCCAGGACCTCATACATGCGAAGCATGCGCTCTACCACTGAGCTACATCCCCCTCTAGCATGAAGATGGTGCTATGCTATGATGTACTCTAAATCCTGACTGAAAGAAACTCATTCTGCAGAAAGTCATGCAACTGATCGGCAACTGTCTTCTCCAGGATCTTAGAGAGAAGGGGAAGGTCAGATATCTTGATAAGGATAAAACTCGTTTGAGCATTGTAGTTTGAATATGGTCTAAGAGGCAGGTTGGTGGTTTAGATGAAGAGATCATTGAAGTTAGCTGGGTTTTACAGCTGTTTCTAAGGTCCCTGTGTAAGAAGATAAACCAGCCACAGAAGACTGGAGGAGATGATGAATTTTGCCTTTAAGATTTAGAATTTTATCATAAAAAAGAGAGGTATAGAAATACACGGCTCAATAGAGCTATGACTCTCAGTCAGTGCTGAAGAGAAACCAGGGGTTGTTCTTATTTTTCTCTATTAATGGTGAGTAATAGGCTCCTCTGGCATTACGGAAAGCCTTCCAATATGTTCTAAGACTTCTTTTCAGACTGAATGAGCCTTTTCCAGTTTCCATTCATTCACAATGTTTGCTTTAATTTGCAGATTTGGGGGCTATACCATGGAACTAACCTCTTTAGTTTCACGATATTCTTCAAGGGCAATGGAGCTGAGTACCATCCTCAGTGTGTCTGCAGCACTATCAACCATGATCAGTTTGGAAGAAATTAAATCTGGTATAGGAGCCTTCTGTTATTTTGAGACATATCACTGAATTAAATGCTGATGGATGCTTCTGTAAATTCAACTGCAGTATCAGATAGACAGAAGGAAAAGACTTGATCTAAACTCTAAGAATTGGGATCAAAATTCAGAATATGGGTCAGGAGGGCTGTGTAGTAGGTGTTTTCCAGGTTGGGTGTGAGAAACTAAAAAAATATAGATGTTAATCAAGTTCAGCTTTATGGTTGATTACTAAGCTAGACTCATAAGACAGATAAAAAATTAGATGCATTTGAGATACAGAAAACAAAGTATACTGTATACTCAGATAAACCCTGTGTAAATGATGTCACAGTGCCTGGCGCTGACTGTTTTTTGTGACAGCACAGACAGACAGAGTAAAGATCGAATAAAGATGGCATCATGTTTGTCTGCCATCCAACTGTGCGCTGTGACTGGTGCTGCTGAATGTTGCCGCCATCACTCAGCCGCTTTGATCGCCATCGCTGTTGACTTCTGTCAGTGTCCTCTTTGAGACCCATCTGTTCCTTAAGTTAAAGCTTCTTAAAGTAGCATCAGTATGCTGCTGTTTGGGGGTGACAGCTGCAGGGGGGAGTGGAGGGAGAAGGAATAAGACAGATCTTGGCTGATATATTGGTTCAGTATGATATTTTATGAACAGTTGCACAATATGAGAGAAAACATATTACCACAGTCAAAAACACAGTACTTTTATCTACTTAATAGAAGAACAACAACTGCAAGTCATTCTCAAGAGGAGAGAATTAATGTTTTCCAGTCCAGATTAGAGGGAGGGCATGTGTGCTATGTAATATTACAGTATTTGCACTCTGTATACGTCCTTTCTGAGGACAATGCTCGTACATTTACGTGTTTTTCCACACACAATTTAGAACTGTTAAGTATTTTTCCCCTTTGTTCTCTTGTTTTGTCTTCTCTTCCCTGTCATTTTCTCTCTCTTTCTTTGTTGTTGGCTCATTCTCCCGCTTACCCCCTTCGCCCTCTCTTCAGCCCCCTCCTGAAACTCAGAATAAAGGAATGATGCAAACTCCTCATCTCTTTCTCATGCTCGATCCTTTCCGAGCGAGTCAACTTGCCAGCGGCCCTGGGAAGCCGAGAAAGCATCTTTTTATAGCTGATGTAAAAACAAGCACCACCACATATGCTTTTAATATCCATGTACAAAACAAAATGTGGCATTAAGCTATGCATATATTCCACCCTGGAGTATTAGGTTACTGTGTGTCATTAAAGATGTTTCACCAGTGTGAGCTTTAAAAAATGAACACATTTCTTGCAGAACTCAAAGATGATAGAGACACAAAAATAGTAATAAGCACCTGGCTTTATGTTTTAATGATGTTCACTTTGCTCTCACATACACACACACACAGTTTAAAGTTGTACACATTACATCACATCAGTGGCATGCTGCAAGCTCTTTGAGTCTGCCCCCGTTTATCTGTCGGAGGCAGCATTAGACCTTTGTGTGTGTCTGTGTGTGAGTTTGAGAGTGTGTACTTGTGATCGTGTAGGGACAGATGCTACAGACCAACTACAGTGTAAGCACATGAGGACATGCCATAGGACTAAATGTCATTTTACACAAGGTGTGAGAGGAGGACTGGAGGGGTGAGACTAAGAGAGAAAAACAGTATTTGTAATGAAGCGACTCTTAATCATCCTTGATGTAACTATTCACGCCCTCTGCTAACTTTTGACTCTGTGACTCTAACTTTTCTTTTTTACTTCGAGAAATTTTTCGAAGAGATTCAACTAAGCACTCGTCTCGAATTGTACTTTAGTATGTGTTTGGTGCACACATGCAAAACTAAGACAGTGAACATTATACTTATTAAACATAAGCATGTTGACATAGTCTTTCTGTTGTAGCCATGTTAGCATGCTGATTAGCATCATCAAAGCGCTGTTGTGTCGCTGGATTAAATCCTCACAGAGATGTTAGCAAGGATGCAGACCAGTGCTTTTTTCCATCAGTCTGCTGTGGTGAATCAAAATACTACGGCATCTATCAGTCTCAGCTGCTGTGTCAATGGCGAAGAGAGCTGAAGCAAACCCTTAGGTAGCATACATTTGTCAGCCTGATGTATAGAAGTTACATCAGCATGTCATATGGAGAGTCTTTGCTAATTGGCAAGAATTCTCCAAGACGTTGGCATGTGGTCAAAAGTGATATCCAGTGATTTTTAGATGATAAGTCACAGCTACGCTGCCCGGCCGCTCCTCAAATAGCCTCTTAACTACAACTTTTATTTGTTTAGGTTGGATATTTCTGACAGCAAATATTTCACTATTGTTTATTGAAATGAACATGTAAAATGTCCAGTGCGATGACAAGATAAGGAGACTATGAAAAGCAATAGGCTTGATCATAGAAAGCTTCCTGATTTTGTGTGTGGGGGTAATAAAGAGAAACGTTTTAAAAAGTTAATAATATCTGATAAGTCACCAAGCTCTTAAAATACCTCTAGAAAAGAAAAAGAAGCAACAGAAAAACATTAGCCAGAGATCGGGCAGGACACGGTCTGATTCTGCTGGGAGAAAAACAAAACACATCACTTTATCACACCACTTAGCTAGCTAAGTTAGCTAACGTTAGCTAGGTACAAAACTAATTTTAGGTGCTGTTTATATACTGGAAACACATTGTTAGTTATAGCTTGACAGCTAAATTAGCTGTTAAGTTAGTTGGTTAAAATATCTTTTAACTAGGTGGCTTAATCAAGTTGCTAATCTTAGCTAAATAAGCTAGCTAGCTAAATTTGGTATAGCCAGCTTCTGATCGTATATTAACAGTACACTAATACCTCATTAGTTACTTTATTAAATGTCACAGAATTACATGTGAATAAAATACTGGTGTTATGTCAGTTTACTTGAAGTGACAGCTTATGTGAAAAACAGTAACGTCTGTCATCCTGGAAAACTGCTAGCAAAAGAGTGTGTGCCTCTCAGCTCTGTGGGCAGTGTTGGTATGACCAGCAACAGGCCAACCCGAACCCGACCTCTCTGACCCCTTTGAAACAGAGTACACAGATGAGAAGAAATCTGCCTGTTGGCCGGTGCTTGTCAGACATGATGAATATAATGCCGACATTACGATCTCAGGCCAACATCAGCGAGGCGTATGTGTGCTATCTGGGTCCAAAACACGTTTCAATCTGCATCAAAACAAGAAACTAAAGTAACAGAATTCAGTTTTGTATCCAAGCTCAAGTCCAGTGTTTGTCATTACATTCAGTGCTGACACAAGGACACACTCCTGCACACTGTCATCCTCGAAATGCTTGGTGAGAACAATGGAGGTTCGATTATGACAAAGAAAATGCATAGCGACAGTGAAGAGATAAGCTGGGGGATGAAGAGTCACACACAATGGGCGGCAGAGGGAGATATGTTTGTTGTGGCAGGGGGAGCTCTGGCCTGTGGGTGGGGAGAGATTAAAAATTCCTCATCATGAGCCTTCTATGATTTGAGGAGATTTAAGTATCAATTTGGGAGCCTTCAGATCAGCTTTGGTATGCCTTTCAAACAGGGTTGGAGGAGAGATGGCAGAAGGGAGATAGAGAGGCTTCTGGAGAAGTTCCACTTTGGCTGCCTCCTGTGATTTAACCAAATCTGATGCAGAATGATGCAGAGGGGACAATGAAGAGGAAGAGAAACACAACAACAGAAGACATACAGCCAGAGTGGAGGACACACAGACAGGTGATTGCAGACGTGGTGGCATTTTGTATGAAGAGATGCTTTTTGACACCTTGTTAGAGCAAATATTTCAAATCCTGCAGAACTCTGTTTGGCTACGACAGAACAGTGAGAGACTGCTGGTGAAGTGTGCGCCTCTGATTTTAGTGTTTGACCATTTTCCAGCCATGCTCACTACACTGTTCGGTGCATTTTGAACCTGTTTGTCCCTACTAAAAATATCTGAAGCTCTTTGGTTGTAAAAGGGGCTCATTTTACTAAATCATCAAACGCAGACTAATCAACACACACACAGTGCTCAGCCCCTCTCTTCACTCAGGCTCCTCTCCAGGCTGTCTCTCTGCGTGAATGCTGCTGTCCTTGTCTGTGCTGTATAGGAGTATCCTACTTAGTGGACCACACCTGAAGCTGCTCAGTGTCCTCCTGGATCCTCCACTTTTTTTTTTTTTAAATAATCTACATTTTTGTCATCACAGTTGTAGTTCTGTGATTTCCTGTTGTTGATTTATTCTGAACACTCTACATCTATAGCATGTCTCAGGGATTCTTCCTCTGTTACTGTTCCTGTGTTTTCTACCATTTCCCCCCGTGTTAAAGGTTTTTGGGGAGCTTTTCCTTATCAGAATCAAAGGTCTAAGGACAGAGGGTGTCATACTCTCTACAGATTTGTACAGATCTGATTTGTCACACTGGGCTGTATAAATAGATCTGGACTTGACATGTTGCACACGTGCTCGTCAGACTGCAGCTGACCTTCTCAATAAGGAAACCAGACTCCAGTCTTGCTAGCAGCTCTGTGAGGCTGCACTGAGACACCAGTGCTTTGAGCTGAATGCGAACATCAGCATGCTAACATGGTCACAATGATGAGTACCCTTCAGTAACCTAACAGCACACTGAAACCTTCAGTATTTTCATCACTGTGTTGTTTGGCTTCCCTGAACAGGAACAATATATATATTGTGTAAAGTGTGTCGGCACAGAGTCAGCATGTTGAGATACAGAAGAGAGGAAAGCAACCTGTATTACATGACGTTACCATCCAAGAATGTAACACACAGAGAGGCCTAGTATCTGAAGCCAACTAAAGGTAAATCTCAAATGCCAGTATACGTAATGTGGCATAGAGGCCAGTGAAGAGACAGGTAGTGGAGAAGACTGGAGAGCAAATAATACACTGCAACAGACAATAACAACGGCAACACACAAACAAAAAGGTCAGATAACAGTAGAAAGCAGTGATTCGTTATTTTGAAAATAAAAACACACACACACAAAAAAACACACAAGTCACCTTTCCCAGTGTTATAATGCATTACAGATATTTAAAACATCAGTAAAAGAAAAAATAATAAATAAAGGCTGCCTTTGTAAGAACACAAAAACCCCCCTCATAGCACAGTAAGGCAGAGGGGAGGGAGAATTGTGGTGTTGCAGACATGAAAAAAGACAATACACATATCACAAGGTTTATTCAAATACACATGATACACATGTATATCTTTTACCAGCATCTCCAGGTCTCTGCTGTAACAGCAGCTTGTTGGTGGTCACGTCAGTCTTAAACTAAACTTACCTTTATAGGTGCAGCAGAAGTCAAAGAGCTCTTTACTGAGGCCGACGATGTGACAGCTCCATCTCTAACATCACTCCAACTAATACATACAGGGTCTGTGTGTGCATGTGTGTTTTAGTGTTGTATGTGTGTGTGTCTACCGAATAACAACACAGTAAAAACTGAATTGCCTGAATAAGGGATCAATAAAGTCTAAATTATTAGTAAAGTTGTAGTTTATAGCTGTACATGTACCCTGTTTGAGCATTGAACAGGCATCTTACCTGGAAGATTTTATGCTGGAGTTCTTTTACACTTTCACAGGATGCAGTGTACAGCAGCTTCATCCTTACTTTTCATTTCTCTAGGACTCTGGCAGTTGTCATTGTGCTGACTGCATTTTCTGCATTTTCATTTCTCAAAGTGATATTGTCTGCCAGTACTCTTTCCTAAAATTTCCCACAGTTTTATTACCTGGTTGCTAATTACCATGTCAACAATGACAATTTTCTATGAAAATATTCTGCCTTCCCCCTTGTGGGAGGCAACCAGTGGATCATAATGTAAAATACATTTAATACATTTCAAAATGTCAGTACATGTAAGTAAACAGGCTGTCTTGTACTGTGATATGTATTTCAGTTATCACTGAGGGAAGCACATGTCACCTGTTGTTTTGCTATAAAATGTGTACTATTGATGCAAGTGTAAAACCGGCCTCACTCAAAGAGAGAGAATGATTTACAGCATGGTCAATAACTGTAGCCCTCATCTCGCCACACACACTGCCCCTCTCTTACCACTCTCCTTTGCCCACCAACCTGCCTTCCCTGATCCATGTCTCCAAACAAAATCATTCCATAATCATTGTCATGTAAATATATATGACAAACTGATTTTTTGCCATTCATTGACTGACTCTGAGTTTGCTGGGCTACACGTTACCTCTGGTCTGTCTCCATTTTTTCACTGGGTTTTGTGTGAATTTTTAACTCTTACTTGATAAATGCATGTGGCTGAAACAGAAAGAGAGAAGAACATCTTTCTGAGTATGTTACATTCAAAGGCCCCATTAATATTTCTAAGCTTGATATATTTGGGTTGAGTAACATAACACTGATGTATAGTTTAGATTAGCAGCATTATCCAGGTGCTCAGAATAATGTAAATAAATATCACAAAATATTGTTAGCAACAAGGTCTGCTTACTGAAAATACATGGTGTCATCATCCATGAGTTATGGAGAAGCAGATGGTTTAGTTGTCGTCACATGACCAAGAGTACAATCCCAGACGTTAACGCCTGTCATCGATGGCACTGAGATGTGGCTGAACACTCGGGACAGTCTTTTGCTAAGAACAATTTCCAAGGTCAATAATGAACCTTCCAGTTCAATGTGAAACTAATATTGTGCTGTAAATGAAACATGGCTAATTTGTGTGCAAAATTTTTTGGACTAGCGCTAGTGATGCTTTTTGGTAAGTTATTGCTCTTGTTTGCAGAAGAATGGCTGGCTGTATTTGCGGAGTTATGAGTGTTACGTCCCTGTGTGTGTGTGTGTGTGTGTGTGTGTGTGCATGTCATAGCCTGCGGTTCTTTGACTGGAATGGCAGTCTGCTTGACTGGAGGAATTCTCCCTGACACCACAGGGCTTCACAGTCACAACAGAGTTCACCACCTGAAGGCAATTTTATATTTCCTCTCTCTCATTTCATCCTCCTGCCATCATTTATTTTCTCTTCCCTTCCCTCTGTCTTTCAATCACCCTGTCCTCTTCTTCCTACCTCTCTCTCCTCTGCCTCTGACCACCTACCTCCCCCCTCTCTTCCTCTCCAATGAGGTACTATGGGGGGGAAGCATATGCTCAATTAGCAGTTGAAGCTTGGCAGAAGGGAACGAGATGCTACCTTTTTTTTGTTTTCTTGTCTCTGCACAACATAAGCATGCACAAGACTCAGCTAAACATCGCTACTTTGAAAATCCCAGTATAACAGGTGATGTAAAAATATACAGGTGTGCGTTTACAAGTGTGCATGTGTAAGTGTGTGTGGACCACCGACTAGATGAAATGTTCAGTTTCTACATTGAATCTACTTCTCTCACCAACAACACACACAATCAATGATGGAAGGAGAAGAGGAGGAAGGAGAAATATTATTTGAAAGGGAATTTGAACAATGAAAATGGTAACACTCAAATGTTTACTCTGCCAATTGCGAATGTCACTTCTTTCCACTGACGGGATTGCCATGGCAGTAAAGGTGTCCCGCGGTGGCCATGGAGACATCCAGCTGTCTCCGGCACTAGCTACAGAAACCATCAACCATCAGGTGGCACATGTGAGCAGTCCAGACTGCAACATTGAACACAGCAGCTGTGTTATGTATGGCCGGACAACGTTCAGAAAAATGATCTGATGACATCACCATGGTAACTGACCCAGAGTTTAAAGCTGCAGTCAATAGGATTGAGTCGGTCTAATTCTTTATTTTAGCTTGCTTTTTTTCATCATTTGTTGAGTCTTTGTTGAGTAAAAATTTGTTGAAAAAGGATGGATCGGCACTGCTTGATTGTTAGATGGTTGTTTATCTGCCACTGCATCCACTGAAGCTACAGTTCTTGAAAGTTAGCTGTGACTGACACTCTGTCACACACTCCTCTTGGCTCTGATTGGTTGTTTTGATTCAACACTGAATTCAGAGCAGCAGGTGGAGCCAGTCTGATTTTTATCTCAGATTATCTGTCTTATGAATGACATAGAGACAGCTTTAGCAAATATGACTAAAAGTTATTTTTATACATTGTGTATATACGCACTACAACTTTAAAGCTGCACTAAGAAAAAAAATCTTGTGTTCTCACAAACAAGCCTTTAAATATACGCCAGTGTTGCTCTGTGTCTTCTAGATGTGTAAATAAGTGTAAAGGCTTACATGTAATACATTTAAACCCGTGAGATTTTCACCTTATTGTGTTTTTCCTCCAAGTGGCAATAAACACCAGGCCTGGTTAATTATTTTTCTTCAGATATGTTTGCGTAAAAATTCTCAACAGATTAAAATTTTGAACTTTGAAAAGTCCTGTGATGTTTGATTTACACAACACTTGGTACAGAGATCCATTCTACATTTTTTATACACAGTTTGAGATTTGTTAAACCTTTATTTACCTATTTGTGAAAACTAAAGTTTTCAAACCAATACACACTCTCCTCTGTTTGTGGTCTTCACCAGCGTGAGGAAAACATCTGGCTCTTTAGCACCAAAGTGCTCCACTATGTTCACCAGCGAGCCTCTGACTGTTGCTGGTGTTGAGCAGTTAGTGTATAGTTGGCTGTCCAAGCTTTTTCACCGAACTCAGCTGCCTGCTGTGGCTAGAAACAGGAAGTGTGAGACAGAACCATACAATACTGCTGCGAGCTGGTGGAGTAAAAGAGAGCAGAGAGAGGCTAAAATGCTTCATAGATCTGAGGATAAATACATGTTACTCATGTATTTTAATTTTATTCTACTTTATATTGGCACCTAGCTATATGTCAGAGAGAAATATTGTACAATTTAAACACTTGTAGTTACTAAATTAAATGAAGAGCTTATAAAATAGGATTTGTTCTTGTGCAACAGTATATAAAGTTGTTAAAACATTTATGCATCAGTAATAATCACCCATTAATATAACACTGAGAGAAGCCATTCTAACTGCACAATGAGTACTTATACATTTGATACTTTCAGTATATTTTAATTCCCACCTAAGATTTTGAATTAGTGATTTTTAGCATACTTTGTAACTTGAGGATTTTTTACAATGTTGAAATGTGAAGTAAAATATTTGCATATACCCATGGGAATGAATATGTTTCTTTTTCCCCCTTCACGGAAAGGTCAAATGTCAGGGTCAGCAGCGGCACAGTAGCCTTGGAGCTGGCAGGACTCCAGGGTCATGTTCAAGGGCAATTTATCTGACTCATGAAAACATTCTGGGGTAAAAAAAAAAATACATTACATACATGGCTACATATACGTATGCTGTTCACCACATGAATGCATGTTTGTGGCAGGGAAGGATCATGGGACAGATGGAAAGATGAACTGCTGCACTCCTGTCAAATTCCAGATGAATAGTCAGTCAGTGTCCCCAGTTGAGGGGCTGAAGACCCATATGTTGGTTTAGGGGAGAAAGTGTGGGGGTGGATTTATTTGAGAGGGGTGGAAATAGCCATAAGGAGCCACTCTGACCCTTCCTCCACCTCAGTTCCTACATCCATTAATACACCCATCTGCTGCCTGGAGCTTCACTGACCATAGCTCGGCCTGAAAGATGAAGACAGTGGGTGAATGCCTTGTTTGGAGAGTACCACTGTGTAAGAAGAGAGAACATGAGAGAACATTATATTTTCTGTTTTTTTACTGTATTTATCACTGTATGCAACTCGGACCGAATTAATTACATTTGACTTGTTACATTTGATTTGTTTTAGAACAAAAATACAAATAATAACTAAACTTAACATGCCCTAAAAACCATATTTTTGCTGACCTTGTGTGGTTTAACTTCTCATTCTGCTGAGGTGATGTAGAGTAGTATACTTCATCCATGACATCCCACTGGGGTATAGTTACAGGTTCAGTAGAGCACAGCTGACTTCACCCAACCACACCCATCAGTCAGTCAGGGGTGAAACTCACTGAAATTTTTAACTAAGCAGGTCACACAAACACTGCTGTTGAGGCTGAGGCCTGTACTACAAAGCAAATTCAACATACACAGGATATCTTTTCATTACCTGGCTTTAACAAGTCAAAGGCAATCACACACAGTGATACCACCATGCTGTTGTTATCAGTTTGATAGGTGAACCAGGGTTGAGTGTCAGCAGAGTGGCATATTTTACAAATTAAAAGCAAACTAATCAGATCCAAATCCATAATGCATAAGTAAATAATCTTATAATATCACTGCCCTGTTATATTAATTTAGATGTATTCTTATGGTGTTTGTTTTGTGGTGTGACAATTTCATTTTTTTCAGATGCAACTCTGGCAGTTTCAAACAGACTTGGAAACAAATCAAAATAAACATGATTGACATGTAGTCTTACTTTCATATCTTAAGCACAATAAATGAAAAGAGTAAAGTGACATAAGGGAGGCAAACAGTCTGCAGAACTGTAAGCAATAGCAGATGAAGAATCTGACACAAATAAGTCATTCCCTCACAGAAGAATATATATGTCTCATATATGAAATCATCAGGGAAAGTCAAAGGACTTGGCTGGTCTCTGAACACTCTTGGCCCCCAAAGAGATCCTCCCACAATCTGAGCACTGAGCTCCACAGGATGCTCTACGAATGATTATCAGTCAGTACGGGGTGCTTTTAAACACAGTAGGTTGGAGATCAGAGATAACCACATTAATCTAACACAATACAGCATGTTACTCAGTGAGGACTGAAGCTGTTGGAAGGCATATCTGTAAACCTTGGACAAAACCAGGCAAGCTTTTTTCCCGATTCCAGTTTTAATGCTCAGCTATGCTAACCACATCCTGACTACATAACTTATTTGTCTTATATGTGTACTGGACAGACATCAAAGAAGCATCTGGATTGAGGTACGTTTCTGTTAGGCTTTGAATAGACTTCCCCATTAATAGCGTGTTTAATGGTATAAACTCTGCATCTTGGTTGCTGAAGCGCAAAGTAAACCTTCCTCAGTTTGAGTTGAACAAAGCTTTTGTAAAATGCAGCTTAACCATTTCCACATGGTGACACTACTTCATCGCACTGCAGACAGCGCCACCCTGATAAACATCCAATGTTGTCCTTCCTCCTCCTCTGACCAGCAGATCATGTGTCCTGTGGAATGTGGAGTTTCTCTTTTCCCTCCCCCCCTCGAACCTAGAAAATAAACACATGAAATGTGAGGTCTGGAGCTCAGCAGACTGCTCCATTGGTGCACGTGTGTGTGTGTGTGTGTGTGGTGTGTATTGGGGTGGTGGGATTGCTGAGAAGGTGGGATGGGGTAGAGTTGGCTGGAGTGCTTGGAAAGATAGAGAACAGATGTGACCTATTTTTTCCTCTTCTCTTTCAATCATTCTCTTCTGTCCTCTGAGCCTCCTACACCTCTCCAGGAGCTTAGAACTTTGCAGAGTGAAGCTCAAGCCCTCACATGGCTTTGTAGAGCCACCAGCAGCAAAAAAAGTCATTAGAAAGGTCCTGGCAGACTAGCAAACCTGAGCAGAACACACACACACACCTTTCTACTCCTTACATCGAGAGTGTCCAGGCAGGGAACATCATACTGCCAGGTATGGGAACAGCTCCAAACTGGACCACAAGGCCCTGCAAAGAGAGGTTTGTTTCACTGAACAGTGCCTGAAAGACACGTACACAAGGTGTAAGACTAAGGCTGAAGATCTCAGCCATCAAGAGCTTTTGGTCCCTGCTGCAGCCAAGAAGTACATACTGAATACAGCAGGCAGCACTCAGAGGCTCAGGAAGAGCTTCTACTCTCAGGAAAATTCTTAAGCAGTGTCCTCATTTAGTATACCAGTGACCTATAGCTATTTTACTTACTATGATTATTTTATGATTATTATTATGATTATTACTTACAATAGTTAATATTATTATTTATTGCTTAATCTATTTTTGATTCTGATTCAATGTTACACTGATTTTTTTATTCATACATTTCATTGTGATTATACTCTTCATTGTGATTATATGTGATCATTTGAACTTGAACTTTAGTTTAGTGTTGGGAGTGTTTTCTGAAATGCACTGCAATAGTTTTTGGGTTTTTGCCTGGCTGCACTGAGTCAAAGTCATTGTTTGTTATAACTGTCAAATAGCAAAAATTCCCCACAGTTATTCACACACACACACACACACACACACACACACACACACACCACTCACATACACACTCACATACACATCTGGATTTGCTAGAGCTGCACAGTGGAAGGAATGTGCTGTGCTGTGTGTGTGTGTGTGTGTGTTATGTGTTCATTCATTCACAGGCAACAGTCATATTTTTGTATTTGTAATAAGCATGTACATATACTAAGATACAGTATGTGTGTGTTTAACCCTGTGCTCAGTGGTATTGTGACAGCCAGTTTTCAAACAGAACAGAGTGCTTTCGTTTTGTGCTTCGTTTCCTTTATTATCTTTTTGACATTTTGTGCAACTGTCAGACAAATACAGCCAGAACAAAAAGATATTACGCAGATATTTAACAGTAAAATGCTCCTCAACATCATCACCAACTCAAGAATTAAGTAACAATATGCAGGTGACACACCTTGTCATGAAAGTTTGTTCAGACATTGAGGATGGATTGCAATAATTGTGGCTCTCTAACTTTTCATGTAGTACCAGTATTATGTCAAATTTGAAATCTGTCCAACACTTTAGTGCCATTCCCATTGGCTTCAGCTGTACTTTGTGCACAGTGTTAATTTGCAATAAGCTAAGATGGTGAACACATTAACATTGTTACTGTAAGCGTGTTAGCCAGCCAGTGTTAGCATTTAGATTTCACTGTCTCCAAAGAGGAAATGTGTCTCCACAGAGTGTGCATTCAGCACTTAGCTCAAAGCACTGCTGTGTCTAAGCAGAGCCTCAGAGCAGCTCTGTAGACTCAAAGTCTGCTTTTTCTTTTGATAAGACATTTACAATGTATTCTTGGCTGCATTTACCTCAGCATAAACCTCTGAATAAAAACCAGCCACATCTCTATCTCCACCCGCTCCACTCTGAACTCCCTCTCTCTCACAGTGCCTTGTGTATGTCTTTGTCTATGTTTTTGATTAATCTTAATTTGTTACTCCATCTCTTTTTGTTTCCATGAAAATGTTTAATGCTGCCTAATGTTTTAATGACTGGACATAAAGACTTTATTATACTTTTATGTGTGATACTTTTAGCAGCCTAATAATAACTGTCTAATAGTAATGATTTATGTCAAATACACAATAAATGCAAAAAACATCACATCCAGTAGACCAGAGAATTCTTTCCATTAAAGACCTACAGTATACTGAAGATTTATGATAGCAGCTGAACAACTTTTCATGAACTAAATATAGGTTGAAAGACTGGGTTACATCCAGCACTGCATTATGGTTTGATGAGACCTGGCCTACACTGCCACTGATGGCCCATTAAAATCAATAGAGAACCCATGTCCTGTACAGCAGTGGTCCTGTACAACAACAAGATAAAATAACATTCAACATCCATTCACTTACAAAGTAAAGGTTTAATTCTACTACTATTCCTAAGTTGGATATTACCAGCAGCTTATGGTAACTAATGCTACCTCACCTAAGGTGGATGTTGCTCATATTACTGAGTTTTGTTGACTTAATGATTCTTCTCTGCTAGTGCAACAATCAGACTACCACTGACCAATAATTATTACTTATGGCTACACCAGATGTTATTCAGAACATGTTTCCCACCTGTGTACAATGTATCATTTGGAAGAAGTGATGACAAACTCTCCTATGTGCAAATGGAAAGTTGCACTCATGAGCAATAATTTGTGCAATTTAATACACTCTTGTCATATTAGCTCTGTTATTGGTATGTGTACTACTACAACTACTACTACGACTACCACTAATAATAAATTATTTATCCCTCGCCAGAAAGTTTTAGGCTGTACACATATAGCCTAAATATACACACATACACATATACACATAGCCTAAAACACACACATGCACACACAGGACCTTTACACACAATAGTTGGAGAGATGGCAGAGTGATGGTGCTGCCACATGGTGAGCTCTCCAAGCAGTTAGGACTTCAGGGTCTTGCTAAAAGGCACCTCGGCAGTGCCCAGGAGGGTGGCTACCAGTCCTCCCTCTGGTCCCAAGCCACCGATAATGCTGTGTAATTCAAATGACTCAAAGGAGTTACTTTGCTGACTTTATCTTTCTCTCAGGCCTTGTTAAAACAACATTTAACCTCATCCCATAATTTTAGCTTGTGGCTGTTGTTCAGAAAAAAAAAATGACACAGGTTTGAACTGCATCTAAATGCATCTCTAGAATCAAGTATCAGTGTTGCCACACTAAAGCCCATATCAGTTGAATCCAGAGAAACAGTCGGAGGCTATGGATACACAGCCAGCCATTATCCTCTTTGTTGGGCATGTTGGGGCAAAAGGAAAGCCATCTCCCTTTTTCCACACTGCACATATCACCCAGTAATGTTGGAGGGATTTGGTGAATGAAAACCAAATCCTAACCCTGTTCCCCTGGGAGCAGCGTACACATACACAAGGGATGACACAAGCAACCATATGTGTCATAGAGCATGCTCGGTGTTTTCACACCACCACCACCCTCCTGTTTTTTCTCTCCCAGTGGGTGAGGGATGGGTGGAGGGTGAGCAGTGTGCAGAAGGTGTTAAACTGATCCAGGAATAAACACAGTAGCTGTTAGAGCTGTATTAGATAGAAATGCCTCTGGCTCACACCTCTCACTCCTCAGGGCCATGACTGATCTGTGTGTGGATGTGCGTGTGAGCAATATACATGTTAGTGTATGTGCTTGTACGTGTGTATGTAGCACTCATACTGGCTGTGAAGTGTGAGCACAGTGTCCAAGGACACAGCAGAAAGCCAGCCTGAGGGATGGACAAATAGAGAGACTCTCAGGCCAACTGAGCACCACTGAATTGAGCCAATAGGATTAAAGCAGCAATATGACCTTCACAGATGACTGTTAACAGAGAAAATAGTTGTGACCTCAGTGTTGAGACTCAAGAAAAACAACAGTAAAGCAGACGAGATGGAGGATGCAGCTTCTGTGACTGTAGAGCTACCAAAGCTTTATGGCAGCTTTTCTGTTATCTGGATGAACTAGAATAGAATAGAATAGAATAGAATAGAATTCAACTTTATTGTCATTGCACCTGCAGTACAGAGCAAACGAAATGCAGTTTGCATCCATCCAGAAGTGCTTTTTAGCAGTACAATATAAATATAAATGTTACAATGTCCACAAGTATATATATATATATATATATATAGTATATACAGGCTATAGTCAGATATTTGTATTAGAATTCTAATAGTTGAGTGTGAAATGGTTATCTATACAATATTTACAGTAGTGCGGATGTTATCAAAAATATATACAGAAGTGCATTATCATTACAGTAGTGCAATGAGGATTGACAGGTATTAAATTAGCTACAGGTATAAAGTGCATCTGATGGTTTGGATTCAAGAGACAGAGTTCAGGAGACAGAGTTCAGGAGTCGGACAGCTGTGGGGAAGAAGCTGTTCAGGAACCTGGTGGTTTTAGTCCGTGCGCTCCTGTATCGCTTCCCAGAAGGCAGGAGGGTAAAGAGTCTGTGTGCTGGGTGACTGGAGTCTTTAATGATTTTCCCAGCCCTCTTCAGACACCGCTTCCTGTAGATGTCCTCTATGCTGGGAAGTGGTGCTCCTGCGATGCGCTGGGCGGCTTTCACCACCCTCTGCAACGCCTTCCGGTCTGCAGCGGAGCAGCTCCCGTACCAGACTGTGATGCAGCTGGTCAGGATGCTTTCGATGGTGCAGCGGTAGAAGTTCACCAGGATGTCTGAGGACAGGTGGTTCTTCCTCAGAGTCCTCAGGAAGAAAAGGCGCTGGTGAGCCTTCTTGACCAGTTTGGAGCAGCCAGTTGTCCAGGTGAGGTCCTCGGAGATGTGGACTCCCAGGAACTTGAAGCTGTTCACACGCTCCACCGTCATTCCCTTGATGTGGATGGGAGTGTGCGGGTCAGCATTCCTCCTGAAGTCCACAATGAGCTCCTTGGTCTTCCCCGTGTTGAGCAGCAGGTTGTTGGTGTCGCACCACTCAGCCAGGCGGTCCACCTCCTCCCTGTAGGCGGCCTCATCGCTGTCTTTGATGAGGCCAATCACCGTGGTGTCATCTGCAAACTTAATGATGGTGTTGGAGCTGTCGGCAGGTCTGCAGTCGTGGGTGAGGAGGGAGTAGAGGAAGGGACTCATCACACAGCCTTGTGGTACACCGGTGTTTATAGTGATGGTAGATGAGCAGTGATTATCCAGACGGACGTGTTGGGGTCGGCTGGTCAGGAAGTCCAGTAGCCAGTTGCACATGAGGGAACTGATGCCTAGGTCTGTGAGTTTTGTGATGAGTTTTGAGGGAATGACTGTGTTAAATGCTGAACTGAAGTCTATGAACAGCAATCTGGCGTAGGTGTTTTTATTGTCCAGGTGTGAGAGGACAGAGTGCAGCGCTATGGAGACTGCATCCTCTGTGCTCCTGTACACACTATACAACTATACACACAGGGTGAGCTGTTACTCTTATTGTGTTAACGTAAAATAAGGCACCAGTGCTTTGAGTTTAAAAGCTTAGTGGGAGTTTAATCAGGAAGACTCTTCATGCTCACTCATTATTTCCTTCCTCTCTGCCTCTCTCTCTCTTTTGCTGATTCCAACTCAATCAGCTGTTTCACTCTTTCAGTTAAACCCATCATTTTTTGCTATGAACTCCATGAGCCACTCATCAATCAGTGTCAAGTTTCAAACTGTTCCTCTCTCAGCAGCTGTCAGTTGTCATTTCAGTCAAACTGATGCAAACTGAACGCTCTCCTTACATTTGTCAGTATCTGATTGTTCGGAGCAAACTTCATGTCTGATGCCAGCCACGATCCCCTCACAGAAGATGCTGAGCTCACCACGGTGTTCTGCTGGAGACCGCATCCACTGCATCAGGTGGCTGACGCGGGAGCTCTTGCATAGCTCTGTGTGTTGGCTACCCATCACATGAGCCAGACTTCTTCTTGTCCCAGCTCCAGGACTGTGGCATCACTCTAGCTCCTGGCATCTCGCTTTCACAGCTTCACGAACTGGTGGATTAAACTTCCATCTGCAATCCCGCTGAGTACTGTCTACTTCCTGGTCAAAACACAGCTGCTATAAGTGGTCCCTCATCCACACCCACTCATGGGCAAGAAAGGGCCAAGAAATAAAGTCCTTCTCAAGCTTCTCAGAGCTAAGATGAGAAACAGCTCTTCATTCTCAGTCATTCACTCATTCTCGTGCTCACCCAGACAACACCCTGATCATCCAGCAGTCTGTGAACTATCTTTGCATGCCCTCAGTTGCTGGAAGGAACGTTTCAGCTTCGGCCTCATCAGCAGCCAATCCAGCAGTTCATCCAGCCCCTCCATATCTTCTATGACTCAAACCATACAGCCCCTCCACTATTAAAGATTCCTCATGCAGCAAACCTATCAGCTGTCAAATCCCACAAGAACATCCTGCAAGGTATGGACTTTAATCTAACATTCTGGTTAAACATATCAAGACTCATCAATTGTTGAGTTTCTAGTAGCCTTTGATGACAGCTGTGAGGTGATCTGCTCAGTGTGTAATGGGTAAAAGAAAGAATTCAGTTCTACTTGTTTGGCATCATTTGAGGTTCTCAAATATGATATAGGAATATATTCTATACAATACAATGACTCATGTTCTGGTCTGTTTTGGTCACTGAATTGTTATAGTCAACCCATCTCCTGCACCATGTGTGGAATTATAATGGTCACACTTGCATCCAAACTTTCTTCTCACCTGTATTCTGTGTTACTTCTCACAGGTCTTTCTTTCCATGCCTGTCCATGACATGGAAAAAAATCTCCACACTGCATCAAAACAACTCAGGTGTTGCCACTGTTGACAACATAATCAAACTAATAGCTTATTTAAAGGTGTCAGTTTGAGCTGGTTTGCTAGTTTTTGTCAAACTGAGACATTTTTTCATTCTATCAGCATCCCCTGTCAGATGAAAAAAAAAAAAGCTACAGGTCCAGAAAGACACCTGGAGCTCCTGGACATCACACTCAACTCCATCAAAATGAAATCCTTCCGTGTCAAGAAACTACAGTGCATCTGTGATATTATGAAGTCCTTCTGCTCTGCTGAATACATTACTATGTACAACCCATGGCATCAGTGTCCCCTTAAGATTACAGGATCTAATCACCTCTAATTATCTCCACACTTGACTCTTATTATTTCTGTGTGTGCACTGTATAATCCTAGCCTTTGACTAAGATTAAACAATTACTTGAGAGTTAAATCTAAACTGGGCAACATGGTGCAACTTGAAGAATCATCTTTGATCAACAAATCTTAGTATAAAATAGTGCATATTTTACTTTCATTTGATCTCAGTTGGTGCAAACCAGTCTTTATTTCTGTGTTACAAGTACACATAGTGCCAACTGATGATTCTACATGGTGTCAGAAGTGTGTGGAATCAGATAGATAAGTGGAACCATATGTTCACCATGCCCCCCTGCACACACACACACACACACACACACATTGGCTGTCAAAATGGCTGAGTAGTGTGAGACTCCAGGGCTTCTGATTTCCTGCTGCAAAGGCTTGTTCAAGTCCCATAAACAGTGTTGGGAGCTGTTTTGTTGTCAGATTCTCTATGATTTGAAACTTTTTGGACATGCAGTAGTTTACTTTTGATACTGCATGTAAACACACTCAGATATTCTTATTAGAGTAATGCTGTGTACTCAATTAGAGCAGACAATGAGTAGAGAAGCGGCGAGGACATGCCATTTGCTGTCTGTCTGTGCAGCTGCCTGAGCGACATGCAGAGCGCTCCGGCAGCACTGGGAACCTCAAAGCCCACGCAAGCCCCCACTGATGAAATCAAACAGATGTTGCGAGTCCTCCGACACTTGAAACAGTTGGAAGTTTTTCAGGAGACGGGAGGGGGGGCTCTTGGCCTCCTCACCACGCACCTGCTTCTGGTGCTGTGGAAGGCTCGGAGATGTTCAGATATTCATTAAGGAGAGTGTGACGCTCTGCAACAATCTTCTTTGAAGGGCTCCAGAAAGTGGACACCTCAACCTGAGACTCTTGAAAGGCACATGGCACTGCATGACACTACAACTGAGGCAAAGGCAGAGTGGATTTTGAACAGACGGAGGCCAAATTAAAGAAAAAACCTGAATGTCTAACCCTTACAGTGAGGGGTCTGGTGGCTCTGTTATGCTGTGGTGGTATGGGATTTGACTCCACTTGTCCCCTCAGAGTGACGGGTCACCGTAAATCAGTCCAAAGCTGTTGTGAGCGATCACCTTTATACTACAATGAAACATTTCTATTCTGATGGGATTGTGGCCCAACACCTTACTAAGACACTTTATGGTTTTTCCTCTAATCTGTCACCTGTCTGTATATTCTGTAGCACAGTGCATTCTGGCATATTATAATGTATTTTAAAAAGGCAAAAACGCTATTGTACATATTTTGACTTGTTGAAGAGGGACCTATATTTGCATATCTTTTCGAATTCAAATCAACCTATTTAAATTCAAAGGTATCAGTGCCGTAGAATATTGATTTGCAAATTGTGTTCAGTATGTAAAGGAAACAAGACTGAGACAAGACATTTAACCTTTTAAATGCT
This sequence comes from Scortum barcoo, assembly GCA_023238725.1. Classification (NCBI taxonomy): domain Eukaryota; kingdom Metazoa; phylum Chordata; class Actinopteri; order Centrarchiformes; family Terapontidae; genus Scortum; species Scortum barcoo. Next base: position 26,800,703 of record CM041554.1, read on the forward strand.
AAGCTTTTTTGCACAATTTTCACTCCCTTTACTTCTGCATGTTTGACATAATATATGAACACATCCAGAGCTCTTCCTCGACAGTTCCTATCATGCTTTGGATGATGCAAACAAAAAATATAATGTTACCAAGGAGTCAGGCAATTAGCTGTAAGCAATGCCTTATCTCTGTGTTTTGAAACCTACAAATCTAGAAAGTAGCGCTGTGTTAGCTTCAAGCAGTTGTGGAAATGCTTATCCCTGGAAAACTGTTAGGGAACAAATGTGTTCTCTGACTGTTAAAAATGAATAAAGTTTTAATTTGAATACACATATATCATGTTGGTCTATCTTCCATTACATCATCATTGCATACTTTCCATACAGAGCTATCTGTGACCTGAAGTATGTTTAATGAGAGGAAATGGCCGGCTGTACTTCATTTCTTATTCATATCAGGGTAGGCCATCCTCCAGCACACATGCAATAATCAAACATCAACTACACTGCTGCCTCTGTGACTTTTTCCTCCATGGTTCAATAAAGATCAGTCAGCTCTCGAAAAATCTGAGAATGAATGTTTAAATTACATTTAGATTTATTGTTCCAGAAGGTGATTTGCTTCACAGCCAGTACAACATAGAAACATACAGATATACACACAGTAACAAATACATGTAGACAATACAAAGTCTTCATGTCTACAGTCGTACATCCCAGCTCACGCGACTGAGGAGGTGATCAGTGTCATTTGCTATTGTGAGAGCTTGACGTGTGATGGCTCAGTGGTTCATGTCCGAGACACTGGGTGTTTGAAGGTGGGTGATTTTGGAGGCTGTGTGTGATGACAGTAACTTTGTTTTTGTTGGAGATGTTTAACAAGTTGAAGAAGCAAGAGTTTTTGCCTGGATTGTTTATGGGTGGAAGTAAGGTGTTGGTCAAAACTCAATTTATTTTCTATAATGTGTGAAACAAATTGTGACTTTTTTCTTTTTTATTTCAAGGAACATTGTCATGATGCTGTTGTTTTATTTTTAAGTTACCCATACAATTGCACACTAGAGACCAACAATGGTGATGTTTAAGCACTTGTCATGGTCTCCAGAGGATTAACCCTTTGTACTTCAGACACTTATGAGAAATGGTGTTTGTTAAAGGCTAATATTAAAAAAAACACAAAAAAACCCACCATCAATATTAATAAATTGTCTTTCAAAAAGCTTCTTCATCAAAGCATGTGACACGAGCCACATGGCAAATGTTTTGTGGGAAACAAATACAGATACAGTGATATTCTGAAGGTTTTCATATATCTATAACAGAAACTCGAAGTTCCAGTTTGGCAAAATGATTATGCTGATAAATACTCACTAGACACCGACAGATGTGAAAAAAAATCATCACCATACTATAGCAGGTCATGTGAACTGGAAAAATAAATATATTTTCAGTCATACAAACTTCACCCTGAAGCCAGTATGGAGCAGATGAACTGGTGAGGAAGAGAGAAGAAACAAACAGATTGTGAAGACAACCTTCAGAGGTTGCACTGTTGCCTTTAATTTCAATACTGATCTCTTATCTCTCTCTTAGTGGCAGCACTGCTTCAAAGTGTGCTTAGATCCATTAAAGTGTATGCTTCTCTGAGCATTACTTACTGCTTTATTGTCTCTGTGGCTGTTTGAAGCATATTCTTTATTTAGATAAAGCTGGCAAAATATCAAGGTCTGCATATTAAATATCTGCATCATTTTAAGCTTCAGGATAAATTCCTGAACATAACTACAGGCCTTGAGGGAGCTTGCTTGACATGTAACAAATGTTTGCCTTGGGCCTTTAGTGCATTTTGTATTGCCTGTATTTAGTGGTAGAATGCATCTGTTTGTGTTTCATTATGTGGTGAATTTCAAAACTGCATTTCACTTAAGACAAACAAATAATGTTGACTGAAGGCAAACAGTTTTCCAAGCTTTAAGCACTGAAAATACATCAGAATCCACCTGAGATGTTGAGGTTTATTTTAATACAACTCTTGTCTACACTTTCCTGTTGTCTGTCCACAGGAAATGAATGAGCCTGAACCTGATCATGGGTATATTTTAATAGAAATCATATTAGTGAGAACTGTTTGTATTTCAGCTGATTTTGGCCACATATACAGGTCCCTCTCCCTGGTCCAGTTCAGATGACACATGTAATACCGGGGTCTTCTGGATCTCCTGTCAGTTGGACTGTTTCTGTGGAATACCTCTAGTGTAGATATCCAAGAGACCCTCATTAGATAACTGAACCACCACAACTGCCCCATATCAAGGCTAAAGAGGAGCCTTGAGTTTGAGTTTCCCTGAGCTCCTCACCATGACTTTAACTTTAAAAGTTGATAAATTCTGACTGTCTGTGAGCTATGATTCTCTCAGTCACTTCCCAAAGCTCATCACCATAGGCAAGGGTTGGACTGTTGATCAACTGATAAATCCAGACCTTCACCTACAGCTCAGCTGCCTCTTCATCCTGATGGTACTGGGCAGGATAAAAGTGAATCAAGATCCAAGGAACGAATCAGCCTAGCATAGATTAGGGCACACTCCTGAAGGGACTCACTGGTGTCAAGAAGGCGTTCATATCAGACACCTCAACTCAACATTGCAGTGCAAAAGAGCAATCATTCATGAACTCTAGATGTCTGAGCTCCTTACACAAACTTTTATTCTTTTGATCACTGTGCAAAATGATCATAGGTGAGGATTGAAAAGAAGATCAAGTAGACTGTTGTTTCAGCTCTGGTAGAAGTGTAAACTGGGATAAATTCAAAACATCTTAACATCTTAATTAATCTAAATCTTGGAGTTGAAGTTACTGTGCTCGGTCAAGGGATTCTTAAAACAATGTTTACATGGCAATTGCCTCAATAGCATCCATGTTTACCTCACTGAAATCTTTCCTTGCATCTCAGTCCTTCCTCCTGAAGATATACAGAAAATGAGAAGAGAGAGGAATCAGAGAAACTAATAAAAACATTTTAAGTGAAATTAGACATCCTGTCAGTGGTGGACTGCTGCTGCATGTGGAGGGGCAGCAGAGCATAGAAAGTCAGGATACATTTATGGTGAATTATTATTATTATTATGGTTATTATTAAACATTTAGGGGCACATAGAGCCAAACTCATTTTCCAGCATGTAGGGCGGCCTATAGGACACTGCATCATGTTTTCTCCACTGGAGGGGCACTCAGAGAGGACTTTGTCACCTGACCCTAAAGGGCACTTTATCACAAATTCTTGCACTTTAGGTCATCATAGAGAGCACTTCATCATGTTTTATCTATCATAGGGGCATACTGGATGGCACTTTTGTATATTTGAACTTGAGGACTCACCCCTGAGTACAGCAGTGCATCCTGTCCTGTCATCTGAAGTGACGTCCATTTCAGCATAGTCGGATCAGCTGTCGACTTCGTCTGTACCAACCTCTGATGATATGAATGATGCACATAGACACGCTGTTCAAATACTAATAAGGGCACACACCTATCACCGCTACTGCAGCTATATTATTAATTATTAGCAATAATAACGGCTTTCTGTATGCTTTAATGTGTTTTAACATTAATCATTATCATCTGCTGGTTTATTAAGAATGAGCATTCTGCATCTTCATCATGCACAGACTATTCCTGCCACAGCAACTGCAGATACTTCATTGCTCTGACAATGAATGCACATAAACCATATCGAACGGTAGCAACAAGCATGTTTTTTAAGTTCCAGAAAGTTCCATCCAGATTATGAATATATTTTTAATATATTTTAACAAATATTTTTTAACATTATAAAGGGAGAATTATATAAATAAATGTCATATTAAACTGATTATTTCACCTGTTTTCAGCCTTACGTGTGACTGAATGAAAATTGACAGTTAAATGTGTAAAATGTTGTTTTAATTGAATTAAATTATATAGTTGAGTTGTTACACCTGTTCATTTTCTTGGATATTTTTCACACAGACAGACAGAAGTCAAGAACTACAACTGCCTGAATGTGCATATATGAGTCTCAAATGCTGACAGGCTCAGCGCCCTCTGACTTTCTCAGTGAAATGTGGAGCAAAACTGAGTGCTATAGCCACCGTTCCAGCTATATGCAGCCTGCTGCTGCAAAATTATTGCCACAGCTGCTGTATAATTTTATGAAATGCAATGGTGTCGAATTACCGCTCCATTGAACTCAAACGAACAATCATCCTCACCAGTTTGAAGATGAGCAACTGGAAAGTGACGGGATGTTGTGAAGTCATGACAACCAAATAAACACTTTTTTTTCATCAATCAATCAAACTTTTTTCCCTCTGGCAGAGTGGCAAACAGGGCAGAGGATAGGATTAAGAGACAGGTGCCATACCAAAATGCGATAGGTTGGTAGGCCTGTTACAGCTGTATGGCCTGGTTTATATACCTGTACAGCTGCTGGATCAGAGAGTCATAACATGCAAATATAATGTAACATAACATCATCTTATTTCTGTGATAATAGCAAATGAATGTCTTGGATCTTTGTGTCCGACACATACAGTTTAAACAGGCTGTGCACACTCCCGTAGACTACAATCACTTTTTGGCACAACGACACTGGAGAACAAGAGAAAACCTCTGAGTATGGCTAATGGCTCATAGCTAACCAGCTAATGTTAGATGGATTTCACAGTTCAAATAAGCATTCGTGAGGTTAGCTTGGTACCATTAACTTTGGTGAACTCAGTGAGTCATAATACCAGTAATGTCAATAAACATTGAGTTTCCCTACGGCAGAGCCTGAGAGATCTTCATAAAAAAACAAGCTTTGCCACTTAAACTGATACAGCGCCCTCTGTAAATAGTGTCTGAAAGAGGCATTCTGTATAAATGAATGAAAATAAAAGATGTTAAGAAATAGCCTATGTTCTAAAGCTTGTTTTGCAGTCAAGTGTCATTGTATTTCATATTTCTAAATTACCTATCGATATTCACTCTGACTACTGGCATACGTGTGCATCACCCAGGTACAACAAAGCTCTTTCCTCCTGCTGCTGAAAAAAAGCAGGAGGAAAACACTGGGGGCACCTGTAGACCCAGCTTCTGCCGAGTCCCGCTTTACAATACTGTGATTGGCTAGTTTTGTCACCTCGACGTGTCCTGGCTTAGAGTGTGCCAAGTTCTGCCCCACTGTGATGTTAGTGGCTGTGAGCATTTTATGACCAAACTTTACTTAATGAACGTTACTTTAAGCAAAGAGAGACAAAGGTAATATTAAAATTGAAACAAGAAATGAACCGACTGTGTTTGACCATCTGTAACAGAGAGGATGTTGAAACTAAACTGTGTGAAATGAAAGAAAAGGTGAGAAAATGAAAAACAGAAATACTAATTCTAAAACAAGAGTTACATTATGAAAACCTTTATCCAGAGTCTTTTTTCTCATTTTTCCTCCACACAACAAGACGACAGTCAGATTAAACAGTGTGCCAACAGTACAACCAGGGAAGAAATTAAACAAGAAGTAATGAGTAAAATCAAATAATACAGGGGGGTCGATGGCTGAAGAGTTGACAACTGCTGTCATCTCCAGAAATTCTCTTTGGGTCAGGGGTCACTACAAGTGGTGACAGAGACGATTCAAAGTCTGACATTATTATAAACTTATTAACTGACATTTTATAACCCAGTACCAGCACTTACAGATGAACTAGTGTGGCTGTACTAGCAACATAACATTTATAAAAAAAATAATGATTTCGAACAAGGAGGGTTAATTAAATATAAAAAAAAGTATCTGAAGGTGAAGGCAAAGATGTCCAGTGGCTTATCTCTGTTGGCAGACTTCCTGTGAGAGTTGTGGTGTCTTGGAGTTGTTTTCTGAGAAAACAAGAGAATGATTTATTGTGATGAAGATGAGACATGACAGCACCTCTGGATAGATTGTTAGAAAGCACAGGAGGTCTGGACCTTCTTAAGGAGCTGGACTCTCACTTAGTCTTAACTTAGTCTGTCAGTCATGTGTGGACTTCAAGAAGAGAAAATGTATTTGAAGCAAAAAGATCTGCTCCAAATCATTTTCAGCACAACAGATGTGCTGTGGTATTAAATCAGACTATTTATTTGTTTATTTAGTTATTGACAGTGATATTAGAGGTTAAACATATACCAGATGACCTTGAGAAAAGGAGGGGAACTTCAAAAAAAGAAAAGATTATCTTATCCCTGGCACATACTGGGTATCTGACAGTCAGCGTCCACACACAAGCTTTAGCTTTTGGCCGGCAGCAAAGCGTCAATGCGGTATTCAAATATGAGATGGTTAGGATACTAAGGAAATAGCTTTTTCTGCTGTTTGATGACCCAACTAAGGTTAAGCTATAAGACTTTCTGCTACATTAAGGTTCTCGTCTCACTGCGTTTGCATAGACTGACCTGTGTGGATGTCAGTTTGCTTAGAGAGTTCATGGTGTGCTCATGGCAATACAAATAAAGCAACCGAATAACATCTGCAGGTAGTAGAGTCATGTTTGAAAACCCTTTTTATGTGACTAAGACATTGTAAAATAGCACAGATTGGTAAGGTTAATTTAATTGTTGCCTTTAGAGCACTGATACATTTACATTGTAAAGCTTTAATAACCTGGCAGAGTGTGTATAGCTAATAAAGAAACCTTACTTCTATAGAATGACAACATAGAACTACCCAAACTGACAAAGTCAAAGGATACTGGATATAAAAATGAATTTTCAAGACAGACAGATGAAACCACGCTTTACTTTCAAAGACATTCTGAAATAAATCTTAAACAAACAATTTTTCAGATACTCAATTATTCTTTCAGTTTTGATTTGTTTGAAGAGCCTCTGTCCTTTTAGGGTGATGTGATTGCATTTTCTTTGCTTCTTTCTGTCGCAGTGTATGTTGTCAAATCATTGTTCCACTGTGTTCAGTGAGGCACAGAAGAATCATATGAGCCTGTAGCCTGACTGCCAGCTGCTTTTCGTAACTTTTGCATCAGGTGCTAATAATATTTGTTTTCCAGGCAAATACACAGGCAAATACACACAATGTAGACTGACACTCCCAACTGAAAAACAACACTCTCAGCAGGAGAATACTATTACTACTGCAGAGACCATGCTTACATGCTGCTGGACAGAAACAGAAAGAAGTAACTTTAAAACAGCGTGAGAACTATTAAGGCATCTCAGTGTCGAAGCATAAACTTGCTGGCTTGAATCATAATGATTATGTTTAAGTTCATTACTTTTCCTGTTTGAGAACTGACTGAGAGCACATGAGTCAGGAAGTCCAGCTGGTGAACTGTGAATCTACAAATTGATTAACATAGTGCCTATTAGGATTCAGTGAGCAGCAGAGCCAAATGCAGAACACAGACTGGAGGTGTAAGTTTAAAGATTTATTGAAAGCTCTGGGCGAGGGTGGATGAATGACGGCGCGGGGAGACGGGCTGATGGCTGATGAAGGAGGCTCGAATGATCCGGAGGCTTGTGAGGCGCGGAGGACAGGAACAGCAGAGGAGAGTGGGCAGGCAGTTTGGGCCAGTGAATGGAGAGAGCAGGCCGGAGCAGCAGAAGAAACTCTGAAGAACAGGAACAAACGAGTTAGTGAAAGAGCAATCAAAGAACTAAGGAGGCCTGATGGCACCACTCTGAGTGACGGAACAATCTGGTGAAGGCTGGAGGGCGCAGGGGTTGATATACGGCAGTGATGAGACAAAGAGTGCAGGTGTGCCAGCCAGCAGAGCTCAGGAGGAGGGAGGATCAGCCACACCCACACAGACAACACAGGGAGACACACAGGGAGACCACATTAGACAGGAGGGCAGGACAGCACACAGACAAAAGGGAAAGGCCCGGGGCATGCTCCTGTGCAGCACACACTCTCAAATCTACACACCTTTTCTAGACTGCTCTTTAGTCTCTGCAGCCACAGTAGTACCAAACCTGTCAACCTGTCAATTGTGACAGGACGACTTTAGAGGGTTACTGCACCATCTGTTCACAAAGAAATAGTTCCAACATCTGACTCCCACTTAATAATAAATAGTAACTCTTACACTTCCTTTTATATATTTATTAAACAAACAACCCACATCTTGTTAATTAGTGTGCTTTGAAGGTGTTGGGATGAGCTTCTCCTTGCTGCCAGTCTTTATGCTAAGCTAGGCTAACCACAGCCATCCTCGAGCTCCATACTTAACATACAAACATGAGAGTGGCATCCATCTACAGTCTCTTCCTCCCCTTTAACGCCAGTCTGTAGAATATAAAGTAACCTTTTAATGTAAATCATCTCATGCATGGTGTTAAAATACACAGTTTATGTATCCCTAAATGCCTAAATTTCCTCCCAGCTCTCTGCTGTGAACTATGTTGAGGCTACTGATGTTTTATTAATGACAGCAGGATCACCGTTAAGATTGGCTTCCATAAAATTCCTGGAATTTGAAGAAATGTACTACACATAGGTATATGTATATTGATCTGTTACTATCAGGGGATTTTACAGATGGATGAATTTACAGGAATAGTGCTGTATGTTTTTCCTTCTCACGCTGATTACAGTAGAAGTTTCCACTCCAAGTGCAGTGGAGACTGGCCTGCACACCACTTTAGAAGCATTAACATACCAAAAAAAATATATCTAAAGCTATGAAAATGTTGTTTGTGGTATACTGTATATGATTGCATTACTTGCAAAGGAGAAGGCACCATAACTATACAGTAAAGACAGTGTAACAAAAACACCCAAAATGAATGGTTGGCTGAAAGATAAGTAACTGGTCAAAAAATGTTGTACAAATCATTCAACCCATGTGGCTAAACATGCTAAAGCGCCATTGTTTGGCTCTCCCTAAGACCGAAAAAAAAAAAGAAAAATGTGTCAACTCACATCATCCCAATCATCCTTCCTGTCCACTTAAAGTAAATGAAATGGAGTGGAAAGAAAAGGAGACTGTGACCTAGCTGACACTGCTGTGCACAGTTTCAGTAGAGCAGGGTGCATAACACAGGAGGGTGAGATGGAGATCAGGGTGGGGTGAGCAGTTAGCGAGGGTAACTGGAGGCTGAGGGGGAAGGAAGGTATGAAAGGAGCTGTGAATGAGAGTTTGCCGTGAACACACTGATTGAACACGGCATTTGGAGAAGGAGAATCTGACATAGTCTCTGTATGGGTCTGTGTGTACCTATATGTGTCTTGGGACAGGCCTCAGTGACCCCGGGGGCCTCTGTGCTGTCAGGAGCATTTAGCCTCGATTGGTTGCAAACTCTCCCCTGTGGATGTCATCAGACTCACGGGGACAGACCTCTGTCACACAAAACTGACAGCACGCACCAGCAGCACACCTGCTGACATGGCTACAACTGAACTAAATCTGGATTAGTTGTAATTCTGGCTATCAGTCCTATTAGTAACACTTATCAATTTATACCCATCAAGTGATGTGCTCAAATCAGAATATGTGGGAACAAGACAGCAAGACAGGATGGGGCAACAACCTGCTCTTTATAAGATGTTTAGTTTAACACAGTTTAAGCACACTGTTTAAATCACATATTTGGAAATGATAAAAAAGAAAAAAGAATTTAAAGCCCAAAATCACAAACATCTTTTGCCTCTGGAGAGGCTTTACAATCTGTACAGTTGTGACACCCTCTGTCCTTAGACCCTCAAACCAGGTCAGGAAAAACTTCAAAAAACCCTTTATGGGAAAAAAAGAAGAAACCTGAGGAAGAGCCACAGATGAGGGATCCCTCTCCCTGGGACGGACAGACGTGCAATAGATGCCACATGTACAGAGAACATCATCATCAGTCATATATGGAGTTAAACATGGGTCGTAATAAACAGTAGATAAACTGAGTTCATTCATTTAGGTTTAGTCCATGTGTGAAGGTATCACAGTCACAGTAATGGAAATGAGTCTGTGAGTCCAGGTGCATCTCTAGATGTCCTCATATGGAGCTCTGGGCCACTCGACCTTCTCTCCACAGCACAGACACAGATCATGTCCCCACCAGGCCAGTGAACCTCAGACAGATGGACCACAACCAGAATCAGTGAGGAACCTGCAAGACTGGAGAGAACAAAGAACAAAGGAGGACCGGAGCTCTCGGGGCTCTGAAAGTAACATGCACTTTACAGGACATAAGAGTATTTCCTACCACATTTAACCACTTTAACACTTTAACCAATTTAACCAATTTAACCACTTTAGCCACTTTAACCAGTTTATAAGCTGACTCCAGTTTGCACTACTACCATATCAATTTGCACTGTCTGTGATTTTGCTATGTCTTTGTTGATGACAAAGGGTGAAAGTTGAAGTTATTTCCTTTTACTTGTTCAATCTTTTTTGTCCTTTTGTGGTCTCACAATGCAATGGATAATTCTACCACACATTTGCAGAACTGTGCATCCTCTTTGGGTTTGGCTTCCAAATGGGTAATTTAGATAATTGTTTTGAGGTCTTTGGGCCTAGAGGGCTGGGGACCTTTATTGCATGTCATTCCCCATCTCTTTCTCCCCTCATTTCCTGTCCTGTCATTTCCTCATTTGAATCTCCACTGTTGCAAAAACATAATTATAAAAGAAAAAAAAGTATGACTCATGGAGCTGCCCTGTTGGGTTCAAGCTGACAGGAATGATAACAAAGCTACTGCAACAAACCCAGGTTGTAAGTACCAGCTAGGTTTAGCTCATGGCGGCAGTCAAAGTTCTTTAAAACCTTTAGCACCAATTGCATAAAAAATTAACAGAATACACAGGCATATTTAACACAGTTTGTGTCAGTGTGTGACTTACACTTTCCAACAAAATATATTATCTGTGATATAAATTGCAAATCCATTTATCAGTTTTTTTTTTTTTTTTTTTTTATTACTAACTTTCAGAACCTCCCATCAACATGGTTCACTTCTCTGATACGTCTCTATACATTCATAAATAGATATTGGGGGGGACACAGCTGTCTCAGTTTTGGGGGGAGTGCCCACAGTGCCAAACTTTAAAAACCCCAGGTCTAGATTGTATACATTTAGTGATTATCCATCCAAATCCAGCTCAAAGCCAACTTCATCATCTGCCCCCTCACTGCAAGCGCAATCTGCATCACCACCAGCTGCTTCCCCACCACCCTTGTTCTCGGTGATTCATTAGTGAGGCAAGTCAGGAGATCAGCAGAGACACACTGCTTCCCAGGTACTCAGGTGGCTGAAGTCTCCAAACCTCCAGTTTGTGTGCACAGTGCATAGCCCGTTCTTTATTAACAATCTATGTTATCATGTTTTCACATAATGAAATTAAGATTGGTGACTTCCAGTTGCTTTAAACATAAATATATGTAAAAATATGTAATATGTACATAAATATCTAAAGATTTAAAGTTGTAGCAGCAATGTACAGTAGTGTACATTGTCAGTCATCAAGTGTAGTCAGTGCATGGCTCAATCTGAACCTCTGAATCACTCCTTAGATCAAAATATTCTAATTATCCCATAGATTAAATGGTAGGTGCCTTGAAATTTAATTTACTGACTCTAATCAAATGTCAGTTCTCATCCTTTTAGATCTCAGCATTTTACATTATTGACCATACCATATTAACAGACCATGTATCTATGAAACATGACTTGCTGTTTGATATTGCACAAGAAAGCTGTCCTGGTCCCCTGCTATTCCCTGCTATTTCCCTTACATATGCTTTTATTAGGTTACATCATAAATGGGTTCAGTACAAATTTCCATGGCTATGCAGACAATACTCAATTATCCATTTGTGTTGAGCCAACTCACCCACATTACCTATCCTCTCTGGCTGCCTGATTAGCTGTTTCAATGAGTGACCATCTGTTAAAAATAAACATGTTACTGCTAGGTACACTTTTAATAGGCTTGAGAACCTGGTTCAAGAAACAAAATCAGAAGTCTTCGTGTCATTTTGGATAATAATGGTTAATACTTAATACTTTACTAGCAGATAGACCAAGACAGCATTCTTCCATTTCTGATCTTAATCAGATTTTAACTGTGCCTTAATTACCCCATACTGAATCTTGCTGAAAGAGTAAATCTTGACCCTGCCATCGCAGACATTTTGACCTTCTTCTCGGTTTGCTGTTAGCAGCCCTAACACAACTAACCCAGCTGTTCTACTTTTATATCAACGCCTGCAATCACCTCTCCATCAGACTACACTGGATGTTGCCGGCTAATTAGAAAAAACAGGCCTGATGAAATCCGAGAGGATGAGTGACCCATCAACTTGACTGCAAGCGAGTTGATGCTTCAGCTGATGCAGAGCACTGCTGGTTCTTAGATCCCGGCTTGTAACCAGAGGCCTGTGCTGTCAGAGGCCCCAGACTGTGAAAGACTCTGCCTACTGAGATCAGACAGGCTACATCATTATGTGTTTTAAATCCCATCTTAAAACTTTCTTTTACTGGAAAGTGTTCATTAAATATTGTCATATATTCATGATTTCACCATATCCTTGCCATTTCACATTTAATTAGCATTTTATCCCCCTGATCCTTTTGCTTTTATTTATTTATTTTTTCCTAAACTGCTATTTTCTGTACAAAAATTATAATTTTTCTCTTTTCCCTTCACCAAGGTGAGAACACGCAACAAATTGTGTTCATCATTCAGTCTGACAATACAGGGATTCCCTTGAGAAAGGAGGGCATATAAATTAAACTTATCAAGCCCTATTTCCTATAGAGTTTCCTACATAACGCTTTTGGCTCAGGCTCATCAGTAAATTTGAAGAACGCAGATGTGAAACGTTATGAGCCTACCTGCTGTACTCCACTGCAAAATGTATTATTTTCCATCTCATGAGCAAACACCGGGTAGTTGGTGCTGAAGGTGTTGTTTCAAGCATAACCAAAGTTAAAGTTGAGCGTGAGTAATCATCAGGCTGGATGCGATATACACCATTCATTACAAGCAAACTTGATCTCTTAAGTAGCCAGATTTTAATTGTGTTGTTTGTTATGCACCAACCAAGCGTATATGCTTATGAGTAAACATGAAGATACTGCATCCAATATGACTTGTTCATCATGAGGCAACCTGAAATAGCTGGATGCATAACTGGCAAACATGAGGTGCCTGGCTGCCATATGTGCCATTTGCTCATGAGTGTGTACCTGCTGCAGTTAGAGGCGAAAAAGTTTGCTGGTGAGCAAACATCAAGTAGTATTCATGAGTAAAGCTAAAGTACTTGGATAGTAGTAGAAGTAGCTGGATATAACATGCACCTCAGCAAATTGTGCCTTGCAATGTAATTGGATGCAAAACACATTGTTTGCTCACAAGCAAACACAATTAAGCTGGTTGCAAAATGCTCCATTGCCCCAAAAGAATCCCAGCAATCTTTTATGGGGTGAGAGCTGAACTTCTACAGCAGTGGTTTCTCCTGCATCACTAATATCTGGAGCTCTACTAGAGTCAAATGTGGTCAGTGTTTATTTATTTGTTTTTTGCAACGAGTCATGAGATGTGTAGGAATGGAAGGAAAAAGATTAAGGAAAGGAGAAGTGAGGGTGAGAGAGAGTCAGAAAACAATGTGGTTAACAGGAATGCTGGAGAAACAACATTATTTTAAGTCATAGTCTTTACTTCAAGTAGATGGGTCTCCATAAGCCCCGAGCTCTGCTCAAAAGCATGAGGAAGCCTAGAAAGCCTGCTTTGAGTGTGCCTTAGAGAAATGAAAAGCGTAATCTACTTTCCCTCGCTCTCCCTCCCCCTGAAGCATAACAAAGAGCCTGGGAAGAGTGTTTGTGATGCTAATTTTGGGGGAATAAATATGGAACACAATTTTCAGACGCTTTAAGAGAGAAGGAAAGACGAAGAAGAGTGGTGATGGAAAAAGAAACAGTGCTTTAGGGTGCTGCCAGGAGGAAGTAGACTAATCCGTTAACATAGCCTGCATATCCAGTGTTCGGAAAAATGGGAAATTAGAACATGTTGCTGATGAAATAGGTGAAAAGGCTGAATATAACAAAGAACTGCCAATCTCAGGTGTTAAAGCTGTACCTGGTGACTGGGCAGTGGCTTAGTTTTGCTCATCCTGTGTGAGATGGATTACTCTTGTCTCACTGGAAACAATGCACATGTGAAAATCTACATGATGCCGAATCCCGCGGGACAACTCTTATCCTCGGAAACACTGCTGCAGTCATCAGTCAACGTGTTACAAGGAAAGCCATAATAGTATGGGGTGAAGTACTTAACATGCCCTGCTGTTTCTGAATAAAACTTTAGATCTCTGTAAATCCTTGGGTGGCCTATTTGTCAATTCTCTAGATTGCAGCTGCCTCTACCTTCATGCACAACTCCCCTTGTGCGAGATAGAGTGAATATGTTAAGGCAGAATAATTAGAGGAAAACAGTTAATTGAGTTTTTTTTCTGGCTAATATTACAATACATCTTTGTAAAACTAACTACTGGCCTGTATTTGTAGTTTACATAATATGAAACAAGATATGCTTTTCTTAATGTTTTACTATTTTTTCAGCCATCTTTCTTTAGAAAATTGACAAATTTAGCATCAAAATGTCACACCTGTGGTACAGCAACATGCAATGCAGTAATATTAAAACTTAATCATAACTGCATAGTTGGCCACTTATAAGAATAAAGACAAACTGCAGGCAAATTATATCTGAATATATTTTATATTGGAGTAATAACCTTAATAATACTCTTGAGAGACTGCTTCACAGCCAGTCCTGAAGATCTCAGTGGAGTTTTTAGGTTTAGACTTTTAATGTATAATGTGCTTAAAAGTTTAACTGTCAGAGCTCAACAACTCTGTTCACCAGCTGTCTGTCACTTGATAGCCTAAATTGACTCAGTGTAGTTTCTCATTAAACATTTCTGTTGTAAGTTCTTCTGGAAAAAAATGAAGCTTGTTCCTTGTCTTTACTCTCTATTTTCTAAGACAAATCTGCATCACCTACAGTGTTTGCCATTCAAATTAAAGGTGGATTTTAACAAGTGTGGAAAAAAAAACTACAGCTCCCATGGTTATTAACTGGGTACTTATGTCAGTTTAATTTAAACCAGCACTGCCATTTTCCCCTCACTTTCCAATGAAGTTGGCTTCTGGTGGCATTTAAGAAGGCTTCAGGCTTCTCAGAAATGATGCTTGTTACAGGCCAACAGAAATGTTGAATAAACAACAATAATTGATAATTTGTTTAAAGACTGTTTCTCTAATATGAAGACAAAGATCATATTTATTCATCCATTGCTAACATGTAGCTCGAATTTAACTCATACAGAAACTGGCATGCAGACTTACCGTACCTCCTGTTTGCCGTTAATCATATACATTTGGTTTGCACCTTACCGATAATCTCTACTCTTATATTTGGTTTATGGTGGTTTATATCTGCACTTTGTATATTTGCCAATCCCATCAAAACACTGTCAAGACATTTTTTGTGTGACTCCGGCTTCTAACATTCTGAGGAAAAAAAAAAGACAAATGGGACTGAACGGAAACCAGCACTGAGGGCGGAGGGGGGAAAAAGAGATTAAAACCTAATTTGAATAACCCAGATCTAAGATGATCTACTGCAGAGGAAGCAAGTCAATCGAGGGGAAGGGGGTTAAAGAGGAGAGAATAGGGCGAGGAGATGAAAGGAGGAGGGAGAGGGGATGAAGATGAGAGGGGTGGGGAGGCTGCAGAGGTGAGCAGAGAGGATTGAGAGGGAAGATGAGAGGGGAAGGAGGTGGGTGAATGAGATAGCGGCTCTGGCGGTGAGAAGATTAAAGCCACTTCCATACAGTGTTGGCCCCATTAATGTTTAACAAAACGGCCGAGCTCGGAAAGATCATCACCCTCCTGTGATCCCTTTCAACCCCTCTCAGGGCCACACGAGGCAACGTGGCAAGAAGGCACCGCGGATGAAATATTTACAAAGGCAATCATTTGTTTATATCCCTGACATGAATAATTGTGAATAATGTTTTATTCATGCTGTATTGTTTATTGTCTCCAATCTGAGGAGAATAGGACGCCTTTTGAACGTCAAGTCAGACAGCCAATTATGGAAGTGTGATCCTTTTCTGCTGCAGTATGTTTGAGAGTGAGCCTTTTGTGGCTTGTCTTTCAAAGAAACAAGGAGCCCTCGTTTCTCCTGCCGGAAGGGGGGTAGTGTCACCGTCTCTCCTAATTGGCTGACACTGAGCCTTCATGATGGGTGGGGAGAGCTGAGGAAGAGGAGGTGGAGAAAAAGAAAACAAAGGGATGGAGGGAGAGGAGGGACGCCCAGAGGTATGCGGAGAGGTGGTAAAGACAGTGTGTAAAGCGCGTTTACTGAGCCGTGCTGATCACAAGTGACGTTCGATTTAACTACGTTGACAGGCTAAACCCTATACAGGAAGCGTGCATGTTTATATTGGAGTTAGTTCACAGGAGTGTTAGCTGAGGGAAGCTGCAGTTTAACACAAGAGACTCTGCACACAGTGATTGAGCAGTGTGATAATTACATGCAGATCACCAAATTCTCAACTTAAACAGGATATTGGTCACTTAGATCAGTTCACTTAAATCACACACACATAGACACACAAACCAAAACAACCAAAATCATTGTCTCATTTTGTAGCATACAAAACTTTCAAGCATCAGAAGATGGCTTTTATCCCTAATTTGTAATGACTTATTCTGTACTTACTATTCTGTACTTACTATTTACGTAATTTTAAGTTGGTAACTGGTAATAATGATAAATCTGATGTGACATGGAGGTGACATGTGACATGAATGCCGTATTATCATTGTTGTAGTGGCTGAATATTTTTTCAGATTATTTACTTAAAGGCCGTGCACACTCTCACAGTTTTTTTAAAGCTTTTCTGGCCAGCAGTACCACTCAAGTCAGCAGTGACTGGGAATTACATGAGTTCACTAGTCTCCATGCACTGATAAGAACGATAAAGGTGTAGGTTGTCTCACCCTAACAGGTGCAACAGAAATGAACAGGTGAGTGGGGGAGATGTCAAACACAATCTGTTCATGCTTATAATCCTGAGAGAATATGGCATCGGCAAAATGAGTGGTCCCCCTTAAGTATGTAGGGCCTGTATTACAAGGAGAAATCCTGAACTGAATTGAAAAACAGCTTAACAGAATGATCAGAAGCAACATAATGCACTTAATGTATCAAAAGTAAGTACTCATTATGCAGATGTCGCAACCTGGCCCTGGCAAGGTAAACAAAACTAAAGTAAGTGAGATGTAGTCAAAAGGCATGAGATGTGAACGTCTGTGGTGACAGGAGAGTAAGGTGTGTATGGTGGGTAAGGATGGTGTGTAAATGTTTTAGAATGCATACAATAACTTAAGGCAAACCAATGAGGAACTAAGGCCAGTTGACACCAGTGCACATTTGAATAAGCTTTGATTCACACAAGTACCTCTTCATTCACTTAATAATACATCTGAAAGCCTTTGAGCATACCCATCGTGCATCATACATATAACATGGTTTTAGAGCTTGTTTGAAGTGAGAACAGCTGCGGAGGCTGTTTCACAACATTAGTACCGGTGACTCTATTAGTCTTGAAGGTTTTATGATGTGGGGAGGAAGTTGCATTTTACTAAAAGCCTTTCCTTTTAAGGGATAATAATAAGACAACAAAATAATCACTGCTGTGCATCCTTAACTATGGAAGTCTATTTATGCCAGAAAGCGTGATAAGTTGGGAATGATATAAATAAATAATTTTGTAACATTATTTTCATTTATGCAGTCAAAATTGTGAAATAATGCAGTCATACTACATTATGGGATACTAAGTCAAAACTCAAATATAGCCAATATGATATAGTGAGTCAAAATACTGAGGTCCTCTGTCAAAGTTTGGTTACTGATTATAAGTTATAAAGTCATTGAAATTAGATACCATTAGATACCCCAACATTGTGGGGTACTGTTATCTGAAAAATCAAGTTGAAACTGTGAGATGTTAAGTCAAAGTAATGATGATCTATAACATGATTTACTAGGACAAAATTAGAATTAAAACCATGAAATACAAAATTATGGATATTAAGTACAACATACACTCACAAAATATCTCATCATTCTGATTACGTCATGCATACTTTTGTTTTCTTTACGTGGCAGAAATGGACTTGCACACAAAGCTTTTATCGACCCACACTGATATCAGCTCTTGTCTCTTATCATTAGCATGCAGCACTGAATCACTCCTACAGCACACCTGACTACACTCATTTAAAAGTTGCTTTATGACCCTTCATTTGTTCGGCCTTAATGGTTCTAAAGTTGATTAAGGTCAGTAGCTAGGTAATCCTCTACTATGGCTTTACTGTAAGTAAGCCTGATGGTCAGGACGCTGGCGCTGGCTGCCTCCTTCCTCTGCTTAAAGCGCTAATGTGCTTAGTATTGATTCCACTTGCAGTAAGTACAGGGGGCCTCTGTAAATCAAGCCTTGTATAAGACTGTTAACCAAGTGCTGGCAAACCATGTTTGACACAGTAACACCCATGTGCACTGATCTTATACACGGATATGTGATTATGAAGTACCACGCTGTCAGTGTCTAAGCCCATGACAAATGAGCCACTCTATTGCTCCTTTGGGATCTGCAGGAATCAATCACTTCTGGGTGTTTATCTGAGTCATAAGTTCATGAGGACACTTAAAATCCAGATTAGAGCAGAAGTGCAATCCAAATTGGCATTTCAGGGTCAGACGCTCTGTATAGCACAAGCTGATGACTGTGGTGTGATATCCATCAAGTGGCCTTAATCGCCAAAATGCAGATTTTCAGCTATATGCCGGGCTCATCCTCTTGAAGAGGCTCATTTAGAGGAGAAAAAAGGCAGCTTCAGAATGAGAGCGAGGGAAATTAAGAGATGAGAAATGAGAGCAACAACCTGGGCTTTGCTTTGGTCTTAATCCACCGTGTAGGCTGATGGTGGCAATGAATCTGCTGTCTTCACAGTGAGGAGTGGGTGTGTGATGAACCTGCATGATAACAGGACACCAAATTGGAAAAGACACGCTGTGTTAGCACACATAACGATTCCACATCTCCTCCCACCCAAAAATAAAAACACTAAAGAAGCTGATCAAAGTAGGTTAATTGAAAATTTCACTTCTTCCTGTATCTCTCTTCCAGCCACCACTACCTCCAGATAAATCTCCTGTGGCGCTGAAAGATGATAGAGATGTTATATATAGATGTGGAGCAACAGCCTGTTGGCAATGAATGCTTGTATAAAAATGCTTTAAAAAAATAATCTTCAAATCATGTTGTGAGCGTGACTAGCAGAGTCTTTGAACATGCTGAAAGGATCTTTCTAGCCCTCGATGACACAACAGGCTACTCATTCTGACATTTAATGTTAAGGTCAAAGGAGGAGTCACAAAGGCTCCAGCAATCTTTATTTAAAAGATGATTTATGTTTTTTTTTCAAGAATATAGAAGCATGGGTGCAGTACAAATGTCCTCTATCCCCGCAGTTATGTCAAGATCCTTACAAGAGAACCATGTGTACTCCAGGTTGGCAGAGGAAATGTAATCCTTCATGCGTATCCCGGGGTCATGCTGAAATTGCAACTGTGGGCTATAAAACAGTTCTCTCAAATACTCTAAAACGTTCCCCTGAGCTGAGACGGACTGTTGAACTAATGACAATTCTCTGTAATTCTCTCACTGCAAGTGACTTCCTTAATATTATATGTCATCAGTTGGTCCACCGTTGACATAAAATTATTAATTAGCATGTGATACATAAACTGAGGACTGACCTGTGCCTGGGAAGCTCACACAGACCTTCCTGCTGTGCTTAAATGTGTGGAAGAAGTAGGTAAGTTTTGACTTGTGGCTCTGAATGATATTAAGCAAGCAGCTGCAGTGATTAGTAAAACTGCAAACATTAATGTGGTTTGTCCTGTTTTTGTGTTAAAAAAATAAGATATCTTTAAATAGAGTTTCTTGTGTGATTATATGGTCATGAAGGACTAATAACCAGTGAATGTATGGTCTCATAAATGATTGATTATACATTTGGTTCCGTTACATGGAGATGTTAATTTTCCTGTTGCTGATCACATCACTGTGTAACTAGACGGCTCTTTCCCACAATGCTTTGGGAAGATAATAGAAATCGTTTGATGGTGTAAGATCGGAGTGGTGTTGGGTTATGGTGAACTCTGTGGAAACTGCCCCCACAGCCTTTATTTGTTTGAAGAGGAGGTAGTAGTCTCCAACTTGACAAACTTGCATTGTTGGGGTTTTATAGGAGCCACAGCTAGAGCTGCTCACATGCTATATGGCCACAAATACACACACACACACACACGCATACACACGCATACATGTGCATCTTCACACATACACGGACAAATGCTCATGAATGATTCATAAGGAGAGGAATTACCGCTTGGCTCTCCTTCTGTTTCCCCATAACCGACCGCTTCCTCATGCTGTCTAATAACAACTTACACACTCATACACACCACATGCAAAGCAAAGTCTCATTGCACACAGATGCATCCACATCCACATAGATGCACACACACACACATATAGCACACACAGTCACTCCTCACAGCCAGCTCTCGCAGTTCATTTCATTCCTAGATAATTAAACAGAGTCTTGCTGCGTGTATGTGTGTGTGTGTGTGTGCTGTTCCACCGTGCATGCTACTCCGACACACACTTGTGCTTTTGAATGTTTTCCTCCCCTCCTTCCACAACTTGCTCGATGCCAGCAGGCTGCAGCTGAAAGAGAGCAGCAGAGTTCAGCAGCTCCTCACTTCTTCACTTTCCCTTGTTTTACTACGTTGCATCAGCTCACTATTACAACACACACGCCGTGACAACATGATGAAATCTGGGGATGTTAAAGTTCTTAAATAAGGACACAGATCAGCTTTTATTGTCTTAGAGTCTAACACAGATATAACCTCTCTGCATATATTTGTCATATCCTGTAGGCAGATTTATGGAGTGGAACTGCTAATGTGGAAGGAATGATGGGATCTTGGAGGCAGCAGTGATGGAGTAGAAGCAGGGTTTCAAAATTATGCGCTGCTGATCTAAACACTGTAGTGGCCCGTCTCACAGATTCGCTCATCTTTTTGAATTGTTATGTTAATCTGTAATATTAGCTCCTGTAGAATTGCCGCAGACACTCTGAGCTCCACAGACCATAGCCCTCACAGTTTACGGAGGCTGATTTAGTGGACGTAAAGAAGATTAAAGTCCAAGCAGAAAATTAGCACAATGCTACAAGGTATTAAATCTGCTGCGTGTTGGACATGTGAGTGTAATGAGTGGGGAGCAGGGTGGACCAAGTGCAGGACAGACTGGAGGCAGAGCTGGTGGTGATGATGGTTTATTGGCAAGATAAGGTAAGCAGAGCGGGTTGAATAAGGTAGGAAGACAGGCAGGTACATGAACAAATTCCACAGAACAAAGCCAAAACACAGCAAAGAGACACAGATAAAGTGACAGAGGACTGATATTTGTAGTGTGGGTGATGGAGAAGGGGAGACAGGTGAGGACACTAACAGGGAACAGGTAAAATTAATGGGGGTGAAGCAGGAAATTAAAGAGGCGGGAAACACAAAAGGACAGGAAGTAAAGTGTCTGACCTAAATGTGAACTAAACTGAAAAAAGCCAAAGAGGAGATAAGGAATGACATATAACAAAGTAATGACACAATGAGAGAGACAAACGGGATTACACTTTTTAGTAGAACTTTTTTGAATTCTACTGGACATTAAAAACATATGAGATGGAGTCACTCATTAGGATATGAAAATGGTCAACTCATCACACTGTCATGGACTGTACTGCCTGATCAGTGGAGACTACCACATGTAAATGTCGAGGGTAGCGTGGAGGGGTTAAACACCAGCGGTGATTCTTTCTTTGTTCTGATGAACAAATCTTTTGTTTCATCAGAACTTGGCTAAATACAGCTCAGTTCAACCTGGTGCCTCTTTTGAACTGCTCATGAGTTGCAGGGAGTATAAACAGCATTGAGAGAGCGACGAGCAGTAACCAAGGCTGTTGTTTAGCTCTTAATTTGTGGTCAGTAAATCTCTTAAAATTGTCTCATGTCATTTCTATGTCTTCTATTGCTATATGTGTTAATACCGAACATGTGACTTGTGGGTGGGAAAGATTTGGACTTATTTAAGGGAACCACTGTAATTAGTACTGCAATTACTTTTTGAATGAGTAATATGCAGTGAGTAAGTGCTTGCAGTTTTTGATTGACTTGCCCAACACCGCTTACCACAAACCATACAGCACCTTAAGCCAGAATCCAGACCTCGAATGCATTACAACAACACAAAGGGTTGCATTTGTAATGGTGAAATGTGATCCAGAGAGGCAGCTTTGAGAGATAGATCAATGAGCTTGTAAGTCTGTCAGACATTAAAACACTGCACAATGCTATGAATCAGGAAAATGTCCCACTTTGCCACAACTAGGAGGTTAACTTCTTTTTTCTCCAGATGACCCTGAATTTTTTGCCCTATGTTTTGGCAAGCACAGCTAAGCCAAAGCAGCGGTCCCATTCAAATGAATGAGGGGCTGTGTTTTCAACCAGTGCTGTTTGTCAGGACCCCCTGAGAGGAGGATTGCAGTGGAGACAGTGGACGGCTGGAGAAAGAGCAAAGGGGATAGTCACGTTTGATCCATGCCTAGGTCAGGTGATGACACCTGAATCAGCTCACATTGCTGATGAAGACTGTGAGATGTGATTGAAAATAACAAAAGCCTATGCACCAATTGGTTGAGATCAGTTTGTGACATACTATTCCAAATGTCTAACCTATCAACATGCCTATTTTATTTTATATATGACTATTTTGTAGTTGACATTGAGTTTCACCACCTGCTGTTGCTCATTGGAAGCTTCTTGAGTTGTGTTCACAAAGCACTCATTCACTGTGTTTGGTTTCACCTTCATCCATGAGTCTGTCCATACACTTTGCACTCACCACTTCCCGTGTCCTTTATTTTATTTTATTCACTTATCACTTATTGATTTCCAGTTTGTCTGCTATGTCCTTGTTTTCCTCACATCCTGCCTTGACTGTGTTATTGCAAGGACTTAAGCCACTATTAGAAAAAAACAGGGTAACAGCAAAGTCTTGTCACAGGTTCATGTGCCAACTAAAGCTCTTTTAATCGTAAGAATCAGTTTTTCTTTCACTACTACGACCTCTTTCCTCAGTCCTTCCACCTCTTGTCCTTGATGATTCTTTTCTTTCATTAGTCTTCACACACATGTAATGTTCATTAAATGTTGTTGTGTGTGAAAATGAAACTGTGACTCACTCACTATGATCAGTTCTGAGTTTACCTTTGGGTGGCAGTATCTCCAGTAGCCAGTAGCTTGGTAACCAGAGGCAGGGTGGGTAGTTCATAACTGGCCTTTCCACATCCTGAGCATTGCCTGAGATGCCCTTTCTGTTGCCAGTTGTTGTGTCAGCCTTTATTTAGTTCTCTTACAAAAAAAAGTTACTTGTGTATGGATTACACTAAACAGAAAGATGCATCATGTTCTTTAGTGAGCTAAAGAGTGAGATGTTCTTTTCATCTAGTCAGAAGTTCTGAAAGTCCTGTGATAACAAGCGTGGAAGCCTGAGAGTGGGTTAAGTGTTGTCCTGCTTGTTTATGACCCTATCATTTAACATGTTAATATACGGTATTAACATGTTAAATGACAGCACTAACTAAGGAACATGAAAGACATCTTTCAGAAAAAAATCATCCTTAAAATTCACAAGATCGTTTCAGCAGGATTCTAGCAAGGTTTTATCTGAGATGCACAATTCAAGAAAACCCCATGGTTCTATCTGCACCTATGGTTCTAAATTTTCTTATGGTTCTAATTTAACTTATCAGTTCTGTTCTTGAGGATGTGAATATCTAAAAGCCAAAGCCACTCAGACCACAGAGAGAACCTTATAATTGGAAGATCCACAGCACTGACACTCTGAAGATGCTCGTTAATGGCTGAACTAAAACTGGGAAAGCCAGCAGAGATGCAGGGAGGCAGGATGGGAAATGTTGTTCATTATGACGATAGAGAATGATGGAATATGGCCCTCAGACAATGAGGAACTATGCACCCACTGCACAACACACACACTCTCAGACATATAACACACAAACAAACACCCGGGAAAACAAACACGACTCACAAACACGTAAGTGCCCAGGCATGCCCCGCTGCCTTTAGGCTGTTGTCAACAAGGCAAAAGGACACTAATGAGACCTGGCTCCCGGCATCCTTTGCACCGTGAAACTAACACATTTAGAGGCTAGGTGATGACTCTCCTTCTCAGAAGTGTGTGTTTGTTCTCCTAAACACCCCTGAGGTTTAATGTTGCGTCTGACATTTGGTCAGAGCGTAGGGTCTGCTGAGCCAGCGCGCTGTGCAGCACAGTTCCAGATACATTCAGACATTTCCCTCCCATAAGCTACACCACCGACACCGGAGGTCTACATGCTGCGTCTACACTGTGACGTGTCTTTACAAACACATTTGACAAACAGCACATTCTAATCTTAATCACATGTATGCTGTGCTGTATATCGAGGGAATATACTAATATTTGTGTACACTTTGTTTCCAACACAACCCAGTACTACAAATGTAACCTTTAGTTTCTGTGTGTACAATTAAATCATCAATCTATAATTAATATTCACATTTTACTCGTAGGTAATTCATTTACATAATTAAAAACATTTGTTAGATAATTCAAGTATATCAAATTAAAGTGTACATACCCAACAGCACTGGCAACAAATACTCACAGATCTACTCCCAAATCAGCTGTTGTTTGTCTTTGCACCTATGTGGGCATTTTGCTGATCTGCTGTCCCCTTTGGAGATAATGGTAACAACTGATCATGATTAAAAGAAACTAATGCTGTAGAAGTGGATGCTCACCAGACACAAAGGGTTTAACCCTTACATACTGTTCATATTTTATACCTTCACAGTATTAAAGAATTTCCTCATAGTTAGTGTCTATACCGAATTTTGAAGTACAGATCTATTTAAAATGTCTAAATAGCATATGTCACATCATTAAATGTATGTCATTATATGTATTTTTTAAGATTTACAACACTCTTTGTGAATTTCTCTTGGAGATTAATAAAGTATCTATCTATCTATCTATCTATCTATCTATCTATCTATCTATCTATCTATCTATCTATCTATCTATCTATCTTTTTTAGAGAAAAACATCTACTATTACACAGTATCATGTCCTGTTGTACATAAGACATAACAACATAAAAGCTGTAATGATTTAAATATATTTCAGCTTATCTGAAAATGGCATTAACATTCCTGAACTGTTGGAATTTATGATATAACCATGTTTAACCGATAACCGAACCGATATGGTACAGAACATTTCCAGGGACATGGTGGTTCGACATATTGGTCTTCCCGTCTCAGTATCCCACAGACTAGAAACAGTCTCACCTCAGGGACCTGTACACACCACCCAGTATTAGAAGCCCCATGTAGGCATGTAGGTCAGTCACATCCATGGTCTTCCATTCTTTACCGTAATGATGAATCCCCTCCACGTTTGTCATTGCAATGACAATTTCTTCAATGGCTGGATGGAGGAAGAGCTTGTGGGTGATGTGGAAGTGAAGACCAACAGATAGCACTGTTTTTTCGACAATCGTCCGCCTTGCTGCCTGCTCCTCTCCATCAGAGGAGGAGGGGCTGTAATCAGAGTTTTCTTACATATTGTCTTCCTGCTCTGACACATCCTCCTCCAAATCACTATCAACCTCCTCACCTTGGAAGATCAGATCCAAGGGTCCTGTTGCTCACCAAGTCTTGCTGCCATGATGTCAGTCACTGAAATGGCAGCTCAGGTACCTTTATAATGTTATGAACCCCCCACCAACACCCTCCCAACCCAAACTGATTCAAATCAGTTACTTTATAGATTATTTCATTACATTGCAGGTGCTTGTGTTTGCAGATGCAGATCTTCTGGTCTGTGTCAATGCGCCCTCTGACCTCTGGATGATTTCCGTTTCCTTTGTGCACCATATATGACACCTATGCTGTTTTTTCAGCATAGGTAATTCAGCTATTTCACTCTTTTGAGATTCCCCCATGCTGCTTCAAAGACCAGCAGGTGTCTGTCTCTGCGGGAACATGGGTGAATGTGATGGGAAACACGTTTGCCCATGTTCATGATTTCATAACTCCAGGTCTCCTGACTGTGTCGAGGTCCCCCTTGAACTCTCTCACGTCTGTCCCATTAAAAACACACAAAAACATAGCCTGTACAGTTTCATAGTTTTAAGATTCCCTAAAGCCGCCATTTTCCCTGATTTGGCCCACACTGGTAAATCTAAAATCCATCTCAATAGATACGGGTCAAATTTGACCCGAAACAGCTTCAGTGTACAAAAATTTGTAGCACCTGTACAAAAGTATCGAAATTTTAAAATATTTTAATTTCTTGTGTATTTTGGGTCACTTTAGGAAAAGTCATCAAATTTCAGGTATTTTAGGGTATTTTTTCTGCTGTCAAATGTCAAAATGGGTCAAATTTGACCTGAACAGTATGTAAGGGTTAATTCAAAGTATGTAATTGGTTGCACTGTTGGACATGTATGATCCAGTATTTTTGGAACTAAAAGTCAGGATTTGTTGGTCTCAGTTTTGTCCACAATTTAACTCTGTGTGTGTTGTGAGTTCCTCGACATCCCATAAAAAAAGAAACTGTGCTTAACACATGCAATTTATTTGTAATTTGTAACTGGTTTTCAGCTCAAAATATAGAATTCTGTCTTATGTTGTCTTAGATTATTCATGATTCATGTATTATGTTTTCTGTATGTGTCTAAGCTTCTTCTGGCAGTTTTGCTGTAGAAGCACACAATGTGGCCTTTTATTGCTCACAGTTGATCTGAAGCGTGTGAGAGTAGTACCACCACAACAAGACTTTATATATTCAGCTGCATTGTGCAGTAAAAAAAAAGTTATTATGCACATATACTTTGAGTCAGAGAGCAAACGCCAGCGATCAGGGTGAGCCTTTCTTCATCTTGCACCATGTTGTCAGCAAATAGTTCCATGTAACTCTCCTTATAATCACAGACTGACATATTTTTGTTTGTTTTGTGCCAAGTTACTGCTTCCAGGCTTTATGCTGAGTTTTCCCCAAAATATTGAACAATTCCTGTAATTTAAAGAGATCCATTGGTGAAAACACTGTGGCGACACTGAAAACAAGGATCCATTTTTATAGCAGTAGCTGTAGTTGTTATAGTTTATTATCCCTCACAAGCGTCATCATTCAGTCTGTTATGGAGTCAGTTCACCCCGCAGGAAGAGGGAGGAGATGTTATGATAAACTGATCTCAGACACAGAGATCAAACAGGAAGAGCCGTCTTGTTGTGGTGAGCCTGGAGGGTTGCCGGGGCGCTCCAAGATAGCTTTCCTTTTAAAGCCCAGACTGCAAATGTGAAGCAAGACGCATGAAACAACACACACCTGTACATGCATGTGTGTGTGTATGTGCGCACCAAAGTAGTCCTAACAGGCCACAGCTCCACAGCAGCATGAGTGCGTGTACACATCTATGAGGCTCTGAGGCCAATTGCTCCCATTTCTCCCCTAAAAAATTCTCCTCACTATTGCAACAGAATGGCTCCATTTTTACATGAATATGCAAATATTAGTTCATGACACAAGGGGTGCGCTTGCTCTAATGTATTTGCCGCATTAAGAACTTCACAGAGCTAAATCAGAGAATGGCTCTGCTAGATCTCTCCTCATTGGTGCACTGACGCACATTAGTTTACAGTGGAACCAAGAGATAAAGCAGCCAGAAACTTGGCTTTTACCAGATGACTTTCTATTGAATTAAGCAGAGTGTGTAGCTCTGTTTGTCTGTGTGTGTATGTGTGTGTGTGTGTGTGTGTGTGTGTGCGGCTACAGGAGAGCATGGAGCGGTGATGGAAACACATTAGTATAGTGAACAGCATGGGGAGAAATATTTCCACAGTCTGAAAATGGGAAACAGATGAGGTCTTGTCAGAAGTGAATATTTTGAAGCGGACATAAGCTCATTGGCAGTCGATTGCAGGACGCACATGATTCGATTTTCCTCTCTCGCAGCATGATGGACGAGAGAAGGAGAGGGGAGAGGAAGTGTGTGTGTGTGTGTATGTGTGTGTGTGTGTGTGTGTGTGTGTGTTGGTGGAGATGATGATGAGTATTCCCTTTTCCCTGTTTTCATTCTTTATGGTTTTGGCCAGATTGTGTAATGCTGGTCAGGGCTACGTTGCAGAAAGAGCAGGCGAGAGGAATAGGAGCTGTTTCTATAAGCTCTTTCTTGTAATGTGTTTCCATTACAGAAGCAGTAACTGCACAGCAGGTTTACACAGAGACTACTGGGACTACTGCGGTGACAAACAGTGCTGGGACATGTTGTATGTATGCCAAAAAGTAGATTCAGAAAATTGGCTCACATAAATTTGATGGAAAATGCACTTTTGTGTTGTGCATCCTCCTGACATGCTATGAGTGTGCAAATTGGACATTTAAATTCAGCTCAAAGCAGAATTTTAGCTGCTGGGCAAGAAGACTTTGTGCTGAAATCTAAGATAGCAACAACGTCTCTGAGGGAGTTTTCTAAAGTTTGAAAAAAAACTCTGGAGATGACATAGTGATGTCATCAGGGTTATCTCTTGGGCTTGAGATTTGAAATTTATAATTCCTGCGTGATATTTAGGAGGCAAGGGAGGTTTAACCAACATTATGGCACTAGAACAAAATTATTAGAGCAACCATTTAAAAGTGTTACTTTATATGTTTTAAATAATGTTTCCTTTTTTCCAACAATTGTTCAGTTATGGGCTGTAAAGCCTGGATTTTGTGGCTGACATAGACCTACTCTGTTTTTAAAGTTTTACACATTGAGTAAAAAGTCTAGATATAATTAGTTCAACAGGGGGCAGCCACTGTATTATTGATCAGAAGCTAATAGGCCATGTCATGGTTACAAAAGTGAGCCAACCCATATTAGAAGGTCTCTGGTGGCCTCATCTATCTGTATTAGTGATCCCAAGCCTCAAGCTAAAAAAACTGCGAACCACTGATCTACAGTTCATTCTGCACACTGCAGCAGTCTTGTTTGCGATGTCTTTCTATTTCCCCTCTTTTAGGAAAGTAGGCTGCAAATGTGTCGCAACAGACAATATGACACCAGACACCTGTTCTGAGCTCATCTGGCACACACAGCTGTAGTCTGACAGGATGAGCTTTGAAGATTGAGCTATAAACCTGATCTGAGTTCAAATAGTCTAGTGGTAATTAGGACTGCTAAAAATTTAGAGTGTTCTGAAGTAAGTGATGATCGTGTGTGTTGGCTTTTAATGGAATATTCTTGTATTGCTGGGTCTTCTTTATTATCTTTTATTAAGATCTATGAAGTTAATAGAAGTTTAAAACATTGATAATAACATTAATCATCCACCAAAACGTTGGTCTGGTGAAACACAAAAACAAGTCCAGCCTGCAGAGAGCACATTACTGTAAACATGAATAAAGTGGAGCTGATCTAATCTGCTGCCAGTGATGTCTGTCATTGGAACTGATCAAAGGGACGTTCAGTGCTAAAAATGACAAGCTGCTACCTGAAAGTTTTCAACATTACTCTTTGCTGATGCAAAAAAGGCAAAACAACAAACATTGTTTTCCTTTTCTTTTCTTTTTGTATGTGTTTGTGCCACCTTTAGCATCAGGAATGTGTTTTTAAAAATCAGTGCATTTTGTCTAAAAAGGTATCAGGCCCAAATAATCATATCAATATAACCAATAGTAATTATGAGAATTCTATTATTTTTCTTAAGGATATATACTTTTTACTACTTCTTCAGATCACAGACTCAATTTTTGCAGTTTGGAGGTGCTTCAGAGTTTACTCATCTCTTCATTTGCACAGAGAGGATGAATCATGCAGCCCAGTAATTGGAGATAGAGTGACTTGCTGTCCTCTTGCAGCCACGCTGTGAGATCGCGGTTTATTCAGTCTGCATCTTGGTTTCTGACGCTGCAACAAGAGACGGAGGCTGCTGATCAACTGCGACAGTATGTGGGGTCAGTAGATATCAGTGAGGAAAGAGCAAACACGGGGGGAAAAAAAAATGACAGTGAGGATGAAAGCAGCCGCAGCATAATGTGAGCGAGAACAAAATGTGAAAAGCTAGACGCAAAAGAAACTGGGACAGCTGAGCATGGAAAGAGTTCAGGGATGGTGGATGGAATATTTCCTTTTCACAGACCGAGAGAAAGAGATAGAGGGAAAAAGGAAAGGGCTATTTCTGGGGAGATTGCAGCTCACTGTGACACAGTACAAGCACTCACTGACCAGGGCGAAGATGGAGAGAGCGAAGGAGGGCAAAGTTTGCAAAATCCTTCACGCTGGGACTGAAAAGACGGAGAGGGAGGGATGGTAGAGAAGGAAAGCAGAGGACAGAGATTAGTGGCAAGGGCTAACCCAGGGGACAGCAGAGTGGCCTGCCAGTGGAAATGCATCATGGGTATTATATTGTGGTTGTGTGTTTTGGCTTGGAAAGTGAGAGACCATTTATAATTCAGCGTGACTAGTACCACCCGAGGCAGACACTCTCAATCTGGCTTAACTCTCTTTCTCTTTCTTCTATTCTTTCTCGCCTTCTCCCTCCTCCTCCTCCTCCTCCTCCTCCTCTTGTTTTTTCTCCCCCTGAAGCGTCTCACTGTCGCTCTCATTGTTATCGCGTGTTTGTTCGCCTTTTTTCTCCAGAGCCATTTCTCTAACACTAACTCTGTCTCTTCCCTCCAGTTTTAGCTACGTGAAATAAAACAAGTCAGGCAGGGGGATGGCTTTTTTTTTTGGTCACAGTAAAAATGTAATGGCTGATAAAGCATCTCAGAGTGCAGAAGAGAGGAAACAGTTGAGATGCTGAATGTAGCTGGATGAGAGATCAGATCTTTGCCATCACTCTTTGGTCTCATTGGCTCTGGTCTCTGACAAAAAGAAAGAGTTTCGGTTTATCAAACTCCTATCAAAGTCCAAGAATAATAACAAAAATGGCTGAAATGGCTAAAGCTATTTGGAATTACACATGTTGTTTCAGCTGCCATTCTATTCATCACTGAAGAACATGTTCTGTACTGCAGTCACTGGGATCTGCTCTTAAGCTCTCTATTACATTTGTTTTTAAGTCACATGAAACTATTAATAGCCTTTATTCTTGCTTTCTTAGCAGTTTGATAAACACAGACTCTGAACCTCATTTGCTGGTGCTTTACACTGACCAATCAGAGAGCATCTCACAATGCAGAGTGCAGAGCTGCACAGTGAGAGTAAAGTCAATCATGGGGGTGGCAGTACGTCGGTCATTTAGATTTGAGGGCGGGAGGGTGGCTAGTTCAAGTCCAGTCTAGACCACAATATGGACTAGTAGCTGAGAGGTGCCCATTTCATCTGCTTCAGCAAAGCACCCCTGACTGTGAACTGCTTGGAGTACCAGCTATGATATGTGATAGCTTCCTCATTCTGACATCTCCTCAATAATGTGTGTGTGTGTGTCTGTATGTGTGCAGCAATACAAATAGAATCCCCCCCATTAAAGATTAATTACTTACAATTATTATTAGTTACTGAATCATTTTAAAATGAATGAATTGAGGGTCAAGGCTGTGGTAAAATAATATTTGTACTGAATGAAGCCTCTGTCATGTGATTGTTTAGATTCAGGTGGTACAAATAACTTCATGTTTCTGCCCAAATATGAGAAACAACTGAGGCTTGGTCAACCCATATGTGGAAACCAGGCCCCAGGAGTCATGTTATAGGTTTGGCCAGTGAAGGATATAGAGACAAAGCAATCTGTATGGCCTCTGCTGACACGCTGAGAGGACCTGACCTCTGAGAGCTGAAGGTGCTGTCAGGCAGTGGGTGGTTACCGCTGTGTCTGATACCCAGACATGTCATGTTCTGTACTTAGTGTGGTGCAGCTGCATCCATCAACCTACAAGCAAACTCCACTATCCCATCATCACATACCTAAGTAGAGCATGTTATACCTTAAAGGAAGGTATGCTTAGCATTATGACATATCTAATAAAACAAGTTCAGCAAACTAACATCACAGGCATGTTTTAGGCCGTCCATCCTTGGTTCAGTAATAGCTGATTCACCGTATTGTACTCTGAGGTACATTATACTGTGTAAATTCTTCAAAAGCAAAGTAATAATGGAAAGCTCAGCAGAACTATTATATGTGGTCGTGTGTGAAACTACATTATTTATTGCTCCTGTACAGAGCTTACAGCCTCTTCTTATATAATGCCACAGGCATCTGTTAGTGGGTCCTGATGAGGGAAGTCTCATGAGCCTGAGAGGATGGAGAGGGGGGAAAGAAAAGCACAAGAGATAAGCAGGTGTGAGCACAGGCTGCAAAATATTTAACTGCTTTCTGTGAACACCACTGTGATGTAGAATATTTCTTAGCCAAATAAAATGTCTTTTTTGTTTCTAGCTGCATCAACTGCTAAAGACAATCACCTTCTGTTCTGTCCTACATAATAAACAGTAAAAGGTCAGGATCAGCTATGAATGGAGGTCAAACTGGTGTTTCCAGGAGAACACAAGGGGAAAAATAGAATTATTGGTGGCTATATACCATACAAACCTATGAGTACAAATGGAGCCCTCTAAAGCTGCCGGGTTTATCCCTCGCTCATGCAGCATTGAAGACTTTTAGTCTGCGCTCACTTACTGAGACTCAGGGAGCACGAAAATATTAAACACCAGTTGTTCTGTTTTTTTCAAAATATGGATGTGAAACCTGTGTTTTCCCACCATTATAAACAACACCTAAACTCAATGAACAAAATAAAGTATGCTGCTATGTTTTGGTGTCATTTGCAACATGTTGTTTCTGTCCCCTCTGTCAGTACAGGTAACGTTGAAAATATATTCACCAATTCAAATTTCTTGGATTAATAACTCTTCTTCCCACCTGTATTAAGGTAGACAAGGATTTCAACAATTATTTCATTTGTTCTTTTTAATATGACTATTAATGGAGCTACTTTAGTCCTGTGTCTTAGATCAAAAAACATTTTGTATCAATGTGATGTTGGCTTGTTTTCACAAAGATCTGGGCAGTCCAAGGTATGTTACAGCCTGAGCTGGGTTAGGTTATTAATCATTATTAACTTAACTATTAAATATGATTATCATGAATAACTATTAATACTAACACTATGGCCTATAAGATATAACAGTCTTTGGATACACAGTACCTCAGTCAGTAGAATAAATTCATTGTTGCTTTTGATCTTTTCAAGGGATTTATACACCAACACCCAGACTTTCCTGCTGTAACAAATTTACATAGTGTTTCTGCCATGGTGCTGCTTGTGCCAGTCTGACGCACCCCCAACCCCCGATACAGCCAAGTGTGTCAGGGCAAATTCACTTTCAATGGCTCCATTGTCTGGTGACGTGGCTCTGCAGCAGGGACCACAAACAAAAGGCTGTGTTGTCTAAAACCCCGTCTGCATGCGGGACAAAAGGCCTCCAATGGCACATGCTTAATGTGTTGACAAATGTGTAGGAGGATGTGTGTGTGTCTTTTGTGGGTTAAGAATCAGCGGTAATATGGTTAAGACAAAGCAGCTGGGTGGCAGGCGTGTCAAAGCAGACGGGTAACAGGTTGGCTCAATAAGAAGCCAAATGGGTTGAAAAAGTGGGTACCAGTATAATGTAAGTGGTATAATGGAGCCTCACACACACATACTGTGTATACTGAACTCTCATCATAAGAGTGTTCAATATAACAATAATCTTTGAAAGTATGCTTTATGACTCAACATTAACCAAACCAATCTACCCGTTTACATCCCCATATACATATATTTGTTACTGCACAATCACAATAGTTATAGGCATCAGCACAAGATAAAAATAACATGACTGTAAACAAACACAAAACAGACGAACAGACATTATTTCTGTACACACTATAATATCCAAAGGAACAAGGTACAGCAGAAGCCTGGAATCCAACATATCTGTTTGGGGCCAGGGCCTCAGTAAAGTAGTGTACTCCACTTTCTATGCAAACTTGACAGGAGACTGCGCAGTCCTCCATGGTAACTCTGACCAATGCCTACTCACATAAAGTGGAGAAAAGAAAGTAGAATGATTAAACACAAGAAGCAGTATGATACTTTGATACCATTGTGTAGAACAAATGAAAATATTACCTCTCACGTATTTCATTTCCAAAAACAGATAAAGCTATTACGATGATAAAGCTTACGATGAATAAACAAACACCTGTGTGATTGATACCACCAGAAAAACACGTTTTGGAATTATTAGTACTGAAGAAATATCAGTTATTGCACAGAAACCCCTCAAATATGTTCTGTAATTATTGAACAATACATGCATGGAATGAAATGTTCTCTTATTATTAGGCGAGTAGTAGGATGCCTCTGATCACAATGATGCAAGTACATAGTTTAATATATTGTCATCATATATGATATACAGTGATGGTCCACATATAAATGGATATACACATTAAACAAACCTTTTTTATAGAATGAATTGCCCTCTTCCTTTGCTGGAGAGTTTTTCCTAATCTGCACTGAGGGTCTAAGGACAGAAGGTGTCGTATGTTGTACAGATTGTAGACTGTCTATGTAAAGAGCTGGTATAAAAATGTTAAGACATCAGTGGCCTGAAGCTTAACATCTAAAAACATACACGTTTTATACAACATATATAAAAATACTAATATCAGCCTTCAAAAGCAAAAGTCACAGCAAACAAACTGTACTTTAGATGATAAAAGTGATTGCTGTCATTAACCTGAGCTTTAGCATGAGACATCGTGTTGAACTCTGTGACAGGCAGCATGTGCAGCACACTGCTGCTGATGGATGCACTGGAGGTGAGACAGTTTTGTGTTATGTTGCATTCATTTGCACATTAAAAGAATAAAAATTAAAAAAGATGAATATGGAATGTCACAACTGCGGCACAATAATATTGTCATTAGCATATTTCTGCAAGTGGGCCTTTCCCTCAGGATACTGTGACCAAAGAGGAAAGAACAACTTGGAGAACTGAGAACCCTTCCTGCCTCTACAGGGTGGAGAACATGCAAGTAATTCTGCAGCATTCAGGGAGAGCAGGAGAGTGCATGTCCTAAGTGGAAAGGCAGGTTTAATTAAGGGCATTTCACACACATTTATGATGGAGTCGCATTAACATAACAGTAAAGCCAAGAACCTCATTTAAAATTACCTCGATCAAACAAGCAAGGCGCTCACTATGGTATATTTATACATCACAAGCACCACCACTTTTTGTGCGTCCATAGCCTCTGGTCAGCACATATGACGATGTGTATATGACCGAGTTCAATTAATTTGAATGGAGTCACAGCGTATCAGCACTAACTAAGCTCTAGGGGAAAGTTTGAAAAAAGAAAAGTTCAGCATTTCTTCAGGAGAAAGCTCTGACATACATAATGTGTTGGTGTTTTAAACCACAGTCCAAGATATCACCTTTCAAGACAATGGAGGAGGACCTGTTAGGAAACAGAGTGCACTAAGTGTAGTTTAAGTTCAACCTTTATTAAGTAATAGCTTTATCATGCCTGGTTTTAGGGGGTGCTGCAGCCCCCTCAGCATCTGTCCTTCCTCCATCCATGAGGTCACCTGACGGTTCTCTGCAGGTAAATCATTACCAGAGACAGTGACCGTAGTACTACTCCTGTACAACAAGAAACTGCTCAAAAATGGCAGCCATGAAAGCCGTTAGACCAAGTGGAAGAATACATTAAAGACAGCTTTATCCTCTTAATCCTGTGGTTGCTGCTGTAGCATCCCTCGGTGCCACACTTCAAAATGCAACTACCAAATGAGATGCATTAAGGATGTCAGCATCACCATTTTATCCTGAAGAGGGCAGTTTGCAGGCATGGCAATCTTTACGACTTCAAATAGAAAATGATGCATCACACGAGGATGTGCCTCCCCTCCTTTTTAATGTCTGCTGGCTGTCACTACAACAGGTGTGTCTTCTTTCTTCACTTCTTAATTGTAATTCACTGTGAATCACAATTTTTATGCTTACTAGCGGTTCTTCATACCTATCTACCTTCATAGCTACTTCATACCAACATCATTATCTTGCTAGATACTGTTATTGCATTATTAACAGCTAGCACCTGCTGTACCATGCTTTTTGTCATTGAACAGTAATGTAGAAGAAGAAGAAGAAGAAGAAGAAGAAGAAGACCCTTTATTAGTCCTCTCATTGGGAAATTTACATTTACACTCTGTTGTTATTATTTCTTTACATTTTTACATATACATATAGGAATACACACACATGCACATGCACATGCAAACTGGCAGAGAGAGATGCCAGAGTGAAGGGGCTGCCCTCTTGAAGCACCCCGAGCAGGTTTTTTGGGGTTCAGTGCCTTGCTCAAGGCCCTCTGGTTCCCAAGCCAAGTCCCCATGGACTGAGCTACTGCCGCCCCAAACACTTTAATACTCTACAAAAGTTACAATAAATCCGTGTGAGAATGAAAGATGGTGTCCCAGCAGTGCTATCTCTCTACGACAAGAGGCTGGTAACTTGGCAGCTGGACCAAATGACAGCATAACTAAAAGATGGCTTTATCTTATTTTCTCTGCTGTAACATCACCCGCTGCTTCAGATGTACTCAGACACTTCAGCTCTCTGATCATTAACAAATGAGGAAACTGACTGATCCTGGAAGAGAATATGGAATTTGTAATGCAAACACTGAGACAAATTATGTCTGGAATTTATTATTTATAATTGAAAATTAATCATTTATTAATTTCAGGCCTTTTTTGTTTTGTTTTAAGAGGAGTGCAGATTAGGACATCGAGATCAGCTCTTTTTATGTGCCTTTTCCTCTTTCTGCTGTTCTGGCTCAGTCTTGGGCTCACTCAGACAGCAGCATGATGAGAATACACAAACAGAGCTGGATGGACTGATGGAGGAAGAGGGAGAATGGGAGGCAGCTCACTTCAAGAAAGAGAGATGGGTGAGAGTTGGTTGCGCGGAGAGATAATCTCTTGGCGAAATAAAAAGGGCCACATGTCATTTTCCATCTCTTCATGTCTTCTTTCTTCTCTTTATTCTCCTCTTCTTTTGTAATGGTGTTGATGTGGAGTTCTTTTATGCCCACACCCCCGAGGACATGGCAGAACAGAGCCTCCCCAACAGTCCGCTGGAGCTCTCCTCCTTTCTATCCCTCCATCCAACTAGCCACACTCTGCCTCTCTCCATCCCTTCATCCTTGTCACCACCCTTGTATCCCCTTCCCTTCCAAAGCTCTCCCCCCAGGCCCTTGCGGCCCTGCTAGTCGACATAATTCCCATTTTTACTGTCCCACTGCAGAGAATGACCATAATATATCTGCAGGGGGTTGATAGGGCTGTTGATCAATACCAATTACTCAACAATTCGTGGCCAGCTGCTGTGAGTTCTGGCTTTCACAATTTATTCTGTGGTCCGTTCCGTGTTTTAGAACAAAAACAAGCATGCATACGAGTTGGATCACACTCCAAATCCTTTACCAGGACTCACTGAAACAAGGAAAAGTTCTGAAGCTCAAACAAACAAACAAAATAAAATTAACATAATTTTTCAGTTTTTTCATCATGATTTACTTTTGTTACATCACCACTCTAAACAATGAACTCTCTTCTCGTTAATGGTGTTCAGTCTTGAAATGACTTAAAACATGTTTGATATTGATGGTAGGAATAGGGAGCATTGACCGTGTAGAAATAACTTAAATAACTTAAAGGCTTCCCAAAAATAACACATTGCATCTTTCTGTTTTCTTTTGTTTCATATAACAGACTGCAGTATAAATTAGAGACTAAACTATTTTTTTGATGTATGTCCATCTCTGCTTTGGTGCAGCACATACCAATTCAAGGTTCTCACAGGATCTAGTGACACAGTTATGATCAGACCTACCTATTGAACAGCACTGTAAGCCCAGCCTATGATATGTTCATTCAGCTGAACATATCATAGGTGGTGTTCTTCTGTTTAAAAGACATTTACACTTGACGATGTAAGACTGAGGCTAGGCCCATTAATGATACCAACCACCTGGATAATGGCCTTTTCTAGATACTGGCTGCACCATGCCAAGCAATGAGAGTTTACACTGCGCAGTTTTATCTCTAATATTCCATTGATTTTTTTAGCCCCACGTCACTAGTTTCTTGTGAACATCCATCTTTGGAGGGAAGAACTCCTGACTTGTGTGTGGCCTTGTATCTGAACTTCCTGTGAAGATACACTATACACACCACTTCATGGTGAAATGTCTTGTAATGTGTGACCCCCCGATCATTCATGTAATGTGCAAACCACAACAACTTTGAACAACAACAACTTACGAGACAGACAAGATAGACAAGACAGCTGAGATAATCACAGCACTAACATGTTGTCTATGTCAGGTATAAAATGTATATTCATTGTAGCATAGTTTGTAAGTATGCTAATATTTATGCTTTCTTTCCTGTCATCTCTCTTCTTTGGCTTTCATTGTATTTTCTCTCAAATTTACTTTGCTCGTCGTCTCCTCTTCCCTTTCTTTTGGATTTTTGTCCTCACAACCACATTTTCATGAAGCTGCTGTCCTAAGAGCCTTCACCAGTACTGGGTTGAAAAGGGTAGTGATTTAAGGAGCGAAATATGTCTCCTGTTCATTCTCAAAGTTTTACCCTGCCATTATATCCAAATATAATACCTTCTTTCCTGGCTGTTGTGGTTGATATTGAACCCGCTCACTGCAAAAAGCCCTTTATGTGAAACTCTCGATGAGTTGTCTCTGTGAGACATTTATTACAGCCTACTTTGTTTCCCCCTCTCCTTACTTCCCTTTGCCTTTGTCTCATCCTTTGCCCTCCATCAGTCTGTCCACATCTTCTTTGCCCTTTCCTCCCACACTCGCTTCCATTTTGCTTTATTTCCTCCCTCATTACCCCTCCTTCCCCTCCACCGCTTCATTCCGTCCTATCCCGTCCGTCCTTTGTCTGGTCTCTGTCCTCCTCGTCCTCTCTTGTCTTATTCCCGGGACTGAAACCATCACAGACAATTAGCGCCGATGTCGTTTGCGCCAAAGGCCAGAGGAGATGAGGAGAAGTGTGTCTGGGATGCACGATGCGATGAAACAGCGGGGGTCTCCGGGTGCCCTTCTTACCAAATGCCAACATGCTCATTCAATTTCTCCTTTCCCTCTTTCTTCATGCCTTTTGTTTTCATTACTACATCATTACTTGCAGCTTCGTCTCGCTCCTACAGGGTAAATGAGGTATTCAGCTGGATGGAGGTATTCTGCTCATTGTCTTTCTGAGCCTGAGGATCATCTGAGTGTTCGACTAAATGCATCTTTCTCTGAGACAATGCAAGGAACACAACCCACAAACAAAGCTCCTCTACCAACTGCTGTTGGTAAAAACAATACAGTTAAGCCTTGTGCCCTGCTTTTTCAACTATAACACATCTTAATTTATGGATGTTGGGTCTTACCCGCCTGGCCTTGTCCTCCAGCCGCCCAAACACAAAGATGTCTGGGAACAAATGTAGGCCAGGAAAATGGAGGGCTACAGACTACAAAAGGCAGCAGAGGTGGATGGATGAATGGAGGGCAATAAGAGTTTTCTCCTCTCCCGCCTTAAATCACCAACAACCTCGACGCCCTCCCACACCCACATACGTTTGCATACTAATTAGGTCAAACGTCTGCCTCCTTGAAAGACAGAGCGGACGACTGTCTGTCCTTTTGTTTCTCCACCCCTCTTTTATTTCCCACTAAAGCATTAACATGGGTGAATAAATGTCCTTCTTGGGTGTAGCCAGGCATGCTTTGCATACGGGAAAATGAGATAATAGATAACGAACACCACTGTTGTTAGGGATATTGTTTCCCCTCTATATTGAAGTTCATAGATGAAGTAAACCCTGCATATACACAATCACTTTTGATTCATTTGTTTCCTACTTTATCTTCCTATTTGGTGTTTGGGAAGCCACAGGTTCCCTGAATTTAGTTTCTAAGTGGCTCATTTTAACGGCGAACTGTGATGAGTTTCAAAAATGCCTCAAGGTCACTTTAGGGTAGGTTATTATTATTAAGTATGTTTAACACTTATTTTAGAGCACTAAAAATGAAAACTAAAATCTTCTCCCAGTCCTATAATATACTGTGAAGAATGACATACCGCTTTAACACCAAGTTGTCAAGTCTGCATCGGACACATACCACACATCAGCGTTAAAGGGTTGTCTCATATCTCTTGACCCATACTGTCTATCCTCTTGAAAGAGGGTTGATGTAGGATCAGCTAACCATAATGGTGATAACAACCATCTGTTTAAATGATTACCAAACAGGCATACTGAGCATAGGGCCAGGAGTCTGAGGGGCCAGAGTTCAGTCAATGATGTTTGAAGAACACTGTCTTTTAAAATGTATTGTTGCATACATTAGCACATACTAACCTAACAACCAGGCAATGCATTTATATGGAGATAAAAGAAGATATTGTGACCAATGATGCTGTCTAATTTATAATAATAAAATGGGGTTATGAGTTACTGATAACTCATATACCTGGTGGACACACCTTGCACACAACTGAAAACTAGTACAACCTGCAGGTCAGCAACCCACCACAAACCACTGTGATGCATCTCTGGCAACATTCCAGTGGTTGGCAGAGGGAAACCAGGCAAAACCCTGAAAACTTGGTATCACAACTGTGCCACTGTTTATATCAACTCATACTCTTTCCCTCCTACAAGGCCCTCTCTCGATCAGAGCTCCACAGGATCTTCTATGACTGGTTATGACATTTTTTTACTGGTCAATTTACTGGTCAGTAGGCAGTGCTGTCATATAACTTGATCTTGTGTCTTGAACTTAACCTGCTCTGGTGCACATTAGGTTTGCAGAATCAGTTACCATGGCGGTTTACCCTGAAAGAAGTGAAACATTGTTGTTGTCCTGAAAAAACAGGGTTAAATTGCCTTCCTAACCCCAAATCCTACTTTGTTGTACTTGCCTTCAGTCCCATCTCCATGTGCTGCCTGCCTTCCTCTTCTTCCTCTGTTTCCATGTCCACTGGATCTGGCCCCTCCTCCCAGCCTTACCATTGGCTCCTTCAGTCCAATTGGTTGTCCAATTGGTTACACACAGTGTCTATAAACAGGCAAAAGCTCAACCATGTGAAGGTATTTCATGATGATTGTCTTTGGGACAAACGTAGGGGGGGGGGCTGTGGTGTCAAATGCTGAACCGAAGTCATTTCACATTCAAATAAGCTTAGATGGCATAACAGATCGGAAATCTATACAGCCAAAGCAGTATAGAAATGATAAACATTAGCAGGTGATTACAATACAATAAAGGTGTTAGGTAAGATGTGTGGTTGTAATAGTGAACAGTGTTGGGGAGGGTGTTGTGGAAGGTGCGTGTGATCGGTACAGTGTGCTGAGCAGTGAGGAGCAGATGTAATCTTTGACTAGCCACTCAAAGCACTTCATCACCGTAGAGATGAGTGCCAATGGATAGTAGTCATTAAAGTAGGCTTGTTTTGGCTTCCTGGGCACAGGAATGATGGTGGACTTCTTGAAGCACATGGAGCAGTCTTTTTTCTGTTTATTATTATTATTAGTTTCATGTGTTATGATGATTTATTGATTTATTTTTTTATTAGAGGAAT
Source organism: Scortum barcoo (assembly GCA_023238725.1). Taxonomy (NCBI): domain Eukaryota; kingdom Metazoa; phylum Chordata; class Actinopteri; order Centrarchiformes; family Terapontidae; genus Scortum; species Scortum barcoo. Next base: position 26,842,609 of record CM041554.1, read on the forward strand.
AGAAGTTAACCTTTAAATCTGACAACTCACATAATGGAACTACTTTAATCTTAACCAGGGCCTGGAACTGTTTGACCACAAAGTGCATCATTACTGTGAGCTGGTGTCCCTCTGCATGCAGCTAGTGCTCTTTTTTTCCAGCCGGGCCCCTCAGACAGTCTGACTCTGCCACTGGTCTCTCATGTCAGATGTGAATGTCCTCCTTGATCTTTCTCTAGCCATCCACTGACGGCTGGTCAATGACCTTTTCCTCTTCCCAGTGGATGCTATTGGTCTTGTGTTCACAGAGTCTTACAGAGTTGTTGATTCTTTGTGGTACTGCTTGTAATGCTATTGAACTGCTTTGTGTTATACTTAGAGGTGTTTCAAATATTCAGTCAACCCCGATACATTAAATGATGGACCAAAACTAAATATTGCAACCTTCCTGAAGGTAAGATTTATTATCCGCTTGTTTATGGACTGCATGTAGGTGCATCCAACTAATCTGGCAACTGTGTGTATATCAAGCAACAAATTCCTTCTCCTCCCCTTTGCCCTGCCCTTTATAACCGTGACATTTGACGTTATTTTCATTCTTTTAAATTTCAGCAGTGCAGCATTATGGGAAAAAAAATCCATGCTCTCTCTTATCAGCCAGGAAGTTTTTCAACTGACTCAACATCTTGTTCCCTGACTTTTCCAGGGATCAGATTAGGGTGGCTGGAGAGATAACAAGCAGAATTCAATTGACATTAACATACCTCAGCCTCATGTGGGAAAACAGAGAGAGAGGGGAAAAAGAATTCCTTTTAGCCGCATGTCTTCCAGGGGCCCTCTGTTTAATTGCATTATTGTTAACGAAGTGCTGATGCAATTACAAGAAAGAGGCCCTCTTTCTCTTTCTTCTCATGAGAGGCACATTAGTTTCAGCCCTGACTGGGGTCATGAAATCACAGAATGCTCATTCTGCCCCTGCTCCTCTTCCTTCAGACACACTTACCGTCTGTCTGCTTTGACGTTTAGCTTTCCGTGCACCACACTTCACCCTCCATTACTTTCCATCACCCTCCGTCATGTGACATTGTCAGGAAAAAGCAGCTAGGTCTCCTGAATTTGCACGCTTGTGCTGGTGAGTGCAGTGATTATTTGTTTATTTTGGTGTCAGAGGAGCGGCTGCAGCTCTCTGGGGATTTTTATTATCCCACTCACTTCCTGGATTAGAGTGAGTATAATCATACCTAGCATGAATATTCATGAGCTGTGAATCTGAGAGACTGACAGGCAGCAAGACAAGGTAGAAACCTCATATATGGTTGAACTATGTATGGTCAGTGTAATATACTGTACCAAATTGTTGCATGCATAGATAGTAGTTTCTATAATACGAATGATATTAAATGCTCATGTGCAATTTTCTGGTGGATTTTATATCGTTTTCCAATTTCCTATAACCTTAAAAGAAGTTGCGCTCTCAGAATTCAGGGTGACTCGTGGTTCCTACAGTCTCCAAAAGTACAATGTGTGTATAAAAAAAAACAAATTCCTTACAGTAGCTCTATAATAATTGTATAATCATTTTTGGAGGCCAGCAAATATATTGCAGATAGGGGTGCATCATATACTTTGGATGTTTCATCTTTGTTATACAGTAAAGATCTTGACATTCAGTGTTTAAATGCTGCTTTCAGAGCGCCTCCAAAATAAAGGCTCAGTGCAGTGATTCAGTGCCACAACAGAACTGTTGTAACGTTGCAGCTTCAGGGAGAGGGTCATATAGGTTTCTCGGTTCATATTCTTGTTTCCTACTTTTCTCTTTTCCAACAGAAAAGTGAGTGTAGTTATACAGTTCCCACTCAAGGGCAGTCACTAATCCATAACCTCAGGCTAAGATATTATCTCTCCCAAGACATCATATCAAGGAACTGTGTAAAGTCATTGACTTCCAGGCTAATGACTCCTAGTCTAATGATTATTATTATAAGCCATTTGACCAAACGTGTAGTTTCTCATGCATGTTACAAAAGATCATTCTTTCTGCACACATTAAGTTGTTGTGTTTTAACAGATTAAAATCTTGCTTCTGAAGAGATTTAAAGCATGTTAATATGTTTCTTTTCGCCATACTAAAGTGTTAAGACTTTTCCTATGTGATGTGATAATTGTCTATCAGAAATAAGTTTTTTGGGCCTGTGTGTGTCAAGTGATTCTACACTTGACACACACTGAGTTTACTGGTGAGTTGTCAGGGCAAAATAAAACTAAAATTAACCCTCCATCCCTGCAGATATTGCCTAAGAACTTGAGCATGAATAAAACAAAATTACAATTTATTACAGTAATTATCATGTTATGTGGTATGTCCTTTGATTTCCCCCTGCGGCCATATAAATCATATCCACTCCAAGGACAGCCACTAATCTATAACCTCAAGAGTAGATTTTATCCTCTGCAAGATAACATATTGGAGAGCTTAGCAAAGTCATTGACTTCCAAGCTAATGAACTCTGGGCTAATAATGAAACACTACAACTAGTTTCTTCTAAATGCATCAGTGGAATCTCTCTGTGTTTCCTATTCCATCAAACCCACACTCAAAGCTACTCAGTTTTTCTGGCTCTTTCTTAAATCCTGCTCTACAAACATCTACATGGCGGTCCCTTTAACTAAATGTCTTCTTGTGGCTCTCCTGGGAGGCACGGACTTTAAGACACAGGCTCGCTTGCTTTGCAGCCTCAAAACTGGCAGCAAATCCACTAAAACTGCTCTCCCTCACTTTCTCAGAGCTAGATTTACTCTGGTTTGTTCCGGAGATCTCCTAGTCTCTGAGCATGTCTTGAAGGTTTCCAAGCAGGGGGTGTGAGCTAATATTGGCTTGGTGACCTACACAGCTGACAGGATCAACAAACCATGTTCCTTTTTCTGACTTTTTCCAGCTAATCAGCAGCATAACATCAGTATTTTTTCTTAAATTTGAAAAGTAATTAAGACATCATGGCTCACATCCCTGCCCTTCATTAGTTCACTGTGTTAGAGCATGTAATGAGGGCTCAGGATGTCTACAGAGCCTCTCAAGCTGTTCGCTGCTATTTTATACACATATCCTCACAGATTGACATAAATTATGTTTTTATCTCATTATAACCTGCTGCATACTAAGACCTTTTTAACACTCAGGACTCCACTGACACTGTGGAGGACAAATGTCATAATTCATAATTAAAAATAGAAACATAAAGACATCCTACACATTTAGCTAAACAATGTCTGTTAAGGACATTGGAGAAATGTCCATTATTCCATCCACAGAGAAACCAAGTCACAAAAGACCTCCTTACAACTACAGCTTTTTATTTTTCAGCATGACTTTTCATGGTGCAGACTCACCAAAATGTAGTGTTTAGATAATACAGTGATATACATTATAACACATTAGTCCTTTTGTCTTTCGCAGATCCTTAAAACTGAAAACAAAAACAACTCAGCCAGTTGTTTGCAACTAGTTACAGTTTGAGCCAAATCTCTCAAACTGTAACTAGTTGCAAAGTTAACAGGAACAAAATATGTATAAAATATATCAAGTACATAAGTGGGTGATGACCAACTGAACCACTGTCCTACAACAGGTACCAGTATATTACCACTTACATACTCGTGGACTGTGTCCTCTTCCATTTCCTTGCTCGCTATGAAATGAAGTGTGTGTGCCACAAGTCAAGATTTAACCCATGCATTCATAACACTTGACGTTGGAGATGTGGATGTGTCCTCACATAATAATGATTTATGAATCTGAATTCAACCAAAGACAACAGATAATGTTCCCTCTGCTAAAGCTTGAACGAGCTACATTACTGAGCTTGACTCTGGAATGCAGCTTCACATGGGATCATCATCATCATCAGCTCAACATTACTGTGCTCAGCTCCATCAATAGGACGCCATGTGTGTTAACAGGTGCAGGTGGAGACTCACTATAAACAAACCTTGTCTCCCACCAAGGTCTAAAAAGAGGAAATTTGGATGCCCCCCAACCTACCCTTACCCCATCTTGGTTTTCTCATTTACTCCTCTTTTCTTTCTCCACACTTTCTGCTCATGTGGGGCTCTAGTAAACCCCTTATCATCTCAGTATCCCTAATTTTCTTTTTTTGCACTGCACAGCTGTGTGGGAGACACACACACGCCTTCCACACCCCAAGATAAACACAAATTGTCTCATGGGTTTATACAAAGCCGGGGAGGGTTTGCGTGTCAGTGACAGGGGCCTATGTGGGTATTTATATACCTCTTCTATGAGTCACGGCAGGGGAATCACATTAGCTATGGTGCTACTGTCACCATTGGACTCCTCTTCAGGGCCCCCTTTCTCTCTCCACTGCTCCCCTATCTCGCTCTCTCTGTATTTAAAAGTAGCCAGGCCCTTATTTTAATCTGTGGAGGTCCTAGGAGAAGTCATGAATTATTTTAAGTTCCAGATGTCTCTAAATAAGCGTTATGGCATGGCGGAGGGTTAATGGTGTGTCATATCCTGCCAAGGCTAGGCAGCCTGTGTAAGCACTTCAGGGAGCTGTGGGTGGAAGGGGGCTGTTTGGGGACCGGCTGATGATAGCTATGGAGGGGTATTAGCCCACAAGCACTGAGAAATAGCTCAAATGCTGCTGTGGGCTCCATTGCACTGCTGGATGCTCATGGTGTAGAGAGATACAAAGGCTGCTGGCACACTGTCCAAGTAGAGTTTTCGGACGAGTGTTACCAATGCAATTTGATTTAGAGAAACATTTCAAAATTTTGTAAAGTCCTGTAGTTTGCTGTTTTACCCAGAGTCAAAACAAGTTTTATTTCTGTGTGTCAAGTAGAGGGAAACATAGCTCTCTTTAACCTGGTTTAGCTTAATGGGAGGATGAAAATTCAGGAATTTAGTGTTTGCCCCCAAAAAAGCTACTATTGATTTGTATATATACAATATAATATACCTACCCTAACCTCTACCCTACCTAACCGTAACCCCTAACCTTCCTCAAATGCACGTCCATTAAATACACATGAACAGATGGACTAATTCAGTCCTCAGGTCTTCTGACTTGCATATCTTTGCACTGTACGAGGAAATTAGAGAGTTTCTTATGGTTATAATAGCACTTTATTCAGTATGCACAGCCTTTCTAAACCACTTCATTTGGAGGCACTAACAGGGAGCACGCCCAAGATGCTGCTGCACAGGTAAACAGTGCTTGCACAGCTACAGTAAGGTAGGTCAGAGTTGAAGCAAGACCTAGCTGCCTGTTTTTTTTTTACCTTACCTGACCTTATGTTAGCAGTGATACCCCTCTCAGATCAAGGCAGTTTAACCCGGTGAGTTATTGATCAAGTAATACAATAAGAACCAGCAATTTGAGGGAAATTCTTTCTATTCTATTCTCACCACGTATTGGGTAACAACACCAAACTATTGTCCTTTGGGAGTGGACTAAGTTTTTGAAGAGACACTGAACAGTCGAGTGGTAAAATTCTTGTTTTTTTAGTGTTGAAACTGAGTCATTATCCCCATAATGTTTAGCCACAAAGCATTTCAGCCCAGTCTTATGAGGATTTTCCCCAAGTTAGAAGGTGCTAAAAGGAAAAATCAATATTGTCTCTTTCCAAGCATCCCCCCATGACCCCCAACACAACCCAAGTATCACGGCCTGCTTAGCAGAGCTCGCCACACAAATAAAAGCATACACATTTACTCTGGTCATCTAGAGATGAGGGTTTTCTGAGCTGCTGGTCAGTGAGATGCTTCTGCTTTATTATCTGCATGGCTTGGTTCAGTGGACAGCCGGCACACAGACAGCTGCATTCTCTATACCTCCCTCTTCTGAGTCAGAGTCTTCCCTCTGACTCAGCTAACCCCCCCCCCAAACTCTGTTGTCTGTAGATGTGACCCTTTGTGCAGGCAGAAAATGAAACAACACTTCAGTTTATTGACATATTTTTGATTTATTGTATTGTGACTGTCAAAAAGACTCAGTGTTCTAAAATTCAAATTCACCTACTGAAGTAGAGAGCATTTGTATCTGAAGCCCATTTTCCTTCGTCAGCAAACAGCAAGTCTTTTAATAGCTGGTGTGCAAGACCAAAACCTCATAAACTCATAAACTATATAACAAATGGCCCAAGCGGTGGAGATAAAATGTAAACAGCTGTAATAAGAAAAAAAGTTATCTTTGAAATAATATAGGGGATACAATGCATTCCGCTGTGATATAATTTAACAACAGTTAAAAATCTTTCTTTCAGAGTAACATTTTGGGCCCTCTTTGATTTCAGGTCAGGAAACTTAAGGCTGCACTAAATCACTTTTCATATCAGGATTACCGTACAGGATACACACTTTGAGAGAACTGTCACTTTTCATTCTCCCTGCTAAACAAATATGAGCTGCAGAGAGCAAAATGTGGATTTAGTGAGATTATCTCTGAGGATAATCTTGATTTTTAATTGGATAATTTAATAACTGTCAGAAAAAAATATTTTGAGATGCACATGTTTTGATTCTCTTTTGCTGCTTCGCTATGGGTGTCATTAAATCCTTAATTCACTACCTGAGGCTACAGACACGCAAGTACACTTCACACCTCACCTACTTTTTCTGCACATTTCTTTTGTGTAAGTGAGCTAATGGCAACACTATCATGCCTTATGTCTTATCATTCAATGAATTATTTTAAGGGAGCATTTTTGGCCACTCTGGGCACCAAAACAAATTGCAAACACAAAGACATATCGACTCTCTTGCAAACATTTGCTTATTTACACTTCCAGGCTTGTCTGTTGTTTGGTGCTGGGCAGGAAGTGTTCAGTGGAGTTATCAGAGGCTTTTCGCTGATTTCATTTTTTCAATAGTTTCCAGTGTCAAAGCAGCAAGGCTTAAATGGGTAAATATCCATTTTTGCCTTGGTGGGCTGGCACTTGTCTTGTTTCAGTTCTCTTGCTGTGTTTGCTAGTTTACTTGCAAGCGCCAGCCTCGCTCCAGTGTTCTCGCCTCGTTATGACAGCAGAGTTAATGTGGTGGCAAAGTGTAGTTATATGTCATTTTAAAACTAAAAACAGGTAAAGTGTATTTTGTTGTTGTTTTACTCTCTGCAGTCTCTCAGCCCCCACCTTTGCTCCCCACATACTTGAAATACACACAACACTTCCTCCACTACAACATAGTTGCCTTATGGACCACAATCACATGTTAAATCATAAATATTCACCACTGATTAAAAGATAAAAAAATTAATCTCTCCAGTATGCTAACTGCTAATCCTAAACCCTGAGGAGTAAACAAACGTGTGTTCAGCACAGATCAATAAACTCCCTGGAGGCAGACTCAGAGACTGTTACTTTTTCATTTGAGGACATTTAAAGAATAAAATGCCACCAGTGTAATTTGAATTAAGTAGCAATTAACTCATTCAGTAATTCTACAAATCTAAATCATTGACAGAGGGATTGCATTGCAGAAGAATAGGTTTTTTGCTTGTAATTGGCATGAATAATTAGGTTACATTTTCATTAAAGGGTAGACAGTGAGATCATCACAGCAGAAATGGAAGGGAATCATGTGGTGAAGAATTACCATCATGGTAAACACTGGAATAACAATGGTATAAATGAACATGTTTGATGGCTCTTATTGCATGTTGATTGCTCCATAAAAGCTTCAGTTGAGGCATGGACTGCATCAGTCCTCTCTTCTATGTCTGAGCCAGTCTCACGACTATATTATTAACGTCTTCAAAACAGATCATCTCTTGATGTGTGACGTTAGCATTAAATTTTGTATTTAATACTAAATTAAACATTCAAAATATTAAAAATGTACCTAACTGTGTGGTGCAGTTTCTAGGTAAGCTCATCAACTCTAAAAACACAAAGGAACTGTGGTATTATAATGGGTGAGATACTGCAATATCACAACTAAAGGAGTCAATATGTTATGTTATGTTACAAAGTGTTATGTGGTATGTGGTAGTTAAAAGTAATAAAACTACATATTGTTATTTTTATACATGTTGTACAGATCTATCCTTAAATACATACCTTTATCTATTAAACATACTTTTAACAACACATTAAACCCTGTCTAATTCATTCATTTCATTGAATGAACACTCAACTCCCTGTTGTGTTCTGGTGTCATAATATAAAAAATAATCATAAAAAAAAATACATTCTAGTGTTTTTTAAAGCTTATATGGTCATAAGATCTGAGGTATGTAACATCCATCCATCCAACCTCTGTTGCTTATCTGGGGCTAGATTGTGGTAGCAGCAGGGTAAGATGGGCAGTTTAGATACTCATCTCCCCCACAATATTTTTTCACATCCTCCCTCAGAATTCCGAGATGCAAAATTATATTTGCTTATGAATTATAAGCCATAAGAAATACATAATTCCTCCAGTATGTTCGGGGTTTATCCATTAGTTCTCACTAGTTGGACATGACTGGAAACCTCCAAAGGTGAGCATCCAGGAGGTATCTGAATCAGATGCCTAAACCACCTCAACTGACTTTTTTCCTTGTATTATTCATTATCAATGTATTATCACAATTTAGTCAAATAAAATTCTTCAAGAAAAGCCTTGTCAGGCACATGAATAAATTATTTTCATGCCATTCACTTGTGCAGGAATCAGCAGGAGGTACAATTTGAATCTGCCACCTTTGTTACAACTGTCACAGTCCTCGTGGTTAATGGTTAATAATGCACTATGGGGTTACTGCAGCAGTCACATGTGTCGCTATATGTAGCTGTAGTACCAGATGAGGTCAAGATGTTTTGTTCTGTTGTGAGTATACTGTGTCTGTGCATTACTGTTTGTGCTACATGTGAACTGTGTGTGACTCAGCTCTGTGTCTGTGCATGTGTGTGTGTGTGAGATTATTCTCTGAGTTGAGTCATAGGTCATTAAGATGCTTGGCTGGCTTCTATGCTGACAGCCTCATAAATGGATGAAAAACGCTTGTCCTTCACTATGGCTGCCCTCCATCTTGTTACGCACGATGACATGACGTGACACACACACACACACACACACTCTCTCTCTGTCATACACACACACGACAAACTAACAGAGAAAGAAAGAGGACACCACCACTCTACCTTGCCAGTGACAACTGGCAAACAACTTAAAATATACCGAAGAGAAACATCATAGATGACATAGATGGAAGAATAAAGACAGATTTCGGAGTGAGTGAAAGACAGCACCAGAAATTCTTTCAAAGGGTATCCTCTCAAACATGCACTTCATTACAGAGTTGTGTTGTGCAATTTTAAATGTCAGCCTCATTTTGAATAAGAGCCCCGGGCATTTTTTTGTAAGACCTACCTACAAAGAAATAAATGGTAAAATTGTGAAGTTGTCAGCTAAGCTTATATAAAGCTGCTTTCAGTGACTTTTGGCCATGCGAGCTGCATGGCTCTAACAATATCAGTTGGTTTGGTCCAGACTGCAACATCTCGACAAATACTGAAGGGACTGTCATGAAATCACACACACATTCTTCTTTTGAGGATGAATGAATGGTCTGTGAAATGTTATAATTTAACTGGATGAAATAGGATGAACGTCTGTACAGATATTCAAGATCTTCAGAGGATATTTTTCTGTGATCTCCTGACATGTTGCACCTTCATCAGGTCATCATTTCCATATTTTTATGACTACCTACTTGCAGATAGTTTTACCAGTACCAACCACCAGTTAATAATAAGAGGCATGAGGCTGGGTTAAAATGAAGTTAATCTGTGGTGACATTTTTTTGTTTTCACACATGACACCAAGAAAGATTAACAGCCACTAACAACTGCTCTACTTTTCCTGCTGCAGGTAACTGGTTGGAGGATACCAACGACATCACCTACATCATCATCATGACATCACTGAATGTCAGTCACAAATATCAAACATGCAAATAAAATAATAATAATAATAATAATAATAATAATAATAATAATAATAATAATAATAATAAAGTGATTTCTGTTTGACTGTCAAAACCAACTGACCCAGACTGACAGACTTCATCCAACTTGGTCCCATAAGTCATTGCTGGCATCAAATCAAATTATTCAGACAGCTGCAACGTGTGTCTCCACATTTAGTTTTGTTTCAGATTGATGGTGTGTTTATGACTGCATAGCCATAGACTTAAGACACATGTGAGAGTCTAGTCAGTGTTTTGAAATGTTGATGTGGTGCAGCATGCTGGCTGATGCTGGACTCACTGCCAAATTTTAAGGGTAACGCCTGCTACAAATCCAGAATCTCACCCTTTAAACAATCAAATAAATCTTGCTTGAGATCAATCATGCTCTTCAGGCAGACCCCAAATTCAAATAAATTCAATTCTGTAAATAATTTCTCAAACTGCCCCACTTTCTTCTCTGCTCCATTAAATGAGCACGATGAGTGACAAGCAGAAAGTGGAATACAGCCGAAGAGGAGAGACTGGAGAAAAGACTGCAGCCAGATGAGAGACGAAGGCCATGAGAAGACAAGAAAAGCAAACAGACAAAGGAAAGAAATGAGCAAAGTGAGTGATGAATGGTGGGTGTATAGCAGACGAGGAGAGAAAACTCAACAGAAGAAAACCTACAGTAGAGGCGCGACAGAATGACAGGCAAATGAGAGGAGAAGAAAGAGACACAAGGCAGAGAAGAGAGCAATGAAAACGACTGCAGAGAGGAGAAAGAGATGCTTGACTGCTTGCGTCTTTTGTGCCTGGCCCTATGGCCCTTGGGCGGAAGAGATGATGGGCACATGAATCAGAGGCTGTCTGCCTGAAAAATGGCAAAAAAGGGCCTGTTGATTGTCATGAGAGAGAGGAGAAAGAAAGAGACGTACAAAGAAAGACACTATGGAAAGCAAGGGGAGAATAAATATACAGACAACTCAAATGACAAAACAGAAGAGATCAAAAGCATCATCAGACCAAGGAAATTAAAGGAGAGGAGGAGGAAAGGAGAAAGAGGAGGGGTAAAAGAAAAGTAGGAAATTAAAGGAGGAGGGAAGTGAGGAGAGAAAGAGGCGGGGAATGAAGATGTATGTAAGTCCACATATACTCTAGGTTGTTATCTGACACATTTAATATATATCATAATTCAAAAAACAAATTCCTATCCAGTAATGCTATTACCTTATTAAACAGGTGCTCAGTATAAAAAATAATAAACAAAAATAAATACATTTAAACAACCACCTTCTGTCTTATTCCTCCATCCACACATATAGTAATGCTTGGTAAATATTGTACAGAGTATCAGATGAGGAGGTAGAACAGAACATTGTTTGGATGATGTTACCATATAAATGTTCTTTGAAATTTTCATGAGAATAATGGTCTCCTAGATCACACTAAGACTCACATGGTGTAGTGAGTACCACACAAAAGCCCAGACATGCACTATGCCAAAATGCCAGCTCATGTGACTCATTGTTCAGAGCCAGATAAAGAAGAATAGAATAGTTTAGCTATGAGTGACGATTATGCAGAGCTGACCATTCGGAGAGAAACAATCTGTGGTCTGTACCTGCACTTCCACAGCCTCCTCTGCACATCCTGCAAATGTTAATACTGTTTTGCTTGGTTTAAAGACACTTAAATACAGCCATTCATTCTTGAAACAATTCACTGGTCAGAATGACCACCACCAAAAGGCCTTGTTGTGCTCATTCAGACTATTGGTCAAAATGTTGTGCATTTACAGGGTGAGACTTATGTTTAATTAATTAACGAATCATTTGTCCTGACTTCATTTTTGACATTCTTTGTTAGACAGATGACTCTGACAGGAGAGGAACCTCAAGTCAAAATAAATTATTAATACCCCAGGAAAAACTATTAAGTCTGTGAAATCTACATTCAAATATTTAAAGGAGATGTTTTGTTTCATTAAACCTAGGTCTAACTTTTATTTACTTACTTTTGTTTTGAGCATCACTCCTATCAGTAATAAGTTGTACTCAGCAAGATAATTGCTGAGATCTGAACATTTGGCATCACAACAAAGACTGATTAGCTAAATTTATTTGATAAACAAACTAAGATAAAAGTATTTCCCAAACTGTCTATTAGTATATCAGTGGTCTGTAAAGTGTGAAGGGTAGAAGGGTGAATAGACAATCTTGTAACATTACAGGTGTAACTGGCTAGAACTTTGTATGTATGCAGTCTATCCCACTGGTCATCCAAACTAAATGAAAAGATGTCATTGCCTTTTCAAACAACACAGCATGGATTGTAATTTTAGTGGCAACAAACAATTCAGAAAGATTGGTGACATGGTCTGACATGAAGAATTCACAGGAATCGAGGGTCAACAAACCTAGACTGTCAAACCCCTGTCGAGTTCCTATTGATGCCATGCCTCAAAACAGTTACATTTGACCACAGCGATCTTAAAGAACAAGAGCCACTAACCATCACAATTGTAGACATCCGACAAAGAGTCTAAGGTATGAAGAGCTGGACAGCACTGGGCCCAGACATGATCCATACCTACTTGCTAAACTAGAAGAAGAAACTCACTTCAATGCCTTGAAGCACAGTTGAACCAATTGCTGATGGAAAAACCACCCAGTGTGGTTAACTCGAGGGTGGATGGCCCTGATCAAGAAGGACCCCCAGAAGGGTGCAATTCAAATCAGCTACTGGCCAATAACCTGCCTCTGTACAGCATGGAAGCTCCTGTCAGGTATAATGCAGCTAAGGTGAACAGGCCCATGGTCCAGTACATGAGCAGGGCCCAGAGAGGGATTGGTAGCAATACCAGGGGGCCACACACCAGCTTCTGCCTGATAGAGCAGGCACCCAAGACTGCGAAACAAGGCAGACTAACCTGTGCACCACCTGGATAGACTACAAGAAAGCCTATGACTTAGTGCCACACAGGAATGCTTGGAAATGTGCAAAATCATCAAGACACTAAGAGCCTTTGTCAAGAACTCAATGGGACTGGGAAACAACTCTGATGGCAACTCAAAGCTAGTTACCATCAAGTGTGACATATACCAAGGTGATGCACTAGCTCCACTGCTGCTCTGCATAGGCCTGCCCCCCCGCAGCCAGATCATCTCAAAGAGTCTCACACACCTGCTTAAGATCAACTCACTTCTTCACTCAACTATGGATTTTTACAATTTTTATTTGTCTATGTCTGTATTATATTATATGTCACTACCAGCTGAGCAGACAGACCCAGGTAACTGCTGAACACAGTGGGGCGATTAGCACCTGAAGAACAAAATTTTCCTCGAGTGAATATTGATCTTACATTCTTCATGTCACCAGATACACGATTCCAAATGAATGAACATGTTGCCCTGTGATTGCAGGCTGTGTAACTAAGCAACTGTCTGCCAACTTAAAATCTGATGATGTTAAATAAATAAAGATGTAAATGTGATGTTCAGAACTATTTTCCACTGTCCCGAAGCACCCATAATAAATCAGTAATTGTTTAAATCGTGTTTAAATCACGTAATGATAAATGAGGCACTGGGAATGCTTCAGTCACTGCTTAAGACCAGAAGAGATGCAGTTGGAATCTCAAAAAAAAAGCTAACAAGCGAAAAGAACAGTCTCATCTGTCTGATTATCACTCATGTTTCTCACCCTGCTGGACTTGGACAGCATTTCAGCACCTTTTTCTTTTTTAACTCGTAAATAGTTTTACAGACATTTCCAAGTCAGGGTTCACTTGCTGGCTTTTTCCATGTATTTCACCTCACATATCACATTGCCTCCACCAGCAGAAGGAGTTTGCTCAGTTGTTATGAAGATGGTGCATTACAGGTCATGCTTTACCTTGGAAGGTAAGTGGACCTTGACCTGAGACTGTCAAGCTGAAGGTGAGAGAAGAACTTTGATGCTTAGTGTTTAAGCCACCATCACAGGTCAACAGAACCATCTTCATGATAGCTGAGCAGTTTGCTTCCAGCTGAGGATGACCACATGAAAGCTCTGTAAAAAGCCAGTAAGGTGGCCTAAAGTTTGGATTGTTGTGTATGAGTTTTTAATATTGATTATTACTAGATTGGTGCAGACAGTGACAGTGTTTAACTTTAACAGCAGTTTGTCAGGTTAACTTGCTTCTTTGAACTCGTGTACTGTAAATGCTGTGTAAAATTGCACCCTCCAGTTTTTCATTAAATCACACATCTGAATTACAGGATTTCCATGCAGCTTGTTGAATATGTTTTTGACTTCAAATGTGAACTGTGTTGAGTTTCTGACTGAGGAAATTTGGATTTTGGGGGTGGTGGTGGGGTGTTTTAATGAAACAGAGAACACATCTTTTAAATGTCAGAGCCCATAAAGCTCCTCATATCTGGGTCAAAGTGATGAAAACAGAATAAAGAGAGAGCTTTGTCTGTGGAGGCCCCCGTGATTATGTACTGTACGTAAGCTCCCCAGCTCCTTATTCTGACACTAGTGCAAAGTACAAAAACATCAAATTGTCACCAGTGTCGGGAGAGAAGCAATCAGAGCTCCTCACCCCCTCCTCTCACATCAAACACAGAAGAATGTTAAACTCAGGCAGAGAGTCAGTTTCTCCCTCCCCTCTCTCTGCACGTCTCTCACTCTATCCATGTCAGACTAATGTGCTGCTCTGGCCTTGTCCCAACAGTGTCTCAGCGGAACAGCTGGTTTCAATTAGGACCCCCTTTTTGCGCATGTGCACATATACACACACTTGCATGCACACAAACTCAAAGAAAGAGTGGGGCAGCCTTCTTTCTTTGGCTCGCCGCTCTGTTGAAGGAGTAATTGAATCATTTGACCAGAATATTGGTGGTGCAGTGAAGCGTTGGGCGCAGGCTGTGGTCGCCGCTCTGTGTCTTTCCATTAGACTTGGCTGGCCAAGCAGTCGCTCCACCTAATGGAACAGTAATGTGCTGTAATAATGCAATGTGGATATGGAGTATACAGCCATACTAGGCTTTGACTTGTATTTTGACGAATTGGATTTTGACGGATTAAGCCAGTATATTATAGTAATCAGTATTTTCTCTGGAAATTTATTCTCATCAGTGTGGAGGAGACTCTTTAAACAGCATTTAGACCATTGTGTTACGTACAGTTCTTTGGACGTAGGGATTAAATGGGTTTAATGCAAAATTATCTCAATTAACAAATTATATGCAGTATTTTCCATTATCAAACTATGTTTTGTCAGCACTGTAATGCTAGTTTTTATGCAGATGATGGCATTTTGTGGCCACAACACAAAAAAAAGCCATCCTCAGATTACAATGGGCTTTCAATGACCAGACTTTCCTGATTAATTTCAAACTTTTTCTAAACTCTAAAAAGTGTCACAAGATGGTGAACCACTGGTGTTACCAATCTTACCTTAGAGAGATCTAATTAAAATAATTAGGAATTTGGTTAGACAGATTGTCTTACAAAATTCCCACTGAACATCTGAAACAGCATAATGTTCAGAGAACAATATCCACATCTGATCTGGTGGCTAAAGTCAGTGGAAACATAGGAAAAAAAATATTATTTCAATCAGCATCAGTTATCTATCAGACTGAACTTTAATAAAATTAAAATTAAAAAATGAGATCCAACTTTAATGATGCCTGTAGATAAACTGGGTCACTGACTCAATGACTGAAACGAAAAGACAGTATGAGCAATTACATGTCAGCAGTACCTGGTTGAGGGGTGGAAGATGAATGGACAGATGAATGGATGGATGGTAGCATTAATATTTTCAGTAGGTTTGATAGCAGTTCAGCTATCAGCTATTAAGCTGGACTGAATAGATTGCACTGGAGGAAAGGTCAAATCTTCATGCTCTGGGGACTATATACTGTGTCCGCATCAGAAGAGTAGTTTTAAAAGACTGAAGTGTTGGTCAAATTAAATTTTATTTTTTAGGGAGAGAAGCGAGAGGAAATCAGGGAGTCACCGATATGGCCAATACCTGTTGATATGTTGCTCTGGTCCTAAGACAGAGGGATGGACCAGCTCACCTGTGTATTGTATGTGCAAGCCTCAGTATTAAAATACCACACAGAAGATCAAAAGAAATTTCAAGGTCAGGAAATTACCAAACTTTATTACTTTATTCCCTCTTCTATACACCATAATTTGCCTCGACATCCTCCACAGGTCATTAGGAAGCAGGTATAAATATTTTACTCCCTGGCTTTTATTTCTACATTGAAATATCAAACTTACAGTATTAGGCCAATGGATGTGCCGTCCCTGGGCTGATGCCATTTGAATATTTTAGTAGGTTCATGAACGAAGCTTTCTGAAATATAGATGTAGCTTTTCAGATGTGATTCCCCTCCTCAACCTCTCATTTCTTTTCTTTGCTCCAGTTCCTCCGAAAGATGTGACACTAATTGATTTCTTTATTTTTCTTTTGTTCTTGCAACTATTTCTTCCTCCTCCATCTTTCCTCCTACTTTTCTCCTCGTTCAGCCATTTCTTCGTGTCTTTGCCTATTTCGTACCCAATTCTTTCTTTCTATGTCTTTCTAGAGCTGTGTTTTCTGCGATGGATGCGACAACAATTGATTTTTCTTTCTTTCAGCTCTCTCAGTCTTTATTCACTCCTCTCTTTGTCTTTCCTTCCTCCCTACTTGTTCCTCTTCTTGCCTGTAGTGAATGTGCTGATTTCCAGCACTGGAGGAGGTGGCGAAGAGTGCAGATTGAATTGCAGGATGGCTAATAATTGCACTACACTGATTGCAATTTTACATTCAGTTTTCCGGAACAATCAGATTAGGAAGAATGTGTGTGTGTGTGTGTGTGTGTGTGTATTCTTGTGCCTGTGGGCGAATGTGTGTGCATCAGCCTGAGATAGTGCAGATGTCGGCAGAAAACTGCAGATCCGCAGCGGCGATCTCATCTCTGTTATCGGTGTAAAAGGACTGTACAGCAGCTGACTTTGCATAAACAATGAGAGGGGAAAAAAAGAGACATTTTTTCTCTCTCTGCTTCCCAAATCAAATTTAGGGAGAAAAAAAAAACCTTCTTGGACAATGATTAATTTAAATACAGGAGACAGACTATTCCTCATCTTGTTAATGTGGAAGACACGTGGTGATATGTGGGTGTTTGCATATCATAAATCTGCTCCACAGGTGCATGGGAGTACACAGTGGAATAAATCCATGTTGTAAATACATGAGCACAAATGTCAGGAGGATGCTAACGTGAAACTAATGTAAGCAGCTGCAGCTGAGGAGTGCAAATAGGGGTTAGACTAATATGAGTTTGTGAAGGCAGACAGAGAAACAAAGATTTCCATCAAAAATCTGAAATACATGCATACCAGCAAGGGTTTAACTGATTGTTAGATAAATGCCTTAACAAAAATCCAGTTGTTTTGAAGGCAAGATTGGTTGTTCCTCAGCACAATCCAAAAATAACATCAATAGCGACTATACAGAGTTCTGTAAATATTCCTTAATGGGCTGACACTTTTGACCATTGGAAACAGAAAAAAATCAAATGTTGCATGCATTCCAATGAAGGGCATTCCTAAAATGACTGTCCATCTGATTCAGTGCATACTCAGTTGCCCTCAGTAAAGTACACTATGCTGAGAAACCGAGCAGCATGTGCTAAATGGATAATCACAAGACCAAACCATGAGAATGAGCTCCACTACCACAGATGGAAAAACGGGGGGTAAAAGTAAAGCTGCATAAAATGCTACTGCCTTACAGCGATATTAGCTTGAACAATGTTAAATTTTCAACTTATTGTTACCTTCAAATCAAATGTTGAGGAAGTGGTGGTCTTTTTCCTTATGGGACCATTTTTCTGCCTGGAAACTGGAAACATGTCAACCTCCCCATGAGAAAGTATGGTGAGGCAAGAAGCATTAGTGTTCAGCTGACTGTTCATCCACTTTACGCAGAGGTCAAACTGAAAGAAAGCGCTCCTGAGATATCAGTGATAGTTCCATTGCGTGGTAAATACAGTAGGTAGAAGTTGATGCAGGAAGTCGGTCTGTTTTGTTTACTACTTGTCCGATCAACTAACCGCTCATATCTTGTCCCTTTAGACCTTTTTACTGTCAGTCTGTCTAAGCCAGTCAATCTCATTGTTTCCAGATTTCAGCAAGAAATCCACATTGTAATAAAACAGTTTTCCCTTAGCTCCAAGAGTACAGTGAGATTATTTATAGAAATACAAAAATGTGCACAATTCTTACTCAGTTCTTTGTGTCTTTCTAGTCTTTATTGACTTTGGCCGATGTTGACCCAAAAGTATTGGAGAGGTCCAGCCTCAACCCACAACCTGTCTGAATTCAACTGATCTGCATACCCAGCCTTAGTATGTGACTGCAAGAGGATGCAGTGTTTCAGACTGCTGCATGAGGACTGGGACAGCACCTGTGACACCTGGAGGCTTTTTGTTTGGCCTGTAGAATGAGTTTGTGTTTCATATGTAGTTTAATATTTATTTTTCTTTCTCAGTTAACAAGCAAAATAATAGATATTGTCAGATCCAGTCAAAGGAAAACATCTGGAAATCATCATCATGCCATGATAAATCAAACAGCTACACACAGGGCTTACAGATAAGCTATGTCCATGTAAACCTGCTCATCCTAGCTCTTTTCCTCTATCATCTCTATTTTTAACATTGCAACACTATGAATTATGGGTTATTCCCTAAGGCGAAATGGGTAGACTTAGAGAAAGTGTTCATAAAGGGCTCTAAAAGGCTGTGAGAGAGCCCCTGTGTACTTCCCAGTTTCACAGTGGGACACAGCTAAACCTTCACAGAGCTGTCTGGCATCAACATTAAAGTCTGCGATTCCAGGGAGGATGCCGGAATTACGCGCACATGGCAACTAAGGTAGGGTTAAGTTTCGGGAAAGATTGCTGGTGCAGTCAAAAAAACAAACAAACAAAAAAACAACATTTACTGTATCTGTCTGTGACAGGAAGCAAACTCCTACATTAAATTTGGACTTGCTACACACCCATCTGCAGCCCAGCCTCCACCCCTTTACCCTCCACCACTCCACATAAAAGACACTCTGCTTCCTGCATGGGCACTAAACGATGTCACCAGGCGTAAATTATGACCTGCTCAATTGGAGAATGTGAAAGTAATCCTAGGATAATGGTCTGTGATAATCCTAATGCTCATGTGAAAGCACAACATTTATTTGGCAAGCATGTACCTTCAAAAACACAAATTATGAGTTCTCCATGATTCTG
This sequence comes from Scortum barcoo, assembly GCA_023238725.1. Taxonomy (NCBI): domain Eukaryota; kingdom Metazoa; phylum Chordata; class Actinopteri; order Centrarchiformes; family Terapontidae; genus Scortum; species Scortum barcoo. The sequence goes on from CM041554.1 coordinate 26,861,833, forward strand.
GGTTATACTGGGATATGTTTCTAATATTCTGCGTATCTTATCTGTGTATGTGTTGTTGGTAAATAAAAGTGTGTTAGTAAGGTTCAGTTCCCCCACCAACCTCAGGAGCAGCAGTAATTCTCCATTGATTCTCTAACTCTCTGAACTCTCCTGGTGGCATTTGGTGTTTTGATGATGGTGGTGGAGAGCTCTGTCTAACATGTCGCTCCAAAATCTCCCATTGGGTTGAGATTTATATTAATTCTTTTTTTTTACAGTACATTGTACAGTTTGGAGCCTGAGATTGTCAAAATCAAGCCAAAAGCAACACTTGGCTGCCTAAGAAAGTGGCGTCTGTCCAGCAAATAGCATGCAGGTCTGGGAATATTATTAATTCCACTTAATTAAATGGGCTGCAGACTCAGTTTCATATACAGCACAGCCCTGAAATAACACATTGATTATATTATCTGTAAATCCTATCATATCTAAAGATACAGTGGCCCAAACTATGAATCATATGTCCTTTTCCCCTGAAGTTAACCCAAATCATTTAGAAAAGAACATTTAGAAAATACATTTAACTCACTTCAACCACATCCTTCAGTTTTTTTATCTTCAACTGCAGATGGAGTTTTCAAATTCCTTGACCTATATGAAGACCACGAGGCTGTGGTTGAAAGCTCATAAAAATAATTTTGTGTTTTGATGAAATCAAATGCAAAATCCTTCATTGACACATAATAACCCAAACGTGAATCATCCTGTAGTGACTCAAACTGAGGTCAAAGTAATAAAACCTGGATGTTAGTTATAACATTTTATGGACTTTGATTTAATTTCTTTATTCTCTCTCCTCTTGGTTTTCTTCTCGTTCCTCAAACCAACCAGAGATCACTGCTCTTCTCTTCCCCCAAACAGAGGGACTTTGGGGGGGAAGCAAACAGTGAGGAATGTGAGGAATGTGAGCACGACAGTGAGTATATATGCTGCACACAGACACACTCACTCATACACTTAGACAAGCACGTGAGCTGGACGAAGTGAAGGAGGGATGGAGGTCAGGGTCAGTTCAGCAGCAGGTGCTGTGAGCAGCTGGAGAGGAGGCCGGGAACCACGAGGAGGAATACTCAGAGGTTAAAGACTTCTGATGGACCAATACAAGGTGAGGTGATATTGGTCTGTAAGGGGGGGAGGTGACATCTTTGCTCATCCAGACACACAAATGAAAAACCTTTGCTCTTAAGGAAGTTCCTCAAATGTTTAATCTCATTTAATCTGTTCCTTCCAATTAAAAATTATGTTCTTATAAAAAATGTTAAACAAAGTATAGCTTTTTATTTTAGTCCACAATTAAAAAATACAGGAAACTAAATAAGTTGTGCACCCACAGCCTGAATGAAAGCTTCACACCAAAGGGACTGAAGTACTGACAGGTAATTCAATCACTGAACAGTTGTGGTGTCTGTCATCTTTTGTTAGCCTGCCTCTCATCTGCTATGCTGAGGACAGATGGAGGTATTTTCTCCACACAGGAAGGACCAGGCTGCAGCTTGTTGCTCTCTCTGTGGCTGTGGGGAGGCAGTGCTGATTAGCTCTCACTCTGTTTGGGTTCAGAGGAGTGGAGCACAAATTGGAGCAGACCTCTAAAAATAGGATGCATTATTTACCCAACATCCAGGTCTTTGTGTATGTGTGAGCAGGCATGCTCTGCCAGCATCTCACAGCAAGTCATTCATGCACATCACAGCAACACACACACGCACATGTATAGAGATGAATAGAGCATCCATTTCCTGTGAGAAGAAGCCTCAGGGTTGAATATTGCTCTCTTCGTGAATAAATCTTTAATTTCTTGCAGAGGCATTAGATGGCATTAGTGTAGCTTTTGCCTATATGTGTATTCATGTGGGTGCCTCATGCATACATTGCAGCCATGCTGGAGTGTGAGTTTAGTGCAATGGGGCGCATCGGACTAATGCGTCCTCACAAATATTTTTGTCCACAAACTGTATCCTGTGACCGCTGATCATCATATCTGTCCAATCACTTGCCTTCCCTGGCATACTGCCGGCGAGTTGACCTTTGACCTCTGATTGTTGCTTTGACCTCTGGCGGACTGCCTGCATTTGGTGGTGAAAAGGGCATCTGTCATGCTGTCCTCAGCCGCCGTCTGTCTCTTTCACCACGGCCCACACACTCTAATGCTGCAGATTGATCGACCCCCACAGTCCCCCTCACATACAGCCCCAGTGTGTGTGCAGCAGTGGAAAGTTAGCTGGAGGCTCTGACCTCATGTTGCTTTGCGGGCAGAGTGCTCCACAGAGTGCTGCGTGGTGGCCTGGGGTGCTTTGTGCTTTGATATAATTATGAATGGAAGAAACAAACACTGATGGAGCCACTCTCAATAAAATATTTGTTGAGAAATGCCAACTTCATGGGATCATTTTCTGTGAAACTCTGATAAGCAATAATCAAATTTCATCGAAAAAAAAAAACAGCTGCTTTGTTTCTCTGAATCTATTCTTACTGACAAAAAAATCACTCATCCTCTTGCAAGTTCTATAAATCGTTTGATGATGTTTTATTATTATTTATTATGGAAATCCTGAAAAAAAAAGTACTGCCCACACTCTGTGGCTGACAGCAGATCTCTGGGCAGAGCAGTGCACCACTAACAAAGAAATGAATGATTTGAATACAAAAATCAATACGTGCAGCTTTAAACACTAAAACAAAAAAAACTGCTGATGAAAGAAAAAAACATATTTTCCAAGCTCTTATCATGAGTTACTGTGTGTGAATGTTCATTTATCTTTTTCTTTTCTGTCTTTCTCTTTTGTCTTCCTTTGAGATTCATCTTGAACTGGAGGCAACACATATGTATCCAATTAGATGTGATTGAGGGTAACTGTTGATTCTCAGCCATCATTTAAAATCATACTTGATCAAATCTCTCTCAGCTGACCCCAATGATATATTCAGTTTCACCTGGATATTAATCACATTGTGGAAGATAAAGATGCTGTTATGATGGGCTACAGAGCAGACAGACCCAAATGCAGGACAGGACACAGATACTGGATTAAAGGTTTTAATAAAGAAAGTCTTACAAAATAACAAGCTTGGTTTCTTTGGTCTTGATGTGGTTAATAGCACGATCACTGAATACATGGAACACAGAAACAAGAAGCTACAATCTGGGCAGATTGGGGAAACGAATACAGTACATACACATGAGGTAATGGGGAACAGGTGGAAACAATCAGGGCGGGGCAGACAATCACACAGGCAGGGAAACACACAAGGGCAGGAAGTTAAGGGACCTGAAACGAGAGAGGGAAGGTTAGACTTTCAAAATAAAACAGACACGCCAGAACAGGAAACAGAAACATGACAGACATGTAAAACTTAACAGACATGACGAGACATCACAGATGCTCTAATTGCAGTTTCAGAGTCACAACTATACTGGAGTAGTTTGTGTTTAAATTAACCCTGTTCCCTAAGACTTGGATTTATAATCACAATCAGTACTGCAACAGTCAAGAAACATAAAAAATAGAAAAAAAGACAGTGTAAATATGAGTAATATTATATATATTATGTACAATATGTCTGTATTTAGAATGAAAGAGCCATATATTTTGTTGATGAGGCCAGCAGCCGATGGGAAGACACTGTTCAGCAGTGCAGATTACATTTTTTATTTGCAGTACTGCCTACACTGATTGACTGTCTACATGTTATTTACATACATATTGTATTATTATAAATATTAGCAAGAAGTTGTCTGATTAGGCATTAAGCAGAGCAACAGTTGAGTTCATTTTTACTCAAGTCTGTGTCCACCTGATTAATACAAGTAAAAATATTCACTCACTTTTCACTCTGGTGTGGTCTCAACCAACGACACAGTTTTACAACTCTGTTTGCCCAGAGAAAAGACAATATTACACACCCTGGATCTTAAAATGGTCTTATAGTTTTGGTGCTCCTCCAGTCATCGTCTGTTCTGCTTCGACTGTATCCATTTTAGTAGATTCTTAGATGAGGTCTGGGAAAACAAGGTTCTTTTTACAGCCATTATTGGTCTACATGTCCATACTAGCAGTCGTATATAACACAGGATCATTTTTGGAACAAGCTGTTAGTAAAGTTACTAGTGTACTGTGCTCCAAAAATATATCCCTAAAGAACCATGTAAGGGACAAGGGACACATTCCTTTTCCAGTTTCTTCCCCACATCCCGAACAAGAATAGAAACTGGAATGAGCATGCAGGCTGGGGAGTCAACCCATGAATCACATTTCACCCACAACAGTGAATACACAAACACACATAAAAAAGAGGCATGAAACCAGATTTTTTTAAAATACTTATTTATCCAGGGAAAATCAGCTCAGCTTTCATGCTCTTACCAACAACACCCTGTTAGTTCCACATATTCACACACAGGGCTGTCCAGTACAATAAGTCTGAGGATGCAGTGACTTGCTTGTTGAGAGACTGGAGGGTTTGCCAACCCAGATTTTTCCATCTTTTGATCACAAACTCACTACTTTTCCCTTAATATATCATCAGCAACATTAACAACAGTAATAAAGTATCCAGTTATTGCCAAGTGTTTGTCATTAAGTATTAAGTTTCCGGTTTACATCAAGCTTAGTGCTTTACAAATAAATGTTCACAAACAGATAAATTCAATAGTAAAAGACATGATTTAAGTTCAAACCTATAAAATTGAAGCAAGAACCATAAAAGTCACCCATAAAACATTCCATTAAAGCTGTACTTATCCATATTTTCATATAATCGATGGATCAAATGACTGATGTGTATTGTGACAAACTGTTAAGTATGAGGTTTAAATTATGTTTCAGTCTCAGTGCTGTACAGACCAGAGGCAGGAATCATAAAAATAAGACATTAAAGTAAATCATAAAATAAGCCATTAAAGCTGCATTAATCAATATTTTTATATTATCAATCAATCACATTACTCTGTGTAATGTGAAAGGTGACACTCATTGTGAAGAAGCCAAAAAGAAATTTCACCAAGTCTGCAGTTCCCCACAGCTCGACATCACACTGTAGCATTTTTCAGCACAACTTCACTTTTTTACTGTTTGGGTTCAGTCTCACTGTTCTCATCAAAGTGATTTCCAGCAGCAGCTGTATTCAGTGAAAACCCCAACCCAACAAACAGCAGACAGACAAAGTAAATGACGAGCTGGTGAACATAGTGGAGCAGCTGAAGAACCACATATTTTTCTCAGGAGTTTGTTGGAGACCACACCAGAACTAAAAGGGAGTCAATATTAGACTCCAAATGAAGAGTAATGTTGCTCTGTGTCTGCTGGATGTGTACATACGCAACTTTTCCAACGTGTTTGTCACAACTCTATAAGGTGATGATATGTCAGTGTTGTGTTTACAGCTTGTGGCCAAGTGACCCAAAAATTTTACGGGTTGTCATTGGACTACTGATGGTCAAAGAAGTATACAGGGAACCTTTAACTAGATTTCCATAGAGGGTATTGACTACTCCTACAACCAGGTCATTATAGCTGGAATGATCGAGCAAATAAAAACCCTGTGCTGTACAGGAAATGAAGTGTTTTAGAATTCAGGCTTTGTATACATCCTCTGCTCTCCTCTCCTTTCATTGGGAAACAAAAGTGATGGCTCCAGTTTTCTGAATGTTCTCAATGTAACCAGCCCAGCGGCAGTAAAACCACAATGTTAGTAAGCTCTTTTTTTGGCTCAGATCACGAAGTGTCAGATTTGCTTTTGGTCGGGCTTTTGGCTTCAAGTGAAACCTGAATTCTGATGTTGCCTAATTCCGTGCAATGATGCCTGTTTATGTTTCATTCCAAACTCTGTCATGCCATTCTGTGTGAGTGTGTTTGTTTTCTTTCTCTTGTGGTTCTTTTGACGAATGTGAAACCATCCCAAACCTGCATAGACACACACACGCACAGACAGGACGTAGAACATACATGAAGATGGATGGCCAGCACTTGAGACTAATAATATTAAGCTTTTGAGAAGAGCAGCCATGTTAAAGTAAGCCACTCCAACAGACTCCCATTACTGGCAAAGTTGGACAATGGAAACCATTTTTCAGTTTTGGCAGCACATGTGTATTTAAATGAAAACATCATTGTGTTTTAACACTGCAGCGGGGGGAGGAAGCACCACCACAGACTGGAAATGGAATTCTCAAAGCCAAAACTCTCAGCAGCTGGCCAAGTAATTGTGGAGTCAGTGGCACTCATCAAGAACCAAATCACCCCCCTTGCATACATATTAAGTTTAAATATTACTGATGTCACACTTTCCCCTCAGCCACAGACAGTAAGGGATCAGCTGGAGTAGGATGACTTGTCTTATGGGATGCACAGTCAACACATGCAGAATTTTCTCTCCCCCGCTCTTTGTATCACAGAGTGCCATTGGGAGACAGTGCCATGTTTCTGTGCCCGAAGACGCATTACCAGTGTGAGTCTCTGAGACTGGGTCTCCAGAGCAGAGCACTGGCTGTGGCTCTCCAGAATGGCATTTTCCTTACATCATTCAAAACCAATATTTGACTAGCTGCAGTCCCCAAACTCTATGGCACTCCGGTGCCTTTTTGAAAACAGAGAGAGAGAGGCTGCAATTTGAGAGCGGAGTCAGAGCCATTCCCGCTGCAGCCCTCCTCCCTCCTCCTGCTTTTCCTCTTTTCTTCCTCCAAACAGCTTTTTCTTCTTTTATTTTTGTGCAAGTTTTCATGTCTGGTGCACGCGGATCCCTTGGGCTTAGAGTGGTTTTCTGCTGAATGGGGTATAAAAAGCACAAACTTTAAAAACCTCGCTCTCACTCTCCCTATCCTCTCTTTCCTTCTGTGTGTGTATGTGTGTGGGTTTAATGTGAGGTCTGGATCCAGATCTGTGTCTGGAAACGTTCTCTCCAGGATTAAAAAAGAAAAGGAAATGTGCATAGGAGAGGTAGAGGGAAAGATGGAGAGATCAGAGCGGGAGTCGGAGAGAGAATGAAAGACACAACGAAGAAAGAGAGAAATCTGAGACTAGTCAAACCATGGCTGCTCTCACAGAATGATTCCAAACACATGCCCGTGTGCCTGACGGCTCCTCTCTGTATGTTGCCTGTCTGAAGTCGATTCACAGTTCGAGTACATGTGCAAAGATTGCCTCACATACACATGTCTGTTTTTCATCTTTTTCATCTAATTAAAGAAAAGATGAGAACAAACTGTGATTGTCTCTTTGCTGTAATAAATCATACTGTTATCTTATATTTCACACATGCAAAATACAACGTGCAAATAAAATGCACTGCTGTAGGCCAGACTACCCAACAGTATGTGCAGTAGTTTTAAAGCCTCTGTAACATTCAGAAAAGGCTTGTTAACAATGACACCAGCGGCCATAAGGTCAACTGCAGTCAGCGTCACACTGTGGGCAGTCCCTATACGCACGCAAGAACCTCTAAATGAGGACTCAAATTTAAATTTCACTCACTGACAAAGGGTCATTTAACACACTTTTTAAGCATGCAAGATTCCTTTAGGCATGGAGAAATCTTGTGCATATTGAGCAGTTCTTGCACACACTCACAAACCATCATGTCATTTACGGTGGGTTATATGTGTACAAACTGAGCTGCTATTATTTTCAAATAACAATGCTGCAATACTGACTCCATAAAGAGCCCATTCTGTAGCATAATCACTGATCTTATTCTTGATACTTAAAGACATTTTGATAATAATAAATGTGAATATTTCAAAGGTTTCATAGTTATGTGTTGCTAAACGTAAACTGGTGATAGGTTATATGTAAAGCACCAAGTTAGACATGAATGCAATATTTTGTCTTTACACTGTGCTCTGTAAAGCTGGCCTGCCTTTTGAAATGGCAGCTGTGTGTGTTTGGATATGCGATTGAACATCTTCCCATGGTTCAAATATATGACTTGAGATAATACAATTTTCTTTATTGATCCAACATGTTTTATTCTTTTATAGACCGTCATGTGACAGAGTACATGTGCGTGATTACCAGAGGAGGTCTATGGATTTTTAAGGCAGGGGGCTTTTTCACTGTTTAGGCAGTGGGGGTTGGGGGGGGGTATAGGCTGGACGGGGAGCTAGGGGTCTGCTAGTGTCTGGAGAGACAGACAGAGAGAGGGAGAGTATAAAGGATCTCATTGTTTTGAATTCCCTCAAAGGGACTAGGAGAGAGGTGGGGGGGTTGGGTTGGGGGAGGTTTTATGTTTCAAGTGATGTGGAGTGGTCCATTTTGGTTATGGGACACCAGGAGGGTGGAGGTGGTGGGTGGAGGGAGGAGAAAGAGAGAGGAAGAAAGAGGGAAAGAGGCCGTCGTTTCCAGCCTTCAGTTTCCAGAATAAATATTTCCAATTTCTCCTCCTTCTCCTCCCTTTCTCAGACACACACACACACACACACACACACACAGCCCAGCAGCAGGCTATACACAGGAATTCTGCTACTTCATCATGCTTAAATTATCTTCCACCTTCCTTTGTTTCTTTCTGTTCAGCCTGTCCTGTGAGAAAAAAGCCTAGTTGTCCTTGCAGAAATTCAGGCTAGGCATTAACATACAATGATACAGACACTGAAAACATAAAAGAAAATGCAGTTAAAAGTGTAGCAAAAATTTACTGCCATAATCAAGTTATGATTCATGAAGGCATACTGGAGTGGAGAGTGCACATGTGGAAACAAATGCATGAGAACACCTATATTACTTCCAACGTATGTTAACATACTTTGATACACACAGTGTGTTTTGGTGAATAACACTGAACATAAACAGAGCTTTAGTTTGTCTTCAAGAAAACTCTACAGAACACCTTTAAAGTCAGCTGAGGTTCCAGTAGTGCAGACCCCTTAAGCCGAAGTGTCTTGTCTCTTGACATGTGCTACACAAACACAATGAGGCAGAAGTGGCTTCGTGTTTCAGTCTGCTTCCAATCTACGTGCTAAGCGCCTGGACCAACGTGAACTGGACACACACAGACGAAAGTGATAAGAATCTGAGGAACTGATGTTTACGAGTGCCTTTCACAAAAAAGTGTCCTTCCTTTCAAACTTGCTTTGAGCCCAATTAACTGTAATGAATCTACTGCAACAGCCAAAAAGCCTTTGCCTTACAGACATTTTGCCACAATCCATCCACTTAGCAACCACATGGCACAAAGATTTGTCCCAAATATTGGCCATTAATGAATGATTTTGTGTGTGTGCAAGTAATGACTCATTGGCCACATAAAGAACAGACAGCCATGGGAGAATGCACTCCCAACATCTGAAATGCGCCAGTGACACATGTGGTCCGTGTTTGTGTGTGTGTGTGTGTGTTTGCACATGTGTGTTGACTTGCACAAAAAGTGCCTTGAATCGTGTGTCCAGCTGGTAGACTCATACATTCTTTGTGTCACACTGCACACACACACACACACACACACACACACACACACACACAGACTGGACTCACACCTGTGGTATTTGTGTGTGAATCAGATCACCAAGGTCAAGCCTTCCACTCTCCACACACACACACACACACTCCCCTCCTCTGCTTCATGAACCCATGCATTCATAGATCTCATTGTGGGGTAGTAGGGTTGTGTTCGTGGCTCTAATACTGTGTGTGTGTGTGTGGGGAGGGGGGGGTAGAGAGTTAACCATATGTTGCTGGGAACTCCAGACGGCGGGTTAAAAATTGTAAAAAATCAAGATAAATTTTCAAATGGCTAATGTTTTACATCCTGATGTGCAAATGCAAGAAATTTTAAACACAGTTAATAAATGACATAGTAAAAAAAATGCACAGTAAAATTAGTCAAGCATTTTAGGGAGCAAATAGATTTGAGATTCAAGATTCAAGAATTTATTGTCATTACACAACAATTTACATCAGCAATCATTGGTAATGAAATTCTTAAGTCCCAGGCTCTCCTAACAATGCTAAAAGAATATTAACAGCAATAGAGGCTGTCAACAAGAAAAGTAAAAAGATAATTTAGAAAATAAAAATATAAAATAAAAATTAAACATAAATAATAAACTAGAGTAATAAAATAAGTAAAGACCTTAAAATATAAGTTATACAAATAAAATACAAATTGTAAATGTAAACTAGGTATTATCAGTAACTAGGTATTATCAGTTGAATACATGGACATGCACAATTAAAAAAGCACATTAAAATAAATGCAGGAACAACGTTAACATAAATAATATAATAAGTAGCATATACACAAGATTGAAATGACATAAGAACTAAATGCTTTATATCATGTAATGGTATGGGATAATGAGCTCAGTGTCTTCTTCTAATTCAGTTTCTTTTCTCTTATTTTCACTTTCTTATATTAAAAAGCCTATTGCTAAGTTGAATCAAATAATACTACTTCACATTATGGGAAAGATTGTGGTCATGGTTAAATGACACCAACACCAAGAGTTAGTCAGCGACAGGATGTAAACCACAGTCTCTGATGTCAAAGTCACACTCTTTGTTGACTTATCCATCTGTGCCAACATCCTCCCATAGAGGTTTTGTGGTGCCTCAACACTACTTCCACCTTCGCTCATTTTCTTCTTATATGTTGCTGACTCAGTGTGAGACATAAACCTCATCAGGATTGGGACAACATTAGTGGTTTACTGTAATTAGTGTAATTAGTATGTACAGTTTTTTAATAACAAAAATGTGAACTAAAATATCATCAAACAGCAAAGGGGGGCGTGCGTGCATATGTGTGTGCATGCGTGCGTGTGTAACATTTTATCCTAGGGTACATTTTGGTCTGGTGCCCAAGCTTTGTAAGTTGAATAATGTGAGAGGTTGGTTAGTTAAAAGTCAGGCATCATTAAATTTAGCGTGTTTACTCTTTGACAACTGTTGTGTATAATGGTGGTGAGTGAGAGACCCATCACCATCAACTCTCATTACTCTCAGTTTTTCGGGGTTGTGACACCTTGTGAGTTGAGATGCAGTTTGAGCTGATGAACTCTGTGAGGACAGATAGAAATGAAAGAGTGATAAGGGAAGATAGTGATAGAAAGGGAAGAGAGGGAAAACAGGAGAAGAAAGAAGGAGAAAGAGCACGAGAGAGACGGAGCTGCAAGGCTCCAGATGATTCTGATTTTCTCAAGAGGAAGAGTGAGGGAAGTGCTGTCCCTGAATGTGGGAGCATTCCTGTGTGTGTGTGTGTGTGTGTGTGTGTTTGTGTGTGTGTGATGTGGTACAGTGTTATGCCTGTGATGTGGTATGTTTTCATCTTCATATCATCCCGTGTGTGTGTGTGTGAGAGAGAGAGAGATTTTCTGATTTTCTGTAGGAGGCCCTTATGGTACATGTGTGTTATCAGTTGGTAAACTGTGAATTTGAAGATGGCATACTTTTATATTCAAGATCCATGTATTTTATTAAGTAGCTATTCAGTATAGTTTTACAAGAAACTTGAAGAAATGTTCTTCCTGACACAACCTTGTTTTGTGCATGAAGTCAGTTTGGTTCAGAAGTTGCAGCCATTCTAGTATGTGTATTTCATTAATTGGTGGTGGCAACGCGACAAGAAATGAAGCAATGTGCCAGGAAAATCAAGACGAAAACTGTTAGCTGGAAAACATGCATGCCAAAACAATGTGGGTTTTGAAATATTTGAAACATGTTTTTCACAAATGTTTAATAGAAAAAAAATGCTTATTTAGAAAACAAATACCTCATATAAATGTTTGAATCAGAGGAATTTCCTGGAACCTTCTCTGCTTATCAAGTAACACACTGTGGAAAATTTGACAAAAATTTCCCAAAATACATGACTCGCTTTTGCTGATGGTGGTTTCAGAAATGTTAAACCCTGAAATCTACTGAAACACAACTACCTAAAGGTTAGCAAAATTAGCTTTCTTGCATCTTTTGGTTGCTTTGAAAGTGATGAGAGGCACTCATCTGACTCCACATGCTGATTCTGTATTCTTACTAATAATGGATTAAGCCGTTATCAGCCAGTCTTCCATATTACTCCAAACTGTGACTGGTTTCCTGGTTAGCTGGTTTACTACCACCAGTGCTCACTAAAACTGCAAAAAATAACTGGCCCTGTCTTCGTGTGCTCACACTGGGAGGCCTCACTTTCCTTTGCCCTCGTGCTCAGTTTGAAGGAAGTAGGACTCTCAGTGTCTCACACTGGGGGAAACACTGTTTGGGTTAGTCTCTATTTGAAAAGAGTTTCTCATCTCTGTATGGCACTGCGAGGATTAAAAGGAAGTTCGACAATCCATATATTACCTCTGGATTCTTTGGTTGGCCCTAAAGACAGTCAAGGATGCATATTCAGCCATCAGCTCTATCATGAGCTACTATAACATGTTTCTGTTGGGCCCCTGTGCTGCACACTACACCATTAGTTCATAAGGGATGTTATGGATTTAGGATTTTATGATTTAGCCTAATTAGTGAGTGCTCAATCTTTGATAACACAGAAAACTGGCAACACCTTAAAGAAGTTTTACTGATTTTACCATTCGATTTTCTTGATACTTCCTCTTACTTTGAGCGAGAAGGAGAAGGTAAAAAGGAGGTCAGTATTGTTTTTTTTTTCCTGGTGTGATGTAGAGAAAGTAGGGTGATTTCCAAATAGGCTCTGCATCAATATTCATCCCGATAAGTCGCCCACTTTCATCTTTTTACATTTTCAATTCTCGCTCATTTTCCACCACCACCAACCCTCCTCAGTACTTTGTGAGCGTTCTGTATAATATCTTAAAATCCAGGCGATGAGGTGGGTCACAGTGGAATATATACTACTTGAGCTCCCTGTGTATTCTCAAACTGTGAGGTAAAGTTACTTTGCTCCTGGAAAAGAGGGAGAAATATCAACTCTTGGTTTGCCTAAAAACTTTAAACTTCCCACTGCTGAAACCCCCCCTTGATAACGCAGAGGTAAGAAAAATGTTCTCGGTTCACTTATTGACAAAGGTAATGTGTGATCTCCCCCAGGAAGCTCGTAAAATGTTAATGCTAATGGAGGGAAATACAATAATACTGAATTGTGTGTGTCTTACAGGCAGCCTGAATCAGAGTGTGATGGATACAGGCTAATTTGGGGGAAAGTTAGGTGAGAGGTATTCTGCTCCATAAGCTTTAATGGTTCTTGTGATACATCTCTCTTTTCTTTCTCCGTCTAATGTCTGTCTATGCCCTGTGCTGCTCCTCTTTCTCTTGCTCTTAATTAAGGGAGGAGGCTCTCTTAATCTCAGCACACTGCACGCTAATGACCTGCAGGAGGCTTCACCTCCCACAAAGAGCTCAGAGACAGAAAGGCATCGAAGCAGGAGGAGGAGGGCTGAGCTGTGTGTCTGTGGTTGGGCGACGCTGCGCACAACTTATGAGAATCCATGAGTTAGGGTTTAACCAAGTGTGTGTCCCCAGTGGAGGAAGGGCTAAGGGGTCAGAGGTCACCTGTGGCCCTACAAAAGGGACCTGATCTCCCACAAAAAGTCATGTGCCTTGGTGTGGGGGGTGGGAGGAGAAGACTTATTAGCATCAGCTCTCGCCTGCCTTCAAACAATGACGGACTAGCATCTGTACATCCCAACACACTGACACTTATCCCTCAGTGGGGGAAGAGACCACGAAGGAAAGCGCCGGAGGAGGGGGTGTCGAGGACATCTGTAGATATGTAACAGCATGTCGCGGTGCTGAGCAGGGCCTGCTGTCAAGCATCAGCAGATCGGCTGATTTAGGCTGCCGTCCATCTGCATCTCATTGCGGCTTTTCTTTGAGACCAATTGGGAAAAATAACCTCAGAGTGAAGGGCGAGTGCTGCACGTACCAGCAGAGGAACAGGTGCAGAGTGCAGAGCTCAGCCTTTGTCAGGCGGGCTGCGCCTTTGTCTGTATGCCGTGTGCCTCTACACAGAGCGGGATGAAGAGAAACGTGTTTAATCATCAAATTGATTTTCAGATGTGAAATAAATGATGTAGTGGAATTTGTGGAGTTTAATACAGATGATTAGATTTTTTTTTACAACCAGCGTCTTAATTATAAAGGCTCATTCTGTCTAGGTGATTAAAAATCCACTCTTGTTTAAGAAAAGTATGAAAGCTCTGGAAAAATGTAGTTATTTAGTTTTTTTCCAGATTTGAACTGTAAAAAACTAAGTAACAAGTAAGAACAGTAGATAAATAATCTTCTTGTGTTACTTTTTCTGATACGACTGATGGCAAAACTATGAAAATAAGATCCAGCTGAAATGGTGCTTTAACTGGCTTCGAGCTGAGAGCCATCCTACGTTGTTGACTTGGTGCATTGTTCTCTGGCACGGTCAGAGATAAACTGTCCTGAGATGTCATTTCAAAAAGGCTGAGCGAGAGATGACTGGCAGTTCTCTCCAACCACATGTAGATGAATGTTTTTCCTTTGGATTTCCACATTGAAAAAAAATAATCTGCCAATATACCAAAAGTGAGCAATTCATCAGATAAATAAGACATGCAGTTACAGAATTGTGTCATTTTAGACCTACAATTGAAGTTTCAATTCAATCACAACTAAATCTTTTTGTTTTGGGATCGTACTGCTGTGTTGTCTAAGCTAACGTCCAACGACCAGCACACACCACAACTCAACACGACTCAACACACACTCAAGTTTTATTGAGTGAAGCCCATCTGGCAAACCTAGAAAGTTGTTGTTGTTTTTTTGTTCTGTTTATTTACAGCTCAGTACAGCTCAGTGTTAACACATTACACCTACTTACAACATATGCTGTAAATAGGTGTAATGTGTTAACATATTTTATAATTCTGCTAAAAATGAGAGTAATCAGCTAATGAATTAACAGATGTGGTCAGAGGTATTTGACTAAATGAGGTAAACTCTTTCAGAGGCAGACAAGAGAGAGGCTGTGTGTGTGTGTGTGTGTACTTGTTCCTCTTGTTTTCTCACTCATAAATAAAAACATACTGTATAGCTCCTGTGTTTTCTGTCGTCTACAACATCTGCTCCCCCTCAGCATTGTGTCAAGTTAAATCCTCAACTTTGAACTTCGCTTGTTAGATCTACAGTCTAAACTGGCAGTTAGCAAAAAGGACTTTTAGCTCCACATCAAAGACATGAAACAATGTGCCCCTGTTCACTGTGTCTGACACGAGCATTTAGGCATATTTCACAAAGCAACTTTCCTCTGTAGCCTCTGTGAAGTTGCGGATAATGAATGTTGCAGTCCAAGTGAAGTACAGCTACTCTCTCCCTTGTTCTAACTCTGAAAACACCTTATTATAACAGGCCGAAAAGCCAGGCAGTGAGGAAGAGTAGATTAGAAATGAAGGCATCAGACAGGGGGTGCGGGACGTGCAGCGATGGAGGGCATAACTAATGAATAAGGTGTCGTGACTGATGACTGGGGCTTTCTCATGGAAATCAACGCTGGCAAAGTAATTAGGAAGCTCTTTCATTAGCTTAAACACAGCTAGGCAAAGAGATGCTTCTGGTGCATCTCTCTCTCTCTCTCGCTCCAGCCTACCCCACCAGAGAATCCCTCTTGGGAGTAATGGATTTGTTTGTGCCTTAAGTTTTCATTAACAAACCCACTGGGATGAACGGGGAGGAGGAAGAAGAAGAAGAGTGGCAGGGAGGGATCATTAGGGTGTTTTCTGAAAGTTATTTTTATCCCGTGGAAGGCTCTGATTCAAATTAATAGTCAATTAGCCCGACTATTAACATGCATGCTGGAACTCAGTCATGTAGAAGAAGAAGCTCACCAGAAAAATGCTCCTCTGTTGTCTGACATTTCAACTTTTCTTGATGCAAGTAATCTCCCTCTCCTCCTCCTCCCCCCACTTTCTGGCTTTTTTGAATGTATGTATTGAGTTGCTCATGAATAATTCAGTTAGGAGCACGCCACTAAGTGTTTGCGCCTCTTAATGCGAATCGGTGGCTGCTTTTAATGTGTCCCTCCTCATCAACACAAAGGTAGTGGTCCTCGGCCTAGCGCCGGCCCACATTTCAGCCATGCGATTTCACACGGAATTGGAATCTGTACACACACATGACACACAGACACACACACACACACAGACATACACTGCAGGCCCCTGTCGCTGTGCCCTGCGGCTGCCTGTACACTTCCCTCAGTAGCTTGGAGTGGGTCTGTCTGGAGAACATGAGCTCTGTAGATGTCAGGAGACTCTTTAGCTGTCAGAAAATCTTGTTTACTTTTCATTTTTACACCGCGCCACAGCTGCACTCTGGAGCTTTCTCATCCCTGCTACACTTCCAAAAACCTGTACCGCCTGCACTCGCGCTTTTCCCCTGTCTATTTCTCTTAGCGACTCAAACCAACTGCCGGATTTGCCGACTCGAACAAATATACACTTACAGTTGTTTTTACAAGCCCAGCTCTCTCATGTTTTTAGGGAAGAAATGGCTTTTTGCTGGTGTCTGCCTGAGCACGGACCACATGAGACTCACTGATGGAGTTGGTGGAGATTCTCTCAGATTATCTGACTTAGGCCAGAATTTCTTCCAAAAACACGCCTCTAATGGAGGTCAAACAAAGAAGAGGATCACACTGAGGTCATTAGCTAGTTAAATGCCTAAACCTTGAAGGTTCACTGGATGAGGCACATGCCATTTCCTCCACAGGCTTAACCGAGAATTTGTTTAGATAAAGCGCACAGGTCTGAGAATCATTAGGACTGGCCTGGTTATGGGCCGTGTAATAAGTATACCCTTTAGTGCCGCCTTCCCTTGGGCCACCATGATAAACGCAACTGCTGTTTTCACTGTCTGGACCTTTTAATTAAGGTCGTAAAACAAGATCCTGCAGTGATAAGTAAGCACTGGATCGCCTGCAGCTAGCAGTGCTGTAGCTGGTTACTGTAAAAGCCTATGGAGAATGTTGGTGTCTGTGTGGGGTACTGTTGCAGGAAATTATTAACAAAGCTGTTGGTAAGGTAATAGCTAATGATGAAAAACAAATCTGATTACTAGCCCCCACTTTACAGCTGGTCTTGCGTCTAATTGCAATATAACAGCGCTTTTAAAAAATCATTAAAATGGAAAATATGATTGTTATTGCATCAGCTTATTAGTTCCGTTGTAATGAATTTGATGCCTGCTAATTACATTTGTGTATTAAGTAATCCATTTTCTGTTTAATAACCAGCTGATTGCCCCTGCAATGCCACGCTGAAATGAAATATCAACAGTGATGTGGAACTGCACACAAAAGACTAATTAATGCTGGAATTTTAGAGCAAAGACTAAACTGGAGGAAATCAGGTCTCGGACCACCTGAAAATCCAAATCACAACAGAGAGAGAGCATCTAGCCTGATGTCAGAACTGACCCAGGGATCTAGAAGAGTTTCCACGCAAACGGCCCCAAAATTAAGAACACGTGGCGCTTTGGATAGAAAGATTCTACCCCCACACCAAATGGGAAAAGAAAAAGAAAGGCCAGCGCCTGCCTCACATCTGCCAAGACAAACAGAAAAAAAGAAGTGGGGGCTGGTGGATGGCTGCTGATAGTAAATTTTCAGTTTAATGAATGAGCACTCCCGAAAATATGTCACCCATTGGCCCTGCACGTGGTAAACATTCAACTCCATCCACATAGGAGGCCTTTGTTTGCTCCCCTCTCCCCCTCTGACATTCGGGAGATTCAAAAACTCCTAACTCGCTGCTGTCGCCCCCCTATTGTTCTGCTAGCATACGTCACCCACAACTCTCAGACAGTTTGAAAAAAAGGCGAGCCAAATGAATTGACACTTTCCCAGGTTGTGGGCAAATGATTTTAGTGACTCGTGCAGAGCAGGGCACACTCTGGGTCGAGCAAAACCTGGTTAACTTGGAAAGTTTAATGATCAAAACTAAGAGCAAATACTGCTGCTTGAAGAGGTGCTCTGCTACTTTGTTTGTGCTGAGTGGATGAGCAGAGAGAACAGGTTTGAAATAATAAAAGAAATAAGACAAAAAGAAGGTGTTTTCTTAGCATCTGGCAGATACTAGCCTACTGAAGATAAAACGAAAGAGGTCAAAAAAAGAGGGGTGGAGTAAAATGAGTAAAGGCAGGTTGACACAAAAAGGGTGGCATTTGATGGTTTAGAGGACATTACACTATGAAAACAACTGGCTCTGAATCTCCCAGTCCGAAGATATGAAAAGAGGGCGTAGACCAGGAGGGTCCATTGTGCAATTTCAAAAACAAGTGATCACATATCAGGGCAGCATATGCCAGACTTGTGTCTGTCAGAGAGGCGAGCTTTGGCTCTGTCACACCATGAATGCAGGGAAAGGCCCGCTGCAAAAGTGCCTGTGATCATCTTAAACAGGCCTGCACTGTTCGCGCATGAAACTGAGACTATTGCAAGTCTTTTGAAAGGCAGAGGAGTCAATTAGCCTTTGTGGCAGACAAAACCACCCGGCACAGTCCTAACAGACAGATACCTTTGTGGTGTTTGTCAGCACTGCTCTAATTTACAGAGCAGGGTCGATGACAACTTGCTTGCAAAGAGTATCAGCGAGGTGTTCCTGATTTTTGAGGCTCATGAATATTTCATGCATGAAACAACTTCACCAAGAACTTGGTTTAAAATCTGCAACTTCTGAGCTAAGTCTACAAATGTGTCTTTAACTTCCTCTATGGTAATAAAGAGCATTTTATTTTTCTTTTCAGGGCAGCTCATCTCTGCACATCCATTTTTACACCATGTTTCTTTGTGAGAGCAGCTCTTCAAGGCAAAACAGGACATCTAAAAGCTTCTTTTCAAAGCTCGGAGAAAGTCAACAAGGTAAATGGTGACGGCGCACTGCACATACCTAACAAGACAAGGGCCTTGTGTACAGCTCAAAAACCCCGATTACCAAGTAAAGGAGCTCCTTCAGTACTACCCAATGTGAATATAGGGGCTACTGGGGGCAGTTAACAAGACTGCACCAACAGTAGAAGACGGGCTTTATGGACGGGCTGGCAATCCCAGTGAAGACAATCAGAGCTGATCAGAGACAAGAGGAGAGTCAACAAGCTTTTCTGTTTCAGAGAAAGGCTAACAGCATGAGAACAGCTCAGCATGAACACACACTCAACATATGATGTCAACAATGTAGTAATTACATCGTATACTGAATTTACATAAAGGATCTCTCTCTCTCTTCTTTTGTGTAACATAAGTCTGAAGTGTTTTCTCTAACAAAACACAGATTGCTGCACACTAACATTTAGAAACACATTAAAATGATGCTAAGACTGATTGCTAAACAGAAATCAAACAAAAATACAAAAATAGTAATGCAACACTATATATATATATCATGTTGAATGACATCCTCTACTGTTACATTACTGGCTCTTGGCACACTTCTTTGAACTCCCACCTTTTTTCTGTCTCTCATAGTATCTGACTAGTTCAAATACAGATGCAATGCACATACAGCATAAATACATTAAACTCATTTGAAATGCAGGTTTAGCTGTAGAAAGGTCCGATTACAAAATACTTTTAAAAAAATGTTGACGGTGTTAAATATGATAGCTCTTTACACAATAACAGTCCAATAAATCATGTGAGGTTTTTAATAACGATGATGAAAAACAGATGCTTAAAATGACACAGATGAGAATGAATAAAAGTCAAGAATTAAACTCAACTTTCTGTCCAGTCAAACCATGTCACTAACATTTCTAACTTTTTAAGGGTGAAGGGTCAACACCTTGGAAAGTTTACAGTTACTAACAGTAACAGTTTACTGACCATAGCTCAAGCAGCCAGTTTCTTTATGGAGCTGGCTCTGTGCACAAGAGAGCATCTGTCATGCTCAAACGGTAGAGCCATACCAACTCTCAATCACAGTATTCTCTAAATTTATCATTTATGCTTTCCCTTCATTAAACCCAAGGGGCCATGAATAACCATGAAAAAAGGACCAAAAGCATGCAGGAAGAAGTGTCTTTGTGTAGTCATTGTTCCTGTGGATACCTGCAAGTGTGGGCAACATAATATCATGCTGAACTAGCTTCTGCACAGCTCCGGTGACGTTTGATTCTAAGGCACTGACAGTCTCTCTAATTAAAGTGCAACTATTTGCAACAGCGTTTAACAATTACCCATGCAGCGATCCCAAAGACACAAAGATTCAGACTGCATGGTTGCAGATGTGTCACAGTACTGTCTTTCTTTTTGTGCATTTTTGCAGCATCTTCTCTTCACTGTCACAACTTAGGACAACAGTGTCACAAAAAACACTTTTCCTCTGAGAAGGAAAATTTCAGAAAGGTTGGAAATCACTATATGCTGCAGAGGTAAACAATGCAGACTGAGGATGCAGTGAAAAAGTAAAGCTGAGAGATTTCATCACACAATAACTCCTGAAATGTGACCGTTACATGGCCATTCAATGTTACCGTTACTGAAGACAGGATTTGTAGGGTGGGTGTCAGTGTGGAATTTTTCTTTAAAGAAATATGCTTATTCACTTTCTTAATCAGAATGAGATAAGAGGAAGGAATCAATCTCATGTCTCAGCAGAATGTGGAGCAAAGCTGGGATGCACTTAGTTTAGTTTAGCACAAAGACTGGAAGATTCTCTGGTTCTGTCCACAATTCAAAATCCTAAATTTAATCAGATCATAAACAGTAATGTCAAAATGTGCCTAAAGTCTTCCCTGTATGGAGCTCTTTATGCTGAAGCATACAATGGTATTTTTAAACATATACTTCCAACTTTCTATAGTGCGTGTTTTCCCAGTTTGCTGTGGAAGGACAGAGTTCCAGACTTCATCCAACACCTTTGGGATCTAGGATCCTACAAACCTGACTATGCGACAGACCCAACATCAGTTTTGGACTTTACTAATGCTCTTGTGTCTGAATCAGAGGAATTAAGCTAAAAGTCCTGGAATGATGTGTTCAAAACCACTGGTGCAGTGTGGGTGCTTTGTAGGGGGCCTGCAATAGGGGGAATTTTCCTCTCTGTTATTTTGTTACAAGCAGCACATGAGCCATTGATCAGTTGCTGGTACGTCACATTTAAATTTGGGCTTCATGATGTGTCATCTCTGGCAAGGCTCGGTGGGTGGAGGAGCAGATTCTGACTCCCCTCTCTCTGAGCCCAAATCCCTTCCGTCGCGCACGAGCTAACAACATGGTAATGAGATGGTGGCAGATGCTCGCGTGCCTTTACAATCCTCCCGACCCCACGACGCACGCCTAGACTCC
Organism: Scortum barcoo; assembly: GCA_023238725.1. NCBI lineage: Eukaryota > Metazoa > Chordata > Actinopteri > Centrarchiformes > Terapontidae > Scortum > Scortum barcoo. The sequence continues at coordinate 26,883,073 of CM041554.1, forward strand.
CCTGCTGCCTGATGAAGACAGAGAGATGCTCAATATCTACATACATGGATCAGAGCTAATTTATAAGTCGTATTTGAACTAGGCTTCTATTGAATAAATAGCTCTTCTGTATAGTGCTATCTTTGTTCTTAGTGCTTTTTTGTCTTAATATCAGTTGTTTATTACTGTTATTAACAATGGCCAAATTCATATAGACTTTAACTCTTTAATAATATCTGAATTGGAAATGAGAAAAAACCAACAGAGGAATGCAAATGGGGAGGTCATATATATTCCCATGTTCTATCAAAGCGTATGCAAGACACAAACTCCAACACTGCTCCCAGCCTCTACCCCCATCCTGCACTGATTCTCCAGAAGGAGGAGGTGTAAGGGAGGGCCCCCCTCTCCACCTGCTATGCAACCTTTGTCATTACGCTCTCCTGCTTCATTTCAATGACAAAGTTGCTGAGCCCCTCACCCTGCACCCCCCACACTCCTAACAAACTCCTTTCAGTGATTTTATGGTCCCCAAGGGCTGATCTCTGCATCGACACCATCACCCACCAACTCATCCTCCCTCCAACTGGCCATATGAGCTGAGATGACGCAGCAGCCCTTCTGTCTTCAGAGAAACAACATGGCTCTCTCTGGACCTGGACATCGGCATTTGCGATGTGATTGCATCATTATCAGCTTCATCCTCAGATATAAGTTTTATCATTATCAGTGGACAGAAAGTTTCTGACTGAGGTTGTGAAGTTAGTATATCTATCAACATTCAGGTTGTATAAGGCCTCACAATATGAGACACAGTACAGTCCCCTGGTGCAGCTCTGCAGCTACGACTCTATTGGGATTAAAGAAACTTCTTTTCTGAAATCTCTGTAATGTGTCAAACTTTTCTTTTTTTCTTTTGCAGAGGAAATGAGATTTGTGCGCGTTCCCGGCTCTGGTAATGCCATTATGGCACCATCAGCTCCTCACCGGGGGGGTTGTAGTATTATATGTGCAGGGGCACCGGCCCGTGGCTAACGTTGTTATATGTTACGGGACTCTTTCATCCACGGTTTAATCTATTTTAGACATGCCGGGGGACCGTGTCGGCTCCCGTGAGAGACAGCACAGTGTTCGATCTTGCTGCATGTAAAAATTCTCTAAATTAATTTGGAAGCTTAGTGTTAAAAAATATCATCGTGGGAGCAATGTTCAGGACAGTGTTTCCTCTTAGCTGCTGTTTTGATGGCCTGTTTGATACATCACTTTGACCAACAAATACTTACATTCAGTTACCAGTATCTCTCCAGTTTGTCTGCTAAACTGTACACTGTGGCCAGGATTTTAGTTATACTGAGGTCCTGATTCCCCCAACCACACTTTAAAAAGAAAGTCTCTAAAATGTTTTATTTTAGATTTATTGTATATTACTTCGAATATTTCAAATCTCAATGCTGTTTTGACATCCCCCTTTTTCTTTTTTTATCTCTATTGACCAAAAAGCAGTCAAGTGAAAATGACCCACTGTGTGTAATTAGTACATGTAAACTCCCTTCAGTTGCTCAAAACCACACAATCCCACAAGAGAAAATACAACCTGACCTAACTGTTCACAGTGATGGCTATGACCCTGAATGGAGGTCAGTTTTACTCTCTGGGACTTTTAACCAGTAACCAACAGTAACTGAGGATATGCATGACAGGTCTCTCAGTTTCTGACCAACAGCCAAATCAGACAAACAGGTGGATTTGGAATTTACTGGCAACAGAATCACTTGATGGATACTGTGTGTGAGATCACGTCACAGAGAGCAGAGAAAGACACTGGATTGTATTATTAGCAGCCTCCACAACTTCAGTTTAAAGACTAAAGCAATATCACTTGCTGTGTGGTATCTCTCGTGTGATGGACACAGTAAACTAACAACACTAACTGTCCGCAGTCGTTCATAAAAAAATGAAATGAGCGTCTTTAAACTGCACACTGAATGGACACTTTGCCCTTGTTGACTCATCCAGCATCAGTGTGTGTATATATCAGCTCGGGAGCCGATGTCCATGTGTTTGCTCAGAGACAGATGGTGGCGCAGAGAGCCTGTTCCCACAGGGCACACACATAGGAATTTAAAATGCAGATGAAATCCATCACAGAGACGCATCCTCTCAAAGATGCTGGCCCCAGATAATTTGCTCTGTTGAAACCAATCAGCGCGTCGGTTATCAGATATGGCTCGCACTCCAAATGAAGCTTATTGAGAATATACTTTCCGACTGATTTGGGAAAATGGAATCTGGGGAACCTTCAAAAAGGGCTTCTGCTGGCTTACTGGAGTCTGTGACACACTGATGAGGATGTACTATAGAAATGTTAGCTGTGATGTGAACTTGTACACATTTGAAGAGAGGAGAATGGATTAATACATGCCATAAAAAGACTTATCAGCCTCTTTGATCTTTCTGCCCTTATTTGCTCTGCTGAGATATATCAGCAGCTATGACACATCCAAATAAAGTCAGTCTGAAGTGCACCGATTGCCTCTAATTACAACTCAATAATAAACTCATACAAAACTGGTTTAGAAGAGTTTTTCTGCAGCAATATGAGGCGGCTATTAGATTTTATCTGACATGAGCTGGGGCTAATTCTCACTTGGTGCTTCCCAGCCAGGGGGCGGCAGGGTCTGAATAGATGGTAATTGTAGGTTTGGGTTCTCTGAGGCCCGGGCCAGATGGCCTGGTGCTCCTCTCATAAAGCTCTCCTTGCCCAGTTGTTTGCTCTCTGAGCGACACTGAGTTTGCAGGATGGTAATTTGGTCAGATGAGGAGACGTAGGCTTCCATCAGACGTTATTATGCAGCAACAGGAGGGGGAGGAGGTTTGTGAAAAGAACACACGTGGGGGTCAGCTGGCTGAATGGCAAAGCACTCACCAAACCCTCACTGAGTGTGAGAATGGATTTTCTAAGTGTTGCAATTATATGAAAGCTAAAGAAACATCCTGAGACTAATCATTTGTAAAATATCTAAATGTTCTTAATGTTCCATCACTCTGTACAATAATCCTATTGAAGTCATGTGCTGTAAATTGGAAATCTGAGACAGTAGAAAATCTCATGTCTCATGGTCAACTGAGGTTTCAGGAATACACAAAACATTATTTGTTTCAACTGTCTGATAATGATTTCTGATATAAAGTTACACACATCTTGGGAGCCAAATTAACTTATTTTCTTTTCTCAATGGACACAACAAACGGGATTTAGTAGACAAATATAATTTAACTCACAGTAATATTTGGCTTCAGACATGGATAAGGAATAAAGGTTCTCAGTGCTCAGGCAGAGACATGGATGAGGACTCGGTAACAGAATCAATTGCTGGAGAGTGTCGGTGCCAAGTGCGCACAAGGAGCAGGGTTTGGATAAAAGACTTTACAATAAGCCCAAAAACATAAAGTTATGGTGACATTAGTGTAATCGGATGATAAAAATGCTGTAAAGTCGAGGTGAGTTCGATTTTGACCACCACACAGAATCAGTGGTGGATGATATAAGAAGGGACATTTCCGTTTTTGCTGAAAACTGTGCGCCCCCGTCTCACAGCACAGCGCAGTGATTGGCACGTTTCCTTCGCCTTGGCATTAGTCAGCTCCAACTTCGCGTTTTACTCACACATGACAAAGGACCCAAGTTGGCACACGTTGTGAATTGCAGCGGAAACAATGCAAGTCTGCCGCGGGTCAGTGTGCCGTTGTGTTGAAAGTGGCGGAGCCCAAAATAATTCCTCCACGGGCCCATTGTTGTGGCACACTTTTAATACTGGGGAGAGACGGGGGGCTATCATCAATAGTCCCTCCTGTGCTGCTTGAAGGAGACCATTCCAGTGATTTAGGAGCAGAGGGGAGAGGGGAGTGTAGGGGAGGGAATGTTTTTGTGTGAGAAAGAGACGCAGTTTGGGTGCGGGGCGGGCGGGGAGAGAGAGCGGCGACGCACAGGACGCACGCTCCGAGACGCGCGCGCGCATACACACACAGACACACACTGACTCCCTCCTACTCTCGCCCCTCTCTCTCTCACTCGCTCACTCACTCTCACACACAGACCGGGAGAAAGCTGCGCCTTTTCTTCGCCCAGACATTCATCCTCAGTCACCGAGAGGCGCACACACACATGAGGCGACGGGCATATGTCGATACATGTAACAGAGCTGTCTGCAAGGAGAGTTTGCGTCGTTGTGCTCTTCTTCATCCAAAGGAAAGAAAAGTTCACACACACTTTATCTGCGTTTATTTATTTTTGGATACGGTGTGGACTTTTTGCGCACAGTGAGCAGCGGCGGAGGATTTAACATGCCAGACATCTGAGAAGACACCAAGTCTTTCACCCCCGATTTGTTTCCCCCTGTGGAAGTAATCGCCAGTGTACGCGCAGGATTTGGGGCAAAAATGATCCAAACCAAAGGAAGTATATTCTCCTCGGCACTACTCAAACTGCTGCTGTTGTTGGCGTTTACGCACGGCGCCACCGGTAAGACTTTGAAATATAAAGTTTATGAGGAGCAGAAAGTGGGCACGGTTATTGCACGGTTAAAGGAGGATGTGGCCGGGGTTTTATCCAAACTACCCAGCTCTGTGACCTTTCGGTTCCGCGCTATGCAACGAGGGAGCACGCCGTTCCTCTCGGTCCGGGAGGAGGACGGAGAGATCAGTATCGGCACCAAAATCGACCGAGAGAAGCTTTGTGAGAAAAACTTGAACTGCTCGATTGAATTCGACGTGGTCACGCTCCCGACCGAGTACCTGCAGCTGTTCCATGTAGAGGTCGAAGTGCTGGACATCAACGACAACTCCCCGCACTTCTCCCGCGCCATCGTCCCCATCGAGATCTCCGAGAGCGCATCCGTGGGGACGCGCATCCCGCTGGACGGCGCCGTGGATGCGGACGTCGGGGAGAACTCCCTGCACACCTACTCCCTGACACCCAATAACTTCTTTAAGATCGACGTGAGGACCAGGACGGACGGGGCCAAGTACGCGGAGCTGGTGGTGATGCGGGAGCTGGACCGGGAGGTGCAGTCCAGCTACCAGCTGCAGCTCACGGCCTCGGATAACGGCGTGCCCCCAAAGTCTGGCTCCACTTTGCTCAAGATCAGCATCTCTGATTCCAACGACAACAGCCCAGCCTTTGATGAACAAGCTTATGTCATCAATTTGCTGGAAAACTCTCCCCTTGGGACTCTAATTATTGATTTAAACGCCACAGATCCAGATGAGGGCACTAATGGGAAAATAGTTTACTCCTTCAGCAGTCATGTCTCGCCAAAGATCTTGGAAATATTTAAGATAAACCCAGAAAATGGCCACATTACTCTTATTAAAAAAGTGGACTATGAGACGGCTGCTTCCTATGAGCTGGATGTTCAGGCTCAGGACATGGGCCCTAATTCCATTCCTGGACTCTGCAAAATTGTGGTGAAAGTGGTGGACGTGAATGACAACAAACCAGAGATAAACATCAACCTGATGACCCCGGGCAAAGAGGAGGTGGCATACATTTCAGAGGGAGCCCCTGTGGACACCTTCATAGCTCTGGTGCGTGTTGATGACAGTGACGCTGGGCTCAACGGTGAGGTGGTGTGTAGGCTGCACGGCCACGGCCACTTCAGACTGCAGAAGACCCATGAGAAGAACTACATGATCCTCACCAACGTCTCACTGGACAGAGAGAAGAGGTCAGAGTACAGTCTGACGGTCATAGCTGAGGACAGGGGCTCCCCTAGCCTCTCCACCATTAAGCACTTCACCGTTCAGGTACTGGATGAAAACGACAATCCTCCATCTTTTGAGAAGAGCCGCTACGAGGTATTTAAATCAGAGAACAACTCTCCTGGAGCCTACCTGATGACCGTGGTGGCCTCAGATCCAGACCTAGGCACCAATGGCCAGGTCACCTACACCATCATAGATGCTCTGGTGCAGGGGAGCCCCATCTCCACCTACGTCACCATTGACCCCTCTAATGGCGCCATCTACGCCTTACGCAGCTTTGACCACGAAGACGTCAGCCGGATCGCTTTCACTGTTCAGGCACGTGACGGGGGAAACCCTGCACTATCAACTAACACCACTGTCCTACTGACTGTTTTGGATGAAAATGACAACCCGCCCATCATCCACTCCCCCTCCCTCCGGAATTACACTGCTGAGCTGCCAGTGTGGAAGTATGCATCACCGGGTCAGCTGATCACTACACTCAAAGTTACAGACCGTGACGCCGGTGCCAATGGAGAGGTCAGCTGTGCTATCGTTGGGGGCAACGAGGATGGGCTGTTCGTGATGGACGCTCGGCGGTGTGAGCTCAGGACTAATGCCAGCCTGGAGCAGGCCCCACGGGATGTGATGGAGATCAGGGTGGAAGTGCAGGACAGGGGCACCAGTCGGCTGTCCACAGGTGCCGTCCTCAGACTCTCCCTGCAGGAGAACATGGACATCCTCCCCCCTCTCTACCCCACCGGCTCCAGCCAGGCCCCACTTGATCTCTCCCTCATAGTTATCATCTCTCTGGGTGCCGTTTGTGCTCTGCTGCTCATTGTCATGGTGATGTTTGCCACCGCTCGCTGCAACCGTGAGAAGAAAGACCCCAGACACAACTACAACTGCCGCGTGGCTGAGAACAGCTACCAGAACCATCCCAAGAAACCCGCCAGACAGATCCACAAGGCCGACATCACCCTGGTCCCGACTGTCAACGGAACTCTGCCTGTCCGGGCCCACCCACGCTCCCCCTCAGCCTCCCCTACACCTGAGAGGGGCACCATGGGGAGCAGGCAGAGCCATCATAGCCGCCAGTCCCTCAACAGCCTAGTCACCATTTCCTCCAATCATATGCCAGAGAACTTTGCCTTGGAGCTGGCCCACGCCACACCTCCTGTAGAGGTAAGACAATGAGATTTTCTTTAAACCCAGATGCTCAGTAATGACAGCTGTTTGTGCTAAAAATAGTGTAAGCATACAGCTTTGTTTGTTTAAAGAATTTATCAAGTCTCTGTTAAGACTGAAGGATAAACCAAGTGTAATATTTTTGCCCTAAATCCTATATGCACATTGTTTAGTCTTATATTCAGTATTTGTTCTGAATTTATCCCTTGCTCTCATATTCTGTTACCTCTAGCCCTTCGTATCATGTTTTTGTTGACCATCACATTCAGGAAAAATCACAAAGTCATGCCACCCCTACCCCTTCCCCACAATGCCTCCCCACCCAACATTGTCTTGTGGCCTTGCTTGTTTGACTCCATTCATTTTTCCCTCTTCATTTTTCCTTTTATTTTTGTCTTTTTCTTTCTTTTTTGTCTTTTTTATGTTTCTCTTGGGATTGTAGCAAGTCTCACAGCTTCTGTCCATGCTCCATCAGGGCCAGTACCAGCCACGACCAAGCTTTAGAGGCAACAAATACACCAGGAGCTACAGGTAATACACATGCAGGATGATGCTTGTAAAGCCTTAATTGTCAGGCATTGTCAGAAGTAAGGTCAAACTTTAGAGATATTCCTTTTGTACACTTCTAAAATATCACAGTAAAATATTCCCACGTCATCTTGTCTGTTGTCAGTACTTTCACATAGTCTCTTATATCCATATCCAGTAGCTTTTTGGTTTAGAGTCAAACTGTATGCTCAGTAACTGCAAATTTACATAATGTTATGTAAAACCCCTTCTGCAGAGCACTCTCTGTGCACCTTATTATCCACCAGTAGCATGGCAATCCCTTAACCTTTTGGCAATATTATTATCAATGATTAGCCAGTCTGCTATGATAAATGTATCAAATCTGTCTGCCTCTCTTTGCAGATATGCCCTGAATGAGATGGATAAGTTCAGTCTGAAGGACAGCGGTCGTGGAGACAGTGAGGCTGGCGACAGCGACTACGAGCCTGGCAGGGAGTCACCCATGGATAGGCTCCTTGGTGAGGGCTTTACTGAGATATATGCCCCTGATGGCCAGCACAGACCGCATGCAGGTACACCCCTGGCCCCCCATCCAACGCACCCCACAACCCTCCCTTCATGTTCCATCTTTCCCCTCCTGTATCCGCAGCATCTTATCCTAAATCCAAGTGAAAGCCCACATTGCATTAATTCCATAAATCCTTATGTTGCACTGAAGGTTTCAGAAAAAAACATGTACTAAATTTCAAAGAAAAGATGTAATGGCTGCAACTAACAATTATTTTCATTACTGATTAATCTTCAAAATGCTTAATAAATAAATAATTAATGCATTACTTGAAAATGTCCAGATACCAAGGAGACATCTCTAAAACACTTGAAGAGTGTCAAACCCAAACATATTTAGGTTAGGAATCATGTAAGATGGAAAAAGCTTGACATTTTAGAGGCTGGAACCAGCAAATATTTAATTGAATTGTTGCCAATTAATTTTCTGTCAATTGACACACCAAGTAATCAACTAAATGTTCAGCTTTCATTCAGGTTAACAGTTGATAGGACATATCTCTTCAGTGTTAATAATTAATCTATCCATGTCACTACATGATCAATAAACACAGGTCATCATCTTTGGTCAATTTATTTCTTGAAACCTACAATATTAGCCATATTGTAAGAAGTCACCATATTATAACTTTAGCAGTTGAGTCACAAAAAGACATTAATTTTGGAAGATACACACTTGTTATCACTCAGACTGCTGAACCCTCACATTACGTACAGCCAAACTTACACAGAACTATGGCTGTGGATTTAGTCCCCCATCACTTACAGTAGAGTTGACTTAGGAAGTGATCACTTCAGGGAAGTGATTATTTGTAATGTAATTAAGACAAATTAGGAAAAATCTGAACCTATCTTTTCATTTCTGGATGTCATACGCAAATCCACATGACCGAGTGAAAGATCTCTTGGGATCATGAGAATTTAGTGACTTCAAAAACGGGCCATAACAGGTTGAAAAACCCTGGGTTAAAACAGCGCCACACCTTTCTCTAGTCATCTGCTTCCCATTAGTGCAACATAGTTTTTACCATTCCAGCATGTCTTTTTTGTTCTGCATTACCAGCGGATGCATGTACATTAGCCTTGGAGGTTTGCAAATGACACTGTATGCACAGTTCTCAACTACCAAGATTCACCTCACTGTCACTAAGTTCTTAAGATATCTCTGAGATAACTCAACTGATCCTCCCTTTCAGCCACCCATCCCTTCTCCCCACTGTCACACTGCATGGAGTTTCCCTCCTCTCCACAGTTGAGTTAACAAGGAAGAACTATGAACACTCGCTGAACATTGATTAACCCTACTGACTTCTAAATATTTGGCTCACCTGGCATCAAATATCTGGCAGTTTTTTACAAAGTAGTTGAGCTGGAAACACTCGGTCACACACTCTAAAAATCCTCCGTCTCTCAGCCTGTCTGAGCGAACGTCACGCAGGTTGCAAGCTGCAAGCTTCTTTTATCACGCTATCCCTCTCCTCCCAGAGCTCCCACTTCTTTCCAGCCAGCTTCCCACACAGCCATCACTCCACGCTGCATTTGAGCTACATCCCAATTAAAGTCGACCTAGACGGGCAGACAATCTCATCACTAACACCCCCCCCCCCCACCCCCCCTACATAGCATTGTGGAGGTGCTCTGCTCGTTAGTCACTCTCCTTTTCCCCACCTTCAAGCCTTCACTTTCAGCCATCCAAACTAAAACCGTTGTGCTCCTCTGATGAAAAGGAGGCATTTAATTGCCATGTGACGAATAGTTGCTATGGAGTCCGCACTGAGTTGCGCTCATGATTAAGCCCTGAAGAGCATAATTACGTTTCAAAGCTCACCTTTCTCCCTCTGTATGTTCACCCCGCCTCCCACCCCCGTGTCCACTGCAGCATGGATGATTTCGAGCTGCATTTAGTCGGTGCCCTGTCATTATGGCTGGATATGGTAGCTCTCCTCATTCCCTGCGATTTAGAAACTCTTTGTTTGTTGCTTGTCTAGATTCAGAAAATTTTATACATTTTTTACAGAACCCCTTATGAAAAAGTAAAATTCTATAAAACAGGAGAATTTAAAAATAACTTTTGGGAGTGACTCTGTGCTCCTTGTTTGGATTTTTTTTGTTTTTTAAAAGAATAGCGAGACCTTTTAGAAAATTCACTTATTGGCATTTTGTCTGAGACTGAGCTAACACAATCGATACTACTCCCATGCCTGTGTGTTGGGTACAGAGAGTCGGGACATGGTTAGCCTAGTTCGACATAAAGACAGGAAACAGCTAGCTTGTGTGTGTCCAAAGAACACTTCTAAATCTCACTAATTGATATGGTGTATCTCATTTTTTAATAAACAGTAATGTCAGAATGATGACCTATGGAAGTTACCTGCTGGAATTGTTTCTTGGTGACCAGCAGAGTGCAGTAGATGCTCGGGGTCTTGCCATTGTCACAGTGAGATGCTGCATATTAACACAGAGACATGAGATTAATACCAATCTTTTCATCTCAACCCTCATCTTTCTTTTACAAATCTGAGGTTTTGGACTCTTTGTAGCAGGTCTAGGACCCTCCTATCCACAGACACTAATATATCGAAGGTCACAGCCCTGAGCCTTTGTCCATGATAAGATTAGTTAAACATTTAACCTGAGTTAACCTGACCCCATTCTTTTTGCTCAATGAGTGAACTGTGTTGTCACATGCAGGCAGGAGTGAGTGAAGGCCCGTAGTGTACATCAAGGCTACTTCTTATTTTCCCACACAAACTGCTCATTTGACTCATTTCTCAGGAAAATGTCACAATGTTAATGTCAGCTTGGGAGTGGAGACAAAATTATAAGTGGCCCCAAGCCTGTGTTACAAACTGAGTAGTGTGCAAGAACTGGAATAGTAAATGGTTGGGATGTCCCTTTAAATATGTCCCCATGTTGTAGTCCTCAGTTTAGTCTAAATCTCAGTGCCAACTCTCCTTGTCTTTCCCTCTGCTCAGTGGATAACAGCACCCTCCCGCTGCTTCTTACAGGGGATACAAAGTAGTATTTGTTTTGTGATAAAATTTGATAAAAGAAAAGCTCTCAAGTAAACAAACACATTATTGGCAGTGGGCCACACAGTCTAGAGTCCTTAATAAAACTAGTCTGATTATTTATTGGCAAGTAAATCAGTCAGTAAGTCAGCTGAATTTGGCATTACAGTCTGTCAAACAGGCAGGCTTTCAGTTAATGTTTGCCTGAAGCATTCTTTTTTAATTTTTACACACAAATCAGTTGGGTTAAATCTTTCATTTTTACCCTTTCATCAGCAGCGCGCCCAATCTGCTGCGGCCCCTGCACTGTTTTTTCCCTGCACCCAAATGCACTTTTCATCTGCTCTAAGATGTATTATAAATGTTCCTTTCATGTTAATGAGGGGATAATGAAGTCCCTCAATAGCACGACTGAAAAGCGCCGCACTCCTTTAATGAAGGCTTTAAGTTGGCATATTTGATTTGTCTAATTTATTCCTCAGAGATTTTCTATTTGAAGATTTAATATTGAAAAGAGCGACTTGAAAGGGAAAAATGCAGGGTTTTTAGAGCAGGAGTTATTTTGAATGGGTAATAGGCATTGATTGGCCTTCCTCAATTGTCTCTCCATGGTAAATACATTGGAAGGTACTGTAGCAAGCAGTGCTCCTGCAGAGAGCCTTTCAGACTAATTAGGGCAGATTTCCACTGTCTTTCCAGAGAACGTGCAGCATAAACACCTGAGGAGAGGTAGACAGATATTAGCTGGATAGAAAAAGACACCTTTACAGCTCTTTGATTTTGTGGTCAAATTTATGGTTTAAATGAAATGAAAAAAATGTACATGCACTTAAAATAATGTGATGTCTTTTAGATATACATGATAACATTGATAAGTATGATATATTTAAAGTCTCAGCTTTTAAAGAAAAAAATAATCAAATATGAAGATCCATCCGTTTTCACTGGATGTGATAGACTAACGAATAATTGACAAACCAATCCATTATGAAAAGAATGGTTAGTTGCAGCCCTAAAAGTAAATGCTTTCATTTTTTTTTTTTACTTTGATAGGGTGGGTATAGTTGTCAGTTTTTTGACACTAGTATCAATGGGGCAGAAACAAAGAACTACCTGATTAAAATAGTCTTCTGTTAGAATAAATTTGATCCAAGGAACCATTTGATCAAATAATCACTAAAGATAATTAGTAAAAGTATCAGATCAGTATTGGTATCAGAAAAGAATCAACATTTGATGCCTAGCTCTATCCATGTCTGACTACAGTGAGCACATGTGCAGCTGAGTCTTCCTGATTACTTACGAGTGTTTCTGTCTGTCTTCACAGCTATGAGGCTCTGCACAGAGGAGTGTCGTGTCCTGGGTCACTCAGATCAGTGCTGGATGCCCCCCCTGGCCTCCCCAGCCTCGTCCTCCTCTGACTACCGCAGCAACCTCTACATCCCTGGTGAAGAAGCCCGCCAAGCCACCGACCTCTCCCAGGAAAAAACCCCACAGCCCTGCACTGACACCGGCCCCACCCGGAACCAGAGCTTCTCTACCTTCGGCAAGGACATGGGTGGTGAGGACGGTGGGGAGGAGGAGGGGGGAGAGGCAGGGGCTCGGGAGACCAGAGATGAAGACCTGTGTGGGACCACATCACTGCTGTCAGAGATGAGCAGTGTGTTCCAGCGGTTGCTGCCCCAGGGTCTGGACTCATATGTTCAGGTCAATGAGAACCATAAGGGGACCAGCCTGAGTGGAGTGGGTGTCCCCATGACCGGATCTTTAGATCGCAGGAGGGGCCATCTTCCCGGAAAGGCCAACCCCTCTGTCCACCAGCAGGGCGTGGCGGCCTGGGCAGCCAACACCCACTTCCAGAACCCGGGAAGCAGCATCGGCCCATCTGGCCACCACCAGGCTGGCAGCTACCACACCTTGAAACCTAGCACCAAGCTCAGCTCCCAGAGCAGCAACCATAAGGGCTCACAGGTGCCCAAAAACAGTCCCCAGAACAGCAGCCACGCCTCCAAAACCCACAACAGCCCCATGCTCACGGCACTGGTCAGTCCCACTATGGTGCAGCCTTCCCCGGCCCCGGTGCCAGTTCCGGTGCCTCTGCCTGGGCCCTCCTCCAAATGGCTTCCAGCCATGGAGGAGATCCCCGAGAACTATGAGGAGGATGATTTTGACTCAGTGCTCAGCCACCTTCAGGGCAAACGCAGTGACAGCCGACATGAGCTGGTAGATGCCAGTGAGCTGGTGGCCGAAATCAACAAACTCTTGCAGGATGTCCGGCAGAGCTAGACTTCCTGTTTCTTCTTATTTATTCACCACCCACTGAGTGCTCCCTTACTTCAAAATAAAAGTGAGGGACAGTGGGTGGCAAAAAGACAGAAAAAAACTGAAATAGAAACAAAGACAAAAAACAAGACCTGCAATTGTCGTTAAAGTTGCATTTCTAATGTATTAATTGTGTTTTGTGAATGCTAAATATCCCAAAAAATGTTTGTAATTGCTGGTTTGGTACACAATGTACACTATGTGACTGTATTTATCTTTGTATTTTAAAAATACATTTGTATACTTATATTTATAAAAAATAGTGTATATAAACTTAATCAGAAGTCTATTTTTATATTTTGAAAGCATGTTGAGTACAAAAACATTGAATCAAGACTTTGACATGCGATCGACATTCTGCATATTTAAACTGTCTTTCGTATTGTGATTCTTTTTTATTTGTCACTATGATATGTATACATGAATATGAATATTAATTAATTATTGGACACTTGTCTTTGTGGATTATTGTGGGGAATGGGATGGTACACAAATAAAATTGATGATACACAAATTCAGGTGTCTGTGGTACATGTTTTACATGTATGTTTTGTTGTGGTTGTGTGAGGCTATATAGTGTTCTATGTATTTTATGCTTTTTATGAATATGAGAGAATCAAACTGTGGAGGGGATGGCACAGATTGGGCAACCAGTTTAAGTTTTATATCCCAACTGGAAGTCAACTGAAGGTTAGAAGAGTTGTCATAACCTTAAAGACAGGTAAAACATTTAGAAATAAATCTCACCAGGTCCTCTCAGAGGCTGCGTATGCACTACATAGTGCGTCCTTTAGAGATACTGTCAGGGAGCTGTAGATGCTTCTGAACAGCTCCAACAGCTTGCTCTGGTGTTGTGACTGGTTTGACAACCACTGCGCACAACATATCAGGTCAAATTCCATGTAAAAGCTTATATACATATCAGCATTTCTAACAAAATTTCACTGCAATACCAGTAAAGAATTCATTAACTTCTTTCTTCGATCAACAGAAACTGAATCCACTTTTGATGCTTATTACACATCTTAGAACATTATCTTGGGTTGTGGGATTTGTAATAGGCAATGCATTTTTTTCACATTGTACAGACTAAACAACATGTTGATTAATAGAACAAATAACATATTTCTAGAAATTCTCGAGAGTCATCAGCTGCAGCCCTGCTCTTGTTTACTGAAAATGACCTGCCGCACATTGTGATCTCTGAATTCATAAAGCTTAAAAAGACTTTAAAGTCTGTGAAAACACTGTGGATAAACAGCACAAACAGGTTTACCCTTCACTAAACCCATCATGGGTCTTCATCTTCACGTCAGCAAATTTGTGTTCTTGTCAGTGTGTGACACACTCCTGCTCATTTAGGAAATCTTTGAAGCATTACCACAAACACTAAATGACTTGATCCAGCCAGGATTGTTGTCTCAGCCAGGAAAAAACACAGAGCCGCTCTGTGTTCCATCAGCAATCTCAGAGCCACTTGAATTCACAGAACAAAAAGATCAAACTTGGACGTGTGGTGGCTGATGCGAGAAATGTGCTGTGGAAGCAGATGGAAATATCTGCTGTGAAGAGACACGGAGAGGTGTTGAGAGTTTCATGGAGGGGTTTGGATTCAATGGAAACACCTCCCCTCACTGCTGCCTTAACAGCTAGATAATGGGTGACACCTAGAGGTTCACCATGTGCACTGTAAACCAATGACTCCCAGCACCCAGCCCTCACCAACACATTACTACTACTACTAGCAGCAAGCACAGAGCCCTGACATGGAGCCAGAGAGGAGGGAGAGCAGACAACCAAACAGAGCCCCCTAGAGGAGGAAACACCACTCTGCAGCTTTCAGGAAACAGCAGGATGAGTCCTGCAGGGAAAATCAAGCACACACTCACTGCTAAGGATCAATAAACCCAGAACATTACTGTCCATCACAGGGGGTCAGAATCACAAAGTGTTATAAATTAAATCAAAACAGATTAGAATAGAACAAATTAAACATTACTGTGCCACCAGGACAGGAAGTATACAGGAAACACAACATAATTAAAGTATTAACACATTACAGTGAATTAGTGTGAAGTGTTTTATTTTATAATATATATATATTATATATATATACATACACACACACAGTTCAAGTGTACCGTCCACTAGAGCACAGTGACTGCTGGTGCTGGTAACAACTTGGACAGACTGATCATACAGTAAAGGAGATGACTGTGGTCCTGTGTCATTTGTCCCTTTGTTTTGTTAATACTGATCAGCAGGGAGCTGAAATATGCCATTCTTTAACCCAGATACTAGAGCAAAGTGATAGACCTTGACATTCTTATGGAACAGACCAAATGAAGCCATAGTACAAAAAATATGTCGGCATTAAACGTGGTTTAGATGAGGACATTATATAAATGACAGGGGTCAACAAGAGCTGTAAAGGGGTTTTTTTGTTTTTTGTTTTTTTTTTTGTTAATAGAATGATGATGCTTTTATACACCACTCAGTCAAACAATTTCATTCTAGATAATATAATCAAATATCATAAAAATATGATATAAACATGTATGTTATGCAAAGGCATGAAGTGTGCTCACACTGGAAAAATAAGAAAACAGAATTCGAAAAGATGTCAGCAAACATGTGATAGTTGGGTGGGCTGTTGACGCACAATGTGGATCTTGTGAGATCAGCGTTGCTGGTGTCAGCATGTCACAGCAAGACAGGATCCAGATGGACAGAATTTCACTTCACATGCATTATGTGGTGACTGCTGATGATTGATTCTGCACAGGCCCGGCTAATCTCAAGCGAGCCTATTAAAATGTAATATAGCCCCATGATTCAGTGTGCAAAGAAAGACACTGAAAGAGTCCAGACATTTAAAATGACTTGAGAGGGATGTGTAACAAACAATGGAAAATGTACAAATATCTTTGTCCTTTAATTAAAGAGGAGAAACTGAAAGGAGGACTGACAGATACAGATTTTGGAAGTTTGAAATGTGATAAAAAATGAATGTATGATCCAATTTTAGCATGTAGGCATTAATTCAATGGGGAAAGTGGTAAGTGAACTTGCCGAAGTATGGACTGAAGTTCAACTAACGGAAAAAAAAATTAGGGAAAAAGAAACAGAGCAATTGCCCTCATCACACTTTTTTTCTTTCAGTGTCTTTTGTATGTCTCTGCAATTTGAGGCTGTCTGCTGAAGCAGAGGACAGACAGAAAGCGAATGAGCATCAGCGAGCGAGAGAAGTGGGAGTATTAGAGAAAGACAGAGAAGGGTATATGACTGCCTCTTTCTCCCTCACACAGTTTTTCTCTCCCTCTCGCTGCAGTTCAGCCCTTTTTCACATCACACACACACACACACACACACACACATATGTCTGCTATCTCGTCAGTACAGATCCCCTCAATGACAGTGGGAATGAAGCCACCAATGTCACTATTGTCATGGGTACACTGATACACAGTGTGTATGTCAGCACGTCAGAGTTTATGTGTAGAATGTGAGATTTAATGCAGTGTCGCTGAGGGTGTGTGTGTGTGTGTGTATGAATATGAATGGGTGTGTATGGTGCCATTATCAGTTTTGTATTGATCGTCTCAACAACAGACAGAGGATGACAGCAAGCAGCTGACTGATTAAAGTCATTCATCTTGTTGAGATGCTGAAACACTCTGCTGTCTCAGGGATTTTGGATGCACTTATTTTGTCTTCTCCGGTGGCAGCTGGAGATGATATGTGCACAGTAAACCCTGTGTTGTGACATCACCAAACTAAATGTCCTCATCAAACCTCGGATCCTAAACACTGTACTCAAGACTACATGCTGTAACCCATTCAAATGAGTTTGAATGTTCTAAATATATGCACATCATTTTGTCCAATGAACAATAATTGTGTTAGTGACAAATGACTTCTTATATAGCATATATTTTACATGCTTGGATTATATAAAGAGATGAGGGTTTTTGTTTTTTTTAGTGAATCAAGAACAACATTTATGAACACATTGGAATGGCTGGGATGAAATCGGAGTGGATGGAGTGGGCAGAATAAAAAGCACAAGACTGCAGGGAATGATTGTAGTGTCTGTCAATTGTTAATTAATAAAAGGTGTCTTCTGTGGGCCTTGTGCTGCTAAAATGTGTTCAACATGAATAAAATAAATATTGTGAAATAAAGAATTATTTCATCCCATCATCAACAATTGCTACTACTTTGGCCAATTAGAACCTGTTAGCTAAAGCAAGATGCCAACCTGAAGATCAAAAACACAGACACCTTTCCTATATGGTAGCCTCACCATGAGGCTGAGTAATGAGTTTCACACAACTACTTCATGTGGAGCCTTGTTTAGGCGCCTGCATCTGCTGGAAGAAAACTACAGAGGAGTGAAACTACCTCTATCCCTAGATACTGAAATACCTCTTAACTTACTGCAATAATTTGATTGTAGAGGACTCCTCACATTGTATAGTTTCAAAGTTGAGAAGAACCTGGTAAGTGAGCATTGTTGTGATAGCTCAAGACTAACAATAGATATTACTGTGGTGTGAATCATTTGTTTCACTTTGGTGTGGAACCCCGTGCACAAAGCAACACGGCTGCTTGTTGTCAAGACAATATGCTCCTGTTTTCATCCCAGCAACACCAGAAGATGTTAGCTGCAACAATGACTGTTTTGTGTATAAGTGCATTTATGTTCTGAGTGTGTGTGTGTGTGTGTGTGTGTGGAGTAAATGTAGCAGCACTGTAGTGTGACAGAAAGCTTATAGCCACAGTGGGAGGTTTGTTGTCCACACAAGCACAAACACACACACACACACACTGATGAGAAGGGCTGGCTGTGGTTTGATAATGGACCATCAGTTGAACAATAGCTGCTGTGAGTGAGTGTGTGTGCAAAGTGTGTGTGTGTGTGTGTGGTGAATGTCTTATTATTTTGTGTGTATGTGTGTGTCTTTATCATTTTGTGTCCTCCATTTTGAGTGCAGCTATTTCTGATTTCTCGATTGTTTTGTGGAACACACTTTGTGTTATGTGTGTGTGTGTGTGTGTGTGTGTGTCAGAGAGAGTCTGTGACTGTGGTCAACATACAGTATGTCCAGTATGTATCAGCTTTGAGTGTTTGTCAGCCTGCATGTGTGTAAGCAGCAGTGAGACAGCACAATGGGTAGTGTGTGTGTGTGTCAATAAGCCAGTGTAATCTCCCTGTATATGGCAGTAAACACCTTGCTGGGTTGCTGGCTGCTATCTGTGGACACACTGGGGCTGCACCACAGCAGATTAAACTGATGTCACTGTGTATGTGTGTGTGTGTGTGTGTGAGAGAGAGAGAGAGAGAGAGAGAGAGAGAGAGTGTGCATGTCAGGCATACAAAGCTGATGAAAGTCTACGTATGCAGCAGGTTAATCTTTTCTAACCTTATATGTGGTTAGAATGTGGTTTCTCTGTGTGAGCTGTGTTAAAAAATAAGCCTCCAATTACAAAGAAAAAAAAGCCTTGAAGGACATAACAGCCTTACATGTGGCTTTCTGCAACATTACTTTTATCCAAAGTGGCTTAGAATAAGTGGCTTCAAACATGTGGATTGAAACAAAAAGTAGCAAGAATCATGCAACATAATACAAGTACCATAAATCCATAGTGCCTTAAGTGCTACATTAGAAAGAAGAGCCATTTGCTGCATGGTACAGAAGTACCAGTGTCTTAATCAGATTCTAGCAGCAAAAAGTTGGTAGAGCAGAGAGGGCAGTTGTGGTGTGGAGGTGGGGTGAGAACTCAATTAGGTTGAGGACTTTATCCTGGATGAGCTCCACATGTCAGATGGCACATGAAGGCACATCAGCCAAGAGCAAGATGTAGTATTCAAGATGGGATGACAGGAGCCTGGACCAGCACCTGCACCTCCTGGTGAGAAACGGGTGTGCTCTACCGATGAGCAGGATGAAGCAGGAGAGGGCTCTGGCAGCAATGCTGGCAGCAAACAACAGCTGGTCTTTGAGTATGAGATTGAGATTCCTTTCAAGTTGGGGACACCACAGAGTTCATAGAGAGGTCATGGATGGGAGACAAAATTTGAAGTACCTACAGCATGTTAATACAGCCCAGATCAGTAACTGAGTATTACTGGAATAGATAACAGTAACATAACATGTATTGGACCACTGAGGAAATAGTCCCTTAAAAAACTGTTCTGTATTGGGGTGGGTGAAATCTGAAACCTGTTTCTTAAATCTAAAACCAAAACAAGCTGCATGAATAGATAACACTAGGAGTAAAAGTGTTTTTTGGAATTTGGGTGAAGTGACCCCTAAAGGGCAGGGTCAGTACATACATGTACATGCTTTTATACACACACTCTCAGTAATCTCCCAGTCACACATAATCAAATCTCAGAGTTGCTGCTACCCACTGTGAAGCTGAGGAGCAATGTGACCTGTTTCACACACACACACACATATATCTGTGTCTGTGTGTTTATGTGTGTGTGTGCACACACACATAACTGTCACCTGAGTCACAGCGTCACACTTGCCAAGACGCTCCGTCATAAGAAGATACAGTAACACTCGACTTGGCAAACCACAGATCTGCACCGTATAACCTGCCACGCAGCATACGTTTCTCCACGCAGCATACGTTTCTCCACACAGCGCCGCATCAACAGCACCTAATAAATTACCAAACAAACACTTCTCCCTGCCAGAGAGACACAAACGTTGCCTCCACAACTGATGAATCCATTTGCTAACAAAGCTGACTCCCATATTAATTGAAGTCAAGGCAAGGCGAACCTGGCTGACACCCTCTGTGTGCTGGAATGTGTGTAAAAAGCAGGGGTGTGATGATGAGCAATTGCTTACTCAGAAGCACAAAGAGAAAGGGAAAAAAGAGGGCATTAAAAACATGAAGCATGGACATGTAATTTTGCCTCAGTGCACGTATGTGTTACGAACAAAGGTTTACACTTTCACAAACACACTGATTTATTAATTTCTGCACAAATAGGAGTCTTTGATTTCACGTCATTTTGCCATTATATGACAAGTGTGTGTTCACCCTCTTTTTCCTCCCTCTCTCACTGTGTTTGCATTAATTACAGATTATTCCCGCCACTAGGTGGAGCTCTTCCTATTCCTCAGGAGCCTTCCCTTGCTCTCTGTTCCCTGTGGGTGTGCCTACAAGCTCTCTGACTAAAGCAGCAAATGGATCAGTGGTGGAATAACAAAAGGATGGATATGATCCCTCGATATCCCCTCTTTCTCCAACTCTGGCCTGCACTCAAACTGGCAGGAGCATGTGTTCCATATCTGGCGTGTGTCTCTGCTCTGATTTAGCTGGATTCCATTTACACCTGGTGTTAAAATGCAGCTTCGATATACACACTTAAATTGGATTTCTCTTCCCTTCTCCAAAGCCTCAACAGATTGCTGTGTACATCTGTTGTCGTTTTTCCTTTTTACATCAGCAGCATGCATAAATGATAGGTTCAACCATGAGATACACTTTACACACCTTTTCTGCTCCAGATCAACTTCAGTCACAGGTGGAACTGTTCTGGCACGGCACTCGGTAACAGTTACTGACACTGTCTAATCCAATTACTGAACACTTTTGTAAAAAACATATTTAGGGATTTCAAAATAAAAAAAAAAATTATTTTTGCTTTTTTTCACCTACAATATGTGTAATATAAACTGAAATGATAAGGTATAGTGAAAATAATTACTCTAAGTGTACAACCTTCACAGAGAATTGTGACCTCTGGATCAACACATGACCCTGCAAAGACTCACGGGGAAAAAGATGGAAGATTTAGTGACAAATGGCCAATTTACAACAGGATAGGACTCACACTAACCTAATATTACCCATTCCAAAACACAGCCCATACGAAAGCATACAGCACTGTGAACTCATGAAATAATGAACAAAGGGATGATATGTTATATGTAGTTAACAATACAGGAACAATAATCTAGTTTCTGATATTCTTAAACAAATTCAGCTTACACAAACCTGGTCTGGGTGTCTGGTCTCATCTAATGTCTAATCATACAGAAAATATTCTTACACGTATACAGTATATATATATATAGATATACATATACATATATATATATATAGATATACACACATATATGTGTGTGTGTGCTATTTTATGTGTATATGTATATATATATATATATATATATATATATATATACACACACACACACACACACACACACACACACATATACACACATAATCATGGAGAAATATGACAAAAATGTAGAATAACATCAAACACGCAGAAAATGCAATAAACACAGGGAGACAAGAAGTGTTCAAACATAGAGGTAAAACAAAATCTAAAGAAATATCTAATCTAATATCTAGTCTAAAATGTAATATACATGAAAATATACAAAATATACAGCCTGTACAGGTGGGCTTTGAAAGCATTTCAAACTGAGGCACTGACTTAGCTCATCTGACTAAGGGTTGAGTTTGTTCCACAGTCTTAAAATCAAAATAGTAAAAACACGATTCCCCTTTGTTCTAAATCTGGACTGTGGAACTTTAAACAACATTTCATTCTCTTATCTGATCTATGCCTCAGAGCAGAATAAGGGAGGAATGTCAATAATATATATAATATATGTAATAATAATCAATATAATGTTAATATAGTTCTGTAATGACTGGGAAGTAGGGGAGGTGGGAGGAAATGCTTGCACTGGTTTGACTTTGGGAACAATCCTGATTTGTAAATAGCAGAAATGAACAAGGGTCAGAATGTGCTGATGTGAGGTATTTTTTACCAGTGCCTCAACATCACAGTTTCTGTTTTGTTAGTAGTTCATGATACCAATAGCCAGGATCCCACTCCTGGTAACCTGGCATGTTTGTTTAGTGAATCTCTCTGATGTGGGATTGATAAAGTTTTTTTTTTCATCTTCAGTCTTATTTGTGTTAACTTGCAGGAAGTTGGAAGTTCTTAATGGCAACAAGGCAGCAAGAATTCACACTGTTACAAGTTTCAGGGCTAAACGAGACATACAGTTGGGAGTCGTCGGCATAAAAGGGTAGGACACCGAGGTGAGATGAAGAGTAAAAGGGCCAAGGGGCAACAGATACAAACTAAACCAAATACAGCCAAGGACCGAGCTCTGTGGGAAAGGCTGGACAAAAACCAGTTAAAAATAGTCTGGGAGACCAGATAAAACAGACCTTTTCACAATGCTAAGAAGCCAAGGCGTGATGACTCCAAAAACCTCTTTCATCAACTTGGACAGAAGAAAATAAAACTTACATGTAGTGGGGTTAGTACTGGGCACAATGTCACCCAGATCTCTAAGGTTAATGGGGATAAACTCATCGGGCAGTGTGGGCGAGGGTTCAGGTGGAAGCAGAAGTGAGCCAGCAGAAGTAAATAATGCTTTGATGTTTTCCATTTTTTTTAATAAAATACTTTAAGAACTTCTGACAGTTCTCTACAGAGGTGGCACAAACTGTAGCTGGTGCAGGCTTTGCTAAACCGTTGAGGAACTGAAGAGAAAATTTGATTTTTCTAAGTAGTTTCTCATTCTCTACCAGTGAACTAAATATAGATAGATGATAACTATTTTATATGGAGGTGATGAACTTTTTTTTTACATTCAGCATTTATGCATTCTCTTTTTAGTTCTCTAATATTTTCATTTATCAAAGGCCTTGAGCTGAAGGAACAACATGACCTAGCCTTCATATGGGCAATCTGGTCCAAAGTTCTCAAGCACATGATATCAAATTGATTTACTACTTTATTTATATTGTTTTAGAGTAACACAACCATGAGCCGAAGGTAGGTGCAAAGTCTGCAGCTGAATTGCTATTTAAATGTGTGTACATTTTGCATAGAATAGGAATAGCAGACATGCAGTTTATTTACAGAAGAAGTATTTGATGTACTGAAATAAAAATTCTTGAGAAGAGCAGTATCGTGTCTAAACCCAGGGTAAAAACTAAATCAAGACTGTGGCCCTCTTCATGTGTAGGAGACAGTATGTGCTGTTTTAGATAAGAATATTATCTAAAATATGACATGAGGTACACATATGATATAAAGCAGAGACACAAGATGAGAAGTATGTTTGCGAGCACACTTCTCTCACTGAGCAAGAGAAAGTGTGGGAGTGAGATATGAGGGACAGAGAGAGAAAATGAGGCGTTAAAGCTGTTCACTTCTTCAGATTGGTGATTATAAAACAGGTTAGTTACTGAGGTAACAAAAAATAAAAATAAACTCAAATGTACCCTTTATTTAACTTTTGAAAAATTAAGCACTTTGAGATACAGATATTTCAAAAGCTCTATGAAATGTATTGTATTTTTTAAAGCAGCACTTATTTAACCTGAAATGATTTATTATTAGATGCATTTTATTTATAATCCCTCCAATTCAATGTAAGAACTATATAAATAAATATTGTTGAAACATTATTGAATTGTACTTTCCTTGTTTAATTTCAGCCAGATTTTGACAACATCAAGACACTGATACAACCGCTGAGCTACTTCAATATATGTGGCACAGAATCATCATAATCATGATGCAAGTTGGACATTATGATGACTCCTTTGCTTGAGGAAATATTCTCTAACTGGACCTCTTTGAATCCTAATAGTACACCCCCGAGTTAGAGTAAAAGTGCCTATTGATAATACAGACAGGAATGAAAGAGCTTGAACAGTGTGATCATTCCACAAGGGGAGCTGGTGTTAGTGAAGGGAGTGGACATAGGGGATGAAGATAGCTCATATGCACGTGTGTGATGTAAATAGTGAATCGCATTTAGAGGACAGAACAGCGTGCTGAAATTAAACAGCAAACATGTGACTTCTTAGCATGTTCAGGTGAAGATTATCTCTACTATACGCAGAGCAGCACTCCAGAACAGATCAAAGTAGTGGATAAAACCAATATTGTGTGCCATTCACACCAGCTAAAATGTGCTACTCTGCAATCTAGTGTGGGAATTGGGTCAGAACTGTTTTTTTTCACAGTCGTTGAGGTTTATGAAGATGGATAAAATTGGCTCTTATCAGACTTCTGATAGACAATGTCATTGGCACCAAGGTGGACTATTCCATTCGTTGTCCACCATGAATAATTGTTTGGCATGAATCCAAGAGTCCTGAGAGTCTCTCCAGGATGTCATGGGAAGCTCCAAAAAAGCAACACATGACCGCATTTGTGAAACAGATGTGTCCATGGAGTGTGGAGTACCCAACAAAGCAGTGGGTGGGGGCAGGAGATGTGGGCAGCCATGCTGTCAGTTAAGTTAAGGGGAAATAATCAGTCAATCACAGCAATATTTCTCATTTTAAATAACGGTTGCAAGAGTTTTTATTATGTAGGCTAGCTGTCATAATAATGAGAAAAATCAGTAAGTCCTTGAGTCCTCTCCTCCCCAGATGAAACACAGATATTTACAAGTGTCAAATTCTCAGCAATTTTTCATTATCGAGTGTTGAATGACAGATGGATATTGGTCAGACTGGGCTTTTGCGGGGTTAAGCAGTAGCAGGCTGGTGAATTGGAGTAAAGACTGTGTCCTGGGGCCTCCTCGCTCCTTAATCCATCCTTGATGATGAAGTCTTGACAAATATACTTCACAGTGCCTCAGTCACAGTTCAAGCCTCAAAGGGCTTTAACCTGCATCATTATGAAGAAATACATCAAATGACACACAGCAGTAGCCTAACCTTCATTAAGAGTGAGATAGATCTCGTAAAAAACTGAGTTTCTGTACATATTGGCTTCATTTTTTAGATGGATTAGATTTGATTTTTGTCCTGGTTTAAGGCTCACTTCACTCTAATGACAAAGAAACATTCCTTCTTATTTCCTTTGGAGTATGCAGTTTTTGTTTTATTTACCAAAGTTTTAAGATATCCCTCTGAGAGATTTCTGCGCTATCTGTGTTACTTGGTCTGAATAGTCTACACACCCTGCTGTGAACAGTTATATTAGAGCCGTTCTATGTCAAAGAAATAAATATCCGTGAGGTAGACGTCCAACTCCTCAAAGCAGACTGTAACACAGAACTGTCTGGCAAAACCAAAGGTAGACCAATCTGTGTCTAGCCGAACTGAGGCTGATGTAATGATGCGACAGTGACTCAGCAGAACTGCTCTTCTGATCTGGAATCTTTTTCATGAAATGTAAACCCCTCTAATGCCCCTGTGATTTGGTTTCATTTTTTCTGGTCGCTGTACACACTCCACCCCAGGCCAACAGGCACCGGTGCACGCTCGCTGACCGGCTGTGTGTGGATTAAAGCTCTCCAAACAGAACAACTTTCTACAGACAGTGGAGATGGTTGTGGTTTTCACGAGGCACCCAGCCCCACCCAACGCATGTGACCCCCCCAAGTCAACACTGTGGAGTCCTACCTGGGCACCATCATCACCAAGAAGGCCCAGGAAAGGATGTGTGTCCAGCTGAACAAGTTCAATCTGTCCGTGATACACTGATACACCACCATTACTGGGACCCCTAACCTGTTCTTTTACATTGTTGTCTGTTTTATATGGGGTAATTGTTAAGCAACAAATCACTAAGAATATTTCCTTTTGTGTGAAATCATGGCAAAAAACAGGATTCTGATTCTCAGTCCTTCAAAGTCTCTTTAAACATCCAAATTATTTTTAGAGCGTACTGAATTATTGATAATAGTCTTGTTAATTGAATCACTTACACTTTGATATTTATTTTTGATTGTCTTGCAACATGTTTTATTTTGTTCAAGCGCTCCATAACAGATGGCTCCAGAATAGACATAATTTAGTGACATATGTGATATGCCAAATGATAATTTTGTCTTTTCATTAAAGTTTTTATTTGATCAAATCCAGTGCTAATGATCAGGATTTTAAACTTAATTCTGTTTATTTATTTAATTTATTTTTATTATTATTTTTTTATTATTATTTATCATTGGGAATAGTAAGAATAAAATAAACTTAAAAAATATGAATTGTTGAAATAAAAAATATATATGAAAACAAACAAACAGAAAAGAAAAGAGGATGCTGCAGTCATCAGCCGACACACTGTCTCTCGTCTGTTTCTTCCTCTACACTCTTTGGCTTGCTTGTCTCTCCTCCTTCTCCCCCCTCCCATCCCCTCTCTCCTGGTGTAAATCCACTGTCTTCACAGCCGCGTGGGATTGACTCTAGCAGAGCTAATTGCTTCTAATTACTCCAACACGTTGCTCATTAAACCTATGACACACATTGGATTGACACCCATACACAACTTTTACACCAGCACACATCTGCAAACCCCAACCCTTCCTGAGTCGTCTTATGCTCAAAGGACCTCCCGGTTCCTGTGGGGATGCAGGAACATCCTAACCAAAGGTCCAACAGGAAACAAACAGCAGCAGTCGTTGTCAGACGGGTTGTAACTAACCAGCAGAGGAGAGAGATAAAACGAAGGCTGTAGTTTACAGACCCACTACAGGTTTCAGCTTTGATCTGTTGTACTTACTACAGTTATTGTAGCTGTGTGATTCACAGGGTTAGTCAATCACACTTAAGATAAGGAAGATTTTCAGCATAAAACATTATGTCTGTCACATGTACATGATGTAGTCAGTTTATGGTGCATTTTAAGGAGTTGGACAGAATAACTATATCTTAATAGTGTATCAATTTTGAATAAATATTTCGGCATCCACTGGCAGCCTGTGTCTAGCACAAGAGAAAGTATGGGGGTAATGGATGTTAACATGGATTATCAAGTAATGTTAACTTGGTAAATTGTTTGTTTTTATTCACAGCAGCTACTAACTGTACCAACTGATAGTGAAATTACATCTTTTCTTAAGCTAATTTAGTAAGGGGTTAGAATGGTGCTTTTAGCTAGCTAGCTGATAATGTCTTCTGTCTTAGCTAGCTGATAATGTCACGAGTATTCAATTTTTTTTGTTTAGTATCCTTTCAAACTAAGAGATGAATGATTAATTGGCACTGAACTTGCCAACACTGCCAAGGGAAGAGTGTTTGATGTTAACATAAAATGTAAGTTAAAGTAATCATTACTTTAATACGTTTCTTATATTAAGATTTGCATGTTTGAAATGCAAAGAACGACTGACCTCTGAAAGCATTAAAGACTTGGCGTGGCTTTGGTGGAGAGTTTCTGCCTTGTCTTTACTGGAGTGTTATCACTCTTTTAAAACATGGGGGAACCTACAAACTCTGTTAAGATGACATTCGTCCTTTGAGACAGTGATGTGCATAGAAGTTGTGTCTCATGTATTTCTTTGAACTCTGTCTCCACAGAAAGAAAACACGTTGAGCACATTGGCCACCATTTTAACAAGACAGTAAACAGCCACTTGTGTTTTTGAAAATGTTCATTTCACAACAAACATTCATGTATATTTATGAGTTATGGAGGCCCAGTTTAAAGAGATTTTTTCTTCTTTTATAGGGTGGTTCAGAGGACTGATGAAGAGAGGTAACTGTCTGTTGCCCTGGGTCTGTTCCAGAAAGCAGGTTTAATGAAGTCTGGGTTGATGAACCCTGAGATAGGAAACTCAGAGTTTTCAGTTCTGCAACAGCTGATCTGAGTTTGTTCAATTTGAGTTGTGCCCGTACGTGACGACTATAAAAAGCCATCATTAATGGAAATCTGATACTATGATTCACCATGACAACCGGCGAGAGAAAAAAGGTCAATCTCTGTCACCCTGCTGGAGTTAGAATGTCTGATATGAGCTGATGGAGAGGATGACATGTTCAGAAAAAAAAGCAACCTCAGAAACAGAGAGACACTTGCTGCCAGAGTTAATGTGTAGGTTTAAATGCAGTAGTGGGTTCATTTCACATTTAAGCACATTTTCTTTAAATATTACATGTGAAAAAATGGTGGAATGTTTTTGAATCAATTGAGGTGCCATCATGGACACAACGTGCAGTAAAAGGCGCTGAAAATGAAATATAAAGACACAATTCAGAGGCTTATTTTGTGTCGGACTATAGGCTCACGTACCTTACTTGAAATGTATTTGACATATTAAACAAATATGATGAAAAATAAAAGGTATTCACTGATGCCTGTCTGAGGCCACAGCAGAATGTCATTAACAGATCAGTCACAACTTCCACTGTAGCTTTATTGTATCCAAGGAGAATTTTTTCTTCCAGCAGGTAAAACGTAAAAGTGCGGAGACTCACTAAATGAGGTACAAAAGATATGATAAAGAGACAAACTTTTTTCCAGTGAACTCTGTGCAGTGTGTGGGACCCTTTCTAAACCTGCTGTCTGTCAGAGACAGACAGTTCAGACACACCATACTTAGTGTTCCTCTCATTTTTATATGTGCAGGTTACTGATGGGGTGATGAAGATGGTGTGTCTGTGTCTGTTCCAACCACTGCAGAGATGATAACCAAAGGAACATAAGTCCTGGAAGACTTGGATGTACCAAGAGCCTGTGCCTTCCTAATGGGGCTGTCCAAAGGAACTGATCAAAACATTTAGGGTATTTCAAAGGATATTCCTTAAACTACATGGTCTGAAAATGTGATGGATTGAATAATCAGCGATAGATTAACATCAGTGGCCTCAGGTGGAGAGTTTTTCATACTCTGAGATAGATTAAACAACTCCATTTTATATCATAGTTTAAGGTTAAAATTATTTACTTCCTGTTATAATAGTTTAGTACAATATTCTTGTGTTTCTGTATTTCTTATGTTCAAAATGCCATTCTAACTCCAGCAGTACTAGCAATAGGTGTAGTTACCAATGTTGTTGAGCTACTTCACGGTGCACTTCACATGCTCCTCACAGTCATTACACTCATGGCCTGTGTCTGTGCATCATTCACTCATTACTCCCCTTTTCAGGTCTTTTACATTTGGAGGCACGGCTGGGATGAAAGACGCAAGGTTGGTGTCCCAAAGTAGAGGAAAACATCCTGCATCAATCATCCCATAAAAACAACCCAGGTGACGGAGAGTGCAGCTACAGTTGGAGTGAGAGCCTAGCCAAGGAAAACGTGCATCCTGAGGTGTAGCGAAACCCACAGTTCCAAGCAAAACATCATCCCACAGCAGTGCTTGTCACTCACCTGCCAAGATGGATCCAGAAGTAGAGAACCTGAAGTTTGAGATTAAACCAGCTCTTTTCCAACTCACCTCAGATCAGTTAATACAAATAAGTGACTTCCTTGAAATATCAGGAACAAACCAAGAAAATATTGTTGGCAAAACACGTAATGCTTTTGTCTCCCATGTTATTAACCATGTTGAACGTGATGAGCTAACTGAACTTGATAATGAAGGCATGTCAGAACTGTTGAGCTTAATGGACACAATAAAAATACTGCAAGAACAAAACACAGTACATCAGAACAAGCTAAAGATGACAAACAGGAGAAATTAAAGAGAGAATTGGAGCAGTTAAAACTTATGGCGCAACAGAAAGAAACTGAAGTGCAGGAACGAGCTAAGAAAAACAGGGAGGGTGTAGTAAACAATGAATCTGTTCCTGTTTACAAAGCCCCTGCCAATACAAACAACGCGCCATGGCGAAAAGGTTTTAAGATCTCAGGTCAACTTTCTCCACCCTGGCTCGCCAAATTGAGAATGGTCTAAGCAAAGGTTACCCCGAATCAGAAATAGTGGACACTGTCATCAGAGCCATCGTACCCAGCCTGCAGCTGCGGAGCTATCTTGAAGGTAAAAGTGACCTGTCCCTGCCTACTCTTAGGAGGATCCTCCATTCACACTACCAAGAGAGGAGTGCAACTGAGCTATACAAACAGCTTACCACAGAGGTTCAGGGCAATAAAGAGCTTTTTAATTCGAGCAGTGGATTTAAGGTAGAAATTATTGTTTGCATCACAGGAAGCTGAGCCTAGCCTCAAGTATAACCCCATGCTAGTGCAGAGCATGTTTATGCACACTGTACTCACAGGTCTACAAAATGACAACATCAAAACTGACCTCCAACCTTACCTGTTGCAACCTACTACCTCAGATGAGTTGCTCTTGGAGAAGCTAAATATGGCATGTGCCCACGAGAAAGAGAGACAAGACAAAAAGAGACAGACTGTACCACAGCAGCACACTGGCGTCCACGCTGTCCAGTCTAGTGATGCAAGAGACCAGAAACATACAGCTCGACAAAGTATTGCCACACTCCCTCCGGATGTGCTTTCAGACCTGAAAGAAATCAAAGCAGACATAGTACTGTTAAAAGATCTCAAAGCAGAGGTATCACAAATCAGGGAGTCCATTCACAAGGCAGAGACTGCACCAAAACTGTATCCCCCTGCAGACAAAGAGATAGGTTATAGGTCCAGCCAACCAAACAGCTTATGTTCAGCCACAATTCCATCAGCCAGGTGGACCAGTGCAGGAGTACCATGCTGCTGGTGGCCCAAGGTTCCTGACAGGGACAGCCCAATTTCAACAGAGGTTTGCTCCACAGAGGTATCCCCCGCCACGTCCCCAACCAAGATGTTTTGTGTGCCAACAACAAAGGGAGGAATACTGCATGCATTGCTACAGGTGTGGAAGTAGCGAACACTTCCATGCAGGCTGCAGAGGATACAGAGGGATGCCCAGTGGTGTAAGAGAGAGACCTTTAAACGAGGAGCAGTTGCCCCCAAGGGACAGGGAGTGACCAGATCAGCCAAAGTGTCCCACAAATGCACCAACTGAGGAGAGGAAGGAAAACACAAGAAGTTTCAACAATATCCGGTGTGTAAAACAACACTTTATTGTTCAAAGAAATGTCAGGTTAGTCATTGGTCGAAACATAAAGAAAACTGTAAACCATTTGCACACCCTGAACCAAAAACAAGAAAAACATTCATGCAAGGCTATGACTAACAAAAAAAGGAACATTCTGACAAAGAAACATTCAACAGTGACTGAACTGGTAGGAAAAAAATGCCTCCTCAAGTTCCACCTGGAAGGGAAGTGGACCCAAGTACTCTGGGATACTGGCTCACAGGTTTCTGCAATCGATGAGGTCTGGAAAGCTAACCATTTCCCTGAAATCAAACTAAGAGACATTGCTGAGATAATCAATCCAGATGATCCCTTGCAGATTGAGGCAGCTAACGGTACAGAGATGCCATATGTGGGGTGGGTAGAAGTGACCTCTATGGCTCTTTTCCATTACACAGTTCTAGCAGCACTCGACTCGACTCGACTCGACTCAGTTTCGGTCGTTTTCCATTACAATAGAGTAGTACCTCAGCGTGGGTGGGGTCGTCATAGCAACGCGTGCCGAAACTCCAGCGACGCCATTTCATTTGTTATGCGACACAAACACAAAACAACTATGGAGGCCACCAGACAAAGAAATGTCTGCACCTCGTCGTTGCTCCGTTCCACAGGGTTGATTTCTGTGCAGCCATCTCTGATCGTGTATCGTGTTTGGTGTTATTGCGTTTTAAAAATGGCGGGGTTGACTCTTATGGACGAGTCGCTCTCTTGACTCATCTAGTGACATCACGCTCTGGCCAATCAGTGGCCTGTCGTCTGCCGACGTCACATTTTCGGCTCGACTTTTTCAGCTCGGCTTGGAACCCCGGCCGAGCAGGTAGATTAGAAAAGTACCTGGTACCAGGTACTAACATGTAATGGAAAACCCTAAAAAACTGAGTCGAGTCGAGCTGAGACGAGCCAAGTAGGTGCTAGTGGAAGAGGGCCATTTGTCTAGCGGCTGATGCCAAGGAGTTTCATGTCCCGATGCTGGTCATGAAAGGTAGCCAGCAGCCCCGCCCAATTATTGGCTTCAATGTCATTGAATGTGTTGTTATTAACACTGAGAAAAAACAAAAAAAAAGGTTGAAGAGAACGAGAACCTAATATAAAACAGTTAAGATGGCCTTCCCCAACTTAAAGGAAAAGACAGTTAAGGCAGTGAGTGTTGAGCGAACAAGTGAATACCTTGTGAGAACAGCCTGTCAGAAAACAAATATACTGAGTCATAGTGCTGTCCAGGTGAAATGTAGAATACATGCCAAACCCTTCAGAGAAGACACCACATTAGTCTTTGAGCCAGATGAAAACAGGGACTTTGTGACACACTTGTTCAGGTGAATAAAGGGGCACAACCGAACATCATCCTTAGTGTGCAAAATCCCACTGACCATTACATCATGTTAACAGGAAGAGCAGCTATTGGTACAGCAGTCAGTCACATCTGTGTATCCAGTCAGGTCTGTTAAGGAAACACACTCATCTGTTGATGTAAACAACATTCAGGCCCAGCACACCAAAGATCAGGAAGCAAGTTGTACTGATGCTGTACTGATATTTGTTACTGTTTCTGTTACGCCCCTTCAAAACGGGGAGAAATAATCACAATAGTGAGCCAGTGATGTTTCCTCAGCGGCAACTTTAGCGCAAAGCAATGAGTTTTCACCAAAAATACAACAATTTACACATAAACAGACCCTTCAGTAGTAACTTAAATATTCACACACATTCACCAAAACTCTCCAAACTGCATGAAACACAGATAGAATACATCACAAAATATGTACATGAGCCCTCAATAAACACAAAATTCCCGCTACACTCAAGGCGCGGCTCCATGTTGCTCTCTATTGCAGAGCAGTGACTTGCACATGCACTACCATAACTTACAAAACTTAGCTCAAACTTGCTCAAAATGTAACCCGAAACACTCTTAACACATTAACAAGTTATCACAGTCGAGTTAACCCTGTTTAATATCAACAACATACCTTGAAAACAGGGAGAAATAATCACAATAGTGAGCGGGTGATGTTTCCTCAGCAGCAACTTCAGTGCAATGAGGAAAAGACCGCGATTTCCCCAGGTATGTGGGCGGAGCCATGAGCAACCAATCCCAGAGTTTCAGAATAAGACTCCTCTATCGACAACAGATCAGCAGTTCCAGTTTCACTTTCCAGTTTTGATTTAACAGTACAAAAATAAATAACAGAATATAAACACCTTTTGGTATTTATCCCTTTGAAAACGCAGGGATCACATTCCAACATTGATCACATTGTACACACATTTTGTTTAGTCAATGTCTATGAACTGTTCCTTCTTATCATATAATCCCTTTAACTTATTTACATATTTTATCATTCTTACAGATATTAACTATGTTTTTTTTCTACTTATGGAATCCTTCCTTTTTAACTTGTCACATTTTAAGTCAGTCATTACACTCATGGCCTGAGGGAAGTTTGTGTCTGTGCATCATTCACTCATTACTCCCCTTTTCAGGGCTTTTACAAAACCAGCCTGAACATGACGTCTTTAAAAGTAAATTGCTGTCCTAAAAAAAGACTTCAAAGGCTGTCTTCAAATACAGCAGGAAACATTGCAGTGTTGTGTGTGGAAACTTTAGCTGTGCAACAGGCAGCAGACGATGGTGATGTGTTGTGCACCAATGGCACAAACTTACCAGTTTATTTACCAACGTAAAACTAATGCAGCTTATTATATACTGTTGACTGTTTTTGAGACAGTTAAAGAGGTGCTAATTCAACTTTATGATGGTTTTCAACAACAGATATTGTAATGATGGACTGCACTGTGTTGTACTGAGGTGTTTCTAATATTTAGTCTGCCTTCACTGAGGTGGTGTGGACAGAATATTAGAAGCACCTCAGTACAGTGCAATAAAATTTTTCAGGCAGTAAGCACAGACTACAGCCTGCAGTGACCATGAAGTTGAATCAACACCTTTAAAGCAGTTTCAGAAAACACTGACCATGATTAACCTTCACGGCTGTAGGATTTATTGAGGGAGTGTTCCTCCATTTTTTTTTTTTTTTATGTTTGTGTTTGTGTTCCATTTTTGAATTAAAACCAGTGCATTCACAGACTTGTCTGCCAAAATGACTTGGAAAATATGCTTCTGACATCTTTTATATTCCTCTGGGAGATTACATGTAGCCATTTGATGCGTTTTTGCTAACACATGCAACACTACAGTTCTGTATTCTTTTGCTCTTAAAGTGCAGTGCTTTTTATGTTTAACATCCAGTGAAGAGCTGGATTCAGTTCAGAACATCAGTCCTTTGTTTTGCCTTGTTTGAGGGCAATTTCCTGCTGAAGACCTGCAAATGTTTTATGCTTCCAAATTCACTATTAGTTTTGGTAACTGTGATGTTTAACTGCTTTATCTGGGAATGAGAAAAAGGCTGATTCAACTTTTGAATCTATATTTATTTGGTTCAACCTCATTAAGCTTTTAGAGGTCAAAACAAATCACGTTGGTTGTACTAAATGAAGCAGGTGGCGTTCAAGATCAAGTTTATGTGTCACATATAATCATACAGGGTTTATTTATGCATACTGACATGCATGGCTGTAAGCTCCTTAAATAGTGTATAAAACATTAAGAATAAAGAATAGAAATAAATAAAAATGTTAACTTCTAGTAATAAAGTAATTGAAAATTGTTAGGGTAGGAAGTGAAGTTGGGACCCAGGATGCAGATGAGGCAGTAGGCAGAGTAGATGTAAATTACTCTTTTATTAGCTTACACTGGAACACAGGCAGGAACAGACGGGCAGGAACAGATGGGCAGGAACAGCGGGCAGGAACAGATGGGCAGGAACAGACAAGAGGAACAAGAGCAAGAAACAAGCAGGCAGGGACTCAGGACACAGGAACATAGCAGACCACATGAGGGATGACGACATTAGACGACTCGACGAGGAACAAAGGAAAGGGGCCGGTATATATACATTGTGAGGGATAGGGAAGTGGACACAGATGAGGAGACACACAAGGGCAGGAAGTCAAATGGCAGACATGTGAGGAGAGGAGGTGTCTTCATTTAGGATCCTGGTGTGAAAGGAGAAGCTCCTCTCTGAGCCTCTCTGTGCTGACCTGGTGTATCCAGTATCTTATTCTTGACCTCAGCGGTGAAAAAAATAATTCTGTGTTCACTACATCTTTGTGGATGGAGCATGCCCTGACCTCCCAGGTCAAGGCAGCCCCATTGTCCACCAAACCTGACCTGTCTATGAGTCCGAACAAGCTGCACGATCATGAAGAACCACCAGTGGCCACCACACCTCTCCTGCTTCTCCATCATCTGATTCATCCATCTCCATCCATCCGATTTCTGTCTACAGGAACACAATGTCCTTCCCCTGGTTGAATGACACTAACTGGTATTCCATGATTTTGGATCTTATAGCTCCTGGGAACTGATGCAGCTGTACATTGGTGAGCAGAATACTTGGCAGAGAAGATCCATGTGACCGAGGTGGCAGCTGGTCTTTAATCCCTCCGTCTTCGCCTCAGTGTCTTCTCCCATGTTGAGGTGGATACGTAGATATGGTCTTCCTTTTCTCTGTGATCAGGGTTGCAGCCAGTATTGTCCCCTCCACCATTTTCTCAAGGTTTACTCCAGTGGTCACATTTGAAAACCTCGACCGGCCAGGCAGAGTCAGCAGAAGGAGTCCACAAAGTGTTAAAAAGTGTTTAAAAGCCAGTGTATATTATTTTAGAATATACATTTTTCCTGTGCAGTGAGGGACTATAGCAACATTTCAGGTGTGCTAACTTTACCCAATAAAGTGGTTTAGATTAGTATCATAACGGATAGAGCTAATGGCCAGAGTATGGAAAATAAAATCCAGTATGTAATAGCTGTAATTTTCCTTTAATGCACACACGTCCTCTCATCCAACGCTTAGAATGGAAGCAAATAAGTGTACTTCCTAAGATGTTGAATTATGCATTTAATATTAAAGCTAAATATTGAACAAGACCAACTAGGAAGTTTTTATAGTGGCTGTCACAAGGAAAGTACAACCTCACACCAGACCACACACGTTCCACAGGATGACAGAGATTACTCATTTGAGATCCACAGAGCAGCAAGCCAGACGACAAAATCAATTAAGCTCAGCTTACAGCTTCACTAGTTAAAGCATCTGCAAATATTAAATGTCAGGAAACTCCACTCACAGAAACAAAGTTGAGAGTGTAAGTAAGATTCATCTACTGATTATTAATAGACTCCTGTGTAACTGCTGCATATGGAACAAGTACATAGTCACTTTGGATTTGTGGTAGTGACAGATTGTGTTATTTTATTCCTGATGATGACCTATATATCATGTCTGTCTAATGTGTTATTGTGTTTGAATGTGATCTAATGTATCTGCCACTGATGAAAGATTTTTCAAATTTTAAAGCTGACATTTTGGTCATGAGATCATCAAAACTGACAGGATGACAGGAGATAGAAATTATGAATGTGATCACCAGATTTTATGGTAACTGCCCCACAGATACTGATATACTGTATATAAGACACGATTGTCCTTGATGGAGGTACTAGAGGACAGCAACAACACCACATGAGTTAAACAACATCAGGTATCAGGTATTTGTTTATCCATTTATGTTTAAAATAATTTTGAATTGCAACTTGATCCAGCACAAGACTTCAAATAAAGTACTCAGGTACTCTGAACTGTTGTTACAGATGTGTAAAAAAGAAAGAAAGAAAGAAAGATATCTTTACATGCTAAAGGAAACAGTAGAAAAACAAATGACCTCACATGAGGATTCCTTGACTCTATAAACTGTGGTTGATGATCATGAAACGTCTCACTAAATTTACTTTCTTAGTTTTCCAATGTCAGCAATAATGCAAAGTGCAAGTGAATGGTATATCAGTATAGATTTAATTATCATTGTATCATTGGGATTATATGATAAGAAGGAACAGTTCATAGACAGTTGACTAAACAAAATGTGTGTACAATGTGATCAATGTTGGAATGTGATCCATGTTTTCAAAGGGATAAATACAAAAGGTGTTTATATTCTGTTATTTATTTTTTGTACTGTTAAATTGAAACTGGAAAGTGAAACTGGAACCGCTGATCTGTTATCGATAGAGGAGTCTTATTCTGAAACTCTGGGATTGCAGATTGCACTAAAGTTACCGCAGAGGAAACATCACCCGCTCACTATTGTGATTATTTCTCCCTGTTTTCAAGGTATGTTGTTGATATTAAACAGGGTTAACTCGCTCGAATGTGATAGCTTGTTAATGTGTTAAGAGGGTTATGAGTGTTTTGGGTTACATTTTGAGCAAGTTTGAGCTAAGTTTTGTAAGTTATGGTAGTGCATGTGTGTGAGTCACTGCTCTGCAATAGAGAGCAACATGGAGCCGCGCCGAGTGTAGCAGGGAATTTTGTGTTTATTGTGGGCTCATGTACATATTTTGTGATGTATTTTATCTGCGTTTCATGCAGTTTGGAGAGTTTTGGTGAATGTGTGTGAATATTTAAGTATTACTACTGAAGGAAAGGGATAATTCAGTGAATTACTGTGTCTTGTAACTTAAATAATGTGTGTACTCTTTATGAAGTTGCATCTATTTTGTGGGTCTGTTTATGTATAAACTGTTGTATTTTTGGTGAAAACTCATCGCACCAAAGTTGCCACTGAGGAAACATCACCCGCTCACTACTGTGATTATTTCTCCCCGTTTTCAAGGGGCGTAACATCAGTGTATGGGATGTCACCTCTCTGGGGTGGCTGTAGCCAAGCTCCAGCTCCAAGATATATGTGATAGATAGATGTGCTCACCTCTACATAGCCACACTCCAGCTGAACTGCCATGATGGGGGTTGTCTCAGTGAACTAGACAGTCACCTGTAACTACCAGTTGCAGGAGAAAAGAATGACTGTTAGTGCCTATATGCCAGACTTTGGGGCCTGGAGGGAGTTCCAGGGAAGGTGCCAATCCTGTTTTGTAATGAATACCTGAGTAGGAAGATGTATTGAACACCATTGAACAGTCTATGGGGAAAGTCTGGTGGATACCCTGACAAAACATAAAATGTCTTACCTGAGGCACACTGAACCAGTAAGTGAGGACGAGACTTTCTAAAGCTGCTTGTATGTTCCTGGATCTAGATTTTACTTCTTTTACAAGAATTTTCAAAATCATCAATGTAGAGAAGGAAGTCATGTATTGTGTGGATAAAGTGCATTTTCTTTCCTGCCTATGAGTCTTAAGAGGCCATTTAGGCCATTTGTGAATATTTTTGACTTTGCCTTTAAAAATGTTTAGTATGCCAGTGTTTGGTATCTTTTTTCAGCACAACATGCCCATATGACCTGACACTTATTTTCCATTAATACATACTGGAACAGCTGCTTGTTTTTTTCCCATTAGATCACTCTGGCCTGATCGCGGTCCTCGAGGGGTTAAAATGTGTTCCATCATGAAATGACTCATGATTAGTTTATGAAGGGTTGAAAGCTTTCTCATGTATATCTTTAAGGCCTTATATCTATGACAATGAATGGGGTGGGAACATACTGCAAGGTTTCACCTTTGTTCTTGTCCAGAGTGTATTCAACAGGCACAACCACCTGTAAATACTCAGATTTTTGTAAGTTGTGTCAGGAGGACCATCAGCTCTTGTTGATGCACTCAACTGTTTGATTAAATCAGAGAAGGCTAGGTCATCAGGCACACAGTCGTGCTTCCTTAAACAAGAGCTTACGGTCTTTCTTATGCCAAGACCTGACACCAAATAAGATTGCTGGTTCTGAGACTCTCGAACTCTCATACGATTTAAATAATGCACTTACTTTGCACATGATAATGCGCTCTAATTTTTTTTTAAAAAAAGGTGGCCTTAATTTCAGTTAAATTTCACCTTCAATTCTTCAGTTTCATACTCTGCTGAACAGCCATATGCCCCTGAACACTGTGCTTCAGCAATATCATCTGTAATATCTGACTGATCTGCTTGTGTGGAGAAGGATTACTGCCAACATCTTGGAGTTCATCTTAGAAAAAATGAAACCGTGCACTTTGTCTTTAGAGAGTGTGATTTTTACACAAATGTGTATGGAACCTCTGCATCACACAGATCCTGACAACAAACAGGACACACAGAAGTTATTTTTGAGCACAGACTGTACAAACAGATAAAATATTACAGATTGTATTGTTGAAGCACATTGTTCTGGGGTATTAGAGCATATGGCTGTTAAGGAGAGTGTGAAACTGAGGAATTGAAGGAAGAAACTTTAATTAGACCACCTTTAATAAGGTAATCAGATGAGAATAGCTTTTCTTCTGATAGCCTCATCAAGTAAACGTACTGGTGTTTATTTCCACAGGTAATCAGACAGGTTGAGCTTTTCTTTCTACAGCTTCATCAGGTAAGCATACTGCTCATTTTTTCCACAGGTAATCAGATAAGTGTAGCTTTTATTCTCACAGCTTCATCAGCTAAGCATTGTGCTCGTTTGTTTTCAAAGATAATGAAGTCAGCATAGCTTTTCTTAGCTGCTTAGTTTCTCCAAGTACCAGGCTGAACTGTGACCAGTGTTGCCAACTCCTCAGTAAGGAAAGTAGCTATTGGCTGTCCTAAAAGTTGCTAGAAGTCGCTAAATGATGCCATCGCCTAATTTGCATAATTTGCAATTTGCATGTAATTGTAATGGACGCTGTAGGAGAGAGGAATAACGTCATGGGAGAGATAAAAAGTGTAAAAAAAAAAAAAAACCGCCCTAAATATGTTTAGAATAAACTTTTTTCTGTTGATTCTTGGTTTGTTTTTTATTTTTCCACTGAAAGAGGCCATCACTTCTCACTTCTCAAATATCTTCATGACTGAAATGCTTTGTGTAGATCCACATTACATAAATCAATTTCGTCCTGTATTGTTAAATGTTTATATCGGTGTCAGCTTTGCGCATGCGCGATTCATTTGCAGTGTGGACGCGGAGCGGTGGGTCTCCTCTGCTCTGACTGCAGCTGCTGTGAGACTGACCGCCGGAGAGCGCTTCAGGGACAGGGGAGGCGCTCACGGCAGCACCCGCTGCTCGTTAACGACAGTAACTGCAGAGCGATACGTGCTTTCACATTAGAGTCTCCAAAACACCAAAAAGGCTCCAATAACGCCAGAAAAAGTCGCTAGATTTGTTGCTAGTCGCTTTTGACAAAAAAAGTCATGGACATGGTGACAGTTTGAGTGAATATGACTAAAAGTAGTGTCTGAAAAGTTACCCACTGAACCTTTAAGCAGCCACCTCATGTGCCACTCACTCGCATCTCTCTGGTGCGCTGAGGAGTTGACAACAAGCACGAAAGAGTCTTGATTTTAAACAGGAAAACATGGGACTTTAAAATAATATATTTGCATTTTTGGTGAAGGTAATCGCTGTCATGGGATCCATAAAAATGGATGCATTCCAAGGCTTATTTTATATATTCAGTATATATAGTAGCAAGCTCCAACTAGCTAGCAACACACCATGCATACATGTTGCAAGTAAAATCACTTAAAGGTTCTGATAAATTCATGCTGTTCTTGGCAAATGGGTGAAATGCAATTCTAAAATATTCTGTCACATTTTTGACAGGACTGTCATGTCAGTTTGTTTTAATTGACCATTTCCTGCAGGTGTGTGTCCGCACAATTTTACATCTATTTATCTGATTATTTTTTTATGCATACCATTTCATTATTTTACACACACATGTACTTTTAGTATAGATATTCATTGCTGGTACTGACAGCTGACCAGCAGTGGCGTAATGAACTGATGATTGGTTCTTGTCAGATAGCATCTTTTCCACCCAGTAGCTGACTCTGTGTAGACCTCTGTGTGCCATGCTGCGGCCTGGTTGTTAAGAATCACTGGCTTATATGATGCCCTTACATAACTGATCAACATGTAACATGGTGATCTAGACATGTGGCAGGGTACTTTAATGTTTTATAGCTGTGGCTTGCTTTCAGTTTGTGTGCCTTCTTCCTATCAGTGTGTGTGTATTTGGTATCAGTGATCTTCAATGAGCAGGCTTCAGCTTGGTACCAGTCCGTGCAGTGTTTGCAGATCAGACCACTGATGTTAAAGACTCTGATAAGACTGGACAGCCACCATCTCTGTCATCAGCACCAATGTGCACACCCTCTGTATAGACCTGTCTCTCATTTCTGACTACACACTGTGCCTTATGTGGCTAATGGCTATGTTTCAATCTATGCAGCAAACAGAGTAACTTAAAATAGTCACTGTCAGGTACCAGGTATCCACCATCACCCCTCGACCTCTGCCCATACCAGAGACCAAACACTGATTAGATTGTTTCATTTTCACTCACATAGTTTGACACATAGTTTCATTCTGTACAAAAACACAGTAAATCCTCTATCAGCTGCCTGTAGATGTGAATGTATGTATGCTTGCCTGTCTGTCTCCCTCAGCTGTGTGACTGATTTGTAACCTGTCCACAGTGTACCCAGCATGTCGCCCTGAGAAGGCTTCACTCTGCCACCCTGCAGTGTAGATGCAGTGAGGATGAATTATAGTACAATCAGCCCAATCCCAAGCGTAGAGTAAAAAAAGAATAATTTTGTATATGTAATAACAAGAAAATGTCATACTAACATGCTATAATAAAAAGGGTCTTGTAAAAATGGTAAAAGATTCTCATTACAAGCAACTATTTGAACATACCATAACTACAACATTTGCTGCCGTAATGTTCATATTGAAGGTGTTATAGGACTTCATTCTCCCCCGTTCACACTACAGGGCTGTTTAAAATCAAAATCAGAACTGCCAGTTATAATGAATATTAATCTGCATTAAATTATAATCAATTTAAAGGTATTCATTACATGAAATTCTGATTAATTAATCATATTTAATTACATATATCAAGATTTGCTTGAAAATATATTGTGGAATATGAGTAAAGCACTGAATATAAATATCACCAGAAAAAAATAATATTTCCCATAATTTTTCAAAATATATATACTTTTTTTTATCATGGAGGCATGAACATTTTTTAAAAACAAAAACAATTTAACATAATAGTTACATAACAGTTAAATGTGCAATGTGTGTGTCAGAGGGGTGCATTTGTAAATTCACTCTGGTGGTGTCAGTGACATCCTGAGTGCTCTCCTGTCGTTTAGAAAGAGGTCTGCTCAGAGCAACACCAACCTCCAGATGAAGACTTTAAGTACTCTGATGGTAGGAAGATTCTTACTTACTGCAGAAATTGCACAGAACAGTGAGGGCTGAGGACCCTCAGAAGAGCAGTGTCGAGTGTGATGTTGGTTCAGTGAGTGGTAGAGAAAGATACAAGTGATAATACTAGACCTTTCCAAACAGGTACTGGTGTTTACAAAGCTGATTGGTGGTTGCATCACAGCACTCCATGTAAAGTCAAAGACCCTAAAATAGGATGTAAGTCCTTTTATAGGCAAATAAATCAGAAGTGTCTGGTGCCTGGAGACACTGGATCTCCCTGAACAAATATTTATTATTAAAGTGAAGAGTCTGAGGTGTTTTTCCAGCCATATGTTGCAACAATCATAGTTAATGTTGCATCTTGTGTGTTGCAGTTAATCAATGGCCAGCCAATCAGAGACAAGTATATGATGTCAAGATAAAGTATAAATGGTAAATAAATATAAATAAAATAAAAGCATAAATTGTTTGGCAAACTCAAATGAGCCTTCTCATGACATTTCTGTCTAATGAGAGGAACTGTTCTGGTTTCCTAGGAAGTGACAGTATCACTGGAGTGTGATGGACAAACAATGTGTCATCACTGACATTATGTAAGCATCTGAAAACACAATCAAACATGCATGAACCAATTGCAGCAGCATCATCACTTCTATTTTAGGGTTAGGGTTAATGCCAGCCTTGTGTAAACAAGCTTGAGCTGTAGTGGTCCAGGTATTATCCAATGCCCTGTTTAAAACCTGGTTGTATTAATAGAGCTGGATGTGTTCCAAAAGGGTGCTCCATTCATTGCAATAAAGGTTCAGTTACCAGATGCATTGTGAGGTACCAAGGGTCAAAAAGAGCTTTCATTTACCCAAAAATGAAGCAAATTTACAAAGTATGCAATCCAGTTCCGGGCCATAAAAGAGGTCAACTAAACAGAACTTAACTCACATCTCTCAAGGGTATTCATGTAATATAAAAGCAACAGTTGGTAAAATTAGGAGAGGGTGGTTTAATTTAGAAAATTATAGAAAATATTTCCACTACCCTGCCCTTCTCTCTCTCCTTGCTCCAGAGCCCCTCCCCTCAGCATCACTCGGTGTAATTCTTTCTTTTTAATTCTTTGCTTCATTGCTCTTCTTCCTGTTGCTTGGTCATTTTGTTGTTGTTTATCTGTCGTTACATCCGCTTCAAGTCAGTACATGTGTGGTGGAGCAGAGCCTGCGCAGGAGCAGTGACTGAAGCTCCATCAGATACTCTGTTCTGATTGGTTGTTTTGATTCAGGTGTGGTGGATTGTTGTCCAATGAGCTTAGAGGCAGCAGGTGGAGCCAGAGGAGTCTGATTTTATCACAGATTATCTTTCTCATGTTCTACTGTCAGGACGTAGTAACAGTTTTAGTGAGTTTCAGTAAAAGTTATTTTTAAATAAGTTACCTAAGAGTAACAAAAAGACACACATAGAACAATGGATCAATTTGTGATTATATTAAGTCATTTCAGAGTGTTTGTTACTCAGAAAGAAATCTGTTTTACAGTCTTATTTTACAGCTTGATTGAGAAGAAGTCTTTCTGGGCAACTGGATGAAACTGGTATGCCATTACTCCAAAATCACTTTACACTCAAGCTGTGTGTGGTGAGGGGCTTGGTATAAACTAGCATAAGCTGCAGTCATCCAGAAGTTATCCTTTGCTTTGTCCAAACAAGCACGATCTGCAGTCATCCAGAAATGATCCACTGCCCTGTATAAGGGAACATGAGCTGCAGTCATCCAGAAATCTGCTGCTATAGCAGTTTATCTCACCACCAATGGAACACTGTTTTCTTCATGAAATGATGAAAACACTATCTTCTCCTTGTTTCTTGTCTTCCCTCCAAAACATGCAAAACTGTGATCCACATGGGAGAATGTAGGAATGTATCAAACTGAGGATATTGGCCATTAGATCCCAAATCCACAGCCTGTTCCACCCGTACAGACTCCCTCTAATGGATTTTCTGTATGTGTTGCAGTAATTAGCACAGCATGCAGTCCCTGTGAAAACTGCACTGTCTGACTAATCAGTGCTGGTAAATGTGTAAGTTTCAATACATTTAACTCTTTATACTCTGGGCTTTTGTGTACACACACACACACACACCCAACAGTGATGTATCAAAACGCGAGAAGGTAGTCCAGTTGGAATACTTGTTGTACAGCATTTGGGCATCTGTTAAACCTTTAAATAATCTCTTTACAATACTGAAACACAGGATTTTACAACTTACAACAACAAAACAAGAATAACCAATCAAATTTGCAGCAAAGATGTGGTAAACTAACAATAAACAACATAAGCAAATAAATGAAATAACATTTTATGTCCTTAAAGAAGCAG
Organism: Scortum barcoo; assembly: GCA_023238725.1. Taxonomy (NCBI): domain Eukaryota; kingdom Metazoa; phylum Chordata; class Actinopteri; order Centrarchiformes; family Terapontidae; genus Scortum; species Scortum barcoo. The sequence continues at coordinate 26,927,800 of CM041554.1, forward strand.
GTAGAAGTACTAATACTTATCGAGTCCTACCACTTTTTGTATTTCACAAATAAACTTTTTGTGTTAAACATGAATATTCCAGATTTCCGTTTTCTACACATCCTGTCCCATTTTACTTTTCCAGTCCCCCACTCCGGTTATCCAATCCATTCATCATATCACTTTTAAACATTTTGTTTGACCCTTTAATGAATGAATTATTAAATCAAAGTAATATGTTTTTATCTTTATCTTATTTTCTTTTTTTTTTTTACTTTAAACAGTTGAGCAGGAGGTGGTGTGATGTTGTGTAACCTGCCTCAGCTCTTAGTGTCAATGGTAATGGTAATGACTGGGTGATACAGATATATTTTTATCAGTGTAATTACCTTGTGGACCAGTAAATCAAACATCTCTAGACCCGCTATAGGAGAAAGGGGTATTAGCAATTTGCACTGAGTGGAAGAGTAAAGAACTCACACAACCAACAGGTAAGTTTACATGTATTGTATTGTATTGATTAAAATAAAAAATAATAAAAAAAAAGTGATCAAACAACAATTCAAAAAATAAATCCCCAAATCATTGACAGATTTACAGTTTTGTTTTGGATGGCCACGACCACTGAGGTTTCCCTCTGCCTTTACAGAGCAGGAAGAATCCCAGCAGAAGACGTCTTCATGCAGATCTTGAAACCAGGAAACCATACAAAGGAAAAGAAAAGACCTGGCCTATATAGGCCAAAAAGAGGGTTATTATAATATTCTCAAAACAAAATATACCTTTACATATAGATAAATGCATATAAACACATGTATGTACATCCATGTACATTACAACATTGTTTCTCAATGATCATTATAACTATTCTTACTGTCCATCAAATGAACTGAACATATTTCTCAATATTAAAATGAAACAACATGGCTGAACCATTACTCTTCCGTTCATCTCTATTTTTCCTTTTACCGCCATTCACTCTCACAGAAAACAGAGTGTAATGTAAATAAAACACCTTCATATGAACTATTTTTTTTAAACACAACATACATGAAATTAACACCTCTTTACTCCATATTAAACTAGCATATGCACATTTTAACTCCATTTATGAGACTAATATCAGTAAAGTTTACTCACCAGAGGCTCAACCATCATACACACACACACACACACACACACACACACACACACACACACTCCGGCACAATGCAGATCACACGGCTCTCATCAGTCCAGGTTCCGCTTTTGAAGAAACAGAAACACGGGAGTTCAGCAATGTGTAATTTCACAAATGGAATTTAGCAAAGTTCATGTGGCTAATGGTTTAAGCTAGCGCCACGGCTGCTAATAATCACAACTCACGTTCTCCCTCGTTTCCTTTGCAGAATACACTGTACACAGTGCGCACACAGTGACAAAGAAGTTGAAATATCTTGCTCTCTTACACAAAAAACCCCTATAATATCTGCAGTTAAAAGTTAGCATGCAGCCACCTGGACGTCGGTCTGGCAGAGAGAGAAAAAAAAGCAACACACGACGACCCGTACACCCTGGCAGCGTCTGATTGATTGTTACATTACATCACGTGAACTCCTCCTGTCACCCGAATCTTGTACACTTTGCCACACTTGAATTGAAACAAAATACCCTTTTTAACAGATATAAATAAACTTGCGTACATTAATTTTTTTTTATCTCTTTATTGAAACATTTAAGATTTTAATCAGAATTACTATTTATTCTAATAAACTGGTAAACTGGACTACTACTAAGTGCCTAGTAACCTGGGTTACACTTGGCCTTTCATGGCAATGCTTTGGGGATCCCTCATTTATAAGTACCCTGGGGATGGATGCTTTGAAATCAAGCAAATCCTTGTCTGTGCTGTAAGAAATGAAATATCATGCATTCACACAGCTTACATAAAAAAAATGGAAGAAGATGCTCTGATCCATCAAGTCACCTGCCCCCATGTTTGTCGTACAGCTTGATGGAATACAGAAGCAGGATCTTGATCATCTTTCTTTAAACAATTTTTGGATATGATTAGGTAATAATAGATTCTTTGGTTTAGTACGTGATTTATATTAATCAGTTAATCAGATTGCTGGAGTCGTCTGTGATGGTTCCACTGCCTCAGTGCTACCAAAATACCAATACCATATTACCTCTTATTTTAAAGACTGATAAATAATGACACGCTGCTTTCCCCTTCATGAAAGAACGTGAACTACTTTCAGTATCAGTACCAGCCATTCTGGGCCTGTATTACTTGGTGAAACCAAATTTTGCAGCATTGCCCACTGCTAGTGGCTAATATGATTTTGGTTGTTAATACTTGTCTGTCTTTATTAATCTGGTTTGTGTCTTGTTTTCTTGTGTCATGTAACACCCAGGAAGTGGGGAGGAGGGAGGGTTAAAAGGATGGACAGGAAGAGAGGGGGTTAAAGACCGAAATAAGGAGGTAAGGGCTCCAGTTGTATACATGAGCAAATAATTGTACAAATGTTTTAAAGAATATTTCATACTGATTACCAAGACATTACGAAATTTGGAAAACAGAACTGTAGTCAGTGCTTTTACTCACTTCACTGATTACACAAGTCAGCAATCATGTTCCATCAAATCAGCATGTATGTCATGTATCTGAGTGATATGTGTCTGTTGGCTTCTGTTCTGTAGTTCCCTGGGGGCTTTATTACACTCCCTGCTGAAGCTCTTGCTGCTGCTTGGATTGAGTGGGGAACCCCTTTATGAGCAGAGCCTGTTCTGGCACAATATTAATATTCAACCATTTATGCAATAAATTATCCTATATCCTGCGGCATATCTGTAATAGAACACTATTTGTTATTCTAATTTTCTACATTTACTCTTCCCTTCTTTCTAAAGTGAAAAGACAATTTCCTCTCCAGTGAATGATTCGATATCTGACATGTTGATTTCCAATTAACAGGAGTGGATGAAAGTGTGAATATTTCAAGTCAGCCTACCATTTCTTATCTAACATGTTCAATCAATAAAATGATAGTGGTTGGGCATAAGGTGTCTTCGCCCACCTTGACATAAGGGGTGATGAAAAAAGTGACTGCCAACACTGTCACATTATCAGTCACAAAACAAAGAACAGTCAGAAACACACATATTGCAGGACTGTATCTATGTTCTGATTCCTCCATGTTGGACTGAATCTCCTTAGTGGAAGGCAGATTGGATAAAGAAGTGAGATCCTTTGGAGAACCAGTCAACAACAATAAGGATGACGATGTTAATCCTATGATATTTGTTACATTTTTTTTTTGTCATTTGACAAAGTCCAGAGCGAGTTTGAATCATTGCAGGGCCTTTCTGAACCAGCCAGTGAAGAAGTGCCTTCAACTTGGCAGGGTCCATGATGCCAGCAGCTGCCACGAAGCTTGGGAAGGAGACCTTGAAAACACTTTCAGCCTTCACGAGGAGTAGTTTCTCCTGAAGCTTTTAAACAGACACACTTGACGAGCTTCATGTGCTCTGACTACGACTTGCAGAAGATCAGGAGATCATTGAAATAGATGAACAAAAGGTCATTAATAAAGTTTCTGGGGATGTAATTTACCACAGCCTAGAAGACAACAGGGGTGTTTATGAGATGATAATGTCCCCTGGATGTGGATTGTCTTACATTCATACCTTTCTCATTGCATCATACCTTTTTCATGTTCAAAAGAATACAGCTGAAGTTACTCACTGATGTCTTCCACAGCTTAATCTTGACCTGCAGCACTTTCTTGGAGAGCCCCTGCGATTGAGGTGAGTTGCTGCTCATGTTGATGGATGGCTCCAGCATGGGCCAAAAACTAAGCTCAGCTAGGTTAATTCAAGCCAGAATGTACAGTAATGGTGCTGGCACAGAACAGGCAGAGACCTACAAGCACAACACAAAGAAGGACCAGCTGCCAAACAAAAAGGCAAACGACGCAGGGCTTCAGGCAGGTTCAGGTCAGGAAAACAAGAACTGGAATTGTTGGGAACGGATTTATGAGACTATGAGACAAGAATTAGCGACAGAAAAAAATGATTGAACAAATAGATGAATGACCTGCTCAGATCAGGGGGATCCATGACAGAAACCTATATTAAATGGTGGAGATGTTGTTTAATGATGAGTACATATGACTTGTACCTTCACAGTCACAACAAACCTCCACAGATTCACTGCACCTGGTTACCTTTACATACAACTACATTTTTACATTTCTGTTTGTGTACAAATTAAATGTAGAAGCTACATTGTGTTAACTACTGAGCTTTAGAGGTGCTTCTCCCTGCTTTAGGATACGATGACCACAACCTGACGACACAGACATGAGGTTGCCATCCTCCCATTAGTCACAGTTGGCAATAAACTGAACAAGCGCAGCTCAAAATGTTGAACCATTTCTTTAATATGTGGGATGCTTGCAGCAGATGAAAGTGAAATTCAAATAAGTAAAATATAAACAATAAAAGCAACAACTAGAGAAACCTACCCTGCAAGTAACTGGACATTTTTAAGAAAAGAAAGAGAGTGAGAGGGGTGTTGCAGTGCTTAGCCACCCAGCAATGTGATTCATTTGTCTATCGTGGTAGTGGGAGTCTTGCTGTTGTTGTGCTGACGAGTCAGTAAGAGTGTCTGCGGGTGAACAGCAGCAATGCCTCCTTCCTGTGTTCCCATCAGCCTGACAAATGAGAGCAGAAAAGAAAAACACTTTGCCAGTCAGATGAGCTACATTGGCTCTTTTATGTTAACAGACTGATCGGATTTGAATGCTGTATGGCTGAGTGTGTTTGTGCAAGATTTATATTGTTAATGAAATGAGGGATAAACTCCACACCTTCAAATCCTCTGACTACTTTAATCCACACTGTGTGTGACCCTCAATAAGTTTACCCCCATTTCATTATCCCCGCTCTACCTCACTATTTGCATTTGTCTGCTCATTCTGCACATCAGCTCAAGAAGAGACTCCAGGTATTCTACTGGCTTTGACTATGGGACCCCAGCCAAGTAGACAGAGAGATCATTAAAGTGAAGAAAAGCGTTAAGTTCACTTTCTCTAATCATTTTTCACACACAGGGATGGATTTGGACTTCCAGTCGACAGTTGTGCTCTGTCAAGGCAGACACATAAAGAGACTTCAAAAATCATAACAAAGCTCTGTATTTACTACAAGCAGAAGCCATTCAAAAGATCCGAGAAGCAGTGATAGACTTTCACCCCACGTAGAGCGAGAACAGACAGCAAAGAAATATATTTTAAGCCCTGACAGTCAAAGAGGGAGAAAAAAACCCCTCCTCATTCATATGCATTCTCCTTTGTCTTTGTTTGAGGCAATAATGGCTGACAGAGGGGACACAAAATTATAAATCTACTTGGAGGGAAAATGCTACACATGGATTTTCATAATGATCTATTTTTCACATACACACACACATATACACACACACTAAGCAAAAAAAATCTCTTTACTTTTCCTAAAGCCCCATTTTGGAGCTCCCACTCAGCGACTGTTAGACAAATGAAAGCACTTTTCTGCAGTATAATTTGGATTTGTTATCACATTCTATTACAAGAATGCCTGCACGCCTGTGATGCATGCTCGGAGAGAGGAAAGGGGTCGAGAGACAGAGGAAAAAAGGGAATGTTAGACACAGTGAGAGGGGGAAAAATGGGAAAGTGTACCAACCAGAATGAGCTTTGTATCCTTAAGGCAAGGCTAGTTAATATTAAAGTCAATTTCTAGCCTTTCATAGTATAGGTCTTCAGAGGGAAATTAATCTTGCATGAAGGGTGATTTCTGTGACAAATTACAAGGCACCGCAAAATGACCGTCGCTAATACACAGTTCACCTCTTTTGCAAAAGAATGTGGAGAGAAGTTTGTATGCTTGAATGCCAAAGTAAGCATATCTACATTTACAATAGGTCTTTGTTTCACCTCACTAAACCATCAGCTGTGGATTATAGTCCAATTATGACATAATTTACCACTGAGTTTCAAGAATATCTATTGGATATTTATACCAACAAGATAAGTCAAGAAAATCAAACGATCAATGAAAAGACTTCCAACTTAACAAAGAGGGTTTTTCAAGATTTCAAGAATTTATTGTCATTGCACAACAATTTCATCAGCAATCATTGTCGATGAAATTCTTAAATCTCTTGCTCCCTACAAACAATGCTCAAAAATATTAACAAGAACAGAAACACTCAAACAAAAAATAGATTAAAGAAATAAAAATATAAATAAATAGTAGTACAAGAGTAATAACAGAGTAATAAATATAGACCTAAAATTTAAATTATATAATTGAAATGTAAAATTTAAAACTAAGCACATATACAACTAGAAGAGATATACAATAAAATATACAATAGAAAGTGAATGCTGCAGAACCGATGACAAGATGGCAGCAGACAGAACAGTTTGTAGCTGGGTGACTGGGGTCCTTAATGGTCCTGGGGTCTTTTGGTGGCCTTCCTCCTACACCGCTGGCTTGTGTAGAGGTCCTCCATGGATGGCAGCTCCGTCCTGGTGATGTGCTGAGCAGCTTTCACCACCCTCTGTAGAGCCTTACGGTTGAGGGCGGTGCAGCTGCTGTACCAGGCGGTGATGCAGCCAGTCAGGATCCTCTCTATGGGTCACCTGTAGAAGCTGCAGAGGATCCTGGAGTCCATGTTGAGCCTCCTCAGCCTGAAGAGGAAGAAGAGCCGCTGTCTGGCTGACTTTGTGATAAAGTCAGTGTGATGAGTCCAGGTCAGGTCCTCACTGATGTGAACCCCGAGGAACCTGAAGCTGCTGACTCTCTCCACTGTGGTCACGTTGATGGAATTATGATGAGGAGTCTTGATCAACATGTATTTGAAAATGCGTAGACTTCACAGACTCCTCCGTGAGTGTGCTGGGGTAGGTAGAGCCTCCCATCTCTGATTAGAGGCTGTTGGTTGGTCAGTGAAGGAAGCTGCCACCGTATACGTCACACACCTCCAAATCAGCCAATAGCAAAATTCAAATGGATTAGATGCGGTACAGGGAAAAGCTATGCATATTTTTAAAACAATAGGTAGAATTCAAATAAGTATCAATAAAATGTCACGATCTGATCCATCAACAACATTATTAAATACCCGTACAGTTCGGTTCTCCACTGAAAAAAAGTGGGGTTAGGGTTAGTTTTACTATACCACTACCACTACTACCATATGAACACTGTTCATATTTGAAGCCAATATTAGCCCTTAATTAAAAATCTGTTAAAAAAAATCAAACTGTTGTGTCACGGGGTGCCAGTTCTTGTTAGTCAGTGTGCTGTATGCACACATTCACCTCAGAGAAACAAATACTGGCCAAAGTGAACTTGAAAGCAATAGGATTATTTAGATGTCTGTTTTAGCACTGATGGAGAATTCATTCTTAAGCTGCCTAATCAGGACAGTTGTGGTTCAGATCCCAATCTTACTGATCAGAATACATAGAAATAGAGGCATATGCCTGGTGGAAAAAGTACTCCTGAGACAGCTAAGCACAGGACCAAATGCCTCTGACAGACGTGCTCCCCCACCCCACGTTAGTCAATTTCCAAATTTCATAGGAAGTGGGGACAGGCTGAGAGACAGTGTTTCATTATTTTTAGCCATACTAGCAGTATGGCACCATGAATGGAAGTGTTAGTCAGGTGGCCCATTCATCCACCATTAAAGACTAAAAATATATCAGAAACCACTGCCTGGATTGCGGGATGATCCTCTGACTTTCTGTTTAGTGCTACCATGAAGTTTACAGATTTGCAATTGATTTGTGATAGATTTGTGGTTCCAAAAGAAATAACTTATTGGATGGATAACAATGACATTTGGTAAAGACATCCAAGAGGCCATGCAATGAATCCCAATGAATTTGATAATCCCCCAACCTTTACTCTTGCTTGCCCCATGGATCAAACTTTTCATTTATTCTGTGAAATATCTCAACACCTACTGTGCCAAATTTTATGCAGATATAGATATAATCCTACTGACTTTTGTGATACCAGTTTTTTTAGTTTAGCACCACCTTAAGGTTGACATTTCTGTTTTTTAGTCAAATTTCTGTCATATAGATTGCCATAACATTTGGTTCAGACATTCATGGCCTTCTCAAGATGAATTATAATCACTCTGGGGATCAATTAACTATTTCTTTGTTCTGTCAGCAGGCCGACATTTGATTTGTGCTCTATTTTACGTTCTGACCAAACACCTGTGCCACCCGAAACATTCTCATCAACCTTAAACTGAACTCTGTATTTATTTTGTGATTAGCTAATTACCACTATATTAGCATGTGTAGAGGCTTGGAAATAGTAAAGTTGGGTAAATAATAAAATGCTACTAAGTTAACAGGCACCCCTATAAATTTTATCTTATTTTTCTTGTTTTATTGTCATAATAATTATTCATCTGGTTCCATTGCAGCTCATTTGAATTGCGTTCCATTCCATATACTGTCCGCTAGATGGCGTTCAGAGCGCAGTGGTAGAGTAGACTAGAATAAATAAATAATAATAATAAATCCTCCGTTGTGAGACTAGTAGCAGCTCAAAATGTGTGCTCTCTCTATTCTTTACCACATGTTAGTAAACTCGAAAAGTCAAATGTACAGTGCCAACTTTATAAGTCTTACAATGTTACAGACACTATGGTTTAATGTGGTGAGAATTGAACGTGTGTTGTGGGAGATATTTGAGTAGCGAGCAGACTCTGTTAAAAGCTAACCTGCTAACGCTAACGGACAAGTATACTGGGGAATAGAAGGTGCTAGAAGCTAGCTCAAACCAGTCAATGGTACAGTATAAGGAACCTTTTGAGTAGTAAATACAAATACATTTATGAAACGTTTTTCATGCAATCAGACATTTACTGGGTTCATGTGTCGTGGAATGTGCATATTTGTGGGTTTATTACCAAGCACCAGAAATGCTATTGTGATACATGGTGGAATTATTAGCCTAAAGAACAGCAGGATTTAAGGACACTTTCTTGTAATTCCTGTAAGTTTTATGTCATGGGTTATTGTTAAAGAATGTAAATATTTGTGTGAGTTAAAAATAGAAAACAGTTAGAACAGACACTTGAACAGCAATATATTTCATGTAAAGATATGGTGTTAAAAATGTTTAAAAGCAGTAGTTAAGTGATAGAGTTCATGGTATAGTGACAGAGTAAAATGCAATAAGTTAGGAGCAAAGTATACATAATTGAAAGCGAATGTGTTACTTCAGATACAAAATAAGTTTAGTAAAGTGGTGTTTGTGTGATGTAAGAAGTTGTGACGATAAGCTTAAGTGAGCTATGGCAATATGGATATGAACGTGTATCAAGGCCATATAGTCAATGATTTTGCAATATATCTGAAGTCATGTTAATGTTGATAATGTGTATGTTATATTATGTCGGAAGAATAAATCCTCCGTTGTGAGACTAGTAGCAGCTCAAAATGTGTGCTCTCTCTATTCTTTACCACAGACCATATGCCCTCTGAGCCGTGACTCAGGGGGGGCAACACATGCAAATACACTAGCCCAAGATTTGTTTGTGCTAAACCTACTACAAGGAATTTTTGAGTGGTTATGAAAGTCTTTACATGACATATAAAAGCAAACAAGACGAACAGTGAAAATATTGGCCCTTTCGATATAGTTATTCTTGTAGGCTGTCATTGGGTTTGATTCCCTGCAAAATCAGACAAAATGATTTATGGCAAGCAGACTGGCAGAGTCAGTGTTTACGTTTTTCCAGCAAGGTTTTGCAGTGAGTATCTCAGTATGCAAGGCAAAGAGAAGCAGGATTTTAGTTTTTAATGTTATATTTAGTGGTTCTGGCTGATACTGTGGCCAGCAAAGAAATAGAAAAGAATTGACCAAAGAACAAAGACAGCTTAAAGGCACTGTGATAAAAGATTTAGTGTGAAGAGTGGACACTACACTCTTCACACTGCTACACTGGCTGTGTGCATAGGTGGACATCTTCACACACACATGTGCTCTGCTCTTCAGTTATGTACAGTAGCACATTTTTGGCTTCATGTTGATGTCTAAGTGGACCCTCAGAGACGTAGGAAGGTGAATGAAATTGACATGAGAGACCCTGTATATGTGAAACTGTAATGTGAGTTTAAGAGTTAAATTTGTGTCCACATTAAAGAAAGAGAAAACACAAGAGGAATGGGACACAATCCTTGACAGCATCAGCAACAAACCTACATGAGACCACACGCTGTGACTATGGAAGGAAATGCTGTCCATTGAAGAGGGAATTTTATACTATAAAGGCTGAATTTGACAAAAGACACGGTTTTCTTTCAAGGTTTCAGACTGTTGGAAGACTGTTGTTGCTTGTACTGAACAAGTACAGTGGGGTGTGTCTGTATTCCTTACAGTGTTGTCATGCTACAAGAGGATCTCGTCAAGGACAATATCGACAGCATGAATGATTACAGTGACCAACACTTCCAGTGTACTTATGACGTGTTTGTTTTACAATAAATCCAAAAGTATCCTATAAAAGAGAATACTATGTTTGTGGGGGCATCTGCTTTAGTTGAAGTGTCTCTAAGCTGCTGTGGTTTATTTTACAATACCTCGTTCCTGCTACATGAATTATTGCCCGTTTTGAGATGTAAATCCATCTCTTTGTCCCCATGAAACCTTATGGTTTTGTATTATTTTATTAAGTTTGTTCAGATTGCATTTTCACTCCAATGTACTGCAGTTCTCTCAGACACAAACAATCATTTCCAGGGTTCTCAGTGTGGCTATTTTATGTTATCTTAAGGCATCATTCTCAGCAGTCCAGCTGATCGAACTAAACATGCTTGGTATGAGCTCACCTTTATTAAAAGACATTCAGGTCCAGCTTTGATCTGATGAAGGTTCCTCCTGGCCCACAGCCAGCCAATATATTTTTTATTATTACTATTTCATATCAGATACCTGCCAGATAAATCATTATGTTGTAATGTAAAGGGAATTTTCCCAACAGTCCCAAATCTGAAATCTGGTTATTAAAGGTACCATGTGGAGTTTCTGATCACAGACATCTCAAAACCCAGAGGGAACAACAAAACTATCAGTGTGGGTAAACCACCAGAAACAAAATAGATTTATTTTTTCTGTTTGTAATTTCAGCTGGCCCTTAAATGAGTTGCTGACCTAACCAAAACAATTTCATTTATCTGACATTTTATTGAAATGTATAGAGTTTCATGCTGATATGCAGTTTCAGAAAGTTTGCATCTTAAGATGAATGCAAGTTTAGAAAAAATCTTTATAATTTAAAGAATTTAGTTAAATGTAGTTTTAAAATATCAAAAAAACAATTAAAATTGTCATGTAATTACAATCAGTATCCTACCCACTCTCCAAAAATTGACAGTACAGAGATAAAGAGAACAATCATGCCTTGGTTAAATATGGAACATGACTTTAGCCATTCTATGAGTTGTGTTCTGCACTTTGCTACTAAAAAGCTGATGTTTAGGTATTATTTACTATCACCATGTTAGTTTAGCCTGTTGGCATGCAAATATTTGAAAATTAGCAATAAACACAAATTACATGTGAGGTTGATCAATTTTGCAGCTATTTGATCATAAAAAGTGGTCTTAAAATATGAAATGCGACTACTTATAAATCAGTTAATTACAGTGCTCAGCATAAATGAGTACACCCACTTTGAAAAGTGAGATTTTAATCAATATCTCAATAAACACAAGAACAATTTCCAAGAGTTTTATAGAACATTTGTTTAACTCATGTAAGGTTATTAATATAGCTTAGATTACAAAATCTTCCGTTATACTCAAATTAGGTGATGCAAAAATGAATACACCCCACAACAAAATCTACTACATCTAGTATTTTGTATGACCTCCATAAGGACAGCACCAAGTCTTCTAGGCATGGAATGAAGTTGGCGACATATTGCAGCATCTATCTTTTTCCTTTCTTCAAGAATGACCTCTTTTAGAGCCAAGACATACTTAGCCGCTGAATCACTTTGACCCTGTTCTTCTTCAGAAATGTAACAGTGGCCTTAGATGTGTCTTTTGGATCATTGTCATGTTGGAAAAGTGCATGATGACCAAGGGCAAAGAGTGATGGTAGCATCTCCTCTTTCAGTACAGAGCAGTACATCTGTGAATTCAGGTTACCATCAATGAAATGCAGCTCCCTGACACCAGCAGCACTCATGCAGCCCCACATAAGGACCCTGCCACCACCATGTTTCAATGTAGACACCATGCATTTTTCTTTGTACTCCTCACCTCTGCAATGCCATACAGTTTTGAATCTGTTCCAAAAACCTTTATCTTGGTCTCATCACTCCAGAGTATAGAGTCCCAGTAGTCTTAATCTTTTTCAGCATGGGCCCTGGCAAATCCTAGACAGGCTAATTTGTGCATGGGCTTTAGGAGAGGTTTCCTTCGTGGATGACACCCATGCATGCCATTCCTCTGCAGTGTTGTGTTGTATTGTGTCACGGGAAACAGTCACCCCAGTTTGGCTTTCTATTTCTTTAGCTAACTGCAGAGAACTTGCATGGTGATTTTCTTCAACTCTTCTCGTCAGAAGACGCTTCTGTCGAGGTGTTAACTTCCATGGTGTTAACTTCCTGTGTGGTTGCAGTTCCATCTTTGTTAATTTTTTGTATCACTTTTGCTACAGTATTCTGACTAAAGCTTTGCTTGTAGCCTTCACCTTTCATGTGTAAAGAAATTATTTTCTTTCTCAGGGTCTTGTGACATTTCTCTTGTGTGTGGTGCCATTGCTGACAGCATGAAATGGGAAGAGGTTTTCTTTGTTAAGTAACACCCTTTTATAGTCAACTGTTTGCTGGACACCTGATTAATGAATAATTAGAATCACGTGTGGTTGAATTCTTGTTAATTAGAATTTTGTAGTATAGTATCCCATAGAAAATGTCGATTCTGAAAGGAAACTAAAAGGTTTTCTGACTAATCTGTTGGGGTGTACTCATTTATGCTGAGCACTATAGCTAAAAAAGTTAGAACTAAAAAACTAATGTTTCAATCAATTTTACTTTTCTTTTTCCAATTATAGCAAACCTTTGGCTTTTGGACTGTTGGTTACACGTTCAGTAGTAGAACTGTTTTCTCATACTTTGCAAACTTCAACACAAATTTCAATCAATCCATCCAATGATTGCTATTTTATTAATATATTTCAGTTTAGATCAAAGTTGCACTGGCTGACATTACCATCTCTAAGGCTGAGCCACTAGAGTGACTAAAGAGTAATCCATCTTGAATCACAACAAAGACCTCACTGACTTTCTCAGTACTTTCATTTTCAGTAGCATGACCATAACACATGGAACATATCATGAGAACCCCTGCCACTGGTGTCAAAGTGTTCCTATCCATGACCTCTGATTAGTAGAATATTTCCAGTAAGAGTAATGTAGGCAGCAATTAACATATTTGATGAACCAAACTGGTTGCATGTCAAGGTATTTTGTAGGGTAGTTTGTAGGGTATTTTGTAGGGGAGATGCAGATTCAGCCCTCAAGGATCCATGGTGTTTAGGTTAACTGCTCACACACACCTTTCAGTGAAACAGATTCTGATCCTCACATTGATCCTTTCCCTTTTCCTCTTTCCCTCCATGCTCTTCCTACCACTCTGTATCCTCTTTCCGCCTATCTCTCTCATTTCTGCTCCACTACACCAATACATGTTCGGCCACGTCAAGCTGAGCTCTTTTCAATTCACTGCCTTCCAGTCTCTTTGCTTTTACTTTGTCTATCACCCATCTTCTCCCTCTCTGTTTCAAACACATATTTAAAGACCCAGCAAGATTCTCTAACCTCTCCTAACATTCCTTTAACTTCTCTCCTTCCCAGCTGCTCCCCACTCTCTCTTTCATCTTCTCATGCTCTTATCCAATTTTGCAGCTTTTCTGCTTGTTTCCATTGTATGTTACATTTATATTTTATATTTATGTGACCTATATGAAGTGCGGCATCATAATTAACTAAAGTTAAACTTGAAATGACTTCAACTTAAATAACTTAAACTGAAAAGGAGGCAAAAAGGGACTACTGGGACGTGAAACTAAAATGTGAGGAGGGAAATCCCGGAGGAATGACAAGGTCTAGGAACTATGACAGATTACAACCCCACATACCCAAAATGAGCTAAAAAACTTATGCTTGTTTTGAAGTAAACAGCAGCCAACAACCAAAAACAGATGAAGCAGAGGTTCATGTATGGGTGGGTGTACCTTCCACACATTCTGAGCATGTCATCAGGAAGGCTTTCAAGCATCTGAGCAACAACAACAGAGCTGGACCAGATGGTATCAGTGTGTGTGGGTCCAAACTATGTAGTGACCAACTAGTGCCAGTGTACACAATGATATTCAACCTGTCTTTGGCTCAGTCTGTCACAGTCACCTGCTTCAAGAAGTCCACTATCATACCTGTGCTGTACACCCCCAAAAAAGACTATCCTGTCTGAATGACTCCAGCCCATTGGCACTTACCTCTGTGGTGAAGTGTTGGTCAAAGCTCCTCACTACCTACCACACTGGACCAACTCCAGTTTGCCGTCTGTCACAACTGATAAGTGGAAGACACACTTCATCCATCCTCATCCTCAACAGTGGAGCCCCCAAGGGCTGTTTTTTGTTTTTTATTTGCACCTTTGGACTCAAATGCCATTGTCTAGTTTCCTGAGGACACAGCTGCTATGGGCCTGATCACAGATCAAGACAATCAAAAGGCCTACTTCAAGGAAGCAGAGGTTGATACACTGATATCAAAACAACAACCTCCTCCTAAATGTTAGCAAGACTAAGGAGCACTTTAAGAGAAAGCAGGGAAGGAACTATGCCAACTTCATCATCAACAGGTCCTCTCTGAAGAGAATGGACCGCCAAATACTAATAGCAATTTATATCCCTGCACCTATGAGAGCTTCCTAATGGGCAAAGTGGTACAGGAACCCCTCTGACCACTCATTAAGGATCTCAACCATCCAGAACAGCCTTTTCTCCCTGCTGTCGAGAAGATACCAGATTCACCAGGCTAGCACTGAGAGGCATATGAAGAGCTTCTACCCTAAGGCCTCAAAATATGGACAATGCCTATTAATTAGTCAAAGTTACTCAAAGTTATTATGATTACTTATTATTATTATTTCTATTCTTTATTATTTTTCTCTTTTACAATGGATGTTATTGCGTAAATGAAAGATCTAACAGACAAACATTTAACTTTGATTAAACCCTGTGTTTTTATGTGACAAATAACCCTAAACCTAAATTTATGGACAAAGTGGGTGGACAAGATTTCTGCAACCTCAGAATGATGATATGTAGAGATAAAGGGAAACATATGGAAAGAGATATCTTTTAGAGGAAGCAGAATCAAGAATGAGGAATCACTCTGACGAAGCAGAGTGATGCTTCTGCCCTCAAAGGTTAAAGATCCTCTGACTGGACTGCATCACTGCAGGATATTTGTGTGGTTTAGATCTGAAGGGAGCAATTTGAGGGAATACATGATTGGACCTGGGAGTCTTTATAAGGACGATAAGGGATAGTTACGTTTCATACAACTAGAGTCTTATTTTGTCTCAAGGAATGGCAATGTCGGTTGGTCTACCATGTCCAGAGTAAAAACATCTTGACAACTGTAAATGGATTGCAATGAAAGTTTATTACCAACATTCATTACTATGAATTATTATGACCGACTACTTAGTACTTTTGGTATGGCTGTAGGACATGTCCTTCATGCTGGAGGAAGGCGACTGCTAAGCTGCTCCAATCCATGCAAGGTCCCAAACTTATAGTTCCAACCTCTGTGAAATGTATATTTCATACCAATGCCAAAAAAACCATCAGAACTCATTTACTATCAACTAGTTGCACTTACCTTAATAATAATTAAATGTCTGGAGAAGCTGGTGCTGAACACCATCATGACAGCTATCAGTCCACAGCTGGACCATCACTTGTTCACCCACAAGACCAAGAAGGGAACTGAGGATGCTGTAGTATGTCTTCTCCATCCCCTGCCTCAACGCCTAGAATTATCTGGCTTTGTTAGAATCCTCAGAATCCAGTGTTATCAGATGATATAGAAGCATCTAGCATCGCCCCTTTTCTCATACACTGGACACACACAGTTGGACTTGCAGGTCAAGTGAGGTCTATAGGGCCAAAACCTCTCAGTATCAGAAACGAAGAAATGATGAAGGTCATTAACCCTCACTGTTCATTCTTTGGCTGTATGCCTGCTGCCAGAAAAATATTCTATATTCTTATACAATCTATTCCACGTGGGTCAATTGACTGAAATACATTTTTTGAGCATCACAAAAGTTTGTGTGGGACTGTGTGTGAATTTGTCAAATCCATCCATATTAAACTGTGATTGATATTTATAACAGACACTTTGTAAGGTAATATTACTGTTCACCTTTGTGATAATAAGTCTTCCTAAGTTGTGGGTTTAAAAACTGTCTCATGTCTGCTCAAGTTTGCCACCTCGATAGAATTCATTTGAGTGATGTGGACATGTTCCCACCTCTCAGGAATTACCTTTGTGAATATAATGCTGTTACTACTGATAGGAATAGTGGTCGGAACTATAAAAAACACACAATTATCCTTTTAAAATGAGGCAGGTTACAGCACCCTGCCCTTATAATGTGTGTCTTCTTTGTTCACTTCTCTCTGTCTTTCATCCCCGGGTCTCTCCGCTCACCTCTTCTTCCTGCATCAGTTGTTTCTGGTTTTGGAAATGTTCATGTGTTAAAATAGATAGGAGGATAATTGGCTTGAAGATTGGATCCAATCTTTGTTTCCTTCTCTTTTCCACAAGCCACTCAGGCATAGGGGTTTACATCAGCTCTAATGTTTCCATTGAGTTCAGCGAGATCTCATCTCACTGTTTGTATTTTCATTTTAATTCTAATTTTATGCCTCTAATCAAGCTTTCCTTTAGTGCAAGAGGACTCCAGAGTGGTGTGACCATACTTTGAATGGAGACAAGCAATTACGCAGCCTTATTCTGCAACATTTAATTTCATTCATGTAATGATCTAATTATTTTATCTCTATAAATGATGTAACAGGGTTGCAACCAAGCAGCCACCACCATGTGACAGCTAAAACTGATGGTGACCATCACAGAGAGACGAGAGTTGCGAAGTGGGAGGGTGGCGTCTGCTAGTTCTGTGTTTTTGTTCAATTCTTGGTTCCAAATTCAAATATATCAATAATATACTCAGTCATTTAAGACAGAAAAATGGGGCTCCTCCCAGATTTGTGAACAACACAGTAGTTCCTGAACTCATCCAAAACCCAGAATTCAAAAGTTTAGTGGCAGATGGTGTTTTTACTTTTCTCAAGACAATGATTTTTTGTTTACACTTTTGTCATTAGCTGCTTACATTCTTGAAAAAATGCACATAAAAACACACTTTGGATTTTTATCAGAGTCCACATATTTCATCATACAGTTGTTTATCTTTTGTGCTGATGATTCAGAAATGGAAGTTTCTGTCCATCCAAGTCTTCACAAGCTCATAATGACAGTCCCATTCATTTCATCCATAAACAGTGTGAGGTGACATTTACTAGAATTAGAATTCTGGTGTTCATTGATAGCTGTTTCTGCACGCTGGAGAAACAGTCCACCAATCAGGGCCTTGTGGTTGGGATATCACCTTCCAACATGGCTAGCTATACCCATGAAAAATACAGATGGCAAAATTTATTGTTTGCTGCTTGTTCCTGACCTCGCCTCTGGCTGGGCTTCTTTCTTTACTCAAATCAGGATTTTCTGCCTCCAGATTCCCAAAGACCTCTGCATGGGTGAGGACACATACACTATGTCTATGTTTTATCTGCAGCATACAGTAGCAACAGTGCAACGAGAACCACACATGTCTGATGTCTCCAGAATAAATAACAATGCATTTCTGCTAAACTCTGAACATACTGAACAAAAACTGTAATATCTGATAATACTTTGATGGAGCATAGTGCCCCTAAATCTGACCTTCACTGTCTGATCTACATGTTCATTCCACTGTTATTTCAAGAGGGTGATTTCTGCAAGTGAATAAAAGTAACATTCATCAAGCTAAGATGGGTTTCTGACCTTTTACAGCACTCAATTTCTCATTCAACAACAGCAACGTGCAGTTTTTGCATGTCAACAGCAATTGCTCTCATCGCAAATTTGCTTCAAAGCTTTAATTTTCATTTCAGGAAGAGACACTTTCAGACACACATTTATGTCTGTACTTGCCTTGAGGAGCCTCATTAATAATCATGCTCTTGCAAAAAGGAAAGCACTCCAGTTATTTGATATAATTGGTGCAGCCTCTCTCAACCTGCCTGACCAGTGAAGAATTAAAGTGAGCAAGAGGTGGCACTGGTTCAGCTCATTATTTCCTTTATTTGCTGTTTTATTGTTCCTGATGACATGTTTTCTCCCTTATTGCTGTTTACTCAGTATGGAGTATTATTATTATTATCATCATCATCATTATATAATAATAATAATAATAATAATCATACACCCACCACACAACAGCAATGGTCCTGTGTGAAATGCAGCTGCTGATGTGGTTACGTGTGTCTTTTGATTTGGGGAGAGTTGGTATTTAATCAATAAAAAAATAAAAAGCAAATCAAATCCTGCCAGTACTATAACTTGACACATGCCTGAATCAGATGGATTCAACAGGTTGTGTGTAATTTCTGGCTGATTGCTCCATTCAGGTATGGTTAGAGCAGAACGGCGCACAGATTTACCTTGCTGTCTTGGTCTCTGTCTCTCTCTCTCTCTCTCTCTCTCTCTCTCTGTCTCTCTATCCTTCGTAGTCCTGTTTGTGCCGCTGCTCCCTGCATACCAGGTAGTGGTATTTCTTGTCAGGATGCTCAGGAGTAGAAATTCCTCTGCATTGAGGGGTTATCTGGAATTTCCTGATGAGGACACCAAGGTATTTGATGCTGTCCACCCTCTCCACTGAGGACCAGTTGTTGAAGGGGGCAGCTCCACCCCTGGCTTCTTCCCATCAGCAGCTTTGTCTTGCTGACGTTCAGAATGAGGTTGTTCCTCCTGACAGCAGCGGGTCAGGCCCTCTACCTTCTTCAAATAGGCCTTTTTCATTGTGATCTGTGACTGGACCCACCACACACACACACACACACACACAACTGTGCTCTCGTTATTCTCTTACCCTGATCCCACCAGCTCCACCTCTCTCTTAAAAGCAGCTCCCTCCCTAACACCTCATTGATCTCCACTCATCATATTGTTTAATGCAGGGCCAAGAAGTCACTGTAGTTGAACTTTCTCGATGGGAGTGCTAATCAATATCTTTCCTCTCTCATCTAGCTCCTCCTCACCCTCAACCCTGAACTTTTGCTCCCGTGCCCCGCACCATCCCAAATAATGGACTTATCAATACATATTTACCGGGGGCTCCGAAATGTCTGCCAGGTTGGCTGCTTTTGGGGCTTGGCCTGATGGGACAGGGCCGGGATGAAATGCTCTCTTGCCAGCAGTAGACAGGTATATTTAGCATTTAGCCATTAGCAACACTTATTGATTTGAACCTGGGAGGAAAGGGCTAAAGGTGACAATATACTTCAGATTTTTTTTCCCCTTCTCTTTCTTCCTTTTTTCTCTGGGTGTATCATTGTATTGCCTGGAGCTACACTAAATCCTGCCTGCCGACTAGAAAATGAAATGGGGGTCGAGGGTTGAGGCTGAGCCTGGGAACATTAAGCGGTTGATCGATACGGTGCTTAGATTTGCCTGGTGACATTAAATAGCACATCTAATATGCCCTGTGCTCATCGATGCGCGGCCCGTATCATTTAATTACGCTGTGATGTGTTACAAGCAACCCGCCTAATTCATTAACATTAAAGAGAGGCGGCCTGCTCTATATTCTGTCTGTCAGTCTGCTTCTCTTCCACGTTGATTACACTGATAGATAGTTCCCTTGGAAACATGATGCTCAATTAAAAAAAAGGTCCACCATGCTATTGATCATTGCAATTGATTAGCAAGATGTAACAGACAGAAATGGAAACACGATATGCCACAGTTTGTGTAGTTTAAGAAGGCAGGATACAATAGGTTTGTCTTACTTCCTGGCATAGAAGATTCTATTTTTTTCCCCTCTTATTCTGTTTTCCTGGATCTATCAGTAAGTTCAGAGAAACACATACTTATCCTCCCCAACGGAGCCTGACTCATCCATGAGTTGAGCTGATATTGATAATTATTTTAGCTTATGATTGATATATTGCTGTCAGTCTGGACCTTCTAACTAAACAACACAACAGAACATTTGTCATACCTTCCAAAATGACCCATATGAGTGATTTCTAGTCTGACACTTCTATCAGCAGGATGACACTGTTTATTAATGACCAGTATAAAATTATTTAATATATATAATTAATAATTATAACATTTTCTGATCATCCACCTCTATGGTTAAGGACAGTTTGATTAACACAAGTAAAACCACTTTATTGTGGTTAATAAAGAATTGGTAGAAACAAGAAACTCAACAACCCATATCATCATTTTCTGATACTACGCCTATTTGACAAAAAGGCACAATTTGTCACTTTCTAAAAGTTAAAAACAACCAGGACAAAAATATTCAATGTTTTCTGATCTTTCTCTTCTGTCATTTAGTTAAGATAAGGAAATAGACACAGTTAAAAGACTCCAAAAAATATGTTTTTCAAAATGCACAAGAAATTGAGCAGTTCAGCATCACATTCAAAAACAAAAACAACATATATGACTTTTCTGATGGTCCAGTTGGCAGGAGGACTTAACTTGTCCCTTACAAAACATGTATAAGTGTCACAAAATAAGTCAAAGGGGGCATCAATCAGGCTTTGGTGCTTAAACTATTTGGGTTATAGCTCAGTTCTGAGCATACTTTGAATAATTCAGTTTGCACCAAGAATTAAAACTGTCATCACACATTTTGACCAAACCATCCACCTGCTCTGCTGGAAAAGCCAACATGGTCACCAGCATCATCCAACATATTGCACTCTGGTTATACCACCAGCGGTGTGTGTCAAATCAGTTCACAGCAGAATTGCCAGGGGTTCATAGAAAGAAATTGCGTGTATTGCTTTAATTTGCGTGCTTCTGTATAAATTTGTCTGTCTGCGTTAGTAAAATATTAAAGTAAAAATGACATTTCCATATGATGAATACAGTCCAGATTGCTGCAGAAAGCAGAAAGCGCATACAAATGCAATGATGCTGCGGACACACCAGAAAAAAAAACAAGACAAGACAGGCAACAGGATACAATGAGTCTACAACCATGCTGATTATACTGTGAAGGGGACATGAATGTCTGATCCAATGTTTGTGGCATACCACCTGATAATCTCTAGCATGGCTATAAAGTCAGTACTCCATGTCAAACAACGCAATCCTTACCAAATGCTGCCAAAGGTAACATGCCTTTCAGTTTCTGCTGGGTTAAAAGCTGCCTTCAATCCTTCCCTCTTAGGATCATTTCCAACCATGTTTTTGAGTCTTGTCTTCTTTCTTCTTCTTTTTCTTTGCAGATTCGAGTGTCTCCTCCTAAATGAATCTGACAAAAATCCAAAATAAAAAATATCAGAATTAATTGAATTTCTGACAGGCATTCCACATTTCAACTTTGTTTTAGTGTCTTTATTTCATGGTTATTTGAAAATCTCCTTCTCTCTTGTGAAGAATCCATTAGAAAATATGGGGTCAACCAGCCCTAGTGTCACCGTCTGCTGTCGTTTTCACCAGTGTTAATTTGTGCATGTGTGCTTCTTAATGTTGATGATGAGCAGTCCATCGTATTGGGGCCTACACAGTCCCCAGTATGTTACCTATGCAGGAAGTGCTACTGTTGTCACCTCCCCCCTACCCCTCCAAGTGGATTTGTCCATCCATGTTAGGTGACAGGCCAAGCAGGAAATGATGAAATCATAAAAAGAGAAAAGGTGGAGTGGAAAAGGTCAGAGAGAAAATTAAAAAAATCTCAGGGTTGATGCTCAAAATATAATCACAGTCACAGATGATGGCACCGCCACACAAAATCCAACTTCCAGCATAGTGTTACTGCCGTACAGTGAGAGAAAGAGTTAAGTTAGATATTGCAAATAAAAAGTATGAATCTATGCTGCCAAACATTTTTATCCACAGTAAAGTAGTCAAATTTAAGCCACACTTCTGAATCAGTTAAAAAGCAAGTAATGCAATGGGTCACACTTTGTTAGCTTCACTAATCAGTGTAAGGAGTAGAAGATGGATCAAACAATGTCAGCTTTTGACTACCTCACTACATTTACACCTTCATACATCACAGTATGTGTATATATTTTCATTTGTTTAACAGTGTTTATATTAATTAATGCAATGTCTAATATCCTGCCCATAACCTGTCCACATTACAGTTTATCACCTCTAAACACCTGCCTTCTGAAGTATTTTCATTTATTTTCAACTTCATGTTATTTTATGATTATTTATTTACATATGCTATTCCTATATTTTGAACATGCACTGTTTTATATCATGTGTTTTAAATTCTCCTTTTACCTACTCTTGTACATATGTTTGAGTATGATGATGATGAATGATGGTTTGACATGACAGTCTATACTCTGAAGAGGACGAGTCATTACAAAACACTTGTAGGTTATTAAAACTTGTCTATCACCTCACCTGTACTCTCAGCACCCTCCCAGCGTTGGTGAGCATTCCTCCTCTCTCATCAGTGTGAAGGAATGTTCGCACTTTCCATTGGGCTCATTATGCCATTTATTTGCTAAATGTGTGCCATCTAATGACCATTAGATGGCACACATTTAGCAAATAATCATGATGGTATCCAACGCCATTCACTCCCCAAATTTAGAGAGCAACATTAACTTAAGATACATTTGCAATAATTTACAAACAGAACATTAATGCATTTTTGCTCTGTGGTGATAAAAATGCATAATGTTTGTAATGCAGGCTTAACTACAATGGAGCATTAATGCCATTGTTAGCGGACAAGAAAATATCATATAAAGCTCTTATGCTATGAAAAGAGTCAGATAAAAGGTTGTGATATTTGGATTGTATAGTTTTTTATAGTTTTTGTATAGTTTTTTTCCCTATTATTTTGATTAATTTGTGTATCTACTTTTAAAAATGCTTTTGTTTTCTCAAAATATATCATCTTTATGTCAAAATATGTCATCTTTATTCTTAAAGACAGACCACCTTTTGTCTTCAAAATGGTGGTCTGTCTTTAACACCAAGAAAATTAAATGTGGGTAATTCATTATTTAAAATAGAGTGTTACATTTAGTCTCTCTAAATACCTAGTCTGGTTTTATTTCTTCAATAACCAGATTTACGGGATTCTTAACAAAAATGTTAGATTATGTGGAGAAGTGAACGTTCACACATGTATAGTTAACAGATATAATATTGGTATTGGCCCATAAAAACAGGTGTTGCGCTCTTTTTTTTGTAATAATTTTGTAATAATTCAAAGCAATATTCTTTTACATTAAAACACAATATTTTTCACAGAAATCTCACATGCACGCACACTTTAAAACTCTCAGTCCTTCCTGTGAGTGATGGAGATGATGTGGAGGAAGCAGCATATGGCCACAACACAAACATCTAATTCATCTCTTTCATTACTCAGAGAGCCACAATATCAATTAACTGCTAACGAAGAATTTCTTCAGTCATAGCAGCATCCATCTTCTGTGGTCACTCAGTGAAGCTTTCACGCTCGCTCTCTCCCCGGTGGAGTCAGTTTGATACTGAAGCCATTATGATCAGGCTTTCTATTGCCACCGGAATGCCAAGCAGAATGGACAAATAGACAGAGTGTTATAAACGCATTATGGACTGAAATCAAATGCGTAGGTTAATTTAACTTTGCTGGGGAATTTTTTGTCCTTCAATCATGGAGCTCAATCCTGCATGTTGCCTTTAGAAAACTCATGCTGCATTTTAGTTATGTATTTTTATTTTGTCACAACTTTCCTGAAACAAGATTTTTGTGGATTTCTTTTTTGATAAAGAGATATTTCACATTTTATTTTCTTAATGTAAATCTGTCTACTCTGTTTTACCTAACTGTCTGCTGTCACTGTCCACCCTCATCTGAGTCTGTTGATCTGGCTTCACAACTCATCAGTTTCCTGATAAAATAATCAGTTCATGACAGAGTCACAGAAAGGTTCAAACATTGTATTTCAACATCTCAAAAACTTTATTTCTTAACACAGCTCAGGAACTTTCTGTATCTGTATTCTGTGTCTGTATCATCATTTATTAGAAAATCCTGGTAGCAAAAGCTTGAATATTTCAGTTGTACGGTTTTCTTCTAAGCAACAGTTAAATACATGGTATAAAATTTATTTAGCTGGAATGCCACTTCTTGTTAGATGCATACATTTGTGTTGTTTTTGTTTACTCATCTGACCACTAAGTGGCACTTCCTTGTTTCAGGGAATTGACAGTCAGTACTTTAGGAAGTCAGAGTTGATCAGTGTCAGATGTTGCTAATTTGAGAAGAAGCAAACATTTTTTTTCTTTTTTATGTCCTCCTCCTATGCATTAAATTAAGGATGGTATATTTAATGCAGTAGTTGTGTCAATGAATGCTACAATTGAATGAAGGCTACAATGCTTCCCAATCAATACAACAAATGAAAGAAAACAACAAATACAAATATCTGAAAGATGAGCATCGGGGCCTGTTATGTCATGGTCTGGATCTGCAGCTATTTAGTACAGGAATCAAGCACGCAGCATCTTACCAGCTGAACTGGATGTGTTTTCCTGACTTCAGTGTATTTGAACTAAGTGTGGTGCTGCTGACTTACGTAAAATATGAGTTATTAAAAAAGTAATATCAAATCACTCAAATCAGGATCAAGCTCTAAAAATAAATGTTACTGGGACATCTCTGGTGATGTTTGATTTGAAAGTTGCCACAGACAGATACCCAGTGCCATACAACTGATACTCACTTTTTGTAGAATGGTGGAAGTCTGCTTCTGGATGTAGCTTAGTAGGACGACGCACTTGAGCTGCTTCTGTCCCACACAAGATGTTGTTGATTAGAGAACAACAGCACTCACCTGAAGAGGTAAAGTATCACTGTATTTAACGCTTTCATGCCTCTCTACTGTGATGTAAAAATCCAAGAAGTGTTGGATCTGGTCCCCGCACATGTCTGCACATGGTCTATGCATGTAATATTTCTGAATTATTTAGGTCATAATTTGAACAAGCTTGAGCAATTATGCTTTTCATGTAGGTCTTTTCAAATCTAAAGAGTTTTCTGAAAAATGAATTGATAATGTCACTAAGCAGTGTCATACTTATTTTACATATTATACCTAATGTGATGATACAGTTTTGTAATGAAGCTCTTTGGGCCCCTCTGTGTTAAGATTTACACAAAGACATCCACTTTATAAGATGTTCATCTTTGTGAGAGAATAATGCTTCAGAGATGTGGATCAAAAACATGTGTACTCCACCTCTTCCAGGGCTGAGCCAGCTTTCAAGCAGGTTCAAATTTTTGGCATATCATGTACCATCCATGGTGCTTATAGACTAAAGTGAGCTAAGAGGAAGCTCTAAAGCTTGCATTCACAGGACACTACAGTGAATGTCCAAACCTGGTCTATCTTGGGGGTCTGTTGCTGTGCCCACCCCTCACTGTGATGACAGCTCCAAGTGGTCCTGACTCAGTTTGTAGTTTGTAGAAGATATCTACATGTTGTGTTGGTTCTCTCAACAAGGTCATGGTAGATGTTAAGTGCACTACTGCTGTTACCAATGCAGCCATACATGGCCTCTTCTTCAAATGGTCTTCTTTTTTGTGACATGGCACCATCTTGTTGGACTGCTGGACCTTCAACCCATGGAGTGTGGTTTCTGCCTGTTTCAAGATGGTCTCAGCATGATTATCAGTTGTTGACTTGATCAGGGCTTTGAAACATCCAGCTACTGAGCACATCAAAAGCTGCATCTACAGTATGCACAAACTGCAC
This sequence comes from Scortum barcoo, assembly GCA_023238725.1. Classification (NCBI taxonomy): domain Eukaryota; kingdom Metazoa; phylum Chordata; class Actinopteri; order Centrarchiformes; family Terapontidae; genus Scortum; species Scortum barcoo. Next base: position 26,953,933 of record CM041554.1, read on the forward strand.
AGTAGCAGCATGGCCCTTGAGCTCCTCCAGCTTCAAGCCCTGCTCGCAGCACTCCACTGCAGCTGAAGAGCTGTACTGCCAGGTGGACTTTCATTTTTTCCATTGTAAATAAGCAATCTTTAGCCTGTTGCCAAGTCGCAGACCCTCTTTCTCATGAATTTTATCTAGGGCTTCAAAGTACTTCCAATTAATCTTCCCTCAACCTTCATCTTCCATCTGCATTACGAAGAAGCATTTGGCATGCATTCAGGATCACATGTGCTTTATATGCAGAGCTCTCAAGGTCTAAGAAGTGGGGCTTCATGTTGTTGATATTAAGGTCAACACCTAGTGCTGCTGTTGGCATCATGCGTAAGAGACAATTTTAACACCAACCTCACGAAGCATGCCAAGTCTCTCCTTTATGATGTTGGTCTTCTCTGATCCTGCCATGTCTGTGAAAAAAAAGTATGCAATGGGAATTTTCCATGACTTATTGACAGTCACAAGCATGAGGACCAAAGCCTGGGTGGCCAATGTGTTGTCAGTTTCACCACTGTCTATGTGACCCTGCAAATTCAGTTATCATGTGAATGTAAATGTCACCTATCGTTAGAGAACAGACCGTTCCTTTTCCCCCATGTCTGTTTGTGCCTATATGACGTTTTAGTGCTGTGAAAGACACCACAGTAAATCCAGGATCAGCGAAGATGCTGCTGTACCAAATATGGATGATGTGACTGTGTGGCAGAGCTGCATGAAAATTGTCATGCACACATTCATATGCCTTTGGGGAGTGAAAGTGCAGTGTGGTGGCAAACTGCTTCAGTTCCTCAGAGTACTGCCTTTTTCCCCTGTTGTATGTGTTTTGGAACTTCATCAACTGACTCAAGCAAAGAGACACATTGACTGAATATCAACAGCTTCTTCTTGAGCTCTTTGGTGATGTCCTGTAAGGTGCAAACTTTCCTCTTTAAACACCTGGACTTTTGGTTTGTCCTCCAGGCTTATGCCTGTACTTTAAGATGTCCACTGTGGCTTGATTTTCTTTTCATTTCAGAGACCCCAGACACTCAGAGATTGTAGCAGTGATCCTTTTGAATACAGCTAAGCTCTGTAGCTGTTGATGCTGCATGACTATTGAGATTATTGATATCCACTGATGCAGCAGTATCAGCCCGACAGATGTCATTGCTAAGTTGCACGTTCCCATTGGTATTTTCAGTTAAGATGGCATTGCTGTAATCTGCAGCAGATGTCACACTAAGGTGGCATTTGTCAGCTGGTGAATCTCTTTATTCTCTTTGTTGTCGCCTGACACTTTGCAAGATATAAGTGAGTAGCCACTTACCTCTGTGCAATTACTTATGCTGTCAGAGAGGACCTCATCTGTTGACATGGAAAAGAGAAAATAGTTGTGCTCTTCAGGCAAAGATTTGCTTCAAGAAACAAAGGAGGAAAGAAGGCCAGAGAGAGAAGTCTGGAAAAAAAAGAAAAAAAGACAAAATTTGAAATGTATTTGTTTTGTTTTTTTGGTGTATCCTTCTCTAGATGCTGTTAAAACCTGCATCCATTATCCAATAGAATGCTTTACCTGTGAGTCCTTGGTGAATGCTCTTCGACTCTCCGAGCACTGTAAAGACAAGATGATGGTGCAGGTTTTTCAGGAAAACTGCGCAAAAGTATTTGTGCTTATTGTGTTTTGATCATCTGCCATAACAATCGACAAGGCAATATCAATACCTCATATTTATTTCTCCCTATGCTGTGCATAGTAATTGTCATTTTGTGAAATTTAATTCAGACTATTTTGTCGTCATAGTCAGAGCACATGCTAAACAACATTTAAATTTCTACTTGTAAATATAAGGATTTGCTGCTTTGGGTTAAGAAAAAGAGAGATAAGTTTAACAGATAGAAGTAAAACATAAAACATTCATAAAACAAATATTAGATAACAGTTATGTCTAACAAAAACAAAGCACGCCCTTATACTGTATGTTATACATAGACATGGGTATTATTAGGATTTTATCAATAATATTGCTCTTATTCATTTCCTTATAGGTTCTTTTTCATTAATAAAGTACTACTACAGTGCTTGATTAGAAAGGGTCAGTTGCTTGACCTGTAGTATTGTTGCATGCAGCTTTCTCAAGAACCACTCATCCAAACAACTTAACGCCCTATGGTGCTTTTGAGAAAAATATAATTGATTCATCTTTTCAATGTTTCTTCATGTTGGCATATACTTGATAAAATAATCTTAAAGCCTTGGGATCCCCAAATCCACAATAGCCTCCCAATTACATGATTTAGGATCTTATACGTAAGAGTCCAAATTCAAAATACTGCAGTTCACGTTTTTGTAACTTTCCTGACATTGTGTTTGAATTGGGGATTGCTGTGCTTAGATATTTATTAGAATAATTACCCAGGTGCAGACAAACCTCCTACTTGAGCCTGCTCATCTCTACGAAGCCGTCTGCATTGAGGTGGCTAACAAACTAAACACAGAGTCCGCCTGCTGGACACTCTGTCGGCCCAGAACACAGTCAGCTCATCAAGACTTACAGCTTGAGAGGGAGACAGGTCTCTGTAAACATGTAGGTACAAAGGTACAAGGTTCTGTTGTTTGGCCTGTCTGAGACCTGTTTCGTTCACTTCACCTTCCTGTGAAGCAGGAACAGCCTTAAGTCCAAGCTGTTAGTTTAGCACTTATTCCACTTCTCTTCCCTCTCCTCTTCCTCCAGGGATGTCGCATCACCTGGGGCGGCACCTGGTGTGGCTGCATCTGCCTGAGTTTTCAGTAGTTGCCGTGGGCAGTGACCGTCTCAACTCGACTGCTCTTAATCCAAACCCAGCCCTTCACTTTTTTCTAATGCCTGTGAGTTTATTTCTGTCACAGGTCATATCTGATTCAGCAATAAAGCTGAATAAATTACAGATAAATCCAAAAATGTAGTGAACTTTAAGGGAGCCATGGTCACAAGCATTTGGATGTCAGTCAAAGCATGTACTCCCACACCGACACAGTTTTGAGAAATGGTCTACACAGAAAAATGAGCTTTTTTGAACCAGGTTTTCTGATAGCTATGAACGTTTTTTTTATTGATGCGTTGTGGAAACATTCAACTTTGGCCAACTCAGGCCAAATTTCCACAGGGTTAACACCTACTTATTCTCATTTATACTGTTTTGGAAACTTCCAAGCTAGCAATCTTAATGTGTACGTTTGGTCATCTAACAGGCAGTCATATACTGTATGGGCATGGTAACCTCTATCTCTGTTCAAAGGGGGTCCCTGGTGTCAGATGTGACTGTCCTCCTTGATCTTTCTCTGGCTGTCCGCTGACTCTTGGTCGATGACCTTTGATCTCTTCCCTGTGTATGCTTGTCGTCTGGGATTCACAGAGAGCTGATGTTGTCTGCTTCCTTTTTCCATGGGATGTCATGACGACGTCCAGCACTCCAGGCTTCCTCTCATTGGGCATCATGTCTCCAGGGTGCCCAGAATGAGAAGAGGTCTTAAGGTGTATGGTTTTGTGTGCTGGATCCATGTGACTGGAAGGCTAAATGGACTGCCAGTCCAGCCATCATCCACTCTTTGTATCCGTTAATTCTGCTCCTAGGACCTGCTGCACCTTCCTCGCTGTATCCTGCACTTCACTGATAAGGTGTTTGCTGTGTGTAGGAGGCTCCTCACCACTGATCTTTGATGTTCTGAGCAGGGTTTGGAGTTTGAAGACAGAATCTGTGTGAGGGAGTTTCTCCTACACTGTGGTCTTTATGCCCCGGTCAGCCTTCACATGAACACAGGTGTCCACACTCTAACAACAGATGTGTTGAAAATGATTGTGTTGAATTTCAACACGTCTACTGTGTGCTGTACTGAGTTCATGGGTTTAGTCCATGTGTGAAGGTATCACAGGTAATGGAAATGAGTCCATGAGTCCAGGTGCATCTCTAGATGTCCTCATATGGAGCTCTGGGCCACTTGACCTTAAAAAAATAAAATAATACATTTGAAGTAATATCAGATGCTAATAGCAGATAATGTTGTAGTGGGCAAGCTATTTAATACACCATTAATATTGGCTAACATTTATGGACCAAACTGGGACAATGCACAATTAGAGTTTTAGGAATTCTCTTCAAAACTCACATCCGTCCTCAAATCAGTCTATGATCAATCTGTGGCCAATGGAAAATTGCCGCAAACACTTACCCAGACCACAATTTCAGTTTTACTAATAAAGTGTACCAGTGTAGCTCATACAGGCCAATAAGTCTTCTGTGCTGTGACTATAAAATTTTAACTAAAACCCTTGCACAACAGTTAGACCCTTCATTCCCGGACGGCAATCATTTTTTAATGTGAGAGGATTATTCAATGTGTTATTTTCCCCCCATTCAACAGTACAACCTGAAGTTATCCTAAGCCTTGACGCTGAAAAGGCGTTTGATAGAATTGATTGGACAGCATTAGAAAAATTTTTAGTGCCCACTTTCTGTAGGTGGATCAAAGTCTTATATTAGAGGTACAACGTAGGGTTGCTGTCTGTCGCCCTTCCTGTTTGACATTGCGATCGAACCACTGGCAATTGCTTTTAGATCAGATGGCAGGATTAGGAGTATATCCAGGGATAAAACAAACCATAAAACTTTGCTTTATGCTGATGATCTGCTCTTGCAAATATCAGACCCAATTGAGAGCGTGCCCCACCTTTTCCACTGGCGGCAAAAATTCAGTAGCATATCAGGGTAAGGTTAATTTGTCAAAATCTTTATTGTTTCCATTGAATAATTTGGCAAAACAGATCACTTATGAAAAGTTGCTCTTTAAAACTGAAAATGACAAATTTATTTATCTGGGAATAGAAATAGCAGGTTCAATTAAGGCTATTTTTCAGTATAACTATAGGTCGATTTTAGACCGTACCAAAACTGATTTGAATAGGTGGTAGAAACTTCCATTCTCCCTGGCAGGACAGATAAATGCAGTGAAGATTACTGTAATGTAATTTCTTTATTTATTCCAAATGATTCCCATTTTTCTCCCAAAATCCTATTGTGCTCAGCTGGATCGCTTTATCTCTTTGTTCATATGGAATAAAAAATCTGCATGTATAAAGAAGGCAAGCCTGGAGAGAGTTAAATCTGATGGTGGTTTGGGTTTACCTAATTTTCTATTTTACCTCAGAGAAACACAGAGACGGAGCTAATGCTAATGCTAAATTAGCACTGGAGGAGCTGTACTGCATGATCAGTCTGCAGATGAACAACAATCCAGAGGCGGCTGTGATCGTGGCCGGAGACTTTAACCACGCTCGAAGTTAAAGGCAGTTTTCCCCAAATTCCATCAACCCCCCCCCATTGTACATTGCTGCTACAACTTTAAATCTTTAGATATTTATGTACATATATACATATTTTTTTACATATATTTATGTTTAAAGCTGGAAGTCACCAATTTTAATTTCGTTATGTGAAAACATGATGACAATAAAGATTATTGATTCTTGATGTATCTGTGCTTTTTCTGTTATCACTTGTGAGTCCTCATCCAGATGAGCACACACTTGGTTGTCTGATGGTTCATCTTCTTGCAAGAATACCGTATTTTTCGGGCTATAAAGCGCACCGGGTTATAAGGCGCAATATCAATGATCGACTGCTAACGGGTCTATTTTCATACATAAAGTGCACCGGATTATAAGGCGCATTAAATGCACAGATCGTATTACATCCGCGAGGCTCCTGCGCACAGAGCTGTACGTATTATTCTCCGCAAGGCTCCTGAATACGGTGGCCGTAATGCTCAATCCATCCAAGCAGTGCAGCTTCAGTAGCTTACCAAGGCCGTGCTAAAACATTTAGACAGATTTTTGAGCACCCGTGTACCACATAAAATCGGTTCTAGGTCAGAAAGCACAACCATAATTAATTCATACATTAGGCGCACCGCATTTTAAGGCGCACTATTGATTTTTGAGAAAATTAAAGGATTTTAAGTGAGCCTTATGGTCCGAAAAATACGGTACATTAAAAATATAAAAGACACTTTCAAATCTCTTTATTTCCATTACAAACAAAACATATTTCTTCCACAACAAACTTGGTGTCCTTGAGAGATCGAACCAACGGAGGACGGTGACTGATCATCCAGGGAGAGAAACAACATCCTCCTGCCTCTACCTCCACGAAACCTTGGGAGACGAGAGGACCAATCCCCAGCAGCTCAGTCATGAAAAACAAATACGGCAAAAAAAGTTGCAAACATTTGGGTGAATGGATTGCTTCGTGCAGATTCCCCAGGTGGGGGTCACTCAGTCTGAACCAGATATAAATAAAACGAGGTAGAACTACTGAAAAAGAAAAATAAGAGTATAAAAGTGGAAGACCTGCATACTGAGGCAAGTCATAGAAGGTGTTTAAAGATGTGGAAGGATGAGGCTGAAAGAAGGAGAGGGAAAAGACACGGGGGGAGTTATCTAAGCAAAGTGAAAACACTCAAAAGGAAGAATGTTGAAGAGACTGATCAGAGAGCTGTTGATGCTTCTCATGCTGCTTCTCTCTGTCCCTCTCTGCCCTAGGTGGATCCTGATCTCAACACATGCCCTCCACATCCCTACGAACCTGAACAGCAGAACCAAGGCGCAGCCCAGGCAGATCCACCACCGACCACGTGGCAGATCTCCCAAGCCCTTGACCATACCACCCAAGGCCTCAGCTGGACTGCCTAAGCCCCCATCCAGTGCTCCTGCCCTGACTGGCTTGCTCATCAGACACACCAGGTGCAGAGGACGAGGACTGAGGGGAAGTTCATCCCACCGCCACCCATACAACAGCAGGTGTGCGCATGACTCAAAGCCAAAGCAGGAGACAGAGATGGAGACTGAGACTAAGGCTGAGGCTAAGGCTGAAACTGAGGAGGTCTCTCTCGATGATGCAAGTGGCAGGTCAAGGTGGGCCGGTCTGAGAAAGATATGATTGATGTCCTGGCACACCTGCCTGACCCAAAAGTCTCCAGTGCACAGTTCTTTTCTGGAAAGAGTTCAGCCCCACCACACTCGAAAACATCTCCTCATGAAGAAATTGGGTGGCTGACTACACCAAGATCCGCTCTAGATGGCAAGAAGAGGCAAGACAGACCTGATTCTGAAAAATTCTGAAAACGCTGGATATCGAAATGTGCTCAGTAACCTGATGACAGCCTTGAAACAGGCCTTTCCAGCAAAAATAGACATGACCAGAATAACGTCATACAGACAGAAGCCTGGCTGTAGCTGACTACTTGACTACTACACCAGACTCCATCTGCTTTTCGATGAACACAGCAGGGGTAACGTAGCAGACCTCTGGGAGAGCCACATGATAAAATGTTTCCTGGACGGGACGCTTCCTCACATCTCTGGGGCCTCAAATGGGAGCTGTGTGGGCTATGAAGAGGCCTGCCTCACTGAGCTCATCCGACATGCCAATCATGCAGAAAAGCAGGTTGCCACCAAGAAGACAAATGCCCCTTTTCCATTAGTACCTACTCGGCTCGGCTCGGCTCGACTCGACTCAGTTTCGGTCGTTTCCATTAGTTCCATTACAATAGAGTACCACCTCAGCGTGGGTGGGGTCCGAAACTCCAGCGACATCATTTGTTATGCTGACACAAACACGAAAACGACTATGGAGCTATGGAGGCCACCAGACAAAGAAATGTCAGCACCTCATCGTTGCTCCACGGGGTTGATTTCTGTGCAGCATCTCTGATCGTGTTCGTTGTTGTTATTGCGTTTAAATTAAAAATGGCGCGGTTGACTCTTATGAACGAGTCGCTCTCCCGATGCATCTAGTGATGTCAGGCCCTGGCCAATCAGTGGCCTGCCGTCCGCCTGCTGACGCCACATCACATTTTCGGCTTGACTCAGCTTTTGGAACCCCGTGCTCCTGGAGGCCTAGGTAGAAAAGTAGAAAAGTACCTGGTAAAAGTAGTACTACTAACACGTAATGGAAACGCGACAAATAAACTCCGAAGTCGAGTGATTCGATTCGAGCCGAGCCGAGTCAAGTAGGTACTAGTGGAAAAGGGCCAAAAGAAGACAGACAACAGAGAAAAGCAAACACACTCTGCTCACCTCACCATAGTCAAAACTGTCACCAAAAAGAGATCATGTCAAAGGGGGCCGTGGGCGAGGTATGGTCAGGACGCCCTTTGGTGGGGGAGAGTTTCATTTGCCACATGAAAGGTCATTGAAACACATATGTACACACAAAGCCACCGCATGAAAGGTCATTGTTGCACACACACGCCACACGCAATGACGAACAGCTTTCTCTACTAACCAAACACACATGAACATTAGGGGAAACAGTGAATCAGCATTTAGAAACAAAAACATAAACTGTACCATTTTACTGCCAAACTTATGCCAACATGTATATCACAGAGCCATTAACCATGCTCACGGTAGGGGGGAAAAACATTACTTTCCTTGTTGACTCCAGATCAGTAACACATGCAACTCCTAAATTCAGCAGGAACACCCTTTGGTGGGCGATACATGTATTCTTTGGGTGCTTCAATGACAAGAACAGTTGTTAAAGAAAAATTCAGTCCCCATGATATGCATCCACTACAATGCTACTGCTCCTCCCCTCGCTTTCTCTACTAACCAAACACACATGAACATAAGCTGGAAACAGTCCCCAGATCAGCATTAATGACAACGGTCCCAGAAGACACTAACACCAAACACAGAAGTCTGACATGAACTGTACCTGAGGAAGTGTGTGGAGAGAGGGGGAGCCATCCTCTTTCAGCAGGGGACGGATAAAGGAGCTGAAACTTATGCTCAAGTATATCACAGAGCCATTAACCATGCTCACGGTAGGGGGGAAAAACATTACTTTCCTTGTTGACTCCAGAGTAACACATGCAACTCCTAAATTCAGCAACCATGTAGATACATGTATTCTTTGGGTGCTTCAAGAACAGTTGTTAAAGAAAAATTCAGTCCCCATGATATGCATCCACTACAATGCTACTGCTCCTCCCCTCGCAGCTAAGCTGAAAGTCCCCAGAGAGTGGATGACAACGGTCCCTGGGACACTAACACCAGAACACCAGAAGTCTGAATGAACTGAGAGGGGAGAGGAAGTGTGTGGAGAGAGGGGGAGCCATCCTCTTTCAGCAACGGATAAAGGAAGTCAAACCAACCATGTTTTTCTGTCTTGAGACTGCTGTCCTGTTAATCTCTTAGGAAGAGACCTCATGCTGACACTGGACATTAGTTTAACATCTACACCAAGTGGTCTCAAAGTTGTTAGAATCATGCCTGCTTGTACAATACAGGGCAGATGCCACAGCCAAAACAGCAACACAGCAGCCCCTCCCTGACTCATCCCGCTTCTCTCTCTCAGCTCTTCAGTCATTTTCCTGTCCAGCTGAGAGACGTGGGCCCCGTGTGGTGATTCCATGTGGTGGGGCCCCTGTGGAGATCCATGCCTACCCTCCCACTTCTTCCCTTACTATGCAAAGATGACACACGGGTCAGACCATGTGTCAAAAGGGGGGATACTAGCTATGATTAGCACACACTGGTTAACAAAATGTTTTTCAGCATATGCTCACAAATATTATCACGCCTGTATAGCACGTGAAACTCAAGGCCCGCAGGCCAAATAGCCCCGCCAAGTCATTTTATGTGGCCCGCAAGAGAGCCATGGATCTTACTGCTGTCTAATGGTCAAATTTACAGCTATAACCTCACAATGTTGTAAATATTAAAATATAATTAACATTAAGAGCCACAATATAAACAATCATTTGGTTCCACAAACAAGTATTTATTGATCAGAAATAAAAACGTGCAAAATATATAGGCATAGAAAACTAGCTGGCTGACGGCCAGTCTTTAATCCGCTCCTCTCCAGTCTTTAGTCCGGTCTGGTCGGTGCTGTCATATCCCTCAGCACAACCAGCAAGTCCCAGTGTCTTTCTACATTGGAAAATAACCCCAAACAGACCACAATAAATAAATACACAAGCACAGTTTGAATCTGCAGCACTAATTAACTAGCTAACTAATGGTAGCTAACGTTAGCTTTTGGCTCGGGTAACAACAGTATTACATCATTTAGCACTATAACATATAAAAAGCATCATATTGGCAGTGTGTGATTTACCTTCAGCTGACTGCTCACACAAACCTCACCTGCCTGAAATAAAATTCTGGGAATATTCGACCAATCAGAAACATTCAGCTGTAAGGCCTGCCCACAAAGTTCCTGGTACTCTCAGGCCCGGGGTGAAAATGAGTTTGACACCCCTGATTTAGGCTAACATAATTCATCACTCAGCCAGCTTTCAGTTAGACAGAATAGCTCAATATGAAAATCCGATATTGAATCCGATATTATGCACCATTGGAGCATTGTAGATTTTTTTGTATAGCTGCCCTTTTTTGCATTTAAGTTGAATAATTTAGGTGGTTAGGGGACATACAGTATGTGTATGGGGATTTGTATAGATGACCGATCTAATGGAAGCGCGTTCAGGCAGCAATACATTTGACCATGGTCCCTGACATTGCTAATGTTGGAGGGAAAAGGGTAATCCCAATTTGCCAACAAAAGAAGAAAAGCACTCCCAAAGAACGAGTCAGAAATCCAGCAAGAAGAAAAGGTTATTATCCACAAAAAGAAGACAATAAACTGAGTGGTTCACCGGGGAAGCACACTGCCTGCTCCACATCTTTTCAAAATTCAAATTCAAATTTATTTATTTAAAGCCCAAAATTACAAACATTGTTTGCCTCTGAGGGCTTTACAATCTGTACAGTTGTGACACCCTCTGTCCTTAGACCCTCGAACCGAGGTCAGGAAAAACTTCAAAAAAACCCTTTATGGGAAAAAGAAAAGAAACCTGAGGAAGAGCCACAGATGAGGGATCCCTCTCCCTGGGACGGACAGACGTGCAACAAATGCCACATGTACAGAGAACATCATCATCAATATACTGAGTTCATCGGTTTAGTCCATGTGTGAAGGTATCACAGGTAATGGAAATGAGTCTGTGAGTCCAGGTGCATCTCTAGATGTCCTCATATGGAGCTCTGGGCCACTCGACCTTCTCTCCACAACACAGACACAGATCATGTCCCCACCAGGCCAGTGAACCTCAGACAGATGGACCACAACCAGAATCAGTGAGGAACCTGCAAGACTGGAGAGAACAGGGAGGACCGGGGCTCCGGCAGTAACATGCACTTTACAGGACATAAGAGTATTTCACATTAACCACTTTAACACTTTAAGCGTTTAAATATATCCTGATGTAAAAGATCCTAGCCCTGACAGTAAAAGTTTATTTCTATGGCAACTTTAAAGACAAAAAAGTGTTTCACAATAAAAGGATACACAATAAAAAGACACCAAAGTAAAAGACAGAATATAAAACAAAAACATAAATCAGACAGACATAACTTAAAATCATATGGCAAAACAAACTAAAATAAAAACAAACTAAACAAATGCAAGCCTAAACAAATGGATCTTAAAGTGCTTTCTTTCTTTTTTTTTTCTTTAAAGTTTCCACTGAGTCCACAGAGCTCAAGTCAAGAAGAGAGTTCCAGAGGTTAGGAGCTACAACCCCAAAAACAGTGTCCTTTAGTCCTGAGCCTTGAGCGAGGTGCAGCCAACAGGCCCTGATGAGATGACCTCATCTTCCTGCTGATGGTGTAGGGATGCAGTGACTCAGAAATATAAGCATAAGCACAGGATTCCCACATTTTCCATTGATGATGCGATACTGGCCCATGTGTTGTTAGCTGTAGCTGTTTGTTTTCTGGCATATTGTTTGCTTTCTGTTACTTTCATGCTCACTTCATGCTCTATCACCTCACTACATGGATTCTGGACTACCTCACACACGTAGCCCTTTTCCACCAGTGCATTTCCAGGGCCGGTTCGGAGCTGGTGCCTAATCTGGAACCAGTTCTTCCTTTTTTGACCGCCTAAGAACTGGCTCTCGGCCAGGAAAACTGGTTCCACAGCAGCACCACTTCTACGCTGGTCTAGAACCAAGAACCGCTTACGTCACGGGCGGGGACAAAGCCGGAGTTTGAGGAGCTCCAGCGTGAGTTGGCAACAGCAGGGTATGAGCGGAACATTGAGCAAATAAATAACAAGCTCAAGAAGCTGAAGAAGGACTACAGGGACCAAAAAAGGGACCTGGGGAGAAACGGTGCTGGTCGACTGAGGAAAAGTCCACATTTTGACCTGCTCGACTCGGTCCTTGGTGACAGACCAGCTGACCGGCGCCTTGAACTCCGCAACAGCATTGCTCGAAGATATGGTGGATGAAACCATTCAAAGTTCCGCGGTTCCTCGTAAGTTTTACTTTTTTATTTTTAAGATGTTTCGCCTTAGTGACAATGAATTATGCATTTTTTAGCTGTTTTACTAGCTAATATTACAAATTTCTCACATCAGTATACATTCGTAATGCCAGAAACGCTGGTCTTGCTTGGGTAAAGTTAGCTGACCATTTACAGATTTATTGTTAACACATGAAAGTTTACCTGACACAGAATAGTATACAATATAATACATATAATAACACATACACAACATGTAAACGGCAAATACAAGTCCAACGTGTAATATGATATGCTGCTGCAGTATCTGGAGAGAGCAGACGAGAGGTTCTTACAGCACAGCAAGGACCAGTATGCATACAGGAAGAATAGATCCACAGAGGACGCCATCTCTTCTGTGGTCCACACAGCCCTCACCCACTTAGAGAACAAAGACTCTTATGTCCGCCAGCTCTTCACCTCAGCTTTCAACACAATCATACCGCAGACCCTGGTCCAGAAACTCACAACACTCGGACTGAGCTTTCACCCTGTGTAACTGGGTCCTGGACTTTCTGACAGACAGACCGCAGTCTGTGAGGATCCACGACGTCTCTCCTCCTCCATCACCCTCAGCACCGGCTCCCCCCAGGGCTGTGTGCTGGAGCCCCCTCCTGTTCACCCTGCTCATCACATACGACTGCTCAGCGATACATCCGAGCTGTCTGATCGTGAAGTTCGTGGATGACACAGCTGTGGTGGGACGGATCGCTAGGGTTGGTGCAGACAAAACAACCTCTGCATCAACGTGAAGAAGACCAAGGAGATGATCGTGGACTTCAGAAGGGGCAGACTCCTCCTCCCTTCCCTGTACATCGATTGGGCTGTGGTGGAAGTGGTCTCCAGCTTCAGGTACCTGGGCGTACACATCTCTGACGACCTCACCTGGAGCAACAACAATTCCTGTCTGATTAGGAAGGCACATCATCAGCGCCTCTACTTCCTCAGGAGGCTGAGGCGCGCTGGGCAGTCCCTTCTGGATTACCATGCTCAGGTAATGTCCGTATAGGAGGCTTTTGTGTCCCTAACCCTTGCTGGGAAACCGAAGATGTACAGAGTGACGTAATGACGTGGCTCTCTAGCCCGTAAAGCTAGTGGGAAAGCAAATGAGTTCTTGGAAGGTTTGCAAGTTGAACTAATTGCGAACCTGCACTAGCATCAGCCCAGAACTAGCACTAGGTTCGCCTCAGGTTGTGAGGGTGCAGGGCTTTGAGTCAGATCGGCTTCTCTGCAGCTCTGCAGGGAACGGTTCTGGCTCCTTTCCTGTTCACCCTCTCTACACTGCAGACTTTTCTCATAAAACATCATCATGTCATCTCCAGAAGTTCTCTGATGACTCTGCTGTTGCTGTTGGCCTCATCACAGATGGGGACGACAGAGAGTACAGAGGACTTATTCAGAACTTTGTGGACTGGTGCCTGCGTGAACAACCTCCAGATCAACGCTGCGGTAAAACCAAGGAGCTGCTGGCTCTTTCAGTGACCAGATGCTCCATCCACTGTGTGTGAAGGAGAGGTACCACAGGTCCTTCCTGCCTGCTTCTGTCAGACTATACAACAAACAAAATACCCGGTAGTCTGCAGACAAATAAACAAATAAATAACCGACTAATAACTGGACTCTTGTGCAATACACTTCACTTCACTGTTTGTTTTACTGTTTCACTGTTTTTCACTTTTTCTACTTGAGATGTTATATATTTCTAATATGTATATCCTCAGGCACATCACCTCTGTACTATGTACAGGCAGTCCATGATGTCCAGTGAGTCCAAAAGGCTTTCCCAGGTTTGACAGGAATGAGCATCACACTGTAATCTGGAGGTCTGTATACGGCTGCAGTGCATCATCAGTGCAAATAAAAAGTTCACATAAAAAAATAAAAAAGGTACTTGAGAAACCAAGGTCCATAGTTATTAAACTGTAAGTGTTTTCTAATGAAAATATCAACTTAGGGCACAATAATATATATTCAATACATATTCATCAGTAGTAGGAAGTATGTGCTGCAGTTTGTCAAAACAAAGCTTTTGACATCAGACACATAGCGTCCTTTCCTTGATATTGTAAAATAAATATATGACAATTTCTGTACTTTAAAATATTGTTCAGCCTGAAAGGCTTTTCACATTGTGCTTAGGAACTTGGCTGATGCATCCCAAGTAGCCCTGGACTGATGAAAACATGAGTTTTAGAGTCACTTATGTGATTTCACAGGTTAGATTGCTAAGCAAGAAAACATTTTTTTCAAATCAAAATATTTTCACAAAGCTCATTTTACCAAGTTATGGTGTTGTTTTCATTCTGAAGACAATACCTTCAGCTTGGATTTCACTGTCTCAAATTTTAACACTGGGCAGACACTATCATATAAGTTTATATGCCAGATTTTCTATACAGGGTTTAGACATCAGCCTGCACTAACAAAGCACATGTGAAAAAACCTTTCAATATACCTACCAGCTGAAACCCCACAGTAATGATTAATATTTTAGAAATCCATCCTCCCTTCCATTTTTGTTCATTCAGTTGCAATGTAGCAACTGAAAAAAATAAAATAAAATATGTCAATTGTATATGTATATATTGAAATTGAAAACAAAACAAAACAAAACATACATTGTTTAGATCACATATAAAACAGAGGTCATTAATAAAAAATAAATAAATAAGTAGGCATCCAGGCACTTTCCATGGGTCAGTATTGCAGTTTTGCCATGATGCTGTTTGCTAAATCTCTCCATTGTTGTGACAAACCAAGAGTGTCAGTGAAGTACAGAGTTAGAGCGAACGTCCAAAGGGTTGTGCAACGTTATGAGCATTGTTGACTGACACTTAAAGATGATGTTGCAGCATCTGGTCTGGTGATGGTTAATGAGCCGATTCAGAGATGAAGGCGAGGCAAAGGCTGGCAGGTGTTATCTCATCCTCTGCTTTGAAGAATGACTGGGACTAGCAGGAAGTAGAACATCTACGTCAACGTCTATTGTCCAGCAGTGATGGGTTCCTCTTTCCACTGACAGTGAAGCGTCTGCAGCAGGAAGCATGATGTCTTGGTTGTTATGAGCTGATCCTCACAGGGCTGAAGAAGGTGAAGCCAAGGCTGGCAGGTGTTGTCAGGAGAACTGTGTCTCCTGTCCAGGGGAAAGTAAACTGTAAATGAATGAACGAATTATGGTCTCTGGCAAGGCTACCACCTGCCCTGTCAGAAGAGCATAACATGGGGAAACATGGGTAGGATGGACATGTGGGGTTTCAGCTGGTAGGTCTCTGTACATCAGAAAGTATACCTTAAATATGCATTACATCAGGAAGGCATACTTTCTCATGTATTGGTGCTACAGTAAACTTTAGCAGCTGTGTACAGTGGTGTATACAGCTGCTGAAGAAGGTTTTGCCCTGTGCCATTTATCAACCCTGATTGAAGACCCACCCTCCCACTGATAAATGCACAGGCCAAAACATGGAAATTTACCTCATAACAATATGCTTACCTGAGAAATATGTGACCTGTTATATCATCCGATACTCAAAACAAAACCATGAAAACCACACAAACTGTCAATTCTGTCTGAAAAAATAAAGGCCTAACAATACATTGTCCCAATAACAAACCTGATGCTCAGAGGACTTTTGTCTTAGCTGCCATTTTGAAAGAGCAGATGGAGGAAAGCTTAAACAGAAAGCAATGATTGTGACTATTGATATGTTATCCCTACAACAGAATAGAGACATTAAATACATTTTAGACATAAGAATGGGATCCAGCAGTGTGTTATTCTCTCAACAAGGTTCTCTAAGGCATATTTTACAGCAATCAATACAAGTTTTCAGGTGGGGGTCCTCTGGTCCACCCACCCTCTCTCCCAGCCTCAGAGAGACTGATGCCACCCACCCTCTGACTCCCAGGGGAGAGACTCAGCCTGGCCAGGTGCCGACGTCAGGCTGAACAGAGGACACCCCTACTCTGAATAATTATGGACTATCATATGTGGAATTTAAATATGTCAGAGGACCTGCCACACTCGTTGCATCATATTTATATGTCATAACGTAAACGTATATCATCACAATATACTCTTCATCATTTTGTCATTGCACCTTTCAATATTTTCATCATTAACATCTAAACGAACTATGTTATTGGTACATCTATCACTCAATTTGTGCTTCTCAATTAGTCTCTTACTTTGTGGCATGGTTTATAAAAACACACTGTTATGCTGTGTTTCTTAACTTTTTCTATTTCTACTTTCATACTAAAATATTGTATGTTGTTTTTGCACAAAGTTTGAATCAACTGCTTTCTTAACTTTCTACTTTCTCTTCACTAAAAATATTGCTGTAAGTACTTTTAATTTTTTGTTTATCTTTAAAACTAATCTGACACCTTTATGAACTTTTAGAGGACATTACACAGTATACAGGGTCATGATAACTGTAATAGGTTCTCAGTACACCAGAGTGGAGACAGTGCTGTGGTCGAGAGATGAAAATTAGGTCCAGCAGTGTGTTCTTCTCTGTGGTGGCAGCTGTGATGAGTTGTGCATATCCTCTGGACTGAAACAGCTCCAGTATCGGCTTACTTGCATTGGAGAAGATATTCTCGTTGAAATCGCACGCAGACAATGATGGGGTGACAGTCCATGATGTCTCCAGTGAGTCCAAAAGGCTTCCCAGGTTTGACCAGGAATGAGCTCACACTGTAGTCCGGAGGTCTGTATACAGCTGCAATCAGTGCACTCACTGGAGCTACAACCTTTACAGCCAACCAATTCAAGATCAGTTACATTATGTACGTACTGTTTCTCAAGCCAAAGTTGAAAGTTGTTTTTTACAAGATATACAGCAGTTTTCCTCTGTTGGCACATTTGTGCATATCCTCTGTACAGTATTGTTTTACTGAGAGAAGATTTCAAGCACTTGTGAAAAGTTGTTCAGTTAGTCCAAAAGCTTAGGTTTTGCATATACAGCAACTCCAGCACCACCTCTGTACAACCTGGAGCCAAATTCAAGATCAGTTACATGAGTTTTTCTCAAGAAGTTGAAAGGTTTTTTAATTTACAGCAACTCCACCACCACCTCTATTGGCCATTTGAGGAAAATTTGTGTAAGACAGGTGTCTGTTGCGTTTGAACATATTGTAACTATCTAAATGGAGACTGTCTGCAACAAAGGAGCCTTGAAGGTGAGTTTCTGTGAGACACAAAATGTCTGCGAGACACAGTTCATGATGACTCTTGATGTTGACTCTCGTTGACATGAGATGGCAACACCCTCTGTGTTATGGTGCACAATGGTCAGAGTGTCAGGTCTGTTCAAAGTTTGTTTGATATGAAGAAGAGGCATCATGTGGTCCAAGTTGGCTTGTCTCATTGTCTCTAGAGCTCCAGTGATCTCTGGGTTGGCATATATTTTACTCTCATCAAAATCCAGTAGGTTGCAGTCCACTGAAGAGAGGTCACTCTACTGACAGCCACATAAGCCATGCCAGGTTCAAAAATGTATTTTAGTGAGACTACAGCTGATGTCCTTGTCATACCTTGAACCTGTTATGTATTGTACAGGCAAAAGCAAGTTTGATGGGAAACTGTCTGCTTACCACCCCTTTCTGTTTCAGATTCTCCTCTGCTCTCTCAATGTACACTAGATTGTCAGTTGTTCCCGGTACTCTGTTGCGGTAATTCCTTCCAGCTGTTTCATCATCCATCTTGAGCCCAAGCATAACAACATATTCAGAGCCATTTTGTTCAGACGTTAGCACCCTGACTAGTGTAGCGAAATGATCCATTCACCAATCCTTGAGACACATCTATGTTTCTAGTGAGCATGACACGAGCACCTTCAGCAACATTTAGTGTGTCTGGTAACTCATTTTTGCCCCCTTTAAATGGTTTGGCTTGTCGTTCCATTCTTCCAGAGTGTGGGTCCTTTTTATAATCATCTGCTTGAATGTTGGTGACATGAGAATGTAGCAGAGCTAATACTTGCAGAGATTGTGTGAATCTACTTGTTTATTAGTTGCAAAAATATGCAGGACATCATTTGGACAAAATGTGCTGGTTCAGTCACAGCCTGTGACAGCAAAGCTCTGTCTGCTTCACACAACTTATCTGACTTTTCTTTCATACGGATCCGGTTCAACATCTTTGCAAAGGCAACATCATCCTTCTGACGCATGATCTCAGTCAGAGTGATAATCTGAAAGTGTTCCTGCCACAGGTCAATCTCACATCACATGGGTCATACACACAGAGGGCCTTAGACTGTCGCACTGGTGGCAGCTGATAAAAGTCTCCAACTGCAATTACTGACATTCCTCCAAAGGGTCTCTGACTGCCTTTGATCTGTTTGAGTCTCGCATCCACATATGCAAAAAGGGGCTTTGACACCATGGACACTTCATCAATGATGATTATTTCAGCATTTAAAAGTTCTGATCTGACTTCATCCAGCTGGTTGCCAAGTCCTTGAAATGGAGGTTTTAGGCTTCTCGGCAGCTTGAGGAGAGAGTGCAGTGTTGAGCCTGTTATATTAAAGGCAGCAGTTCCAGTGAAAGCAGTCAACAGGACAGTAGGGTTTGATATGTCAGCCTCCTCAGCACGTCTTGGCAGTTTGCACAGTAACTTAGATGCTTCTGAGTAGATACACTTGATGAAGATGTGACTTTGCCGGTTCCAGCACCACCATTTATATAAAAGAAGAACTGCTCTGGATGCAGACCACAGATAATGCGCTTTACTGCACCAGTCTCTCACTGCATAGAAAACACATGCTTGTTTCTGGTTCAGATTCTGATACATCTGACGTAAGAGCGTGGGGTCGATTGCAGGCGTCTCTCTGATGACTCTGGCCTCTGTCACAGCATTAGCCCGAATACTGTATTCTCGGGACGTTCTCTTGTTCATTTTCGTATCATCTGGTTCTCTTGCCTCCAGTTCTTGAATACACTCCAACCTCACCACTTCAGATTCAGGTGCCAGATTACACCATTCATCAATCACACCTCTGTTCTGTTCAAACTCCTCAACTGCTTTTTTTCAATTTCCTCACTGTTTTTCTCATATTTGTCTCAGTTTCGTTTGACAATATGTCTGACATACTTCACGGATGCTCCTGAACCTGGTAGTTGAGCCAAGCCAGCTTTGTAGAAGGACTCATATGTGGGTAAATACTCCCTCTTTTCAGTTCCTGGTCTGATCGGTAAGGAACGTACAGTTTCAGTAATGTGCCATAAAACTGCTCATAAAACTGGGATATTTCTCCTGTGATGTGCGATGAAATCTGATGATATTGCAGGCTTATCAGGTTTTTCTCCTTTGAACAAATCCCATGTCATTGAAGCAGTGGCAAAACATGTTTACCTTTTGCCTCTTGACCATTGGCCATAGACAATTCTGCATGTAGAGGCAAAATCAGCCAAGCACATCTCCTCAAACTCTGGTGTTTCAGGTCTGGCTTTATATTTCTCTGTCAGAGACGTCATCCAAACATTTACACTTTCAGGTGTTGTGTTCTCTAGGTATGACAGGGGGCGACTCATTTTCACCGGGTTGTCATCTGTTGGTATGAATAATGACTCCACACGTGAGCACTTCATTCATGTTAATGCCATTGGTACATGCACGAGTCACACACTCCTTCATGTGAGCACTTCTTCATGATTTTCCTCACTCCTGCACGTCCCTGTCACACACTCTGTTTGGTAATTGAATATGCCTGCATGCCATTTCCCTCATTTCATCACATTCATTGACATTGTCTTCTATTAGAGTACACACATCTGAGTCACACACTCCTGCATGAGCACTGACTCTCTCTTTTTGAGATATGCCTGCACTTACATTTTTGATTTCCCTCACTTTTGCATATGTACGTGCACAGATGTCATTGTATTAAACTGTAATAATGTCAGTATGAATTGCACGTCGATTTAGCGTCCCAGGCATCAACTGTAGTTTCTCATCATGTGGTTGTGAGATAGTCGTATGGGTTGTATTTTGCCATTAGATAATGGGTTAAACTGTATCCATTATAATTGCCCAGCAGTCCTTCGGATCAAGTAGATATGGGTTGTATCCATTTACCCAGCAGTTATCCGTATTAAACAATTCGTATGATCACTGCATTTATCACTGGATGGAACTGGTTCTCATTGCATCATGGACTGCAGGCATGTGCAGGCATCGCTCATACTCGCTGAGTGTTAAATTACATCGTGCCAGGAGCTGTTCTAAACTCATGGAGGCAGTTTCAGGCTCATTCAGCAGCAGGTTCAGTGGTCCTGAGTTTTGTCTTTGCTGCTTCCAGTCCCAGTGAATCATCATCACCTGCAGTTCTCGTTATCATTGTCTGTCTAGAGGGAGGTTTGGGAAATCCAAATCGACATCCAGAGTTCACACTTTTGAAACATGGTCCGTGAGTGGTTTTTACTGTGTATCTGCACTTCTGTTACTCTTCTTGTACAGTTCAGGTTGTTTATGTGGGTCAGGTAGCTGTGCTGTGATTTATTTGGACACAAAATCACACACAGTCTGATCACTGGCTTCCTCAAACACTGGTGCACCTTCCACCCATATGAGACAGTGAATGTGTGGGCTTCCTCTGTGCTGAAACTCCACTCTGGTAAAAGTAGTCAACAACTTTGCCAAGAGGCTGTGCAGGAGACAAGATTAAATCTCTGTATAAGGCCTCAACACGTTTATCAAACATGCGCATGGTTGTCACAGGATTGCTTCTCAGTATGTCACATTTTGTGGACCAGTCGAGCTCATCAAAATGAAACTTCCTCAGCCCTGCTGAGTTTTTATTGCCTCAATCACCTCGGGCCAACGCATCTCAGCTGCTGAAAACGTACAAAAGAATGTTGGAGTTCCCAACTGTCTGATCATGGCAAGAAAGATCTCTTGTTGTTTTCTCTCCAGTACGCTGGTGTTCCTCTCAGCGGCTGCATGAATCTGATAGCATCTTTATTTCGCACCAGTCTCTCAACCTCCTGTCTGTCTTGTAACATTCCTTGAGGTTATTTTGCGTCCATCTCTGGTTAAAGGTTTCCCTTTACGTAACTGTATTGTCATGCTGGAAGTGGCCAAGTGATTGTAGCAGCATAGAAATGTCATTTTCTATGTATTGCCACTGTGAGTGCCATGTGTGGCCAATCAGTGAGGGAGGCAGGGTACAAAAGTCTCAGTCGTCCACCTGTATCTCCCTCTTGTGCTGCTGACTGACACGTCACTTCCGGGTCGGAGGTGCCTGCCCTCAGCAGGTATGGCAGCATTCATTGGTTGTTTGGTCTCTTTGTGGTGCTTTAGGCATGCGTTTTATACTGCAAATCAGCTGTTTGAGTGCCCGTAGCTCCGGTGTGTGTGCGCGCAACTTGGCCTTGTCATTGTGTGACTGTAAGTGTCCTCTCCTCTCTGCGTTTTTGTGTATGCTATTGTGTAGCTAACACTAGTGTGGCCGCAGGTAACTGCCTGGGTCCCTCCCTCCTTGTGAGTATTAGCTTCTGTCAGAAGGTACCTAGTTTGCAGCCGCATCGTTGTTCGGTTCACTTTGGGTCATTTTGGATCTGTTAAGTAATGACGTATTCTTTACTAGGTGACATTAATCCACTGTTCAGTCCAACGCGTGAAATCGGCTGACTTGGACCGCTGCTGCCTTGTCTGGACACAAGTTTACAGGCTCTATTGCTGCTACTTGTTTACACCGTGATAAACATTGCTCCATGACGGTGGAGAATTCTTAATTCGGGGTCAACCCGTTTGTTTTAAGTGAATGAGTGAGTGAAGTGTGGGTCACACTGCCCTTATTTTTGGATTTTTTGTATTTTGTTTTTAATTATTGTTGAGTCAGTTGTTATACTTGCCCATTTGATTTCTTGATTAATTTTTGTTCATTTGAGTTTCTTTATGCAGTTTAGCAATTCACATAAGGAACGCAAAAACCCACCTGCCCCACACAAATAGCTCATTTGATTCGGGTGGGCAGTTATTATTTTGTATAGTTAAGTGGTTTTGTTGTAACCTGCCTGTAGATTTGCATATTTTTGGTTCCTTTTTTTGGTTAGTGTTACCCAACTAATTTTTATCTCCCTTTCAGTTGCTGAGGGCTGGTGTTGGCGGTGCTGGTGACCTGAGGTGACGGTGCCCCCCCCGCCCTTCCCCTTCGTGTGTGCTGTGTTTTTCCTGGGACACGGGTTATTTCACTACAGGGTGTGTTTGTCACATGTCTGGGTGATTTATGTATGTTTTTGTTTTTTTGGTCAGCATCCTTCTCCCTCTCACTAGCTCTTGGCCCACCGATAGGCCCCAGCGATGATCAACTCTCCCCTCCCTCCCATTTTGTATGATTGTTTTTTTTTCTTAAAAATATTTTAGGAGAAGCTATTAAAGTGCACTCTTTTTGAATCTTTGAACCACATCTCTGGCCTGAGTAAAATCAAACTTGTGGGCTTTACAAATTGTTTACAAAGGTGAATAATTGTCTGGGTGAAATTCCCAGGGTGGCATTGTCTGGCAACACTCCACTATTGGTTATATTGTCCCAACTAATTTGAAAGCGTACCCTGTGTTTACGCCCCCGGCTCCACCCTTTGTCTCCGCCATGGCCACCATATGTATTTCAGTTACAAACTGAGCAAAGAACAAATAGTTTGTCTCTGGCAAACCGATCATCCACACCAAAAAGCCTGGTTTTGAAATAACTACTGGGCGTTAATTTTGTAGGTCTCTTTTCATCCAGTGTGTTTTGACCTGTCAGAGAAACTGAACTGGGAAGGCCATGGCCTCCAGTTTAGGTGTTTTAAAAAAGCTGACTGCACTGTTTCGTTCTGCCGGGCGACAGAGTAGATTCCTTCACTAAAACACAATATCTCCTCTGAAACATGACATGATTCTAGAGCAAGACCACCATTAGGCATGTCACCTTCCTGTTCTGGATCATCTATCTGCTCCTGTGGTTGCTCATCACAAAGCAGCATGTCATCATTTTGTGGCTCATTTACTGCCTCATACAGTGCATTACTCTCAAACCTGTCAATATCCATCAAATCATCTTCATCATAATCATTATCCTTATCCTCCATGTTTTCATCCACATCATCATCATCATTGTCATTTTCATCAGGAAGTGTGGGGTCACATAACTCGGCCTCATCTCTAATAGTTATAGTTATTGTCCTCATACTGTGGGTGAATGTGTTTGAGTTTATGCAGCGCCTGCACCAGTTTCGACCAGGTAACAGTCTGGAGCAGCAGCTGATGACCTCTGTAACACAATCGTCTCTTCAGTTTTACTCTCATGACCTGAGACTCACTTCTCAGTCTGGGTAGAGCATCGACTGTTTCTTGGACTTCAGAGGGAACACAGACTACTACATTTCCATGTATTGCTCTCTGTCGGCCTTTGGGAAGAAGGAATGATTTTTGGCAAATGTTATACACTTTGCTATGAGATGTCTCTCCAGTATGTTGAGATCACACAGTTCAGGATGGAATGTCAGCAAGCTCCAAGTTGTTTGCTACAGCGAGGGATGGCATGACTCCATTTTTCAAGATGATTATGGCAGGTGTAACAAATCCACTCTCTCCTTCTCTCATCAGGCACCTTGCACTGTTCATTTCTGCATTCATCGTCACAAACAATGAACATACTTTTCCTGTCAGGCATGCTGCAACCACATCTGTATTTTTACTGTAATTTGACCTTGTGCACAGTTGTACTTGGTTTGGAAATGATGCCTTATGACATACAGTGCACACATAAGTAGGACCAGGCCTTTATTTGTGACCTGAAAACTGATATGGCTTCTTCGATCAAAGTGCTGTCACTCTCACATGCTGCTCTATTTATTCTTCTGTATTTCCTTCTGTATTTTCATTGCACATCTCATCTTGTGTGTACACCTAAATGCAGGATTGTTCTTATACCTGTCATCGCATTCGCTGTCTCATCATTTGTTGGTGTCTTACCCTGAATACTTGGTCATTTGTATAACGCTGAGTGATGTAAGAATCGTCTGTCTGTGTCCTGAAGTTCAGCATTATCTTTGTATCGGTTGGTAATGTACTCCATTTTTGCCTCTTTCTGAATTCATCATGGTCTTTGTAGTCTCTGGACCAATTGGTGATGTACTGTGTTTCTTCTTTTTATGTTCGAATGTACTATTGTTTTTTTCTGTTTATGTTCAGCATTGTCTCTGTAACAATTTTTCATATGTTGATTTGTGCTTTAACCGTCCTGAAGTCAATATTTTCTCTGTATCTAGGGTTTTTATATTACTATTTTCTTTTATTTGTAATTCAGGAATTGTTTTGATATCGGTTGGTACTGTAGTCTTGTTTTCTTTGTCTGAGATCTTCATTAGAATATTCCCTGCTTGAGTCAAGATTTTTTACTTCGCTTTGTATGTTTCATTGGAAGCATACTTTTCATTTTCTTTCCTCTTTTGATTCTCCTTTCTTTGTGATAAATCCTTTTCAGAGATGCAATAGACTCCTCTTAAATTTTCTCCTTTGCTGTTTACTAAAGTTTTGACAATTTACAGGAGATATCACTTCAAGATACTATCACTGGAGACAGTTTTTATTAATGTAGCAGGAAGCATCCATGTGATGTGACAGAATTGGAAGCTGAACTGGCTCGATGGTTCTGGTTTGGTTTGGGTATCAGGGGGTATGACATGAACATCTTGTTGTCTCATCAGATGATACAGATACAGAAGTGATGTTACCGGAGCCTCCCTCTAATATGTTATGGGAGACATTACTGTTTGTTTGGCTTGATGGTTCAGTTTCCATATCAGTGGATATCTGATGTACACTGTTAGCTGAGAGATGTGTTACACAGTCTTTACTTTGTTTGAACACTTACTGTGTTTAGTTCCTTGGGATTCTGTTGACTGAGAGATGTGTTACAACAGTCTTTATTTTTGAACTTACAGATTCATTCTGAGGATCATCCAACAGAGCAGTTGATACAGCAGCAGGGTGAAGTTGTAGGCTGACTCTCAGTGTCTGGGATAGCATCACTCTGGTTGATTGTGTTCACATTGTAAAACTCCACAGGCTTCAACTCATAGTTAAAGGAAGACTGTGTGCCCAGTATCCTGTGATACTTTAGGAGCCTGTCAATCATATCACTGAGATGTGTGAATGTCAGCATGACAGCAGTAACCAGGACTGTATGAACCCACAGGAAGGGGCAAACCCTCGGTTGTTCTGGAGTGCGGATCAAAGAAACCATATCTGCCTGACCTGGTTCTGAACACTGCAATACACAGCTGTGACATCAATAGCAATGCATACTGCACATCTGATAATAAGCAGCTCAGTCCTGCCTCAAGGTCCAAAAAGCCATTGACCAGCTCCAGGTAAAGGTTCTCCTAATGTGCCACACCTGGAAAGTTGTGTAATGTCCGCATAATGTATGTACCTGCATGTAGGGACTTCATCAGGGAGCTCATCTGTAGCCAAATGGATGTGATTAGGGACCCTTTTCCTGGCCTCCTCATACATTATATTACCTTTATCCAAAACAAGGTCAAGGTCTGCTGTGGTGATGTTTTCATTCTCATGGAGGAATGCAAGAAATGTGAGTGAGTTACAGGTGCACTGCTGATTTCTGGATTTGCCATATTTTAGGAGAAGCCTGGCTGCGGGATGCACACACACGTCGTACAGATGGCTGGTCTGTCAGGGTTCACACAGGCTGGCATGAGAAAGGCGCTTTACACGGATCATCACTGTGACGTCCCCTCTGCACAACGTCAGCATACGATACCTCTGGTAACGTGGACGTGGAGCGTCAAATTTCACCTGAATGACGGGTTCACCTGGTTAGCGTTTAGGAGACCCCGCTACACTTGAACACCGTCACAACCGTCACATCCTGTATTTACGCCTCAGGAGGGCTTTACAATCTGTTGCGCACATGACGCATCACCTGTGACACTCCTCTGTTTCACTGTGTCAACAAGACAGGCCTGCAGACGTCTTTCGTCTTTCCTTCAGCTGAAAAACTCTCAGAAAACGTCCTGTTTCCTCAGCTGTTGTCTGAAAAAGACTCGAAACCTCTGCCAGCTGGACACTCGCAGCTTGGGACCTCTTACTCTTTCTCTGGCATTTTTGTTGCACTCTGAAACCACAATTGTTTATGTACACAACCAAGATATTAAACACAATATAACTGATAAAAGATTACTGTTAGCACAAAATGTTTACAGATAAAAACCTGTATGCTTTCAGTAATTAATCAAAGGCACTTTCGGAAATGCTATATTAAAGGCAAAAAAGGAGTTTAGAGGTTTCAAAAGTATTTATATATATATATATATATATATATATATATATATATATATTATACTATGGTAACAGACTATTAACAAGGACTCAAATTTCTATACATACTTAGGAATAATGTTAGTGTAAAAACTAGGACGTTATAACAACTATTCAAGGCTGACACAGGAAAGGGGAAATTACATTAATACCAATGTTATTCTTATAAATATATAAACAGTTGAAAGGTCTCCACCAATGAATAGTACAGATTAAATATTATTTACTGATACTCAAATACACAACCACTAGTGCTATACCAGCTATGACCTGTCCTGAATCCTAAACTCTTTGCACTTACCAGCAGATAAGTAAATGCTATGTAGGTAGTTGTACTTTTAGCATTGGATAAATATCAACAGTTTATAAAAAATCACAGTATATATTTTTCAAAATCAGGAACACAGTTGTTCTGGCAGTCTGATGACAGCTGAGAGCTTCTGGTAGCTGAAGAACACTGGGTCTGCAGGCAGGAAACAGCCACTCCAAACCAATCAGCTTCCTCCACAGAGATGTCTGGATTTTTATTTCAATATATCTGCTTAATCAACACAACACTTATATACACTGAATGAATGAAACAATGAACAACATTGAATAATACTTAAATATTAAGTAAATAAATATTAATACAATGTGTGTGCTGATATTACCTTTACAATTATTTACACTTATTTACTCGTCAAGTAAACAAATATGTGAAGTGTGAAGATATCTGCAGTGTGCAACACAAACCTTTGGGTACAAACCAGCAGGGCTCCACAGCAACAAGGTCCAGGAAGAACTATACTTTTTTATAGTTCTTTTTCTAGTATTAATATGGATTTTCACTCCAATTATTTCTTATGTGTAGTGTTTTAAAGAACAAAGCGTTATCTTTAATTATGCGCCTTGTTTCAATAAAGTTATGTATTTCTTATGTACAGTATCAATTTGGAATTTCACTTTTCTCTTTGCAATCCAATGTTTGTGATGAGTGTTTTTTTCCCAATTAGAACAATAACAAAAAAAACAAGAATTTGTTTTGTTCAATGTAATGTCCAAATCACTTTAGTAAAATTACTTTCTTTAATAATTAACTTACAATTATTATTTTATTTCCAAATAGAATATATGGAGTTAAAATATGGACAATATTAACAATTAGGTTATTGCCAATTTAGGATCAAATCAAAGTGTGAGAGAGAGACAGGAGAGGCAGAAAAGTGTGAGCAGAGGAACTCACAGAACCAAAAACAGATTGATAAGGTACCAGTAATCCTTGAGAACCAAATACCAGAATACCAGTAATCTGTAATATGGTGGAAACCATGAACCATATGTATTCGGTAAGAATATACCATGAACCATGAACCAATAGGGTAGTTAGCTTGCCAAAAATGTAGACAGAGCTGGATAGAGGTAGAGGGATAGAGAGATAGAAAAACCAAAATGTAGATAGATGAGAATAGATGGGACAGGAGAGATAGAAAACCCCAAAATTTAGATAGATGTATTAGATGGGACAGGAGAGATGAAAACCGGTTATTAAGGGGGTAGTGGGTATGGGATAGGAGAGATAAAAAAGAACCTCAAAACAGACAGAGTGGACAGAAGGGACAGTAAAGACAGAGCTGATAGATGTAGAGGGAGATGGAGAGATCTGGAGAACAGCACACCTGCAAGACAAAATGGAAATACACATTAGATGGATGAGCACAAATAAACAGAGTATTTGCTTTGGAATTTCTGTTTTTTAATCGCATAGCCTTAAAATTGCCTTATCAGCACTGATATGATGGAATTTAGTTACTGAGTGAGGGTGTTTTAGTGGTCTCGTTGTTTCACGACCTTTAGTAAGTGTGTCGTACTAAGTCTGTATTCACCGACTTCATCATACACTGTGTTATTTCAGATAAATACCTGATCTTGTATTACTGTGCTTAACTGTAAGTTAAGCAGGGACAACAAGAATCAAGAATCAAGAATCTTTATTGTCACCATGTTTTCACATAAGGAAATTAAGATTGGCTTCCAGCTTTAAACATAAATATATGTAAAAATGTGTAATAATATCTACATATAGATGTAAAGTTGTAGCAGCAATGTACAGTGTGTGTGTGTGTGTGGGGGGGGGGGGTTAGTTGTTTACGTCAAGTTGTCTCACGTTCCTACAATCCCGACTTCCCACTTCCCACAATCCCCTGTGCTGTTTTCACCACCCGGGCTAAGTCCTTTCAGTCTTGTGCAGTGCAGCTGCCATACCCACACTGCTGCACTGAGGCAGAGGATGCTCTCTGTTGTGGCCCTGTAGAAGTTTGTCAGGAGCTGAGGGGAGAGTCCAGCACGTTTCAGCTTCCTGAGGAAGAAGAGTGAAAACAACTGGTGAATGAAACATCCATCCATCTTCGTTTACTTAAATTTTGAATATGAAGAATGTGATGTCAAAATGTTAAGATTAATCTGTTGTTTAACTCCATGTTTACTGCACCCCGGTGCCAGCCTGAATCACTAAGGTCCTGTAGTGTTGTAGGTGCTGTTTATTTTATGTTCCTGTTATTCCTGTTTAAGAAAGGCATAGAACTGATGACATGACAGCTCCCTAAAAGTGAAGCCAAAACACCTGCATCATCCCCTGATGGATGACTGCTCCATGTTAGCAGATGGGACAAACTAAAACATCACAGTACAATGTCAAATAAATGTTCAATCAAAGATGGTTTCTGTAATTTTTTATTACGACAACACAGAGACAGGAAGACCCAAATGCAGGACAAACACGATCGTGGTTTTTCAAGGGTTAGGGTTTTAATAAAGAGTTCTTGCAATTAGACGAAGATGTTTCTTGGTGATTTCCTTGGTTTGAGGCTTGATCAATGAAAACAAGACATGCTAACTAGCACTCCTGATCAGCATTTTACGATCTGACAACGAGACAGGGGAAACACAGACAATATATACACAAGAGGTAAATGGGTAACAGGTGGAGAACAATCAGGGCGGGGCAGACAATCACAACAATGGCGGGAACACACACAAGGGCAGGAAGTTAAGGGACCTGAAATGAGAGGAGAGTTAGAGATTTCAAAATAAAACAGACATGCCAGAACAGGAAATGGACACAAGACAGACATGAAACTTAACAAACATGACGACACATAACATAATTTTACATAACTCCTATCACACTGATGTTTGTTCAGTTGTTAATTTTCCTGTCCAAGTTCCATATTATTAGTTATTTGATGCTAGACAAACAGGCAGATGAAGAGATTTTTTATTTGTCTTGTCAGATAACAGTGGGTGAAACATCATTATTGACAGCTGTCAGTCACACTGATGTAGTCGCAGAAGTACATGCAGTCGTCTTTCTTCTGCATTTAGCAGGAATGGAGAGAGAAGACATGGCATTTACTTTAACAAATGCTCAGTAGTTAGCAGTTATTACTGATTGATTACTGATTTAGTCTTGAAGGTGTGTGTGGGGACCTCAATAGTGCAGCTCCTTCCTTGACCACAAATGTGCAGACTTTGCCTGCAATGATGCCTGTATCCCAGATATTTCGGTCTTATTTTATGTAAAGTGAGAGGAAGTGGAGATGCATCGTCCCTCTTTATATACAGTTTATGGTGTGAACTTACCGTTGAATATCCAAGGCGTTGCCAACACTGGATGGACAGCAGTAGAGGGGAGGAGGCCAAAAGGAGTGGGAGGAAAGAGAGAGAGATTTACTGTTTCATTTTACAAGACAAGAAATTCTAAAGACTAACTGAATAGGTGTTTGGTCAAGTCTTATGCTAACTTTGAGGTGAAAAAGTCTCTTCCAATATTCTTTACAACATGCACAAAATTAAACATTTCCAGGTGTAGTTCACACTTTAATTGAATTATAAAGAAACCATGTGGCCTACAACTTGTAACACTTAAAACTTGTTTCAAGTAATTAAAGCAAATGTGTATAATTTGATGTCACGCTGTAACTAAAGGGTTGTCAGGTTGACTCTTTTTCGTATAGTATTATAAGTTTAATGATCTGTTGTTAATTTCACTTTAGATTTTCTAATACTTACCAGCACAGGTGTTTCTTAATATTCATCTCTTTTCCTAAGAGAAAAGAGAAAAAACAAGATGGGAATCATTATTTATCTTGTGCATGTGTACATAGTGATTCACAAACTTTGCATTACAACTAGAAGGTCTGTCTTAAAAAAAAACATCTTGGAAGCAAATTAAGTTTATTTACATACTGCAAAATACAATATTGAATGATTATTGGTGCTGACAAGCATCACATTTTGAGGATTTGTCTATCAAATTTCAAGATTTCATGTCATTTGCACAACAATTTACAACAAGCAATTACTGGCAATGAATTTCTTAAATCTCAGGCTCCCTAAAAAATAGTAAAAAATATTAACTAGAATAGAAACACTCAAAAATAAACACTCAAAAATATAGAAAGCCAGTTCTAGATTTTTTTAAATAACTGTGCATACTAAAGTCTGTCATGGAGTTCCACAAGGTTCAGTGCTTGGTCCAATTCTGTTTATTTTGTATATGCTGCCCCTTGGCAATATCATCAGGAGGCACTCCATAGATTTCCATTGTTATGCTGATGACACCCAATTATATTTATCAGTGGAGCCACACAAAACTGATCAGCTCCTGAAACTCCATGCCTGCCTTAAAGATATAAAGGCTTGGATGACCAGAAATTTCCTGTTGTTGAACTCAGATAAAACTGAAGTGATCCTATTAGGTCCGAAACACCTGAGGAACACGCTTTCTCCTATGATAGCCTTGTTGGATGGCATTAACTGGGCCTCCAGGCACCACTGTAAGGAACCTCGGGGTTTTATTTGATCAGGATATGTCCTTTGACACCCATATTAAGCATATTTCAAGGTCTGCTTTTTACCACCTGCGCAACATCGCAAAAATTCGGCACTTTTTGTCCCAAAGCGATGCTGAAAAATTAGTCCATGCATTTGTCTCTTCCAGGCTGGATTATTGTAATTCACTTTTATCAGGCTGCCCGAACAAGTCGTTAAAGACTCTACAGCTGGTCCAGAATGCCGCTGCTCGGGTGCTGACTAAAACCAGGAAAAGAGACCATATTACTCCAGTATTGGCTTCTCTGCATTGGCTCCCTGTAAAATTTAGAGTGGATTTTAAAATCCTTCTCCTCACATATAAGGCTCTGCATGGTCTGGCACCATCATATCTTAATGAATTGATAACTCCTTATCAACCGACTAGAGCGCTGCGCTCCCAAAACGCAGGCTTACTTGTAGTTCCCAGGGTTTCCAGAAGTAGTCTAGGGGGCAGAGCCTTCAGCTATCAGGCCCCTGTTCTCTGGAACCAGCTCCCAGTCTGGGTCCGAGAGGCAGACACAGTGTCAGTGTTTAAGAAGAATAGACTTAAAACCTTCCTTTTTGATAAAGCTTATAGTTAGGGTGGGCACAGGCTCGCCCTTAGTTATGCTGCTATAGGTTTAGACTGCCGGGGGGCTCCCATGATGCATCGGGCACCTCTCCCTTCCTCTTCCTCTGTACTTCCTTTACTCATATTATGGTAGTAGTGCAAACTGGAGTCACTTTTAGAAACTGGTTAAAGTGGCTAAACTGGTTAAAGTAGTTAAATTGGCTTAAAGTGTCAAAGCGGTTAATGTGAATACTCTTATGTCCTGTAAAGTGCATGTTACTGCCGGAGCCCCGGTCCTCTTTGTTCTCTCCAGTCTTGCAGGTTCCTCACTGATTCTGGTTGTGGTCCATCTGTCTGAGGTTCACTGGCCTGGTGGGGACATGATCTGTGTCTGTGCTGTGGAGAGAAGGTCGAGTGGCCCAGAGCTCCATATGAGGACATCTAGAGATGCACCTGGACTCACAGACTCATTTCCATTACCTGTGATACCTTCACACATGGACTAAACCAATGAACTCAGTTTATCTACAGGTTTATTACGACCCATGTTTAACTCCATATATGACTGATGATGTTCTCTGTACATGTGGCATCTATTGCACGTCTGTCCGTCCCAGGGAGAGGGATCCCTCATCTGTGGCTCTTCCTCAGGTTTCTTCTTTTTTTTCCCATAAAGGGTTTTTTTTGAAGTTTTTCCTGACTCGGTTCGAGGGTCTAAGGACAGAGGGTGTCACAACTGTACAGATTGTAAAGCCTCCGAGGCAAACAATGTTTGTGATTTTGGGCTCTAAATAAATAAATTTGAATTTTTGATTTAGAGTAATAAAATAAATATAGACAATTTTTAATTATACAATTAAAATATAAATTTTACAACTTTTGAAATATACAACTAAATAGAGATATACAATAAAATATACAATAGAAAGTAGAGAGTAGAGTTCAAAAGTCTTATGGCCGTCAGGAGCAGACACATCAGTTTATAGCTGGGATGACTGGTCTTTAATGAAGTCTTGAAAATGATGAAAATAGTATAATGATGATCTATATAAATATCACCTATCATGTTCATTATTAGTCAAAAAAGCTTTTTTATAATCCAGGTTTGCTTAGTGTGTGGTGGTCACCTTTAGTTTGTGTTCATCAATGCTACCGTTAGCCGGCGTTAGCATCGTCGATTCAGGCCGACAACAAAATCAATAATTTAGACTTGGTTATGCTCCACAGACTAATATATATTACTAATATCAGCGTTCTTTATAATACCATTACGCATTTAGTGTAACTGTATAACACAAAGCTTCAACTTTTAATGTTTTGGCATCAGGAGCGTTTTTTTAGCGGAACTCAGAGCAGAATATCTCTCGCGCTGCGTTCAGGTACACTCGGATTTTTGCTGCCTCGCATCAAGTCACTGAGATTCTACGCAGAGAACTACACAGACTACAGACAGACAGACACAGAGAGACAGACCAGATTTTTTTTATCTTGCCAAAAAAATGCATAAAATGCCAAAACAGCTGATATTGTTTATGAACATACAACACTCACCACACAACTAACGAATGGTCTGAAAAACCCTCTGGCCTTATAGATAAACTATTAAAAAGGCTAAAATGAAGATTAAAACAATAATACCTGTCTGGACATGTTTTACAGTGGAGCCACATGTGCCGCTTGAGCCTCTTGTTGAAGTTTCTAACATCACACAGCTCATTTGCTTCTACCAGACTTTTTAAAACCTTTTGTGAAGCAGCATATGATTCAGGGTGATTCCTGTCTAAATCCAGATTTACGGTAATGTTAAAATGACCTCCATTAACCAAATACTCATCCCTGCTGCACCTCTGGACCACATCATCTAAAGTGTGTCACTGTCTGTCCTGTTTACATCCTCCACCTGTGTGTGTCTGTTACCTGTGTGTCTCACACACTACCTGCTGTGTTGCCTGTCTGTGGTTTGGTTTCGGGCTGTGGCTGCTCGGTGAGTCAGCCAATGGAGGAGGAGACCCCGGAGGATGTGGCGGCGAGCCCCCGCAAGCTCCGCCTCACCAGCAACTGCCTGCCCCCCCAAAGCCAGGCTGCCATCCTCCACTGCGCAGCAGACTGCAGGGACCATCTTAATGGCCTCTCTAAACCGAGACCTACTGACATGCTGACCGGCTGAGCCACAAAACCCCCCAAACCCATAAACACCCCCAACACAAAACCCCCCTGAAACTACAGCTATGATCTAACTAACGTCACCAGATGAAGAAAATATACCAAGAAAATAGAAAGTTTGAAGAATCACTCAGCAAAACACACTGACACGACACTCTCACACACCAACTTCCAGAGAGAGAAAGAGACAGATGGATGACGAGAGTGAGACAGACAGAGAGACAGAGACAAGGAGACACAGAGAGAGACATCTAAAACATTCAGGGAAATTAACTTTAACAAGTTTAAGTCAGTAATTTCAGATTTCAAATAATTAATAAATAAAAAAGAAAAAAAGAAAATAAATACCTCTTGGATACAGAGACATGGCACGCGCACTTACAGTTGGATTACAGTGTCTCGCGCATGAAACAGCATCAGTGGCGGGAATATTAAATCTCAGCTGTGTCATTTTCACTGAAGACAGCGGCTGAGAGAGGTGAGTGTCTTTTTTCTTGTTAAAATTAGCTTATAGCAGCTCATGACTTATTATATAGGTAAAGACGTCGTCTATTTTTTTAATATTAATATTTACACAATATTTATTCATATTAATTGGTGTCCTTAAGCTTTTATGCTCATAAAATAGTAGTAGTAATAGTAGTCTAGTTTACTTTTTGCGACACAAATGATATAAGTAAAATGAAAATGTGATAAGATCTTAACCAGGCAGGTGAACCCAAATGCAGGAAAGACTCGAGGCAATAATGGTTTTAAAAGAATTTAATTAAGCAATCTTACAAAGCTTGGAAATTGGCTGGATCTCAAAAGTGCTCTTGACAAGATGTAGACACGACACGAGGAAATACACTTGACAATCTGGCAACGAGACAGGGGAGACGCGGACTATATATACACACATGAGGAAAGGGGCAACAGGTGGAAACAATCAGGGCAGGGGCAGACAATCACACTGGCAGGAAACATACAATGGGAGGAAGTTAAGGGACCAGAAAGGAGAGGAGAGTTAGGGATTTCAAAATAAAAGACATAAGCCAGAACAGGAAACAGAAACATGACAGACAAAACTTAACAGATTCGACGAGACATAACAAAATGACTCCCAAGCCAGTCTATAGCTGATAAATGTTGCCTACTGACAAAATGTGTATGAAGAAATTCCTAAAACTAAAGTAGAAATAAGACAAGAAGCCTTTTACCCGTGTGTGCCAATAACGGCATTTGAGGTAAAAAGTCAAAGATAACTGTTGGTGTGCAGACATTGTTCTTTGGACAACTAGGCCTTCACTGTATAAGCTATAAATCATTTAAAAAAACCTTAAGGCTGAAAGGTATTTTATGTAAACAATCTCTGTTGTATGCTGTGGTCATCTTTTAGCATTATCCAAATTAACGTGTGTGTTTGTCTGTGTGTGTGTGTGTGTGTCTGTGTTTATGCATTTTAGAATGGCTCTTCAAAAAATCATCCACAACACTCCTGAAACCCCATACTCCCACCCCTTTCCAGTCCATGTGACCATCCTGGACCAAAGAGAAGACGTCAAGGTGTTGTCATGGACTATTGCTGACACTGGTGCAAGGCCGTCTGTGACCAAAAGAAATGTGACAGCCGCTAATAGCGACAGGCATTCCGTCGCTAAAATAACGCTTTATGAGGCTTTTGCCTCAAAGGCTAAAACAGGACAGAGTTACATGGTGAAGGGTACAACCTGCGTGGCCAGTGTCCCCCTTATGGCATAAATGTCACAAAGGAAACGATCTTTTCCCGATCTGCGCCGGTGGAGGTCGCTGCTGCCCAAAAGGAGGAGGCGGTAAAGCTCCTCTGCCCTGCCTCACGTTTCACGCTGTTAAATGGTGTGAGGCGGGCAGAGGGGCTAATTACCATCCAGGGAGAGATGGTAGAGGTCAGTTAATTCATCTAACAACGATAATGTTTTATTGTGGTTTTGTGAGTATCATGTGTAATTAACACCATCTCTTACCTCTGTTGATCAGATCTCCACAATCAAGAGGGCGCAGGTCGGAAGGGACACTGTGCCTCTCAGGAGCGTGGGTGTCAAAGAGGTAGGCTATCCATTGCATTAATGAGTCATTTAACTCACCTAGGTCTTCCCAGTTTGTGGCAAAATCCTACAGCAC
The DNA here is from genome assembly GCA_023238725.1 of Scortum barcoo. Taxonomy (NCBI): domain Eukaryota; kingdom Metazoa; phylum Chordata; class Actinopteri; order Centrarchiformes; family Terapontidae; genus Scortum; species Scortum barcoo. The sequence continues at coordinate 26,990,366 of CM041554.1, forward strand.
TACTCATTTATGAAGTTTCATAATTTCTTCATCATCATTCTCTGTATTCAACTGCTTTATGTTTTACTGCTGCTGAATAAAAATACATATCTTTACTGGAACAACGAATATTACATTTTCAAAAATTAATATCTCCACTAAGTGTTACCTTTATTGAAACCAAATGTTGATTCTGTGTTGTATTAATGTAGCCTTATCACATCTAGAAGTTATTTTATCCATAAAAAAAAATGTTGTACTGCGTTGACTTTAAGGTTTTCTGTCACTGGGTGCATCGTATTGTGCTGTACTAACTGTTTTTCTTTTGGTTTATTAACATTTCTCATTCATTTCATTCTTATTTTTTGAAGGACCAAACCCAGGTGATCCTTAACCTCTGGAGGGATGCAGCCATGTTCCCCCTCCAAGTGGGTGAGCAAATTAGGCTCACCCACTTGAAAGGGAACGAATAAAAATACCCTTTCTATCCCATTCTCAGATAGAAAACAAATACATAGATTTCCCTGTTTAACTGTTCAACTGTCTCTTTAATATACGGCACACAGACTTTTTCTTTCCTCTGTTTAAACCAGCCTCAATCAGACAATGATTACAACTCCATGTAACTCCATTACTACTTCCATGAGACAGTTCAAGTGTCAGCAACAAAAGACTTTTAATGAAACTAAATTAATAACAGTAACAGTAGAGACAGTTTCTTTAGTTACCATAATGAATGTTGCCGGTGGTGTTGTAGGTACAAAGTCCCAGGGAATTTGGGATGGAAGGATGGAAAGAGGGACTTTATTAAACTGATGAAGGAGCTTGACAGTAAACCCAATTGAGCTGCACGACCCAGCCAGAATTATTGGTTTTCTGCTTCCTCGCTGGCATTATCTGGGTGTGCTCTGCACCCAGGGAGCCATTTGGGTGGTTGGGAAAAATAAATCCTAGATAGCATTAGGCATTATGAGGCAGTAATGCTTAAATATGTCTATTCCTTCCTTTTCATTAATAGAATAGTGTCCCAGATCAGTCATACACATTGATTTTTTGGTGTTGTTTTTTTTTTTAGAAAAGAGACACCCCCACCTCCCTCCCCCTTTTCTCTTCCCCCTTTTTCACAGTAAAAGGCCTTAGCCATGACAAATGAAAGTGTTCTAAAGTGACTGGAATGCACCTCTAGCTAACTGGAAGTCTTTAGTTAGTTAGATCTCCTCCCACTTCTCTCCAAAATCTGCCGGGGCAAATCTATCACCACTCCCACACCTTCCTCTATTAAGGCATGAGATTGTACAAGCCACTTCTAAATAGCCAAGCTGTTATTGTTATGCCTTTGGAATAGCAGAAATTGGAACGTGCAGGTGGGAGCTGGCATTTACCTCCATGCGGCTGCTCGTTTAAAACTCAATGAAAGAGAAAAAGTGCTGAGTAAAGTGTTAAGTGGAGGAGGGAACATCTGTGATGCTATTTTTCTGTGTTTAGTGGCGCAGTGTGAGTGTGTATGTGTGTGTATGTCTCTATTGTTTCTGCACTGTTCCATAGCACTGTGATGGCTTGGAAGGTTGTCAGTGTTATATGTCATGTAGTCAACAGTTTTAATGGCACAGCTGCTCTGTCCTTTCTCATGTTCCAAGCAAAGTAAAAGACCTGAATCTTCATGATGGGTATTATTGGTCTTCATTTGCCCCTAAAACTTGAAGAAGTGTTCGGTCCATTAGGATGTAAATCCACTCCATACAGAGCCTAAGGCCTGTGAATGCAGTGCGATGCACTGACTAACTGAAAGGAAAATCACTTTTTTTCTATATATTCTATACAGTTTCACAGTGAAAAGATGCCGGTTTGCAGCAGTTTATTATGGACCCCAAATAAGTTTCAGTGTGGTATCATGTTAAAATTTCCTAATTAGCTCTAATTAGCAAAGTTCATCAGAGAATCAGGTTGAGGCACCAAACCACCAAAAGCAATCAATCAATATGAACCATCCTCTGGATGAAATACAAGAAGTTTTGGATCGCTGGACTGACTGTCTAACCAAACAACAGACTGAAATACATTGTTATCTATATGCCCTGTGAGGCAGGAAAAATGTAAGAAGAGTGAATCAGGACTCCAACACAGACTGAGGCTCTGAGGCTACACCTAAACAGTAACCATGGTAAAGTATGTAGTTAGTATCTGTCACATTTGCTGTGCTACTCGAGGCAAATGAAATGCATAAAACCCCGGCAGCAGATACCATCACAACACCTGTGACATATTTGACAAAGGCTGTAGATGACACGCCAAATCTGCCAAGGTAACATTTTAACACCTTGTATGTGCATGCTATGTCCAGGCTGCTGAAGGATGAAACTGCTTTTTCATTTGATATCAAATTATATAAAACTCTGAAGCAATGACTATAACATTGGTCAACTTCCTGTCTGTCCCTATTGACTATAGAGGTAGTGCCCATCAGCATTTAATACAAACAAAAGTGTTTTATTTAATTCTTACATCCCTGGTCACACAGTTCCATAGAAAATAACTTCCCCTGAACAAAACGTGTTTCTGCCCTGGTCTGGTATGATTCCAGACTTTTAGATTGTAGTTCAGCTGATTTCAGTAAGAGTTTAGTGAACAGATAAGAGATGAACCACATAATAGGCATCTGTTCAAAAAACAATATGACTAACAGAGAGCTTGTTGGGCAAGTTCGCCTTTAGTCAGAGGGGCTTTGCTGGCACTGTAACATCCATGTCTTAGACTGCCTAAACAGCTGAGCCTCTTCAGGCTACACACACAGAGCTCATCAAATTACTGAGCAATGAGGTGTGAAACAGCCACGTTTGACAATGCAAAAGAAACTTTCACTCCATCTGTGTCTTTCACACACTGAGCCACCCAGCTTTTCTCCCTGGCAGAACAAAAGTAGCCCAACACTTTTGTCTTCAATCTGCTGGACAAAAGTCGAACAGACAGTTAGACAGTCTGGCAGTGCTCCTTCTCAAGTGAAGAAGAAGTTCATTACTCCAGCTCCAATCCAGCCGCCCATCGGACAGGGGACAGTGGACTGAGGTGTTCAAAAAGACCTTCTTGTCGGAGTACTTGTTTCTGCTACTTCTACTGTACAAGTCAAAGCCAACCTCCTGTCATTCAATGTTTCAGGCTCCTACTCCACCAGAACAACCCAGAAAATGTGTGTGATTATACTGTTGACACATAGCTGAAGTTTTCAAACTGTGGAGGAGAGTAGCAAGGGAGAGAGACACATCGCATATATACTGTGTGAGGAGAAAGGGACAGATACATGCTGATGTGCCAAGAACACTGTAAAGGCAGTTATTCTGCAATAGCCAAATGATTTAGCTGCTAAATAATGCTTATATTTTTAGATTCAGTCTGGTTTCCACTTCCAAAGGATAGCTCTGCTATGTCTTTATATCTGATCCAATAAAGGCCCATAAATATTCTTAGAAATTATATATAAAAAACACACTTCCTCAAATTTTTCTTCAGTATCAAAGTAATCCAGTGGCTCATATGACATATTTTTATGGTGCCAATTTGCCAAAATGTAAACACAAATGGTATAAAGAAGCAGGGCTAAAGTTATAGTCCAACAGTGTCAGATTTAGAAAACCCATTGAAAACCCACGTATCAGCTGACAGTACTGTATTTTTTAGATGATTTGGCGAGTACTGGAAAATGTGCTGCTCAGTATATGTTGGTTACAGTTCTTAGAGCTCCCAGGTGAACAGTGGCATAGTTACATGAACCGTTTTAGAACATACTGACAGGCAGTTCATGGCCACTTTTGTTAACACATGATTAATCGTTGGCAAAATTATAAAATGAAAATCTGAAAATCATGTCCACAAGTCACTGAATAAACTGACTAAATTGTAAGATAAAACATTTTTTTTGCAAGTTTCAGTATCCTGGCATAATGGTGGCCGGGGGACATATATGTTGAATGAACGTAGTGGGTACTGTACTTGCAGAATCGTAAAACAGTCAAATGACAGTTAACAGGAGAAAAATAAAAACACTTATTTGCAGTATACATCCTTAAAGATATATTCAAGCATTTTTCTTTACAGTGCTCAACAGATTCCCAGAACATTCCCACAGGTCATTGGCAATGTTTTAAAGCTCACCTGTAACCTGTGATGAGCTTCAGCAGCCTCTCTGAGTGTATTTTAAATTAGAAGTAACAATGGTGTTTGTATAAGATATTAATAACCATGAAATTCCTCACTTGAAAACAGATATTAATTTGACACAAGTGTGTTTCCACGAGTCTCGATACAGTCAAACAACAGCGAGAATCACGTCTGATATTGAATGAGAATGAGAAAGGAATATTGAAAACCTTTTCATTCATTCAGAAAACATGCTGAGGTCACTCCAGTGTTAAATTATGCAGCCAGTCTTATTTTGAGCTTTCTGTGAGGACAATCATCTATAGGTAGTCACTTTGCTGAAACATTTTGTTTCTCCATTTAACCATCATTTTTTTTCAGTGTTGATTTTCTCACCTGCCCAGTCCAACTCCAGCTCGAAACTACATTTTAATACATACTAAAATTGTTGCTGAAAATTCATAAATGCTCTACAAAGAGTTAAACCCATAGCCCCCTTCAGACAGGCATTTACCATCGATGTATTGGCAATTTTTTACGTCAGTCTCATGTTGGAATAAGAATCATATCAACAGCAATGTGATGAGATAGATTTAGTGATGTTTCTTTAACACCTCTAATGTGGCTCAGTTCTTAATTCAAGACTCTCATTGTCAAATCAGTTTATTATATGTTTGCACTGATTTTGTCCCTCTCTATAGGTTGGAGACAAAGAGGGGGGCAGGGGGGAGACACCATGCACTATAAACTTTACTCATGCTCACTGCTTACCAGATGAATATATGGCAGATTGATTTACATGCATCTGCCAGCAAATGGGAATTCAGTGAGAGCTACACACAGCATGTTGTTCATGTTGTTCTTTTTCTGTTGTTCATTGTTGGGCTCTGTCAGATTGTAGGCTAACCCCGTGGATATCTATTGGATGTGGCCCGGCTGTTATAAGCCGTGGATCTATCGCATCACTTCTGAGGAACCACATCACATTCCCAATACGGTGTTGAGTCACTGTGTCATTGAGTCATTTTGCTGATATTACTAATTTGTATCTACCTTGTATATACAACATTTTTCCTGTATAGTGTATATTAGAACCTATTCACACTGTCTGAAACATTGATGTGGTTAGTTTTGATTTTACACTGCAATTATGCAAGTGCACTAAAGACCTACACCCACGTTCGCTGTGTCTCCCTAGACCTATTGCAGTTTGAATGAATGGGCGAACAATGAATGCATAGATTGTCATTGCCGCTATGATAATAATTAGAATGAAACATTTGGTCTCCTCTCCCTGTGTGCTATCGTGGCTCATTTTGCTTTATTGTTTGCGATGTTTTTTCCTCTGTGTAATTATGGTTCAGATCAAACTAAAAAGTCAGAAGCAAACAAAGTAGGTGTGAAATGGGCCTTTTTAGTGGCTATTAATCATTAAAAACAATAAATGTTGTCGGTATTTCCACTTTATTTCAAATGCTGAAAGGACCTCAGGGATAGATTGATGAATGAAAACACTGTCTTGAGAGGCTGTAGCAGTATCATGTTCCCCGTACAAGATTAACAACATCTTTTCCATGTTTTGATGATTTGTTAAACCAATTAATGCATGCAGCACATCTGTAAGTCCCTAAGTTTTTAACAAAAGACTTGAATAATGTTGTAATGAAAACATATTACTATGATGTCATGACATATTACTATATACTATGATATCATGACACCAATCAAAACTTTACATAAGCAGAGTTCAGTAATGCGCCTCAGTTATTATGATAACTAGCAGCACAGAGTCATCAGACATGACAAAACCACACTTTTTAGACGTTGCTGTCGGTTGAACACTAGATTTGAAATTGTTCGTGCTGCAAAGTCTTTCTGATTTTCAGATCAATACAGACAAACAACAGGACACCATACAACATGTCATCAGAAACCATGAGGAAAGCTCAAGCTGCTCTCAGTAATTGAAACTACAATACTGCTAGTGGCAGGGAGAGGTGGGCTGTAGTATGACGTACAGAATACAATACCAAAACACCTCAGCTACCTGGAGTGCTGGACACTACTACACCTGTGTGAGGGTGGTGTGTTTCAGTGGGATCTCGTCAGGACCAGTTTTGCCTTATCTTATCAATCAACAATTACTCAATATTTCAGTAACTCAATAGTCACAGTGACCTTTAACACATCATAGTAAATGCAGTGACCATCAAATGAGTCTTATTTTTTTTGTTTTTTTTTTACTCAAACAGTTTTGTTTTGTTTTTTTTTAGATGGAGGTGTACATAGGATGCAATCAGGCAGCCCCCCCCCCTCCCCTCCCCCTCCACCTCAAGGGATGGGCCCGAACTGGTGGATATTAGCTGAGATTGTTCTGTCCAAATATCCCTTGTAGAATCTCTCGACCCTGAGTGTGTTGCCGATGATATTTAAGGTAATAGGCAGCATAGTTCTGTGCTGGATTTTGAGATGAGAGAATTTAATACAGGTCAAGTCAGAATTAATTATTTGATTAATCAAGCCAGTAGGAAAAACATTAACCCGCAATGTAATGTAATGTAATGTAACTCTGAGAGACTGAAAATGCAAGTTGTTGCAGCTCTATTCAAAACTGGTACAGCTGTGTGTTTGGATGCTAAATAAGTCATTACTTTAGCAGACAACTGGAGGTAGTAGCAACATTTTCTGTATCTAAAAAAGGGCTCTAATCTCCATGTTTATCAGACTCCCACACTCCACTTACAGTGAAAGAACAACATTCACCTGAGACATACCTTACAGCTTAGCATCGACATGCCCGAGTCGCTAAACATCGTCAGGATAAATGTACAGTATGTACCATTAAGTTCTCCTCAACTTGAGACCTAGTCTGTGTTGGTGTAACTGTGTGTCTTTTCTCTCCACAAATGAAGCAGAAACACAAGCTCGCTGTCATTGTTATTCCAGTCACAGCAGCTCACAAACAGCCATCTCCAAAAATGCCCTCGCCACATAATGAGATGTGAAGTATAATAAGCAGAGTTGGCACGAGGCAATTTCAAAATCTGTCGTCTGATGTGTTTTTTTTGTGTCTTTCTCTGTTTTTCATCATGATTTTGTTTTATCCATTTTCCCTCTCCACCTCCCTGTTTCTCTCTCTCTGTGTGCCAAACACTGAGGGTGTCCCTCAGCTCTTCAGGAATTGAGGGATCAATGAGATGCTCTCTCCTCAGATTATTTTTCGCTCACCGAAAGAAAAGAATATCAGAATGCACAGAGGGCTTTTTTTTTGTCTATCGTCTTCTGCTAAGATATGATGTTGTTGTTGCACTGCCAAGATTAGGGTGAGCAGATCGGATCTCGTCTGATAGGCAGTGAACTCTGAGAGACAGAGGTTCTTTAGTTCTTGAAGAGTTTCTTTGAAATGTAGCAAAACAAAAGCCCATCTTAACAACCTATTCACACACATGTACAGGCACACACTTAGAGAAAGCAGCAGGAGAATAAAAACCAAGTTTCCACTGCCCTCCCACTCCTGCAGCATGGTTTAAAGTTTGCTCACTAGGCTTCTGGAAAGCACTGAATATTGGGAGGTAGAAACTATGAGACTCATAATGTGCATTACATCTGAGAATATAAATAATTAGCAATGGTTTTGTTATATGTTATAATACCATCCATCCATCCATCCATCTTCTAAACCTGCTTATCCTGAGCACACACAGGGTCGCACAGGGGGTGCTGGAGCCTGTCACAGCTATCTTTGGGCGAGAGGCAGGGGTAACACCCTGGACTGGACGCCAGTCAGTTGCAGGGCTACATTATAACACACTGTATGCAAATATAGGAACATGTTTACCCATAACAAGTAAGATTTTGTATGTTGTATTGTGTATCGTACAAAAATAAGCCTCTCCATCATCACTTATGATCCTCTAGAAGTGTATTGTGGTGTCTGTATCTGATGAGACCCTGTCCTCTGCCTGGACTCTCTCTGTTTGCTGTGTTCAGAACATTTCTGAACATGAAGCTTTGGACAAGCTGTTGTTGTGTGTGAAAAGGTGTTGGCCTGAAACACAGTCACACAGAAGGTCTGGTATGGAAACATCATTAGGACACTCTCTTCAAACTGTTTAACACGGGGACATAATATGCAAATCTTTCTGTTCAGTTTGTAATCTCAGCCTAAAAACACCCTTTAGCATAACATAACATATTTGAACCTTTCTTCAAAGCAGTGGGCTCTGGAGTATGCTTTTCTTTTCTCACAGGCCCTGTGTGGCGAGCAGAGAACAAGTCAGACCCCCTCACTGTATCACAGATTTTAACAATATGGTCAACTGATACTGACAAATATTTCAAAAAACAAGTTTAATATATTCAAAGTCTATGTCTGTCCCAAACCAGGTATATTTGAATCTCTCCAACAATGTTTAGAACAGCAGTGGGAATACTGTCCTTGTAATTTTGATTCTTGAACTCTGAATTTTGATCAAATAAGTGTTCCATAAATTGAATTACCATGGAAGGGCTGATGAGGGATTTGTTAAGTATAACAGGATGTCATATGCATAGAAACTCTTTTTTTCAGAATTACAGTTCATTCATGTGTTGTTGTTTTTTTTACTTTATAGGTAGCTGTTATCTAACACTAACCAAACTGTTATTGTTACTCTACTAGTCTTCTTTGGGAGTAACCAAATAGCTTCAGGTGCAGTGCCACCTTCGTTTGGACTGGAGGAAGGTGATCAAAATATCATTTAGTAAGACTCTTCATTAGGTCCCAAATGCTCTTCTGAAGCGATCTTTTTCATGTCTTCCAAACTAAAATATATCTTGGGTTTCTTTTTGTCTCTACTCGATCATAATAATTTGCAAAACAAGATTTAATTACAGCACACCTTGCAATTTCCAAACGACACACGTTTGATTAAGATAGAGATTCTCTTGAATGGAATCAGTCCTGTGACCTTCCAAGCACAGGATGGCTCCTTCAGCCGATATCTCACCCCCAACCTCTAATGATTGCAGGACTCATCATGACTGCTGGCTCCCAGCTGCAAGGCTATTATCTTTCATAGAAACTGATGTCCCTTCAAATAACATCTAGCAGCACACGCATGCCTATGTGTGTGTGGTTTGGGGCAAATGAGAGTATGTATAAGGGAGGTTGCGGGGGTGACAGAATCACGTTACCACCCTGCTATCGACCGCCACAGGGCATGTCTTCCTGCGGTAGACGTAACATTAATAAAGCTTTCTCACAGTATCGTCTCAGAGATTGGAATCTACAGTAGAAGGAAACAGCAAAAGAGGGAGACAGAGAGAGAGACGGAAGGCAGGGAGGCTTTCTTGTCTCGTCTTATGGAGGGAGCCTGTATCTGTGAATAATCACAACCACCCCCCAAAAAAAACATTTTTCATAAACAGGAGCTTTCCAGAAACATCCACTATCTCCCCTATCTATCTATCTATATTTGTTTTTTTTCTATTATTAATTATTCATTCATTCACTGGATTTTTATTGTTTTATTGTATGTCATTAAGAAAAATATTCAAAAGAAACCCAAGTGGAAAAGTCAGAATATGTGATAGAAAATATGAAATGAACCCCAGAAAATATCAAAACCAAAGTATAAAACAAAATTTGAATGAACCCCTATTCACACCTGGCATTAATGATGTAATATAATGGCATATGACTGGTATAATGTCAGCCTTTGCCTTTGTCAGCCTTTCACGTCACGGACTAACAGACTCAAGAACAGCATCTATCTACAGGAAGACACCCACTTTAATAGAAAATAAAACTCAGTACATGTTTACGTCCCGTTTGCACCTTATACTGCTCTCTTGTACATGTCTACATTTCTTTGCACCTTGAAACACTCTCCCTCCACATGAGCAATACATGCTCTTATTCTGTGCATCTTTTGTGAATCTATTCTGTGCAATAACTATTTCTGCCTTGACTGCTTAGTTTGTCTCTTCTTTTTGTATTTATCATCATTATTTCTTCATTTTTATTTATTTTTCTAATAGTAGGCCAAGTTTAGGGGGGGGGGGGTGTTGACACCCAAACCCTGGATTCATCTATCTTTCAACATCTTTAAATTACCTGATCTGTAACCACAGACCAACTTTAACGTATACTTACATTTAAGTTAATTTGGTAGTATTTGCACTACTATCTATTGACAGTTTTACACATTAATATATAGCTTTTAAGCCATATGCACTGTACTTGACTTGCACTGACACACATCCTGTATTGTAACACATTGTTCACTGTATATTGAGTACATCAGAGTTAACACTGTTGTTTATAACTTGTAGTTGTGTTTGTATTTGTATGTTTTGTGTTAAGTAGCTGCTGTAACACAACGACTTCCCTTTATGAATAATAAATTACTCTATCTTTAACTAATCTATCAAATAAGTGAGTTGAGGAGGGCTGGTGGTGACAATCTAATAATGGAACAATAAATACTTTGACATGTGCATGTGTGGTCCAAAGTAATAAAGCACACTTTTAAGCAGACAGGGCTAGAGAGCACCACTACTTTAAAGCAAATCTCACTCAGTCATCATATTCCTGTAAAACTGGATAATAATCTATCTATATGTCATGTTTATCAGCAATGAAATGTTTGGAGACATTTCATTAAAGTACACAACGCAAAGACGATGGAATTAAATGTTAAGTTTAAATTAAACTTTGTCTGTTCAACACCTTCACTTCCAATACATTGCCTCAGAGATTAGTTCTATATTTTCAGTTTTCTGTTTTTTACTCTTTGTTTCTAAAATTTATTTGTTATTTAACTTTTTGGTCGATACTGATAGAGCCTACAGATATTTTGGCAACTGAAGCTGGAAAAAATTAGATAAAATAAATAAATTCACATGGAAATTTTATTTATTTATTTATTTGTTTTTATATTATTATTTCAAAATAAAAGATAGACTGATAAAATAATTTAAGAATTATGCCAGAAGTAACATTTATTGGAGAGCCAGCTCAGGCAGAATTCTGGACCACATTTAAAGTGAGGAAACGGTAATCATCAGGCTGATTAAAGCAGGGATTTAAGCCTGGTGGGCAGGACTCCCTAAAGGGTTTAAAGATATATCTCAGATGGGTTGCAAGTTTAATCACAAAATAGAAACCACTGTGCTGGTTGCTTGCAAGTCACACACATACTCACATATGCACCCTGTGACAACAGGTCATAAGTACACATGGCTCGTTCTGAAGGGGTCATAAGCCAGTGAGGTCAGAAACTAACACTGTGTTAAATGCTTATTACGAGTCTGTGCCTCGCTCCAGTTTCCCAGAGTAAAAAGAATCTCTGCTCCCTCCATAAACATTTATTACACGCCGTCTGCCTGTGACAAACCTCAACATGCAAGGCTGTAGAGGCTAATGGGATTGCACCATATGGGCCTACATATTGCACACATTCATCTTGCATGGAGGTGGATTTTTTTCTTTTTTTTGTTTTGTTTTTGATGAAACACATTGATGTTTCCACTTGGTAAACATCTCCCCTAAGCTCCCTAACCCCCAGTATCCACCAGACAAACAAGGAAGGAGCAGAGAGGAGAAATGAAATAGATTTCTGTTTGTTTGTTGTCTTTCTCCAGCCCCAGAGGCCGGCCTGTGTTTGAAGGGAGACATCTCAGACCTTTCCGGAGAAACGCTAATGTCGAAGATAGCGTTATCGGCCCCCGAGGGCTACAGACAGACAACTGACAACTGAATCTAAGGCTTAAGTAAAACACCGAGGTCTAATAGTAGCTGTTTTACTGGCTGTAAACATCCATCATCCCACTTGTCCGACACTTTCAGAGCTGGAGAAGCATCATGCTACAGGCAATAGTAGTTGGATGTGAGAAAAAGAGCAGTTCAAAGGTAAAAAGATTGCATCGATCCCCCTCGGAGGCCAGAAGGAGGGAGAGATATAGTTAGAGACAGACAGAGAGAGATAGGCAACGCTGTTCTTTATATATAATTTTTCACCTCTACATAAAGTATGTGTTTGGGTGGAAATGGAGAAATGGAGAGAGAGAAGGAGAAAAGAGGGGTGAAGACTCCTCATTTCTTACATGCTGCCTTGTTTTTATTTTAGTACAGGACATGGGATGGTCTTAACAGGTCAAAATCTCTGGACCTGATCTTAAGCAATAAAAAGCACAGGGGTGTAAAAAAGGTGTTTTTTTTTTTTTTTAATTATCATGGGTCAAGGAGCAGGCTAAACAGTCTGCAACAGTAAATGTGTAGAGTTTAAGCTGTCAGTCAACAACACTGTAGATGACTGTCGTGATTTGCAGTAAGGAATAACCAGTCATTTAGCTGTAGCAGAGCGTATAGAGTGGCTGAGGTGTATGGTTTGACCGTGTCCTGGATGTAGGCTGGGACTGAGCCATTTGCAGCACGGTAGGCAAGAGCTGCGGACCCAAACAGACCCAAATTGAGAGAGAACACTTAAAGAAAGTAAACCCAAGTAAAGTAATGTAGTCACTGATAAAACACAATGTCACTACAACTCCACATTTCTGTGGTACGTAGCTTCATTGTGGTTCATTATTACAAAAAATGATTATTGGACCACATTTACACCTTATCCAATGGGATCCAATGCTTGCCACAGGGAGCTGAGCAGCAACGATCAGACTATATGCCATTTATGTAACAAACCAATATTAGCTTGTGGCCTTGCATGATGTGCGTGTGAAATGGGCAGGAGACAGTGACAGACTGCCATGACCATGAATGTGAAATCAGGAATATGTTCCAGTTGTACTATAATTATTCTAGTTGTATGATAATTTAGCCCTTCTTACAATGTATGATCTGTGTGTGGTTATTTGGTTTTAAGGACCTGGCAGTGATTTCAGTTATGTCAATAACCATGCTCTCCAAATTGCTATGTGGCATGTATAAACACTACTCGAACAAGGCAAGAGAAAAAAGAAAATCTGACATTCTGATCTTTCTGTTGGGCCTTGTGAGTGGTCTACAGGGGACAAAATAACAAACTTTACCTCCGCCCTGTCCCATCCCTCAGGATTCATTGCAACACCAAGTGGAAAAGTGGGTCAGTCTTCATGTCCCCTGTTAATGATGAGTGCGACAGGCTTGCCGTCTCTATGTCCTTCCCTCTACCTGTGAGCTGTGAAAGGCTGGTAATGATGGTAATGGAGGTTCTGGTAATGAATGGGAGCCTTCTCCATCTGCAACACCTGCCTCGCTCCTCACACAGAGATAATTCAGAGCAGGGAGGCTCCCATTCTTCACACACAATGATTGATGAGCTTGTCAGACAGCCTGTCGAGACAATGGGGGGGGGTAAATAAACATCCACATCTTTTATCTATTTGTAAATCACACGTACACATGCACACACACAAACACAAACTCACATACACACAATAATGTTTTTTTTTTTTTTACAGACAACACTTTCTGTCTACTGCAGGTCAGTACAAATGCATTACAGATACTGTATATCAGGTAAGTATTATTTCCAGATACATACAGTATCAACATGGTGCACCACTGACTATTAAAGGTAATGACTGTATTTTGTTCTGTATCCCAGTAGGCAGTGCATATACATTTATTCATTTGGCACGTACCTTTGTCCTAAGCAACTTACAAATGAGGTGTAATCTAAGACAAAACAGATAAAGGCCTTTTAGAGAAGATGCCACACCACTCAAGTTACACGTTCTACCTGACACAAGTGCTAGAAGGTCTGAAAGGTGTATATTATGAAGAGAGGGGAACCAAGTACCGAGCCTTCTGATGTCCTGTTGGAAAAGAGGTGATGCTTGTACTCTCCCTGCCATGGCAGTTTGGTTCAGTGGGTACAGCACTGCTCCATTTTGAGTCCTACCTAAATTGCTCAGAGCGATTTGAATTAAGTAGACTATTTTGACAGAGGTCTCTCAACCTTGTGCTGGCTGTTTTCAACAATGGAGTAACCTGTAAATCAAAGTCAGCACAGTCTCCAAATGAATACTGGATTTACTCCCTTATTATTATTCTGTTATTAAAATATATATGCAAACTTATAATAGTTGAAGTTTTGAAAACGGCTCAATCTGCTGGTTGTTGTGGTTGGAGGCGTTCATTTCAGCGATATGCTGGACATTCAAAGTATTCACTTGTTTGATGGCCAACAGGGCCCAGTTGCTGGTTTGGGCATCACTACTGCTGTTCTGTAGATAATACAGCAAAAATACAGATACAGATGAGTCCGTGTGTAAATCTGTGAAAAACATCCGTGTAGGCTCACATGAAAGTGAGAAATTTCATCATGTCATTCGCTACAGATTTCTGTTTTTTTTTCGTTCCAGCAGACCAGCCTTCCAGCAGCAGGTGCAGCTCTGCAGTCACATTGTCTTCTGTTATTCCATAGAACTGGTCCATTGTCTGTGGAGGAAAGCTTAAGACCAGGTGATTGGAGCTGCTCAGACATGAATTTAATGACCCAGAATAGATCCTTGAAAAAGGTGAAGAGCAAAACAAACTGTTGGTCAATAAGTTCACTCACAGCTCTGGCCTCAGGCTTCTTCCACACATTAGCCTGAGACCTGAGATTCAGAAATGTTGCCCGTAATGCTGTCCATGGTTTCCGGATAGCCACCAACGCCTCATATTGACATTCTCAGCATGTGTTAGAGAGGTTTTTAAGTTCCACAGGCTGTGGAGTTCCTATTTCTTCTGGCCAGACAACAATAGAAATGTGTTCACTTTTATGGATATCTATGCCTTTGGTCAACCAGTAAGCAAAATGTTCTGCCTCCTTGATTTCTAACTCCTTGATTTATTTCACTTTATTGTTTGGGAAAAAATCTTGAATAAAAACAATAATCCTGATTAAATAGTCAAAGGCTAATTGAGGCTTAATATTTTATTGTAAATATGCAAAAGTTGTGATAAATGCCATTTTCAAAATGAATAACCAGTTTGATTGATATTCCCTTGAGTGCACATAAAAACCATGATCTAGTCAAATTAATAGAAACAGAGATATGTTTTAGCAAATCAACCCAGTAGAACATTATGATTATGTAAATGTGTGTTATGTTCCTGCCATGTGTTTCCCTGTGTTTTCTCTTTTCCCTGTGCTCCCAGCGCTCCTTCTGTCTGTCTGTTGGTGTGGGCGTGTCCTCAATGTGACCATGAACAGGTTTATTCCTATGATTGATGAACCTGTTGTATGAGCACCCTGCCTCTTGGTCAGTGAAGCCCTTTGCCACACTGGACAGGAAGTCTAGAGAATAGATTAGATGGATTGAGAGATTGAAGTTGTTAGCTCATCAAAAAATGCAGTGAGCCACTTCGGTTAGGACTTTTTATTATGATTTTTGACTCAATAAATGCATATGCATGCACAGCCATATGTTCTCTGTAGGTACGCTGCTGCATATTTTAGTTTCTCATTTTATTATTATGGCTTCATGCTTTGCTGCTTGTGGTATTTCAGTGATGTAGGGATATACTGTAATTTATGGATGGAGAGAACAACGAGCAGAGATGGATGGATAAAGGAACAGATGGTATGATGGATACATGAGTGGAGGGATGAGTTGTTCAGACTCGGTCATTCTAACCAGAACAGACAGACACAGACAACATTTTGGTGGCTGTTTTTATCTGTGCTGTCCCATTTCTTGGTAAATGTCAGTGACTGAGAGTTCCAGATTGGGATGAGCTGCCCACGCTGCTCATTCTGTAATTAGAGAGGAAGAACAGGATGAATGTGTGGAGGAGAGAAGAGAGGAGAAACAAATCAGTGCTGCATTTAACAGCTGTGCCGTGTTTGTGCGTATGTTTGCTGCACCTTCTGTATGAAAGTGTACCGTATTGAAACCCATTTGCATCTGTATGTGTATTGCTCCAATTAAACGGAGCCAGCACAACAACTAATCTTTAAAACACACACACTTCTCATTACCTGGATCTAGTTTTTTATTTTTCATGTTGCTTTTTGGGGACAGTGCACAATTGACTATGAATACACAAACATACAGCATGTACGTCTTCAGAGGGTACTCACACTTCCACACTATCCTGCAGCTAAATTCATGCCCACACCTGTACATATAAACATGCCATCCCTCTTTGTTTTTTGGGCTTCGTTCTCTGTTTTGTTCATGGTTCACTAACTTAGCTCAGTGTAGTTCTAACCACTGACAAGGCCACAGAGAACACATGACGACGCACCAAAAACTTCTATGTGTTTCTCCACTCACACTGCTGCCAGTGCCACAGGAAATGTCAGGGGAGCACCGCAGTCAGTAGGATTCATTTACAGGCACCGTGGGTGTCATCAGCAATAATCCCTGCTTCTGAACAGGCTGTGGGCAGCTCCCCTCCCTGTTCAATCTCTCTCTCTTGGACAATCCCTGTATCCTCAGTAAGGGGATACATAGCAGACAGACAACCAAGCAATGAGAAAATTTCCCATCCCTCTTTTGTTAACAACAGGTTGCACAAAATAGAAGTGAACAGAAGACCTATGAACAAAAATGAGTTAAAAAAGAGAATTAGACTGAGCATCTCTGTTGCATTTTCCACAATATGCTGGAAGCAAGGAACAGAAATTTCTCCATCAGCAGATATTTTTTAATGGTAAAGCTTAGCTGTATTTACAAACCCTGCTCACATTTTATAACTACATTCAAGGGACCCTTATGAAACTGTTTGTGCTTTTGCTAAAAAAACAAATATGCAATATGTCACATTTTTTAAACCCTCAAATATCAGCAGAGGCAATAAAATTCCAGAAGAGGTTTGGCAATTGTTGGTGACTACTGTTCTTTGTACAGGGCTCTGTTTACGAGGAGATTTGGCCTTCTATTTGTCTCTGGCTGTGTTTAGACAAACCCTGCTGACATTTGGGCTGAAAAGATTCACCACTGTTTCTATAAGTGGGATCACTTGTGTTTAGCCTTTTGAAATAATTCTGGCTGAAAGAACGGCTGGATATGACTGTAGCATTCTTCAGGAGGAGGTACAGGTACCTACCTTACATCAAGTATGGCAAAAGGACTTATTATTCTCACTAAGGACAAATGGTGCAATTCTGGTCATCTCAAAGAATGTGTGTACCAAGAAGATGTGCGGATCAGCTAGTCAATGTTTCATTTTACATCTAACTGTCACAGTGGACTGTTCCCACGTGCTCTATGACAGCCATCATCTTCCCTCAAAAGTCTTCTGTGCTTATTCTAAATGTCTTCTCTGTGCCACCTAGCCCCAGTTTGATGAAGTGTTGGTTCGTCAGCACATCAAAGACAACATCACAGTGAGGATGTCATCTCCTTCTTCACAATAACACCTACTTTAGGAAGCTGTTTGTTGATTCCCCCCATAAAACTGACTGGTGAACTCGGGCTTACGTATGAGTACAGTACTCTGCAACTGGATGTTGGACTTTGCCACAAACAGACCTCAGACAGGGTGGATGGGTGATCACACCTCCTTCACTTTAGTGTTCAACAACAGAGACCCACAGGGCTGTGTACTTACCCCCCTCCTATTCATGCTGTATACCCACAACCGCAATCTCCGACATGGACTGAACTCTGTTCTGAGGTTTGCAAATAACACCGTCAATATTGACGAGATTTCAAACAATGATGAGAATTGATATCAATACGAATGAGAATACGAATACGAACAACTTTATTAATCCTGAAGGAAATTGTTTTGCCAGAGTACAGTGATAATAATAATAAATAATAATAAAAATTGTCTAAAAAGTAAACATAAGAAAATACAAATACAAATATAAAGTGTCTAAAGTCTAAAGTGCAGTTTATTGTCCAAGTGGACACCCAGGTACTTGTAGCTATCCACAGTGTCCACTTCTGTACCCCTGATGGTAACAACTGAGTTCAGATCGGGTCCTCTGTTTTCTGAAATCCACAACCAGCTCCTTTGTCTTTTGGCCCTTTTCCACTAGTACCTACTCGGCTCGACTCGACTCGACTCGACTCGACCTTCACCTGACTCGACTCGGTTTTTACACAACGCTTTCCATTACGTGTTAGTACCTGGTACCAGGTACTTTCTTCTAGTACCTACTCAGCCAGGGGTTCCAAGCGAGCTGAGTCAAGTCGAAAATGACGATTGGACAGGGCGTGATGTCACTAGATGAGTCAGGAGAGCGACTCGTTCATAAGAGTCAACTGCACCGCCATTTTTAAAACGCAATAACAGCAAACATGATACGATCAGAGATGCTGCACAGAAATCAACCCCGTGGAGCGGAGCAACGACGAGATGCAGACATTTCTTCGTCTGGTGGCCTCCATAGTTGTTTCCTGTTTGTGTCGCATAACAAATGACATCGCTGGAGATTAGGCAGCGTTGCTATGGATTTGACCCCACCCACGCTGAGCTGGTACTCTATTGTAATGGAAAACAACCTGAGTCGAGTCGAGGCGAGTCGAGCTGAGTAGGTGCTAGTGGAAAAGGGCCATTTGTGACATTGAGCTGCAGCTGGTTTAGTCCACACCACTCCACAAACCTGTCCACCACACTCCTCCTCCTGGCCTCTGCTGATACAGCCCACGATGGCAGAGTCATCCGAGAACTTCTGCAGGTGGCAGGACTTGGGACAGAACCTGAAGTCTGAGGTGTAGAGGGTAAACAGGACAGGACCGTCCCCTGCGGCACCCCCGTGCTGCTCACAGTGGTGTCCGATGTGATGTTCTCCAGCCTCACATACTGCGGCCGGACTGTGAGGTAGTTTTTGATCCAGGCCGTGAGTGGAGAATCCACCTGCATGTCCAGTAGCTTCCTGTTGAGCAGGGCAGGTTGAATGGTGTTAAAAGCACTGGAGAAGTCAAAGAACATGACTCTCACAGTGCTGCCTGCCTCCTCCAGGTGGGTGTAGGCTCTGTGCAGCAGGAAGGTGATAGCATCTTCCACTGCAATCTGGGGCTGGTAGGCAAACTGCAGGGGGTCCAACGATGGTCCAAAGACTGTGCGAAGGTGCCTAAGCACAGTCTTTGGACCATCGTTGGACCCCCTGCAGTTTGCCTAACCAGCCCCAGATTGGAGTGAAATGAGCAATCTTGCAGAGTGCCGCACAAAGAACAATTTAAGGCTCAACAGCTGCAAAACAAAGAACTGATCATTGATTTTGTAAAAATGTAGAAAAGTCACAAACTCCTGCCTAAAGGAGTGGATCTGAACAGTTTGATATCTATCTACATATATATATATAGATAGATAGATAGATAGATGCTGCTTCACAACTTTTACCAGAAAAATGGAACTGGGTCAGTGTTTTTCTTCTTTTTTTATTAATCAGGCAATGTTGTTCTTAATATGCAAATTAATCTGATTCCAGGTTTATTCAACAAGGTTAGTAATTTATTTTAAACTTAGTAATGTTTGCAAGGTTTCGAGTCTCATTTATATTGTTTATAATCTTCCACTTAGTGACTATAACTCTTTTTGCACTCATCTTTTTTTGGCCATAACATGGGGACTAATGAGATGTCTTTTTTTGTTTGAATTATTTTTTGGGGGGTTTTACTCTTTATTATTATAGATAGGAGAGCTGAAGACAGACAGGAAAGGTGGGAAGACATGCAGCAAAGGGACCCCAGCCAAGGAATCGAACCGGGGTCCGCTGCAGCTCCATGGCCTCATACATGAGTGCACGCATGCTACCACTGAGCCACCTGTGCGCCCATGGGATGATCTTTTTAATTATTTTTGATAGACTGACTACTTTCTTCCAAAATACTTGGTTTAACGTGGTTTTGGCCATTTACATGTTATGTGAAAAAAATAAACCTTTTGTAGTTTTCTTAGTTTGTTAGTTTTCTTAGAGTATAATATGTCCAGTTATCATTACTGAGATAGCAATGATGAACAAAAGTATGAAAATAAGCCCCATCAGTAATAAATGACAATTTTCCTTTAAACAGCTCCCACTACAATTCAAGCTGAAAGATTAGTGCTGAGGTATTTGTGTTGAGACCATTTACAGATTAGGAACCAGTGTCATGTGGTACAAACTGCAGGCAATAGTGCATAATGTAGGCACCAAGGGTGTGAGAGCTGCCCAGAGGTATTAAAAGGTATTAATGCTGGCAGTGGTTATGACCACATTTGTTTTTATTTTGTTCCTTGTTCCTTGTAAAACAGCCTTCTTTGTGCCACAATGCTCATAATTCATAATGGAAACATCAATTTGGATCCTATGTGGAAAACTGATGTCCTGTGTGGCAGGTGTAGAATCACCAGCAGCAACTCTGCAGCACCGTAAATTAAATTAGCAGGCAAGGAGAAAACACATTTGTCTGTGCAAGAAACTCTTCAATGATATTAGGTACAAAGTAGAAGCAGTAGTCGTGGCCTGCAGGGACAGTTTGGCTTTGAGAGAGGAGATCCCCTAGGCCTAGTCAGTCTCTGACTTCTGGAATAGTCTAAACTAAAGGAAAATGTTATGTATTTTTCTCCTGATTGAAGGATTTATATTTCATTCAGTCACGTACCAAGCTGTTTGATGTTTCATCACGTGATAAAACCACGAGAAGAGTGAGGAACATGACTGCCTATGCATCGTTGACCTGGACTGAGGAGGTGAGCGAAGCAAGCACAAATCCAAGTGGTCCTTGACAGCGAAATATCACTGAGCTCACCTCTGCTTGCAGCCAATCACCAATACACACACACACGCAGGCAAAAAAAAAAACCTTTTCATAAAATGTTGCTTTTCAATAAACTACTCTATATCTTTGAAATCCTGCATTTTGTTCTGAGTCACTATATACAGAGATTTATTAATACAGCCAGCTGTAGGAATTATCTGAAACATGTTTATGTTTACATTTAATTATATTTTATTTGTCATCCATATATCCATCCATACATCACAGATAGAAGATACTGATGAAAACCAAGAATCACCTCTAAGTTTATACTCAGCACTCACTTCAGTGTATCTGATGTGTCAGTATTTATAATGGCTCAAACAATTTGCTCATCAATAAAGTCTTTTTACATCCAAAACACCTGCAGTTTACCAATATCACTGCTCAGGCCAAGTGCAATCTTCACCGGAAAGAACTTTTATTCCATGGCAAAGAAGGGACCTGTAATCTCGAAGGTCCAGAAGGAGGTAGAGGAATGTAGGGCAGGAGTGTCACACTGGGCACTGTTTGTTGTTGCCTGTTGTTTTGCAGAGACATGTGTAGCCCAGGTGGAAAAAACACACAATTAGATGAAACCAATAAAAGAAGAGAGAGTATTTATTTTGATTTTTATTTATTTTTTTAGCTGCTCTGGTGTTATTTTTCTTGTGTTTCTCAGTGTGCTAACGAAAATGGTAGTGGTACTAAAGTATATGGGAGTGAACTGAGGTGAGTAATGGCGCAATGTTTTGAACATGTATATTGTGTCTATTATTTTATGCCGATGTATATAAAAGGGAAGTTGTTTTATTTTGCTATTGCCAATTAAAGAAAAGAAGTAGTTTGATAATTCATATGATGGTAGTGAAATTACATTTATTTTGTAAATGCAAGCTATTGAAGGAATTTATTTCATTTCTGTTGTGAGTGACTAGGAGGGTCATTTTTGGTGGTTTCTCGCACTAGTAGGCCTATAGTGTATGAGGAGCAATGAAGCACTACCTCTGAAAACAACCCAGTATGTGTATTTACTGTTATTTTATTTGCATGTTATGTTATTGTGGTTTTGATATGGATATGATATATGTTGGATGTTGATGGTTACTTACTGTAAGTATTATTGAAACACTGTTCATATGAACAGTAACATGTGAGTTCTTGAATGTTTAGTCCTCATATTTGAACTTTGATATCTTTGAATGTTTATGGTTGTACAACTGAAACTGAAGATTTGAGATTTGATAAGATTGAAGATATATGTATGAGGTTTGATGCAATATGTAGCATTTTGACATTTAAACCTTTAATGGTGCATCAGAGAATAGAGTATAATAGATGTGACCTTGGACGGGAAAACTCGACCAGGACATGATCCTGATTGTGTCAGATGGCGAGCCAAGGCCTTTGAAGAAAAGACACAGACAAGGAGATACACACATACACACTCACACATACGTACATTCACATCACACTCTCATGAACATTTAATATCAGCTGCACCTGCAACAATTTTCAGTTTTAAAGGGCCCAACGGACACTCTTATTTCATTTTTCATGTGCACACTTTTTGTTTCTGGTCATTATTTTATATTGTTGTATAAACTGAACATTTTTTTTTATTCACTGTAAAAATATAAGAGTGGCTACTCAACATTTATTCCTCTGCCTGATTCATTATTGCTGCTCAACGTATTGGCTCCTGACGAATTTGGTGTCTTCTGATTTTGGCCCTGGTCTTATTGTTAGTCCAACTCGTTATTATACTGTAGTTCACTTTTATATCACTAAAGGTTGGTTACACATGACTGCATGATGACATCCCTGACTGCCATACAGACTGTAGTCCGGACAGTAAACTGCTCAGGGAGAGTCTTCCCATGCTATGGATCTTTGTGTTCGTCCCTCGGCCAACACAACGCTCTGTCATAATAAACTTATTTAAACTTACACTATACATTCATTGTGAGACTACAGACGAAGCACCTGAACGCCTTCATTGTGATATCAGGGGACATCAACTACATTCTTCTGTCTGCGACTCAGCTCACATTCAAGCAGTCTGTAGACTGTCCAACCAGTGTTGCACTAGACATGCTGTAAACCAATGTTAAGTAGGCATTGAGCTCCATAGTCCTCCCTCCCCTCAGATGATCAGAAAACAAACTGATCCACCGTCTGTCTGTAAGCCTCCAGCCCAATGACAACGTGTGGCTGCTAAGATGGTGAGGAGGTGATCACAGCAGGAATGAGGCTCTGCAGGGCTGCTTTCAGACAACAGGGGCAACATTGGGTCACCAGAGGTATGAAGGCTGTAGTGAATGAGAAGAAGAGGGTCTTTAGAAAAGGTGACTAAAACTCCAGCAGAACACTGGAGGATGTGTGGAGTGGCATGAGGAGCATCAGACTGGTGACCAGGTAACAAGGGCAGAGCTGAACTGAGACAGTAAGTCTGTTATTCATCAGATTTGAGGGAGGGCGCACTGTTCATTCATTTCCCAGCTCTTCAGTCATCTATCATCAATCTCCTGTTGTCCTGTCCCCCTCTCCTACTTATTCTCTCCAACAACACCATACCTGCCCGGGAGCTGGGGAGTGTCATGGACAATGACTCATCCTCTTCACGATGTACTGGTCACACACAGAAGAGCACTGCAGGAAGTCTTCTCTTTCTGCAGAATGAGACTTTACAACTCATCTACATCATGTCGAGAGATGGACAGCAGAGGCAGGAGGTGCTGAGGTGGCTCCTGCCCCCATTTCAGCTCTGTTCTGCTCTGTTTTTTAAATTTCTTCTCTGGATTACCTTCTCCATGTGGAATATAATTATTACAGCTCCCTGGGACATTAAGGGACACTATGGGACATAATGGGACATTGCATGCAATATCATGGCCATAATCTGAACATTTTACCCGTATTCGTTGACCTGTACTTATGACTTAATCATTTTGACATTGAGTACATGTTGGATTAGCACCTTATTGATATCATATTGATTTACACTCTTCCCACTCTATATTGTAACTGCTGCATAACAGTTTCCCTCAGGATCACGACACACTGTTATTACATTCAAAGGACAAGCATAAAAAAACATCACTGTGATAAGATAACATGATACAAAGTGTACATTCTGTCTTAGAAATGTCTATTTCCTTTAGGTAAGTAACCTTTTATTACAACACAGTGAATGCACACACATGTAGTGTGTTCACTCAGTGTGGACCAGAGAAAAAAAAATATTGATAGTTAGCATCTGAAATTAGGGTCAGTAGTCCCCACTCGGACTCTTAATACAGTAGGACACAAGCACTTTCTTTTAACTTTCTGATATATCAAGGGAAATCACAACATTTACGTGGTGACGTGCACATGTTGCCATGGTTACTACATTATACAGCATAATTTTATGGCTCACTTTGGAGATTGCTTTCTTGACATTTATAAGGTTGACTACATGGGTTGCATTAATTCAACAGTTTCACACTGAAATCATATCTACTGTCACACAGTCACCTGGTTGGTCTGGTTTGTTAACACCAGTCTAAACAGACCAAGTTAAGTGTATGAACTCATAGGAGTTCATCTGAACCACACCAAACACATTTGAAAGCACAGTAGTTCCAGTTCTTACCAGTAATAATAATAATAAGTAAGTTCAACACCATAACTTTTTACTCCTTCTACTATTTAATTTGACTATTCCTTGATTATGTCCACTAATTTCTGTTTAATTACAAAGCTGTGGTTGAAAAGGTTCCCTGTCTCCTTATACGTGTAACTGTCTTCACTGGGAGCTGTCAGTAGATGTCCTGCATGTCTGCCAGGCAGAAAGCAGTTAACTGCTGCTTTATTCCACAGCGGTCCTGCTCTCTGGCCTCACTGTCTCTCTCTTGCTCTCTGTTAATGAAGCCACAGGCAATGAGCACTAAACACACTGTCAATGAGAATACCCATCCAGCCGTCACTCATCCCCACCGCTCCGGTCTCCATCTCTCTGCTATTCATTGACTTTGGCTCTTGCTCTTCCTCCTACCTTTTATTTCGTGCTGTCTGCATGATTGAGGCAGCAGCATTTGAATTTTTATTATGCTGTGTTCTGACAGAAGCCTCTAGCTCACTGCTTGACCTAGACAAATACACACACACACATACAGTGGAGCGGTGTGTGGAGACATAATTCTTTATTTTATATATTACTTTAACTATTGTTTTTGTTGTCATATGCAGTTGAATATAAGCACACACCCACATACACAATATGAAATACGTAGCTTTGGATTTCAGGGCAGATGGCCTTCTGTGCTAATTTATCCAGGAATATGGACAGGTGTTTGACATGAGGGACTTCACGCTCCGCAGGTCTCAGGTGATTTGAGGGCCTGCTAGGTTCATAGATTGGAGCTCTTTTTTCTTAATGTGTGAATCATAAAAGCATCATTCACATTGGTAGTACTAAAATGTCCCACAAAGCACCTCTACAGTAATCACCACTGTATCCTCTCCCTACACCGTCACATGCACAGATTCATAATTTCAGAGAACAAGACCAGTTGCAGTCAGTTTTGGTCCTTTTTGATAAAGGACCAAAGCTAAATAAATGAAATAAATAAAGGAAAATTAAAATAACTAAATAATAATAAAAACAAAAAAAACATTTATACTGTGATCTATGCCAAAGGACTTTATTTTTATTGATGGTCAAGACCCTGCTGGATCTTTTTCACAGTGACGTTTTTATTTTCACCACACTCCCAAGACAGCTCCCAGGTATTTGTTGGTCTGGACGATTTCAACATTTGTGCCATGAATGAAGACTTTCTATGTGCTTTGGTGAGATGATAATTTCTTTGTTACTGGATATAATTAAATCTAAAAAAGATCAGTCACACCAGTCCACAAAATATTGCATTATGGGTCCATGTGAGTGATCTGACTGAGAAGGGACATAATCACACTGTCATCAGTAAATTTAACGATATGTTGGTTTTCATATTTACTGACAGTCATCTGTATACAAGATAAAAAAAATCAAAGAGAAAAGAACAAAACCCCTCAGTGAGCCAGTGGAAACACAGATTGATTCAGATGCTCCAACATTCATAACTACTGTCTGAGGAAATAATCAACACCTCCCCCATGTTTACATGGAAACTTCAGGAGTTCGAGAACTGATTGAGTTACACCCACAATTTCTGATTTAACTATTGACAAAAAGAAAGAAGAAAGAGAAGAAAGTACCAGTTAACATTCACTTTCAGGCTACATATTAGCCAACAGACCAATGCAGACATCAACTTACAGCTCACCTGTGTGAAGCTGTTTTTCTGCTTTCTGTCAGCACTGTGAGTAAACGGTTACTGACGCTGAAGCAAGAAAGAAAAATATATGACTACAGATGATGAAAATGAAATCAGAAAACTTTAAAGTTATCTATTTGGCATAGATAACTTAATAATGCCGTATAGACAGAGTAACTATCAATAATACAGTTTATTATTTTATTTAAGAAACTGGGCCTTGAATGTGAATGTTAACAATTTTTAAGTATTTAACAATCTGTGCCCCAGTCTGACACTTGAACTTGAAAGCCACTTGAAAGTTGGCTGAACAGCAATTTATTCTCTTCTAACTATATAGTAATAGTGCAATACTTTCCTGTAGATGACTCACCTCTTGGACATCCACAAATACAGTAGCTATACTTATATCTGTTGGTTTCACGGCTCTTATTGTATACCATAATGAAATTATGTGAAACCAACTGGTGCCGGGAAGGTAGAAAATCAATTTAAAAAAAGTATGATTTGCTTTGGAATATGATCAGCAATAAGGTACACAATATATAGTAGTGAGGCTTAGTAAGGGCTTAAAACATACATTACATCATTGTGTTCTTTCCACTATAGTGCAATACAATTATTTGCTTCAGTAAATTTCATAAATTTGAAATGAAGGTTCTGTCACTGCTATGCACAGTATGTGCTCTTGGGAAAAGGAACATGTGAGGTAGATGGAGTAAACTTTCCTTAAACAGACAGTCAGTCAGAGCTGCAGGTGCAGAGAGGAACTCAGTCCTCGTTATGATGTCATTAAATGCTGGCCAATGGGTTGCAAGTTGCCGATACTGAACTTAAGTTAGGTTTAGGTGGCGCTGCACGAGTGGCAGCCTGTAACAGCAGCTCCTGCTCACCGTTGAGCTTTCTTTACTCTTTACTACTTCTATTCTTCCTACTTTTCAGATTTTTATGCTAAATATCTTTTCTTATTTTTATCTTACCCTTATGTCTTGCATTTCCTCTATTTATTTTCCACTTGTGTGTCTCGCTGCTGTTACACTGTGAATTTCCCCGCTGTGGGACTAATAAAGGAAATCTGAATCTGAATCTGAATTGGGTTTGAGTGTGCATGGATCCTCTGTGACTATTGTCAATATGGAGAGTACTACTCGAGTACTTGTTGTTTGCTTACAGTTCAGTCCAATCTCAAAAATACAGCATAAACAGTCAGCGTGGAAGAAAAATGAATCAATGGCTTGTATAAACTATGCACTGGGACCTGAGCTCAGTCCTCAGAATGAGACTTTTGAAGAATGAACCAAGATAACCAGGAGGAGCATGCTGTGGAAGTGGACATCTACGTTTATTAGACTAAACTACGCTCTGGCTGATCTAGGATGTACTTTGTGTTATTGTAGTATGTCACCTTCTCCGGCTTTACTTTACTCCAGCCTGTCCATGATGTCCACACGTGTGCACAGAACTCAGAAACCCTAAGCCATTGTTCCACTGGCTTTCTCTGGTAGAGGTTCAGCATACCAACAGCACATTTCACAGCCTTTGTGCTGAACAGCTCTGCTTGCTCTTTGCGGAGGGGGAGCTCATTCTTTTTGGTGCCAACTAAGTTTGTCTTCTTGGCCAGTAAGGCAGTGGCCTCTCTAAGGGAGGTAAAGAACTAATTATAAATTAATTATCTTAATCCGTAGTAACATTTCTTCCTCTCCCCAGGAATGGTTACTTAAATCCATGCACCACTCTCTCTCCAACAAACTGACCTCGGCTCTTCATCTCCTCCTTGTTAATTTATCAGGCTTATTCTCTATGTACTGGAGAAATCTGCACCACACCTTGTTGGTGAACAGCTCCTCATTTATGGTTGCACTGGTTTTGGGTTTGTCGCAGGCGATGCTGCTTTGCAGATGCACACATCTCGTCCTCTTTTTGTCAAACCAGAGGATCTCTGACAATCTCTCTAAAGCAATTTCTGCCCATTGTTCCTTTGAAAAGTGGAAGGCCAGTTTTCTCAGACCATCGGCTGTCCAACACCATGTTTTTTTAACCCTCTGCTCCACAGATGTAGAACCACTGTGACGTCCTTTGAGCTGTCACCATGATGCGCCTCAGCCACAGTGAAGTTCCTTCTGTTCACCATCAAACACGCATAAATAAACAGTAATAACTGATAGGTGGTGCTACATATTCATAGTAGTCATCTTACAACATCTATTGTTATGGCGACTATCCTGTGCATTCCTAATCATAAATGGAAGGAATCTCTTTCTGTCTGTCTGTCCTTCAATTATCTCTACAACCGTTCATGTGACATGTGAAATGTGACTTCACACTTGGCGGGTGTGTTGCTGAGGACCCAACAGCGTGCAGTGTTGATTGTGAAGTTGTTTAAATGAGTGATTCTTGAGAAAGTGAGAAACATTGCCCTGCAAAGCCAGAGAGCGTCCTCGGTTCTAGACACAGCCGTTCCAGACCCACCAGTTAAGATAATAAATAAAGATGATCTACCTGTCCTTCAACAAACTTGGTGAGTGTGTTGCTGATGACTGAAGAAAGCACAGTGGTGTTTGGAAGAGCATTCTCCAGAAAGCTGTATGCATGCCTATGTTTAGGCATAGCAAGTGGAATTAGTAGTATTCCTTGGTGTCTGTCAGAAAAATGCAGAAGACGAGTGTGTGTATGTGTGTTTACGTGTTTACCCACACACTCTCTCTGGGTAATAGACACTAGGCAGTGTGTGGCATTTACCAAGAAGAAGAATTACTTTATTTATCTCCTGGAGGAAATTTGATTTTTTTTCCCTTATATTTTCTCTTATTACATGCCATGATGAACTTACTTCTTATATTTGTGTATATATTCACATGTATATTTCCTGTTTCATTAGCTATTAAACAAGAGGAGAC
Organism: Scortum barcoo; assembly: GCA_023238725.1. NCBI lineage: Eukaryota > Metazoa > Chordata > Actinopteri > Centrarchiformes > Terapontidae > Scortum > Scortum barcoo. The sequence continues at coordinate 27,019,323 of CM041554.1, forward strand.
ATTCCATCTTTATCTTTTATGGATTATCTTATTTGTGTAATCTGCTCCTGTCAGTTCAGTATCTATTTGGTCCTGTATCAAAAGCAGCATGTTAAATCAAAACCTCCCATTCTTCCTATATTATTCATTGAACATAACATATTAATCAATGCACAGTTTACTGTGCATAACAAAATCAGACCCTTATTTGTTTTTGTTTCCAGAAAGAGTCCTTGATGAACCCCACAGATCATCCTGTGCCTGGGATACTGACCCTTAACAGGGTTTGATGCGAGGTTGGTGCCATGCACAAACTTGTAAACTGACTCAGTGTCACTTCACTTTAAATGTGTGTCCTCTTTGAGTCCATGCAGGGCCTGTTTTATGACCCAGAGGTCATGTAAAAACAGACAGACAGGAAAAGATGTATAAATGTGACTGTTCATCATCTTCATCCTCATTACACACAAAGTCTTTGATTTTAATAAAAAGGAATGCAGTGTGTTTATGCAGAGGAAGGGAAGAAGAAGAAGTGTTTCAGTGTTTGATACATGGCACAGTGGGGGGGGGGTCAGTTGTTTAAGTCAAGTTGGCTCAAGTTCTCAATAGGGGGAAATGCATATTGTACAGCTCTGGGGAAAAAGCTGTTTTTCAGTCTGGTAGTTGTTGTCTTTATGTTTCTGTACTGTTTTCCAGATGGGAAGCGGTGGTACAAACAGTCCATTTCCCGGGTGGGTAGGGTCTCTTCTCTGCTGTCCAGCCAGTCACAGCTTTAGCTGACAGGTTAGAGGACATAACAGCAAGACTTTGTCAAGGCAAATGCACAACCTCATTAAAGCTCCAACAGAATGGCCTTATTGCACCACTGTGGTTATTGGTGGGAATCAGTGACAACTATATGTACCAATTCACTCTGCTTTATTTAATCCACTCTCTCTATAACCTCTCCCCTTGCTATTAAACCTCCTGCCACAGCAGAGATCTCATCATCGTGGACTAATAGTGTAATCTTCCAAAGCAGGGTCTAATATCAATGAGAGTGTGGTTATATTCATAGAAAATTCATTACCGGTTGCCTCATTCTTCGCTGACCAACAATATCAGACAAATCAGCATGGTAGTGCAAATTGCATTAACTCACTATGGGTTAAACAATTATGAATACAGTTTGAGGCATCCCATTATGTCCTCTAGACATGAGTGGAGGTTTGGCATAGGATGGCAGTGCAGCTCCTGCAGCCAATTTCTATTACTACAGCTGCCTGCCTATTGAGACGATCATTCAAGCAGAGTAAAGGGAACACCCACAAATAAGCAGGTTATTCAGAGGGTTCTTTGCTCAGCAAGTCATGGAGCATCTTGTTCAAAGAAAATGTTTTTTATGTACAGTTTTAATATGTAAGTAAGCTGTGGTATTGTTGGGATCAGAGTAGTCTCTTATGTCCTAAATGGATTGTAAAAATCACACGAGGTCAGATTGTGTGAGGTCAGATTGTGTGGGTCTAGGATTGGGGTCAGGATTAGGGTAGCAGTTAGAGTAGATCGATAAGGGTTAGATATATTGTATTGTAATTTGTATTATTCTTAGCTTAATGCAAATAGTGCTCTAGTTACCTAAAGGTACATACAAGTTTAGGTTTTGGGCATACTATTAAGTATGTTTGGGGTAACAAACAATTATATGTGTTTTTTCTTTTTTTTCTTTTCTTTTTTTTTTTACGTTCAGTGTTGCCAACCATGTCTAATGGAAAGTAAGTCATCATGATATTACAATTTACATGCTATATTCAAAAGTATGTCCCAACATCTGCCCCAGTCCTGTTTTGCCCTTTTGGTCTCTCTCCCTTACGTTAATCACTTTCTCTTTTCCCACAGGCACAGCGATTTGAAACTCTCCATCAGTCCACTGAAGCCCTCAGAATTTACCACTTGTCCCAGTGTGTGAGTGAATAAGGAGGTTTTCTTTAATAAACAAGCAGACTTCCTGAAGTCCCTTTGAAGGGTCAGAGTCGTCTTTACATGCTGAGGAGGCTGGGATCTTTTGGTGTGTGCAGGCCACTGCTGAGGACCTTTTTATGAGACTGTGGTGGCGTCTGTGGTCTCCTATGCAGTGGTCTGCTGGGGAGGGGGGTGTTCTGAGCGGGACAAGAAGAGGCTCAACAGACTGATTAAAAGAGCCAGCTCAGTCTGTGGCTGCCCCCTGGACTCCATCGAGGTGATGGGGGAGAGGAGGGCTCTGGCCAAACTGTCCACCATCATTGGACAACACCTCTCCACCCTCTGCATCAGACTGTGGGGGCCTTCAAGCAGCTCCTTCAGTAACAGACTCAGACATCCCAAGGTGTAGGAAGGAGCGCTTCCGCAGGTCCTTCATCCCAAATGCTGTCAGACTGTTTAATGCTGCTCTATGAATCTTTGTCACTTGTAACAAACACTTCCATACCACAGCAGGACTGATGTTTATTGATGTTTATTAATGTCTTTTTTTTTCATTCCACTCATTTACTATACTGTTAATTCATATCTGCTACATATCCATATTCATCCTGTGCAATAACACCTCACCACTGCACATCTAACTGGGTGAGGCTGTGTATATATACACAATATAAATACTAAATACAGTTTCTTTCTTTTTCTGTTATTATTATTATTTACTATTTATTGTACATACTGCTTTTTTTGTGTCTGTTGTGTTTTTTTGTCTATTATTTAATGTCTCTTTTACTTTGTTTTGAGCTGCTGTAACAGTGGAATTTCCCCACCGTGGAATCAATTAAAGATCTTATCTTATCTTATCTTATCTTATCTTATCTTATCTTATCTTATCTTATCTTATCTTATCTTATCTTTGTGGTTTCTGGAAGCAGGATCCTGAGTTTTCCCAAGAAGTGGTCTTCTCCTGCATCTTCTGTTTCAGATCCTGTTTTTCCTTAGCACATTACTCTGTCTTCCTTTGCATTTCTTTTAGCCAACGATGAACCTGGTACAGTTAACCTTGTGTCTTCTTGCCCTCAGCTAACTTCAGCCCCCTAGCCTTCAGTATGTCTACTAGCCCAGCCTGAGGATTATTATCCTGTGGTCTTTCAATCGGCTAGTCATCCACCTGTCTCCCCTGAGCTGGCTTGTCTCCAGCCTGGACTCTGTAATTCTGTACGTCCTGAAACAACGGACCAATCGAAAAGCCAGCCTGATGTCTATGTGCTGTTTTTCATTGGGTCATGCCATTTATAGGGCGTAGCCTTATTTTGGAACCCCTAGTAGATCACGGGCTGATTGCCCTTGGGGTGGCCAGGAGCAGAGCAGGGGACCTCTGGCAGGCATTTTATCTTCTATTATCTGATCAATATATAATCAATATGCATCTGAATCAAGCTTGTTGAAAGACTATGGAACTGTAATATTAATAAATGGATGAAGACGGGTTATGTGACAGTCGTGAACAGGTTGGCTCTATGAGCCGGCTGCTTTAATGAATGATGGGATTCAATGGGATTTCTTAAATATGATGCAGAGACATTTCACTTTGGTAATAACATTAATAGCCAAGCATGAGGAGACTGTTGTATGATGCCATGACAAACAAATATTTTGATATATTTGAAAAGAGCACAAATCATTTTGACATATTTATTATTTTGACGTATTTTTCACTTGGTTGCATTAATCTGCATGGTCTACACAATACAACCATTGTGAATAACATTGAAAAGCTGTTTTTTCAACATGACAGCAGCTAAAAGGATCCTGATTTGTTAAAATTCTTCATGTACAGGTAGGCTGTGGCTTTCTGTGTACAATAATATTCAGCAAATGACATGCTTTATGTTGAGTAATTTTAGGCCATAAGCACTGTAGTATACAGCATGAGGAAAGAAGACATAAATTTAACAAATACAAAGGTTTTGTCACGATATGGCTTGACACATTTCAAATTTCACCATCCTCCAACCTAAGCAGTTATATAGGATTCCCTAACATTGAAGCTTTACTAGAAATGTTTAAAAGGCCCCTCACCCCAAAATGATACACTGCTCAAAAAAATAAAGGGAACACTAAAATAACACATCCTAGATCTGAATTAATGAAATATTCTTATTAAATACTTTGTTGTTTACATAGTTGAATGTGCTGACAACAAAATCACACAAAAATTATCAATGGAAATCAAATTTATGGTGGTTTCCTGGTCAGGAAACCTGGTTCCTGGTCTCCTGAGGGATCTCCTCACAGACCTGGACTAAAGCATCCGCCAACTCCTGGACAGTCTGTGGTGCAACGTGGCATTGGTGGATGGAGCAAGACATGATATCCCAGATGTGCTCAATTGGATTCAGGTCTGGGGAACGGGCGGGCCAGTCCATAGCATCAATGTCACTCCAGCCACATGAGGTCTAGCATTGTCTTGCATTAGGAGGAACCCAGGGCCAACTGCACCACCAGCATATGGTCTCACAAGGGGTCTGAGGATCTCATCTCGGTACCTAATGGCAGTCAGGCTACCTCTGGCGAGCACATGGAGGGCTGTGCGGCCCCCCAAAGAAATGCCACCCCACACCATTACTGACCCACTGCCAAACCGGTCATGCTGGAGGATGTTGCAGGCAGCAGAACGTTCTCCACGGCGTCTCCAGACTCTGTCACGTCTGTCACATGTGCTCAGTGTGAACCTGCTTTCATCTGTGAAGAGCACAGGGCGCCGCCAGTGGCGAATTTGCCAATGTCTTGGTGTTCTCTGGCAAATGCAAATGCCAAACATCCTGCACGGTGTTGGGCTGTAAGTAAGCACAACCCCCACCTGTGGACGTCGTCGGGCCCTCATACCACCCTCATGGAGTCTGTTTCTGACCGTTTGAGCAGACGCACATGCACATTTGTGGCCTGCTGGAGGTCATTTTGCAGGGCTCTGGCAGTGCTCCTCCTGTTCCTCCTTGCACAAAGGCGGAGGTAGCGGTCCTTGCTGCTGGGTTGTTGCCCTCCTACGGCCTCCTCCACGTCTCCTGATGTACTGGCCTGTCTCCTGGTAGCACCTCCATGCTCTGGACACTACGCTGACAGACACAGCAAACCTTCTTGCCACAGCTCGCATTGATGTGCCATCCTGGATGAGCTGCACTACCTGAGCCACTTGTGTGGGTTGTAGACTCCGTCTCTCATGCTACCACTAGAGTGAAAGCACCGCCAGCATTCAAAAGTGACCAAAACATCAGCCAGAAAGTATAGGAACTGAGAAGTGGTCTGTGGTCACCACCTGCAGAACCACTCCTTTATTGGGGGTGTCTTGCTAATTGCCTATAATTTCCACCTGTTGTCTATTCCATTTGCACAACAGCATGTGAAATTGATTGTCAATCAGTGTTGCTTCCTAAGTGGACAGTTTGATTTCACAGAAGTGTGATTGACTTGGAGTTACATTGTGTTGTTTAAGTGTTCCCTTTATTTTTTTGAGCAGTGTATATTTACCTGCATCCAACATCCTTTAGACTTTTTAATATCTGTTAAAAAACATGGTTTTCATAAAAATCCACACTTTAATTATCTTTTTATTTCACCCATGAGACAAGACAAGAAGAAGAATAGACAAGAATTATTTCTAACAATAGTTTAATTAGACTATATAAAATGTACAACTATCTATGTCAGCTTCTATTAGTTTGTATTAAGTTTAGCCAGCTGGCTTGCATTTGAGACAACGTACATACTGTAACACCTGCACATGCAGCGTTCCTGCTGGCATCCTTGACTGTACCTTTACTTCTTTTCAGCTATAGGCACTGAGGTCTTCTGCTTACATACTAGCTATGTTGCTGTCTGACTTGGTGCATTAAGCTTTGACTTCAGAAGATGAATAGAAGTTAAATTTACTCAACAAGTCCATCCAACAGCTAACCACAAAGATCCTCTAGAAAAGAAAACAACGCTTGGATTAATTAAAAAGAAACAAAGAAAAAAATTATAAATGAAACATTTTAAACCAGCTCTATGGAGTTTTTTAAATGGTCTTCAAACCATGTCAATTTAACACTGATGTCCCTCTATGAAGCAAATGAGACCAACGGAAAGAAGATTTACTGTTTCTATTAGTGATTAATAGTTATTCTCAATACCTGCCATCGGGTTGGATTGTTCTGCAAAATCAGAATAGACAGCACTGGGGTTTGCTCTGTGTGAATTATCAGTATCAGACTGGACTGGAGCAGTGGAGGTATCAATGGCTAATAATGTGGTACCAGATAGGTGTGTCCTATGAACTTCCCAAATAATATTTAGATGTAAACAGGAAGAAGTAGAATAGAGTTTAAGTACTGCAGTGAATCCACTTGAATTGGCAACACAAATATTGTATGTAATTTAATACTTTATATCTTGAAGACTAAAATATTGTGGCTACAGCTTTTGTAACGATAAACTACACTTATCGGAAAATACACAGCTTCCCATGTGTTAGGTCTTAATTGGCAGCTCAGCCAATCACTCATCAATCCTGTTGCTTTATTGGTTTTCTGCACTTTTTTAGGGAGGAGGTGAGATCTGATGAAAGCTAGTGTTGGATTAGTGTTTATTGCATGCAGGGATCCAGGCATCCTGTTTTTTGTGGTTTATTTTTATGCTCTAACTTAGTTTGAAATAATGTGAACAATAATAACTAAATCATAAAAAATAAAAACACATCTATTGTGCTTTATTCCAGTTTCAAATTTTTAATAATAATTTATTAAGCTTGCTAAATGCTAAATTAGGGTTTGGATCTAAATGAGTATTTGGATCTAAATTTTCAACTGGAAGTACGTTTAGAAAATAAAAATAAATCCAAAGCTGTAAAGGTGGTAATTTTGTAAATCAGCACATTGGGTGCTCGGCACAATACAGGTGGCTGCAGGTGCACAGCGCACCCCTCGATAGATTACTGAATATGACTAAAAGGCACAGGCCTGGGGGCTCAAAGGGGTAGGGGGGCTCTAAGCCAGATCTTTTATATGGAGTGACTCTTAGTAAGTGTGTGCAATCCATCTTTTGGGTGTGCTTCAGGAAAAACACATCACTTTGCTGATACAAATCTGCAGTTTGGGCTGCATGAATGTAGAACTGCTACCCCTTAATTTATACTGTGTAAAACATGGTGTCAGACCTAGAAAGTAGTTGAATGTGATTTAACTCTACTTTTTTTTCTATTTTTCTATTTTGGGAAAACAAACATCATGGTGGTAAACTTGGACCATTTTAACTGAACTAGCTTATGCAGAGCACCCAAACACACTTTTAATTTTGGTCTCTGTGAGGGCGGTACAGAACTTTCAATGGTGAATCTTCATTAGTCCATCTGGTGTAGATAGAAAGCACAGGCTCAGACCAAAACAAGTAGCAGCTTCAGCGATCCAGTTTGAAGGAGAGACACAGCTTTGGCTCACTGATGTCACTGTATTAACAGAAACATAAAGCCTTTTGCTAAATGAAATCTGTCTTGTCTTTGGAGTGTCTACTTTTATGTCGTCTCTCTAACTGCTTCATTCTATCTCTAATGTCAGCTCCCCTTTTACCATCTTCCTTGTCTTCCTCCCTCTCACTCTCAACTACTCTCACTCTTCTTCAGAGTTCACTTCCCATCTACCCTCTCCCCTGTCTCACTATTTCTCTCTCATTTCATGCTGCCACTCCTCAACTCACCTTTTCCACCTCACTCCATCCTTCTCTCTCCCTCTCATCCCCTCATCTTCCCCCCTGCTGGGATGTGGTTGCCATGACAACATAGACCTACTCTGCTGGAGTGGTACTCAGGCTAAATGGCTGGAATTGGAAGTAAAGTGCGTGCATGAGCCTCTCTCTCTCTTTTACTGTGTGTGTGTGTGTGTGCAGGAACATTCAAAAGCTCATGCATGTCAGTGTTACTGCAGGGGATCTGGTGCTGTATAAGAGTTTGCATTATGATGTGGAGAATAAAGTGGGCAGACAGAAGAGTTATGGAATGTTTGCCAGGTTATGCAATGGAATGACCTGGACAACATCCACATATAAAAGCTCCGCTCACTTCTTTTTAAGCTCTTTACCTTTTTGACTCCCCCCTTGACTTTCCTTTCATATGTCCATCTTGTACCCTAACATTAGCAGCAGCTCTGCAACATGCTGATGTGTCCCCACATCATGTTGTGAGGTTACTATAGCAATGCCTTTTTTCTCCTCAAGTCCCTCGATGGTGATGAGAAAACAGCAGAACTCTATAGACTCAGGTGTTTTTTACTCCATGGGAAATGATAGCACATGTATGCCAATATGACTGACCAATGAGGGTGTTGTGACAGAAAAGACAGCTTTTTCACAGCTTTTCTTACATCTAGACCAAATCAGACCAGGTCCTGATCTAAAACCACCATACTAAGGCTCTTCAAATCTGGACTACATGTCCAAGGATACCCAAGAGACTCTTAAAAACACTGTTTAAGATTTATTAAAATCTTATTCTATATGTGGAAATATGTGGTCTCCATCCAGACCACATTAGACCAGGTCAGGCCAAAAACCAATGGACTAGAACTGGTCAGATCTGGACTAGATTATCCCAGAGATGTAAAGGTTCTTTAACACAGTTTGAGATTTGTTAAACCGTTTATTTCATTTCCAAATTAGGGACACTGCTTTTTCATGTCTAGACCACATTGGTCAAAAGCGTTCAACACCTATCAGTCTGTGTTGACTCAAACCCCAAAATATAAGACATATTTTGTATCTATTTTTGATGAATTTATTAATCAACTTGTCATGTCATGTGAGCACGTATATGGTAAATTTACTGTTTACATCATGTAGTTTGGCTAGATTGTCAGACTCAGAGCACACATGACAGAACATGGAAACAGTGAGTGGGTAGTGGGTTTGGAGGTACAGTATTATGTGACCTCTGTTCCACTGATGATCTACCAACATGTATGGTATAAAATCTCCTGCCTCAGTCATATTTGTTTGTTTGTTACACACCCTGAATAACGTAACCCTCCATATGTTTGTATTCATGTGTTACTCTCTGTAGTGTAGTTTCGGTTTATTTGGGTAATTCTTCTCATCATTGTTGCTGTCACTGTTGTCATTTGTTTCATGTTTGATCATTAAAAAGAAACTGATTTTTCAATACAATAAAAAAAGACTCGATAAGAAAATTAGCGCATTTTGTACAAAATCCTGTAGGGTCAGCAGATATCTTGTACGTTAAGGTCAGTAATTCTCTCTGTCTTTGTCGTTGAGCTGTCATTGCACGCTTCCCTGACATCAATCTGTTAATCAAACATCATTATCGGCTCTGATGTCTCACTTTGAGCTGATGTCCTTTTGATGAACTTTAAGTTTGCGACTCCATTATTTTTTTCCTGACCATCATCACTGTTCTAGTCAAACACTTCTAAAGCAAAACTAATGGCAAGGTCTTGTACTGTATACAGTTTGATGTAAAGGACAACTACAAATTGTCTGCACATTTAGTCCATGACTTTAAATCACAAAACAATGCCGAGGTGAGGTGCTCAGTCAGTTTCATAAGCAGACGATCTTGAAAACCTTCTGGTGCTCTTGAAGATTAAAATGTTTTTCAGGCAGCACAGGAGCAAAGGTGTTATAAAAGATTTGATTTATTTTTAATCGTTTAAAACAGACAGGTTCACAAGGACAAGAGAACTGATTACATCTGGTACTCTGCATAGACAATTCACCATATACATTATTCCATCACAAAATGAAATAATCTACAAATATAAAGCAAACAGAAAGCTCTGGTAGGTCAGTCTTTCCGTACTCATGTCAGAAAACATGCTTTAAACCTACAGAATTTTGTTTTTAGTCTGAGCAGAGATCCCAAACTCTCCCAACATGTCAGGCTGAATTTAGAAATACACAAGACATGTAGAATACTTCAATCTGCTGGAATGATGAAATTCTAAAAATCACAGATTTTTGGATTTGTCTCTCAGTGTAAGCATCACATACATTCAATAAACAGCTGGATTAAAATGGTTAGAAGAGGCTCTCTCAAAGTGTGTGCCCTGTACAACTCATTGGGTTGAGACCACAAAAACACTCTCTGGTTCTTTGAGAGAGGTAGTACAGAGGGAGGCAGCAGGACGGCTAGTGTGGCCAAACACAGATGACACATTGTATTAACTAGCTTGTTTCAAGCATACTGACGCCTTAATCATTGTCAGTAACACATTTAACATGATTTGTTCGGGATGTGTGCAGGGTGTTTCTGTGTGTCAGGACTGTGGGCTGCTTCCATATGCTCTTGTTTTTTTGCACTTGTATGTGGATTTATTGTCAGATGGATCAGTGATCAGCGATGGTACTGCTCCATGCAGTGTACACTATCAGTCCACAAACATGTTATCAAATAAGGACGGGCATCTCCTACCCGCTCTTCCTCACCACGACCTCCCGCCAGTGTGAGTGATAAGTAAAATTCTCACTGCTCCTCCTCACCACACACCTCTATCAAGCACAAGAACTATATTTGGGTGTAGATGACAAACACCACTCACTAACAGTCATTCAGTGGTGTGACAAAAGAGCTGTGAAAAACTTCAGATCAAGTGCTGAGTTGTCTTTCTGGGTTTGACTTTAAAACATTTGGTATAAGGGGGCAACAGCTACAGTGCTCTGCATAAGCAAAGTGTTACATGCATAGTGTTGCAAGTGTTGTGCCACATAGATTTTTTTAACTAACAGCAATTATTTTGTTGGTCTACTGAACTATATGAAGTATGACAGTGACCATCAGGATCATTCATTAGGTACTGGAAGAATAGATTAGATCAGTTGTTGAAATTATATAAACATTTTTTTTTTTTTTACCATTGTTCACTTTCTCTTTCACTATAAGCTTTACACACACACACACGTATGCTCACAAACACAGACAAATGTGTGGGTGTGTTTCTGTTCTTGCTTTGTCCAGTAGGTGGTAGTAGCACTCTGTGTGTGAGCCTGGCTGGTGCTCCACTCATACGAAGACACGGCTCAGTATCCCAGCTGAATGACCCTCCAACCGTCCAGCAGCGGATGTGTGCACAGACACTGACTCTCATCTTATTATCCCCTCATACGCCGTCATTCTTCTCTTTAAATCTGCCTGCAACAGTCAACATTTTGAATTTTGTACCCAGGTTTATTGTCATTATCAGTGGCAATATCCAGTGTGTGCTGTTGGGCTCATCGGTCCATATCATAGGTCTCCATGGTAATAATCACAGTATGTGTGCTTGTTGCTGTTGACGATAAACATAAATCTCCACAGGAGGCTGACTGTTTCTGCTTAATGAACAGGACATACTGGCTGTCAGGCTCGATCCAGTCCTCATCCACTAACAACAATAACATTTAGAGGCAGTGGAGCTGTCCACTGGGAGGCTTAAAATAATGTGCATTATACGTATGATATACAAACATATTTCCCAAAGGAAGCTGGGGAATGTGCAAGAGAACAGCTTTACCTCGTTGAAAGTACTGTAATCTATTGAATCTACTGGCTGCAAACCTTCAGTGCGTGCTGGTTTTGTGTAAGACTGTGGGTGTGAATGGCTGCCTCCTGGAGTTGAGCCTGCACGGCTATTAAAAACAAAAATACAATTCATTTCATTGTTTGAACAAAACCAGGATTTTTCTTTCTTCCTCCCTCTGTCCCTCCATCACACGCCTCTCCCTGTCTCTTTCTCCTTTTTTTTTCCTGCCGTATAATCCCACATCCTTTGAGTGACAGTCGCAATTTCCTATTAAATCTCTGGAATCCTCTCAGCTGTCATTAAAATTCTTACCATCCTTTGGAGAGACGGAGAGAGGAGGGGAGTGGGACAAAAGGGACAAACATGAAAGAGAAAGCAGGGGAACAGATTTGCCTTTGATTCTCAGCAATAAGCAGCTGATGTAATAAGATATAAGATCGTGCTGCTAATGAGACTGGGAGACAAAGGCTCAGAGATAGACGGGGATGTGGAAAATGAATGTTACATCTCAGGGGTCCTGCGTGACTAATATTATTTCAAATTCCTAATCTCATCTGGAAAATTATTAGTCTATACCTGTGTTTCAAGCTGATTCTTATCTTCCCTTCAGCTCTCTCCATATTTTATACTGTCTCCATACTTCCATTTCTGCCTCTGTTTCCTCTCACCACCAGTCTGAATTTAACCGTTTTATTAGATGATAAAGGCTGCAAAGATATTAATCCAGTATAGAATCTATGCTGTGCTGCTGCCTGCCAGCCCGGGCGTGTTCTGCTGCAGGCTTCAATGTAGAGAGGCACATCGCAGCCCGGAGCTGCACACAAGCCCCACAAGAACTAAATAATAATAATAATAATAATAATAATAATAATAATACACTTGATTTTTATAGCACTTACTGGAAACAGCAATTACAACGCTCAATACAAAAGGCAAACATAAAACCAATAAAACATAAAGACAAACTACATGAACATAACAGTTAAGACCAGGTAGCAATAAAAAAAAATGGAGGAAGGACTGAAGAAAACAAACAAAAGAAAAGATTATTAACAGCTGTGGTAGTAAAAAAAAATGTCTACATACATATATAATCATATTCAACAGTTACAAACTGCTTCACAGAGCAAATAAAAATAAGAATATGGAGATTTAAGAGACAATAATGAATAAAATAAGATAAAAAAAGACTTTACAGATAAAAGGTCAAATATAATAAAAGTGAAGATACCAGCATGCCGAGGGTTGTAAAAGAGAAAAAGCATCTCTGGAGAATATGTTTTAAAAGGGGTTTTAAAGCTGACAAACCAGAGTTAATCCAGCGAGGCATCCCTGTGCAGGACAACCTCACCAAGCTGTCTCTGACTGGGCCGGATCAAGGACCCATCCTGCTGTGATTTGGCTTGGAAGAGGTGAGTAATTCACAGGATTAGTTTGGGGAACATGATTGAACACGATTAGTCATATATTGAAATCAACTCCTAAAGTGAATGGTACGTAAAGGTAGAGATGTGATCACTTTCCCTTGGATTGGTAAAAATGCTTGCTGCCATATTTTGGAGTAACTGCAGTCAACAGAGATGATTCTGAATCAAGGACAGGATAAGATTGTATAGTATTTTTTTGTTTTTTATTTGTATAAACCTTTTATATGAGAGATGCAGCTCAAAGTGCTTTACAGTAAAGAAATGTTACATAATACACAGAATGCAGGACATAAGATGGAAAATAAAATCAACTCAATGATAATATTAGCAGTAAAGTAAAAAGCTATTAAATAAAATACACAGGATAAAATGCATAGAATGCATAAAATCAAGTGAAATAAACCATTTTAAAAGAAGAGCAGCAGAGCAGAAGTGTGCAAAAAAAGGAGTTTCAAGCCACGACTGGTTAAAGGCTAAAGTGTAGAGGTATGTTTTTGTTGGGAACCTTCAATAAACCAGCAGCAGAGGATCGCAGTGTTCTTGAAGACGAGTAGTTAATAAGAGAGTCCTAGACCATGAAAGGCTTTGTACAGAAGGAGGAGGACCTTAAAATCAATTCTAAATGTTACAGGAAGCCAGTGCAGAGCAGCTAAAACTGGATGTGCTCTCTTCTCCTGGTTAATAGCCAGCTGCAGAGTTTTCAAAGAGCTGAAGTCTCCCAGTTTTTCTCTTCTCTCAGCTCTGTAAAAAGTACATTAACGTAATATAGTCAGTGTGAAAGGCACAGTGTGAAGGCACGTATCAGTTTATCAGCATCTTTTTGATTTCTAAACGTTGTAAGGTTCATTGCTAAGGTGTAAAACTGATGCTCTCAGCACCTTGTTAATGTGAGACTTGAAGCTTAGATCTGAATCTAAGATAACACTCAGACTTGTGGCCTCAGATTTAATCCAGGGAGTTAATTTTCCCAGATAATTAAATAGCATTTCTCTTTTTGTTTTAGGGCTGACAAGTAGGATTTCACTTATCACTTATCGTTTATCGCTTAACTTTTAGAAATTATTACTCTTCCATGTATATATTACCAAAAGACCAGTAGTAACACAAAGCCTGGATATCTTCTCTAGTTCAGCCAAGGATAGAAAACCTCAGTTTAGATTTGTTTGTATGTTACATACACATATATTGTAAATATGTAATATGTAATATGTGTACATATTAGCAAAAAAAAGTTATTTGTTATTATTATCCAGCACCTGTTGTATCGACAAAGAAAACTATAGAACAATAGCAGCTTTATCCTTTAATGCACATCTGGACAGCGATTGCGTTGGGAATGCTATGTGACTGAAATACAAAGTAACACGCAGAGGTCATAACTGGGGCAAAGTCCCATTTAGTTTTAGACTGTGACAGCAATAGTCAGCAGGACCTCAGCCTATGTGCAGCTTGAAAAGGGGAAAGCAACTCTAATCTGGGGATAAACCATGATGTACCTTGAAAGTAATAAAACCTAAAACTGTCAACCAGTGCAAAGATATTTAAAAGGGAGTAACATGTTGTGTCTTCTTGGTGTATGTCACATCCTGTGCGAGTTGGAGCCTGGATTTTTTTTCTGTTTAATGTCTGTGAACAGTATAAGGTAATAAAACTGCTGAAAGGAAACTCAAAGAGTGGAATCCTAACATCACACCTGCGTTTTTGACAGAGGTGTGTGTGGATCTGTGCATACAGATGGTCATGACCAGAGTTTTCATATGAAAATTTAGCAGAGGAAAATTTTCAAAGACTCAGCTAAACATCCAATAAACAGTGGATGATTAGACAAAGATGCTAAACTCAGATAAGTCAATTAACCACCATGCAAACACACACCAACAAAGCCATCATTTCTCTTTATGGAGCCATATTTGCAATCAGCGTGAACTGTATTCACTTAGCGTCTCTGCAAGCATCCTTCCTCTTGTGAATTAAATGACACAAATCCATATTCAATGTTTTGTAATGATTTAATGATGAGGGCTTTGCATGCCGCATGCCATCTCGCATTGCAATTGACCCACTCAATTAGTCCCACATTCAGCCCCTCAAATCTCTGCATCAAAAGATGGAGGAGGCGTGTTGACAGTAAAAACAAAATAACCAAATACAAGCGTGCATGCCGTCCCCATTCTGATCTGATCAGTATCTCTCTCGCTTAACGGCATCTAAATGAAAAATCACACAAGTGATTTGTAAGTAATTTTGCAGCGAGCTCGGCTACTGGGATAGCCAGCGCACAGTGGAACAGCTGAGTGATTAAATGGAGTTAAGGGGCATCCTTGGCAGCTCGCCTCACCCTCCTGCACCCAGCTCCTCTCCAAAACTCTTTTTTACACTTGCTCTTCCGAACCTCCTCCTCCATCGTGGCGCAGTTTTAGCTCCCTCTCTTTCGGTTTCTCTCTCCCTCACCTGTTCCTGCCATTTGCCAGCACCGTGAGGCGTGCGGTGTTGTGGAGGGCAGCTAATAATCCATAATTTACAATAACACTCATTAATAATTAAGGGAATTGGAGCGTTCTGAGAACCCCAGCGCAATTACCCCCGAAGCCAACGCTGCTGCTGCGAGGGCTCACACTGCAGTTTAGCTGCTTTATTGCAAAGCAGCAGCATCAAGCGGTGGAGGAGAGCAAAAGAGAAGCCAGTGGGAAGAGGCCTGAGACTGACCTGCAGGATGTACAGCAGACGGAGCGCCGGGGCAAGATGAGCAGTGGGATTACCGCCCGTTAGAGCGCCGCAACTGCTTGGTTTATCTATGCACAACCCCTGCTTATTTGTTTCCATGGCAAACAGAGGGAGAAACAAAGAGGAACCACCCGCTAGTCGGAGATTCATGTGACAGGCAGATTGTTGGGATTGTGGATCTGTTGAAGCATTTAACCCAGGGCGCTGGAGTGACATTCAAAATAAAAATGTGACAGGCACAGTTTAAGGGGGGGCTTTGAGTGAAATGTGATAGGCAGGCAGAGGAGGGAGGTCCTTTAGCACAAGCTTGACAGGCAAACCGAGGGCACTGAAAGGAGAGAAGCTGCCTACCTATCAGAGGCCTTGTGCTGGATTCAATAAGCACAGTGAAACCAGAACTGGAACTCTATGTGGAGAAATCAGTGCAGCCACATTGGACCAGTTCTCACAACAAGCCTCAGTAACGAGGACCGAGTGACAGAGGTCTCTACCACACAGGAGCGACAGGAAACTAAGCTTTCTCATTCAGGCATTACTTTCATTTTCCTCTCCTCCATTTGCGAGAATGACACTTGAACCACTGAAGGCAACTCAAGGCTGTTGAGTGGCCTCTCTTCATCTGACTCACTGAGGTCAGGGGTCAAGCACGCCTCTTGTAGTCCAACTCCTTATCTCTCACCGTAACCCCCTGGTGGTCTCCTCAGACTACCTTGTCGACCAACTGTGAGTGAATTGCGGCTGACGTGGCAGCCCTGTAGGTCAAAAGGTTTGACTTGAGTTTCCAGCCAAATTTGCTACGCTTAATTACCTTGGTTTTTCCCCTCTGTTTTGACACACACTTCCTCCTCCCCAATTCCCAGCTCTGCAGCAAACTGCATACCCTCACATATATCTGTCAGCTTTTTTTTCTCAATTGTAGGCTTCTGAGAATACAACTCAGGAGAGGCCATAACTTAGAGAAGATTATTGCCAACTGCATAATTAGGAGGGGATGTGCAATTTATATGTGGTCATGACATTTAATACATATAAATCAGGAGGCCCAAATTTCAAAAGCCTTGTAATTTCTGTGTATGAACTATAACACATCACTCAGCTGTATCAGCACTGCAGAATAAATTGCTTACATAAGGCCGAAGTGCCTCGCTCGCACTTAGAAAGGAAAGGTTCAAAACGAACATTGTTTCCGTGCCTCAGTCCCATCCGGCTGGATCAGGATGCAGCATCATTTGAATGCGAACCCTGAAGATGGAAAGAAAGAGAGGAGGGTGGTGGTGGTGGGGGGGCATTAGCGGAAGGGGGAGAGGCCAGCGGAAAAGGGAGGGAAACAAATGTGAGAGCTGTCATGCATGAAATAAAAAGATACCTCCAAAATACTCCCGCCTGCGATGCTTTATGGCAGGCACTCCTGGAAGTCTCTCTGTCTCTCTTTCTGTGTGTCTGCAGGGAAGGCAGATGTGAGACAGCGTAACCTTTAAGGAACATCCAAATCGATAAAGCTCTCCAGTTCCCCAGATCTCAGCACTGCTGTTGCCTCAAGCTAGAGGCTAGGAAATCTGGGATATGGGATATTTGCTCTGCCACTTGTTTTGCTTTGAACTACCTGGTATTTTGGGGGGAAACCTGTGCAGGGACTTCTCTCCCACAATCCCTGCGTGTCCTTGTTTTTGGTTTGTACTCCCAAGGCAGACTGCCTGTAGACAAACGATTAAGTCCCACGGTCTAACTTAACCACGGGGTTACACAAAAACACAGTTGAAAAGCTGGCTTTGCCTCCTAAAGTCTGACCAATACTGGATTTTTCAGGCCGATACTGGGCGATGAGTTTAGAACTCTTTGAACCCTTTACTGTTTCCATCTTTATTTAAAGCAGCACTCTCAGCAGAGTCACTCCATGTCTTATCAAGGGATGCAACATAATAAGATAATAAGCTCTGACTTGCAGGATAAGCTATTCATAAATAAACCTGAGACACAGGAGAGAAAGGCAGCAAACGGGGGGATGACCTGGAACAAAGGAGCCTGTTTTGACTCAAACTGTGGACTATTTAATAATGTGGTCAATCCTCAAATATCTCTATGTCCACATTCAGCACACAACTATGCCTATATGAATGGATGGAGGAGAGTGTCAATGCTCCAGGGTTGTAAGAATCATGTTGACTGGACTCTCAAAAACAAATCTAATAGGATTTATCACTACTACTTCTTCGAACTAGGTTAATATATTCGCTCGTAGGTATTCTATAAGGGTTATTTAACAAAGTAATGTTAACTAATGGCCCTTTTCCACTAGTACCTACTCGGCTCAACTTGACTCGACGACTCACCTCGGTTTGTACATGCGCTTTCCATTACGTGTTAGTACATGGTACCAGGTACTTTCTACCAGTACCTACCCTACTCGGGTTCCAAGCGGGTTCCAGCTGAGTCGAGCCGAAAATGTGACGTCGGACAGACGTGCAGGCCACTGATTGGCCAGGGCGTGATGCGTCACTAGATGCGTCGGGAGAGCGACTCGTTCATAAGAGTCAACCGCGCTATTTTTAAAACGCAATAACAACAACTGACGAACACGAGAGATGGCTGCACAGAAATCAACCCCGCAGGGAGCAACGACGAGGTGCAGACATTTCTTTGTCTGGTGGCCTCCATAGTTGTTTTGTGTTTGTGTCGCATAACAAATGAAATTAGTCGCTGGAGTTTCGCTTCGCGTTGCTATGCACGACGATTCCCACCCACGCTGGGGTGATACTCTATTGTAATGGAAAACGACCGAAACTGAGTCGTTGAGTCGAGTTGAGCCGAGTAGGTACTAGTGGAAAAGGCCAAAGCCATACGGTCCACTCACTTGCTTCAGTGCTTTCAACTGCATCTCACCTCTTGTTACTGTGACTGAACTGAGCAAACAACTCCATGCTCTGATGAAGAGCATGAGAAGTGACTGAAAGCTCTTTGGAAAAAGCTGGTCTGCAGATCTTAAGTTAAGATTATTTCGCCTCTACGGTTCCCAAGGTCAAGAATCAGTTTTCACGCTCAAGGAAGCATAATGTTGGCATGGAGAAGGAGAGGGAGCTGTGGGCTACGCCTTTTTCCCCCTCTGTTTGTGTGCACTTGAAACTGCACCATGAAATGTCATGCTGTATTATCTGTTAGCAGTTCAGGTTTACACCGTAATCCTAGATATCAAATGAGCAGTGGATCACTTTTGATGCATCTAAACATATTTATGAGAAATTTCTGGTGAGAATCAAATAAATTTGGTTATCAAAGGACCGCGACCAAGACATGTACTGAGCAGAACTTATTACAGTTAATAAAATTGTCAGCGCTGTCTGGCAGACAAACTGTGTAAAGGAGAAAACTCTTTCTAAATGACTTTAAATATTTCTTTGGCATTTCTGCAGTGTAGTTTATCTGCAGACATACACAACAACTGTGGTCTGTCTGTGATAACTGACCAATAATATCAAAAATGTAGAGGGCTTTACAGCCTGGAACACAGCTGCTCCTCAGTCCAGCTTTTCTTGTGGAAGGATGTAAGTCTGCCTTTCAGAATTTTGGTTTTACCCTCTGCCCCCTGCAGAGGACTGAGACACACATAAAACAAGCATGTTGTCTCAGGCTCTCTGAGGAGGGAATTGGTATTCATTGACACGGACCCTCAAATATTGTCAAGGGTTGGATGGGAGGGACAGATGCACTAAAGGGACCCGTAGGAGGGCTTAGTAAAGAACGAATACAGCAAACACCTTTCAAAGCCGCTTGTAGCTCCATGACACCAGCTCATTCAAGCTAAAACCCAAATATCCCCTGTCGATGAGCAAAGAGGAGAGAGACAATCAATGTTTCATGAGTAATTCACATTTGACTGATAGTGGGTTTGCCACATCACAGTGCTCAGGGCATGACTAGTTCAGCTTCTACGGGTCCCCTGCATCTGAAGAGGCACATTGATGTTCAGCTTGTCAGCACTGATATCATGTAGCCTTCAGGTGAAGCTCTGTTTTGAACAAAATAAATAAATGATCTGTCACAGCCAAAACCTCCTTTTGACAGTAAGGCCCAAGTTCCAGTGACATAACAAATATTACATTTGTCTTGCACTATCCACATCTTTTTAGGGATCGTATCAGATTGCATAAAGTTACATGGCTCTTACACACACTGACATCTGCACATTTCGGCTGTTACAATATGGCCTTGTCAGTGTATTTTTGGTGAAAATAACAGGTCATAGACCTCTCTTGGTTTTATTCCTGCTGCTGAGGAATAATTTTAATTAAATACTTTGAAAACTGCAAGAAAAAAAAAGGTAATGTATCATTGTCACATTAATCATACAACAACAAGAATGCTCTGGGGAGTCCGAGTAATAATTCATCAATTAATCAATCAATAATGGAGAATGCCACTCAGCCAGAAGACAAACCTACTGAATCTTGGATTTTATTCATTTGTTTGTTTTTTTTTTCCTGTTCCTATAAAATAGGCTGCTCATCACTTCGATGATGATACTGATACTGATAATCTGTTTGAAAGGCTCCCAGTATGGAGCCCTCTGACATCGGACTATTCAAATAAACTGATCTGACCTGAAATGCCTCCTCGACAGATGTTTGTCTGTGTGTCAGAGATTAATAACATGGCCTTCCATGTATGTGCTCCTTTTCCTTAAGAGCAGTAGGACGAGGCCTATAGATTCTCACTGCATGTTGAAGAAGACCGTGTTAGTGAAGGTGACAGACTGTACAGTATGTGTCACCTTCACTAACATGGAGCCATGTTCACCAGATGACGATTCACCAGGAATAACACTGATTCATGCCACATCCATCCATCCTTTTGTTTTGCTTGTCAAGCCTATCCCATCATGCACTGGGTGAGAAACAGGGTAACCTTAACATTCATGCACAAAAATACACACGTCTTTTTTTTAATCACTGCAGCACTGAACAGTGGCCCAGCCCTAACACTTATGATGCTGTACATGCTCACGACTTGTCCAAATTAAATTCTAGTACCCATATGGTCACTTGTGGGAAATCTTCTCTGCAAAGGAAGAGACTAATTAAAACTTAAGAAGAAATCCAAAGGAGTCTACTAAACACAGAGTGAGCGCCACACTCTCATCCACAATAGCCTCCTCACCAACTCCACCCCTAACACACACCAAGAGCGAGGAGCTTGCTGATGTCACTACAGGATCATCATACAGAAACGCTGCATCGGCCAAAGTCTCAAACCTTCAACTGGCTCAGCTGGAAAAAGGACACTTGTGGGCATGAAAAATGGGCCCAAAAACAGAAAGACTGTTGGAGCGGAATGAGCAACTTTCTTAGAAATGAATGGAGCCATCTTTGAATGTGGTATACATCCACCACGAGTGAGGTATGTTGTGTCACTAAAGTAAACTTCCTGTTGGTGACATACTAGAAAATAGTGTAACAGTAGGACAGTGGCAAGTATGACTGGCAGCAAAACCTCTCAGTGCACTGAAGTGAGCAGTGTGCTTTATTGCTCATGAATTCAACCTTTCATTTGTTACAGGAAGATTGTGTTATATCAGCTAATACATCAACAGCACGTAGTTTGAGAGCGGATGTAGAAAATGGCTTCAATGTTGCTAGCTGATCTCTCTCAGAGCCAGTGTGTCACAGTGACAAGCTCTGGACTTCCATCTTCAGATGGAGCAGCTCCCAGTGGAAGTTCAGGGCAACAGGCATCCGGCCAATCGATGGCTGGGAAGGGATATAAAGCATGGGCTCACCTCTGATGATAAATCTATCGAGGTGGGCGATATGAAGTATGCACATGCCACACCTGATGTATATGACTGTGCAGGTTTGACGACAAGGCAAAAAGATTGATTAAATGACTCGTGTGCCCGTGTGTCTGTGTGTGAGATGCGCACTGATACACGCACACAAACACAGCCTTGTCATTTTGACTGAAAGCTTCAGGCTATTGGGCTGAATTCACATCTCTAAAATTGAAAATATCCTGAACTCATGGGACCTTTCCTTCCTCCTCCTCGTCCTCCTCCTCTCTCTTTGTTGCAGGGAAGCAGCAGTATCTCCAGACGCCATGACGCCCACTGGGAGCTGTTGTCTGGACAAGGATTTCATTTTCTTATGTGGACATACTTGGAGCCTCCCGTTGACTCTGCCCACGGACACACACACACACATACATGAACACTCTCACTTATAAAGGCTTTACTTATAAATCCTCCTCACACTGTAGGGCCTCTTGTGTGAGTGTGTATTATCCAATGGACAAAGCCCCAGATGGTGCAGAAAGGTCCTTATTTGTGTGGTATCATCATTCACGGAAAGCTGCTGCTAGGCCACTGACATCTGATCAGTGACGTGGCAAAGTAGAAAATATAAATAACTTACATTTTTTATATATTTTCTCAAATTCTATTGTGTTTTGTTATTTCATGGCCTGGGACATGTTAATGATTAGTGCGTGTGTCAGCTGTGTCTTGATATCTTTTTTGTTATTACTTTAAAACATTGTTGGGAGAACCCTACCACCAGACAAGAATGACAATACTGGATGATTGTGCTAAAGCCCAGAATGTGAACATCACAATATTCTTTTTATTATTTGTTCCCACAAATTTCACATTTCACATTATAATTGTATACTCTAGATTTTCATTAAATTATACATTTTCTGATCATCTGATTCACCTGATATTAGACAAACTCCAAGTTTCAGCACCAGCTATAGGGGGTCAATCCCTGATTGCTTTTTTTCACATCTTGAAATATCTTTGCCCAAAACACTCTGCCTAATTGCTGTTGATGTATGTAAAGGTGCACCAATTTACACAAAGGTGTTTGCCAAATGACTGGAATGGCATTTCCCTGCTACCTAGAGCATGTTGTGTGTTGTAAACCAAAGCTACAATATGTCTGTGGTGAACCAACCGTATCAGCAGACAAGAACATCAATGCACAAATGACCTTTTCTTCCTTTTTATTTATTTATTTATTTTTTTTTCTACCAACATTCTGACATCTCACTTTCTTCACAATATGCAGATTGCAATTACGTACCTGTAAGGTACAGGAAACAATGTAACATGGATGTTGGCAGTAGATATAAGTGCAGAAATTGCCCATATGGATTTCATTTTCTGGACTGGATGAGCACAACTCATACACCATCACTGTCTTTTTCTCCTATTACAAAACTTACTTCCTACTGCTCATAGTGAAACACACTCCAACTCCTGCACCAACCCTCACACCGAAAAAATGCACATAAACTCCAGCACGGTGAAATGATTTTAATTACATTGTCAGCGCTGTCAACTGAGTTGGAAAGTTAAATATTAGAAGCTTTGCTACAGCTCAATTACACGATCTCCCTGTCAATGAGGAATGAAAATGCATTTTGTCTAATTGACAAACTGACAAAACAGTTTTCAAGGGTAAACATGAGAGAGCATCATGGCTTAAACATCAAAGTCCCGCTTCAATCAAAACCTTTTCTGTCAAAAAGGACAACCAAAGTTCCACATCTCCTGTGAGAAAGCTATATCTGAGCTGTTGTTTTAATTAGGTTACATCAGTCATATTATCTATTGATCAGCTCTCAGACTCAGACATGCATAACCATTAGGATATGACCCACCTATTTATATATTTGATTATGACCATTTCATTTCCATAAATCACTGAAGTTCTGTTCCTGATTATACGTATGACGACTAGTGCAAAGATTATACTGACAAAGGTCTACCACAGTAGCCATCAATCTCTGGAAATGGTAATTTATAGTATACAGTTATATACTTTTTAGTTATTTAGTCATTGATATTGTTATATTAAATAACCCCTTCTTACTATGAGTAATGGGGTTCTACATGAACACATAATGAATTTAAATGTATAGAGGGAGCATTTATACTAGTGTGATTAATATATCCAAAGCTTACACTGTAGACTACCTGAGTGGCTAATGGCATAGTGAGCATTTATACTTGCGCTGGTGTGTGTGTTGTGGTCAACTGAGAGTGACAGCGAATGCGGTGCAAGAGAATGCATGAGGAAATGTACATGGTGCAAACTCCGATAGTGCCAAGGAATGCTTGGTATCCCTTGATAACACTTGACCCCCCCGAAAAAGTTTAAAATTTTAAGGGGGCTCTGAAATGTCATTTTTTGCTATGCCTTACTATTTTTCTGTATGCTCATTGGCATGTATGGCATGTTAAATAACACATGCAACTTTTTCCCATTCTCGGCTTTGTAAAATCAAAATGAAGTTTTAGCAGCGTCTCTCTCCCCGGTTCTCTTTTTCTCCTGCAGCTTTCAATACCTCGCTGATGCTGAAAGGTGCATGAAAGGAGGCAACTGCTATATTCCATACTTTTTGTTTTCTTATTCTTCTACATTCTTATTATTTATTCTTATAAAAAGGAATCAGAAATAATTTAAGTGTTTTATAGATTTTGCAGAAATATAGATCAGGCTTTATGAGTAGGGTATTCCTAAAAAAACAAGCTGAGGTAAAAATAAAGCAACCAGTGCACTTTGAGGAGAGGCCATCTTTAAATGTTTCAAACAGCGCTTGAGTGTTTTCAAACAGCAACTGACAAATGCTGCTCCTTATAGCTTTTATACATTTAGCTTATTTCATAAGGAATTTTTGTATTCATGTTTTTGTTTGATTCTTGTACAAGTGGCTGTGTCTGTTTGAAAAAGGTGATTCCACATATTTCAGTGCATCAGAGAAAACCCACAATATCTAAACTAGAACAACACTGTACAATAGAGTTGTGAGTTAGGAGGAGTTACTTTGGTTTGGAGCACTTCTATGGCTTGGATCTGTTGTACACGTAAAAAAGAAGGCAACTCCCCAGGTACATTTTAGAAAGAATCCAATTACTGAGCTTAAATTTCTGTGACATGCACTGCTAACGGGGTGTGAAAGCTAAAGATGTTGAGAAGTTGAGAAAACTACAGCTTATGTCAATTCACTTTCAAATTCTGGTTCAGTTTTACAAACTAACTGGCGCCTCTGACTGATCTCTTCTCTGTTAACAGTGGTTGATGTTAATGGGTATTATAGTATTTAAATCCGTCTGCAGGTTTGCTTCCATTCAAAATGATGGACAATACATACATGGATTTGTATATTTAGTAACATCAGGGATATCATTAAAAGAAAACAATCAAATGGGAATGCAGAAAGACTTAGTTTAGTTTTGAACCAGGACCATCAGTACATATATCAAGTAAAATATCTTGTGAAAAATAAGGCATACCTTATTTTGCAGCTACAACTATTATTTCCATGTGTTACATCCGTAACATAAATGTTAGTAGTATAATCGGAGTAGTTATCCGTCTTGAGAGACTTAAGGGACCAAAAAAATACTATATAGGAACATCTCTAACCTCAGTGATGTGATTTACCTTAAGGGGGATAAGGCATACCCATCTGGGAGTTTACACCTAGTTGATTGTGATACAACCAAGTGTTAGACAGCTGATGTGCTAGCGATACCTCAGCAGGGCTTCCATCAGGTTGGCATTGTTAAAATCTCTGGCCTCCAGCTGTGAGGTCTCCATCTTGTTGATAACTCCACATGTGGTGGAATGTACACCAATGCTGTGAGAACGACCAACGTAAACTCCCTCTGGAGATAATAAGGCTGCCATCTGATCATAAGGTGACCTAAGTTAGAACAAGTCCCAGAAACAGACACCCCCTGTCTCAGTCTTCCCGGATTCTCTTTCCTGGTCCTTGTAGTTTTCTGTGACAGCTTCCTGTCCAGTGACTGGACATTAGCTGGAAGAATGCTGACAGGAGGAGGTTTTCATTTCTTTTCCTATTGTTTACTTTTATTTATCTGTTTACACTGTGCTGTCATTTTTGCCGACCTCTGACTTCATACAACAATCAAACCTTAAATAAAAAAGTCTGAATGTCACTGTACTAGATTATCTATACTGTTAAAACTGCACTTTAACTGTGCTGTTGTCACAAGAGGCTCTTACAAGTTTTCTGTGGGTAAGCCCACCAGGGTTTACCACAGGAAACTCTCACTGGGGCTCCAAACGGCAGAACTGCTGCAGGCCCAGCAGTTCAGCCCCAGGGCTAACCCACGGGGGAGGGGAGCCTGCAGGTAATAAATCCCAGCACCAACTAAAAAATCAAAGTACGTGTCGAATACATTTTTCACAAAGATGGTTTCTGTCAGTTCTTATCACAACGTTGTTTAAGCGTTCATTTTCTGATATATTTGGTTTTAATTCATCATTTGATGGTACAAAATGATTGACAGCTGTCAGTCACAGTCACCTGCAGACATCTTTTCTTGAACTGTACATAGAGTAGAAAAGAGATGTAACTTTATCTTTAGCAAGTGATCGTTGGCTAACAGTCCCTAATTATTGATTAACAATAGAGTTGGGCAGATTTATGGGCGGGACCTACTGTGGCTCCTTTCTCGATAACTGCAAATGACATCATCAGTGCAAGATGGCAGCGCCAGTGTCTGGGATCTTTTGGCTTCATTTTTGTACAGTGAGGAGAGGTAGAGACATGTTTTTCATGATTATGTACAGTCTATGTATAGAAAAATTCAGTCAGAAAGACAGAAACTGATTTCACTGACGTAGTAATTATCAGTGCAGAATTTGCTAAATAACAACAACATCAATACCTACATGATGAAAGGGTCTTAAACAAGTTCTCAGTTATGTTGACTCTGAGAGCCTGCATGTTGGTGCTTTAAGCTAAATGTTAACATGCTTACAATGACAATGCTAATGTCCTCATACTAAGCAGGTGTAATCTTTACTCATTAGCTCAGCATCTCGGCATCTTAACCAGTGGCAGCTGGCCAATATTTATTTATTTAATTTTTTGTAGTACAGTGGTCCTTATGCTGAGTTGAAGGTGGGGGGAAGAGTTTGACATTGAAAGCATGACAGAAAAAAAATATTTTCTTTGTGCAGTTAATAATATTCGCTGGGCAGACTCCAAACCGAGCTTTGAACTTTTTGTTTAATCAAGAACTGCAGCAATATGGCACCACGATAAGAGGCCTTAAGAATAATAAGCCAATTAAGACTAGTTATCATGGTTAATTCATTTATTCTATTTGACCATATTATATTTTTTGTGTAGAATACCCTTTATTAATACTAATGCATGAACATTTCTTTTATTTATTTATTATTTCATTTACGTACAAAATGTACAAAACTGAAATTTCAGTACACATTTGTTGATTTTTGGTATAGCTTCTCTCAAGAAAAATTCACCAGCTGCCGCCACTGATCTATATATCTCCCGATTAGCACTAAACACAGTGTAGAGCTGAGGCTGATGAATGTAATTAGCTTTGCAGTTTTTTTTTGTTCACAACAAACCTCTGAATAGTTGTTAAGACATTTTGCTCACAACCAAATATGTAAACCTTACGGCAGCACAAGAAGAAAAGTCAGGGGATAACCAAAGTCATCAAGATACACTGTCTGGGAACCATGGATATCTCTACAAAGTGTGCACAAGGTGTTAAGGTATTTCACTGTTTCATCATCTGTAGTCGTCGGTTCGTTTGTTCATCCACAGACAAATGAGGGACAGGACCCTCCAGGTATCCGGTTGATCCTATTCTAACATTACCGGCTGTGGGGGCTAGCTGTGTTATCCTCTCTTCCTTTGAGTAATTAGGCTGTATCATGTCAGCCCGCGCGAGGAGCCATTAGGGCGTAGAGGACCCTGATGCTGCTCTCACAACCAAGTGATAGCTAACCCACTGTACCAGCCCAAGCAGAACAAAGACCCAGCTATCTCTGCTCGTCCAATCAACTCCTGCATGCATGTGTGGGCCTTTTGGTGTGAGCGTTACTTTAAGAAAAAGCTCACGTGTCTGAGGTAAGTAAAGCCTGCACTGAACGAACTGCACACACTGATCTAAAAGAGAGCCTCTGACATCCTAATCATCCTTCAACTTCTCCATAAACTCGATGATTACGCTCAGTTCTCCTGCTCTGCATGAGACACAGGATATTGGAAAAACTCTGCCATGATTTACAGTCTTTTCAAAAGCCCAGTGTATCTCTGTGATAAATCCACTGAGAGTATGAGTGAGAGGGTGCTGTGCTTTTACTCCAGGCTACAATGAAAACAGACTTTGCGATACATCAATAACCGCACTGAGGGAACTGAATATTTCAGGGAAATTACTAAAACGTCTTAATATTCCAGGAAAATTGTCAGAATGAGAGGCAGGGTTTGAGAAAGCGAGTTAGCTTGTGCTGCTTTTTTTGCTGCTTTTTTTTTTACTCCCTCCTCTTGTTGTCTTTCCAGTTTTTCCTTACTTCTCTCTCGACTGAACCTTTCTTTGATTCTCACCTCAGGGGTCAAATTGCCTGTTTTCCCCTGTCTGATAACGTCAAATAAAAAAACAGATCTGCAGTCAAGATTATCTGCTTTAAAGGTTTGGAAAAGGGGGCGGCGAGGAGCTGACAGTGTTAGAATAAAAGCAGATTTATCTTCAAAAGAGAAACAGGTGCAGAAGTTGTTTCTCTGCATCAGGTCTGTATCAATAGGCCTCATATACATAACAGTCACAGCTTTGAAGGTGTCAAGGTACAAAAAAAATCCCCTGTTCCCTGGTCTAGTAGGCGTTGAGCTGTACTGAGGCTGAAGCAGAAGGTCACTCTTTTCTGTCTGATATTCCTCTAACAAAGAAACCCCTGCCAGGTGGTCAGGCCAAGGCCCCTGAGGATTGTGGGAAAGAGGAGGATAATAATGGGGGGGCAGATAGCACCGCTGCCCTGTTGGGAAAAAAGCTTGCTGACATTTAGAGGTGGTCTCTGTTGCCTCCACTGAGAGTAAAAGTGCATTGATATGTGTATAACATGGATTACCCTGCTTGTTCTAGGTGTCTGCTCATGTGAATGAGCGTGCAGACATTTGACTAATATGCTTTCATAAAGGCTGAGAGCAATATTCGGCAGATTGATGATGCTAATGTCTGATATTTTGTGCCTGTATTAGAATGAATATTCAAATTCTGCAATGACATGATAAGAATAATAACGATGACAATATTAATTTAAATACAGAATGTGACAAAAAAAAAATACACACACACAGTATAACATAACCAGTATAATACAGATCATTTCTGTGTTGACTATTCAAACTGCATCATGTTTATTATACTGGAGACTGCTGACAGGTGACATCAGAATGTTTAAAAAATAGGAAAATAAGTACTTCTCAGTTGTTTCATTTAGTTTGTCACGTCCTGAAACCAATGGGTGTTTCCCTCATCATAATAAGTGTCAGACCACAAAGACTGAGCTGTGTTTCCTGCCAAACCATAGTTTGTGTAATCCACAGCAACCCCAACCTCACAAAATCAGAAATTAAATGGATGTTTTTTTTCAGGGTATCTGTGTTAAGCCACTCAACACCAGAGAGAAATAATCCCAAGTCAAAGGGTGAGGTTTCCCTCTTGCGAACATAAAGGTTAATAATTTAACAAAAAATCCTGTTTTACTAACATTTATGCAGTTCAAGTCCAGTGAATTAATTGAAATGGTGATGCTCTCAACAAAACTTAACTCATCAGATCAGATTAAGACCATTTTGAAAATTACAGATTGACACGACTGAGTCCCAAATTAAGCAATAGAGAGTAATGTACTTTTTAGGTTTTTTACCATCATGTGACAGATTTTAACCACTTCACATGATTGCATGGTTTAAAGCAGAATAATATAACTTATAAAAATGACTTTTAGTCAAACTCACTAAAACTGTCTCTATGTCCTGACAAGTAGAACATGAGACAGATAATCTGTGATCAAAAATCAGACTCCTCTGGCTCCACCTGCTGCCTCATTGGACAAGAATCCACCACACCTGAATCAAACAAAGCCAATCAGAACAGAGTATCTGATTGAGCTTGAATCACTGCTCCTGTAGAGGCTCTGCTCCACTGCACGAGTTAACTTAGAACAGACTAAACAGCAGATAAACAACCGAACGACCAAGCAACAAGAAAACAACTCTTAACATAAAAGAACAGTAAAAAGAAGAAAAAAGAAAGCAAGTTAAAAAAAAAAATTGATCAAGCAACGCTGAGGGGAGGGGCTTTGGAGGCGAGCTGGTGCACAGCTGAGAGAGGGGAAAGGAGCTGGAACACTTTCACAGTAGGAGCACTTTCTCCTAATCTTACCAACTTTAAGTCATTCCTTATTGTTACTTTTGTTTTGTTTCTTAACATCTTAACAGACAGAGGCTTTAGTGGGTTATAAAAAAAAAAAAAAGGTAGGAGTATGACTGACATCTCCCTCAGCTTCTGTTTGTTTGTTGCAGTTATCAGCGGAGGATAACTGAAACACTTGTTTAGGTGTGCAGCCTTTAATTCACAGTGTAACCAGTGACTCCGGCTCTCAGGTAAATGCAGTGGGGCGAGGGTACTATACCTCCCACTGAAATGTAGTGGAGTGAAAGTATAATGCAGCATTATTCAAAAACTCTGCCGAGGTCTCAGAGGAGAACAGTGTTAAAAATGCACCTTGTACACCGGTCTAGGTTTAGTGTGGACAGCGTGTGTGCGTTTTTGTGGGAGTTTGTGCAAGCAGGAACAAAGTCAATGTAAATAGGAGCGATGGTAATGATAAATTCTTGTCATATTCTGATCTTACTGCAGGGTCGTCTTTCTTCTTCCTCTAGATAGGGAAACTGTGGAGTTTCTTATCACACAGCCAGAGATAACAGGGCTCCAGTACAAAGCAATGATCCCATCAGTTTGCTGACGTGAAGCGGGAATTGAAGCAGCTTCAATCCCCGCGGAGGAATCCTGCCTTGTTCTGGGACAGAGAGAAGACGATAGAGACAATATAGAGAGTATAGAGAGCTCATTTACATGAAGAGCTTGACAGATAGAGACGCTGAGGAGAGAATGGTAAACACACCCAAGTCTGAGCCAAAAAGGAGCAAGGATTTACTGCATCTACTGTACCGGCATCTCCTTCACATCCCTGCACTCCTCCAACTCCACCCGACTCCCACGTCAGTTCACTGATAATACTGTTTGTCTAATAACGAAGTAAAAGTCTAATGGTTTGCAGCAGGCAGCAGATTTAGTTGAAGGAGCTGTCACATTAACCTTTTCACCGCATCCATGATTTCTTCCTCTGGCTTTGAGTTTTCACACAACTTATTTCTCACCAGCTTCACATCGGCATAAGACTGACTTCTACAGCATCACACATTTGTGAGGTTAACTTCTGCAAAAATAAACCAAAAAACAGATATATTCACTTTAATGAAGGCTTTATTTTTCAGATAAGAACTTTCTTTTTTGGTCCAAGAAAATCCCCCCCCCCCAATGACTGAGCCAGTCTGAGGAATGGCTGAAACTAATGATCAGTAACAGGACAAATGAATTTCAGTTATTTTGTATCCATTCTTTACACTGTAAGATGTTCAATTACTAACAGATGTCCATCACAAGTGCACAGACATGTTTTAAATACCTTCCACAAACTGCTTGTTCTGGTGCTTTCAGCTGAATTCATTAGCAGATGCAGTTCTTAAATTGAGATGAAACTACAGATGTTCACTCTCCAGCCACTCTACTATAAAGGCCTGATTGATGGAGCGCTGCTGGGATGGTCGTCCTTCTGCCACCTTCTCCCATATCTGCAAAGGACTGCAGAGGCTCTCTTACAGTAACTGTTGGGTTCCTGGTTTTCACTTTGCCTTAAGGGCTAGATGATATTATTTATAATTACATCTACAACACAATAAAATGTGTAAAAAGTGAAGGGGACTGAATGCTTCCTGAAGCCACTTTATACTCTAAAAACAAATTCTTTGGCTCAACATAAAAAATCAACGCAACAGTTTGCATCAGTCTTTTTGGAGTTATGACAACTCCTAGTGAAATAATGTTAAATCAATTAACAGAATTGAATTGGGGGAATTAGCTTTTCCTCTACAATCCTATGTATTTCTAATTGCCACTTACTTAATTAATTACTTAATTGGTAGAATAAACACACGTTTTTAAGTTGATCACATATAAAAACTGATCCAATCCAACTACTTTATTACATTATTTTGAACATGATTTCAATTATTATTTACTCAATTACCATAATGATGAAGACAAGTTTTTAAGTTGATAACTGTTAAAAGAATTTAGTTGTACCAATTAGATTTTCCTCAGCAGTTTTTAGCTTCATCATGTTTTTGTTGATAGCTTTTAATAAATGTATTAAATGAACAACAAAATTGTTAAGCAATGAACTTTTTTATTTTAAAGTGTAATTGTGTATTTGAACATTTGTAAACATTTTGCAAACATTTATAACTCTTTTTTAATATAAATCTATAGTTAGTATCAAAGGTCCAGGCAAGCGCTTATTAACTATTGTATTCTCTTTTGATGATAAAATGCTGGCATGGTACAGTACACAGTACAGTTGAAACACATTTTAATACATCTTAAACAATTCTAACGTCCTTAAAACCTGAGTCTCAATGAGATAATGAGCCAAAACCAAGAAATTCCCCTGAAGTTTCAATATTTAAGTTAAATATGTACAAGTAAGCCCAAAACATAAATTTACACAAAACACAAAAACTGCAATCTGTATATTTTTCCCTGTAGCAGTACATTTGTGGCCGAAAATGCAGTACACATTTCTTTAAACATCAGGATCAAGGTAGGCTTTGTTGCTCAAACAGCATAACCAACACAAAGAAGAAACAATTTTGTCACATTTTGTCTTGTGTTCTCTTTTCTGTTGCATCAGTTTTGTAGCCTCTTCAGTGTACTAATCAGAGTAAAATATGATGTGCCATCTTCAGAAAAAGCTGTTCTTAAGGCTCATTACTTTTGTACTGCCCTTTAGTCCATCAAGACCAAGGAACAGCTTCTGAAAAACTTCAAAAGTATATTTAAGGTCCTTGCGATAGCTCAGGTTCAGAGCATATATTATGCCCATCAGCAAAGCACAGCACCTTGGGATATCCTTGTCTCCTATAATTTTGGTTCCCTCGACCACAATAGTTGCCATCTTGACTTCAGATCCTGGTGTGGAATGGTCACCGATGATGGCAATCTTCATTACTTGTCCATCAAGGCCTGCGTTCAAACTCCTCTGTGTCCTTCCAGAGCAAATACAAAGATATGTTAGTGTGTTATATGATTAATCAGATTGCTGATTTTTTAGATTGTCTCTCTTACATTTATTTAAACTGACCTTCCTTTTGTTTAAACATCTGAATGTTTCTCATTTTTTGCAGGTTATAAACAATAATTGAACTAATTAACAGAAGAGCAGCAACCACCTGAATTTTTCATGAGTCCGTTCTCCATGCCATTGCTATTAACACCTATCCGTGCTTATAGAGCGTAAACCATTGCTATGGTTTCACTGACTATGGTCTGGCCAGAAGCACAGGACCAGGTTTCTGCCGAGTGTGTTTACACTGTTCCCAAAGTATATTTAATTTTCTTTAAAGGATGTTGGATTACTTACATCAAACTCCTTGAAGAGGTCATCTTCCTTCTCTCCAAGGTACACAACAAGGCAGCGAATGGCTACTTCTCTGCGTACTTCAACTGTATTGTGCTATTTTAGAAAGAAAAAAAGGAAAAAGAGAAAGTATATAAATGAATATAATCTGAATTGGTGACTGCTAATAACTTGTTTGAGTGCAGAAGAGTCTAGATATCATACCTGAAGAAGCATTTCCTTGATCTGCCTG
This sequence comes from Scortum barcoo, assembly GCA_023238725.1. Taxonomy (NCBI): domain Eukaryota; kingdom Metazoa; phylum Chordata; class Actinopteri; order Centrarchiformes; family Terapontidae; genus Scortum; species Scortum barcoo. The sequence continues at coordinate 27,052,705 of CM041554.1, forward strand.
ATTCTCGCTCCTGTAGCTCCTCCCTTCATTGAGACTGTATCCATCAGTTTTGAGGTGCATTGGTCAAGTTTGGACATAAAGGTAGATTCAAGGCTCACAGTGGTTATTCTTTTGAATTCTTCATTTATCTGTACACAACAAAAACGCAATAATTAAATCTTGCAGACAATCTGCTATACTGCATTAAATCGTTCTACAACACATTAAAAAGGGACAACTCCTTGGTTGGTAAGGATTTTTAGTACACCCATTGATTGTTATCAGAAAATCAAATTCAGTGGCGGATCTGTTGATTGTAATAAAATTCAGAAAATGTAACCAATGACTGACTGAAGAGGGGAAATCAATCAAAAGTTGTAAACAAAACAAACAAGAATGGCTTTAAATCTAAAAGATAAGAGAAAAAGAACAACATACCTGTTTTGCATCAAATAATGCAGGCCAGCGTGCTCCATGAAGTCCCTGATTGCAGGGGCCTCATAAATGATTTCTTGCCTATGAAGAGAGAACGTCTTAGCCATTTTCTCAGCGACCACCTGGCAATTATCCCTTTTTGTCACTTCATGCAAGAGTTCCACTCTCTCTTTCTCCAAACTTCCACTGGTTTCACCTTGAGGATGAGGGGGTAGGTAATTTACTTCAGCCTTTTTAGGCTTTTTAACATTTTTAGCAGGGGCTTGCTCATGTGCAGGTTTCCTCTTAAGTGAGTTAACCACAGTTTCTGGGCAGCCAATACCTCATAGTTTGGATCTGAAGTTGTTCATTTTGTATGTCGCTGGATCCATCCATAACATCCACTGAAAAATCCTGGTTCTTTGAGGCAGGGGTGTTTTTTGACCAGGGCCTCTGCCACTTGACTTAGTTGTGCACTTGATGGATAAGCAGTGTACTCGTAAATGGCTTCAGATAATCTTCAAAGAATGTCTGAGAGTAGTGACAGGAGATTTTGGGTGCCGAAAACAGTCCCTGAAGAGCTGAAGTTTTCATTGCCTGATTGAAGCAGAATCTCTGTTGTGGATGAGAAACGAGGGATTGGGAATTCTGATGGCCAACCCTGTGATTGCTGGGCTAGGTTTCCTGTTATCGATCCTGGGGAAATGGGCAAAGTGTCATGGGAGGACACAGATGAGCAGGCATCATCAGAAGTCTGAAGAGAACGTTCAGTAACACTCGAGAAGGTGCCATCTACGTCTGTAAAGGTCAAAGTTACTGTAGGGGATTCCTGTATATGTACAACCTTGATTGTGTCCTTATCATTGATGTCAGTTGTCGAAAGCAAGGAGAAAAAGTCGTGACCAAAATCAGCATCCTTATAGTGCAAGCAGAAATCCCCAGAAATCCCAAATGTATCTCGAACAACTGAATGAAGTTCTTCAACTGTTGCAGGGATTCCAGATGGTAATGTCAGTTTCTGGACATCATGGTCTGAAAGCATCACTCGAAGATGGGCTGTTTGTGACATTGATCAATCTGTAATACATAAAATATTTGAATCAGATGGGCTGAGATGTGGTGACTGTGAAGGCCACAGCATCTGATCTGATTGATCATTTTCATCCTCATCAAACTGTTCAATGAGCCCCCCAAGAATGGGACATTGTCATTCTGGAACAGACTCCTCCCATCAGGACAGAAATGTTTTATCAGAGGATGAAGGTAATCACTCACAACAACTTTGGATTGAGTATCCTGACAAACACTCAGATTGTCAGACCCCAGATTGTCCCGGTCCTGCTGTCAGTCACACATCTATCTTGATAGATGAACCTTTAACCCACAAACAATCATGTAAGTGTTGTGTGACAGGTGTCTGTGCATGCACGCTCTTATTTGTCGCTGTCTGTGATGTCACCACATGGCTTGTGCTGTGAGGTCGATCGCTATAAGCCTGAGTGTTAATTAATATCTGTGTGACTGTGACACTGTGTGAACGTGATTAAGTGTGTGTTTGTATTTGTGTGTTTGTGTGTGCCTGTGTGCGTGTCAGGGAGCGAGAGCGAGGTGTGAAACAGGAGCATGTATACTGCCATATGGCATAAATTCAGGTATGTCACACATCCCTGTGTATGTGTGGGCTTATCCGGTGATTTAATGCACTTACACCTGAATTTGTTTATGTGTGAGTGTGTGTGTGTGTGTGTGTGTGTGTTGCACTGCTTGGGCCATCTGTGCTTCCACTACTTCAAAGGAGCCCTCGCCTCAGAAGTACCTAGCAGACAACTGAATTATTGAGTCCATTTGAAGACGTTTGCTGTGGAGCGTTTTGTTCTGCCATGGAACTCCCTGCCTTTCAGGAAGTGGAGGATGTGTTCTTCCCTTCAGATCAAGGTTGTTGCCTCCCCTGCTTCCTCCAAACACACACACACAAACAATGTACGTCCTTTGCCTTCTGCCTTAAAATCTACTTTAGTTGTTTTATTTGAAAACACACTTCTGCCTGTTTCAAGTCGGCCCTTTCTTTCGCTTTCATCCTTGTTGTAGAATTCCTTCGCAAGTTTTTCACACTAAGGGCACTGAGCTGCCATAAAAAAGATGCAATATGAAACCGTTTAAAAGGGAAAAAGAAAAGAAGAAGCAGAAACACTTCTACACCCTCACTCAGTCATAAAGGCAAAAGGATTTGGGGTTTTATTAAATGTGTGGGCGGAGTAGAGAGTAAGGAGGTACTGGCTTCAAACACACTCAACAAAGGTTTGATTCCATTATTTCTTTTTGTGAACTTTAGCTCCTCTTGTGGATTCAATTCTGCGTTTATACATGTCTAAGAGAGCACAAGCTACGCTAATGCATTAAAAACAAAAAAGAGCACACCAGTTCACGAATCAATCTTCAGCCAGTATTAAGTATTGTTTATTTTACATTAATATACCTAAATGTAACTACACATATTGTTTTCTTTGATTTTATTCTATTAACATTTAAATATTTTTGGTGGAAGTTGTTGAAAATCATCCAAATTGTCTGAAAACAGCAGACAAACAACAGTATGACATTGGGACGTGGAACATAATGAGAAAATAAAATAAAACAACAAAAATTTAAGAGAGGAGGCCAACATGTTGAGTCCATACTGCAGAATTTAGAAGTGTGTTCATAAATATTTAAACAAACAAACAAAAAAAGAAATAGACATGTTAATACATAATGACACAAGGTCTATATATAAAATCTAGTATCGGGTGCCATAATAACAGTTTATACAAATGTAAGAATGGAAGATAATATATGTAAAATAAAATAAAAACAATAAAGTATTATATATACAAAATAAAATATACAGGGGAATAAATATGCTGTGGAAGGCAGGTGTGCAGAAGAGCTAAAATTAATACACTGCTTAGGTCTTGGTTATAAACATATTAGAGAGTCAATGCAGCACTAATGATGTATATGCTTAAACAAGTAGTGACCAGTAAGTAATGCTTAAAATGTCATGGAAGCTTTTTTTGGCCATGTTACACGCAGAATGTTTTTCTCATCTCATCTACTGTCAAGATTACCTCACAAACTAGCATATATTCGTTTTAATCTGCATCACTATTATGTCGTTATGACATCATCACCAAGCAGCCTCACATCCTGTTTAGCAAGTAGCCAAATGAGCCAGAGGTGATGAGCAAAACCTAAACTTTGCACACAATGTACGTTCTTCAATCAAATAACAAATCAACCACAGCATAGATAGATGCTGTGGATAGATAGACACCATGCAATACCTTCTCAATCAGTCCTCTTCGGAGGAGAGTCACCTGTTTCCACCAAGTTCACTGACAGTCTACGGTCAGTAGAGCTGGCTCTTGTCAGATCTGAGACATCTCTCAGCATCTGTGTGTTTTTAACAGATGCAGACGTTGTATTGGTGAGGTGATATTTCCCTGAGCTGTTTTTTTTGTCCTGTTTAGTCACCATAACCCCTTCAGTCTTTTGGTGACTCACCGTGTGCATATAGTACGAGGGATATAACTGGAAACTGCATTGGTATGAACCGTTCCCCACCCACCTGCTTCAAGTCTGTGAATCTGTGAAGGTTGGTCCACAGATGTCATAGTGTTGAAGAAGTCACTTCTAGACTTTTTACACTGAATGTGAACCCTTTTATTCACACTGAGAGTGTGTTTACATCCCACTTCACTGTTAGTGAGGCCTTACGACACCTAACCAGATAAAAGCATGCAGCAAAAACATCCAGATTCACCGCTCATTGTTCTTAGGATTTTAATAGAGTAAATCTCAAGCATGAACAGTCTGTTCCAGTGTATGTTTATAATTCATTTTATCCCAACATACAGGCAGAAACTTAAGTCTGTGATCAAAACTGTGGAGATGGACCAACGAGGCAAAGCTACAGGACTGCTCTGAAGGCACTAACAGGAGTGTTTTTGAGGCTGCAGCCGCAGACCTGGGTGAACTTACTGGCACTGTGACATTGTACCTGAGTTTCTGTGTGTGCAGCACCCCCGCAGCCCTTTGTGAGGAAAATCAGTATAGATAATAGATGCGTGTGTGTGCCAATAAAACCCTCTGCACATACAATAACTGCAATCCCTGGGTTACTGAAAATTCCAGGCAGCTTTGTCAGGCCAAGGAGGGGGCCTACAGAAGAGGGGACAGAACCCTGTACAAAGGATTGACAAAGGAGATCTCCCGCTCTGACAACCCCCTGCTACCCCCTCACTCGTCCCCACTGACCCCTCACCTGCACTCAGGGTCTGTGAAGGAGATGTACGTCGGCTCTCCCGGAGACAGAAGACCAGGAAGGCGCCAGGACCCGACGGCATGTCATCCTCCTGCCTCAGTCTGGGCTGGCCAGCTGATGCCCCTCTTCACTCGGATCTTCAACAGATCTGTGGTGCTGTGTGAAATCAAACAATCCACCATAATCCTGGTCCCCAAGAAACCCTTGTTACAGGATTAAGTGACTGAAGGCCCAGTGCATGATGGTACTAAGACACTAACCCTACATGTTGTTTATGTTGTTTTTTCCTTTCATTTGTCACCCAGTACTATGTGCACACACACACACACACAGATTCTGATTCTCCTCACATTTTACTGAATTCCAATTAGCTTCACATAGATTAGGTACCACCATAAAAAAAAGAACTAAATGTCTTCCCCTTTTCACTGCGAGGATCTCATCGAACTCTTCTGTTTACCTCCAGAAACATTTTCCTTTTTACTCGCTACCCAAATGATTGTCTTTCCTGCATTCTCCCGGCCACATCCCCTTTGACCTGAGATCCTGGGGCCATATTTGTATAGCTTCTAGTACTTCAAAATGTGCTCTGGGTGAGAAATTTTAAGACAATTCTTAGAATTACGATATTTTCTCTGAATTTCCCTGTACTCTTAAAACTTGAGCCCAGTAAAGGTAAAAGTTATTCACAAAATATCTTAGCTCTTGAGAGAGCTCTGTTAGCGAATAGAGGAGGACTTTGAAGAGGCTTTGAAGAACTGGAAAAATGCACCAGTGATAACTTGGGTCTGTCACAACTGTCCATCAGCAGAATGATGACACACACACACAAACATCTACAGTGCCTTCACAGTAGGACACATGTTGTGACACAGTTCATTTTACACATTATTTCCACTGGATACATGTATGGCTTATAACTGATTCAACTCATTTGCTCATTAAATAAAATATGCAGAACTACATTGTGTCTTAATGGAGACTAAATTCTATGATTGGACCTCTCTCTTTCAATGTCTATTCTTTGCCCATTTATCATGGGGTGTTTTGATGTATTTTTGATCAACCAATCACATCATTTAAATGTCTGTTGCTATGATTACATCATAGCAATGATTACATCATAGCAACAGGGTCAGCCACACCTCCTCACTACGGTTAATGTTTCTGTCCCCTCTTTGTTCTTGCTCAGATTTTTTCTGAGAATTTTCCAAAATACAACATTTTTAGGCTACGTTAGCAGATCTCACAGGAGCATTCACAGAAAATGTTTCCTGGAGAATAAATAACTGACCAGGAGTTTGCTTTTGAACAGACCCGAGTGTTGAGTACAGGAAATTACACATGGCAGACAAGTTAAAACAGAGACACGGTTCTCAGTACAGGGAGTCCTCGGTTTATGACGTCCTCGACCTACGGCGTTTCGTGGTTACGTTGCCACCTCCCATAAATTTATTAAGAAAGCCTTGTTCCATCACTCCGATGTACGGCATCTACAACGTTAAAACAAATACTGTACAGTGTTTTTATGTCCTAGATTATGATTTTACCACTGTGTTAGTGTAGGTGAGTGACATAGAATGGGTGTATGAACGGTGTGTGTGGTGGTTGTGTGTGTGTGTGTGTGTGCGTTGGTATATATATGGTTTAGCCGGACAATTCACCTAAATACGCACCGACACCATACACAGACCTTAGGGTAATAGACGGACCTTGCCTTGCCGATGTCCGCGTAATTCGGACAGTGTATCTGCATTTGGTAGTGTCTAAAGAACATTTTCTCTATTTTTCTTCGGAAGTCCCTCTTTACCACTTGACCTGATTTTGAGTGTATCCCAGTGTATAGAACAGCGTAGCCTGCTGGCGCCGGCTGTATTGCACTTTCATACACATTTTCGATACACACGGACCAAATTGAGCAGGCTGCGTTGTGACTGGCTGGTTCACGCGATGTCATTTTTGAGTAGTCGACACGCCCCCTTTTCAGATCAAGTTCACCGTGGTGCCAGCAGCGGATTAAATGGACACAGGTAAGCATATATATTTGTACATACAGTAGCTTTTTTTTTGATTGAACGTTTTTGCAAGTTACAGTAACTTATATGTGTATGTTTTTAGCGTGCGTGATTTAGCAGCTATAGCTATAGCTAGCAGCTATGGCCTCGGTTCAGGCTGAGGGAGACGCTTGTTAAGCAGCTAACATCGGGATGCAGTCGCTCCTTGCTAGTTAATAGAACAGCAACAGGTGGAGAAGAGGACAGGGGCAACATTATCGGGCGGCTCAGGTTTGGTGTACTGGATCGAAATAGGATTTTTTTTATGTATTTATTTAATTATTTTTGGCTGTCCTTGCTTATAATAAGCTAACGTGGCTAAATTAACCCGTTGCTCTGCGCCCGTCACGTTCCTGCTGTAAATACACGAAGTCTTTGCTAGCAGAGAGGACAGGTGGTGGAGAGGAAAACCGATAATCAGCTTGCTAGTAGCTTGCCAGCAGCTCATGTTTGTCTTTTGAAAAATAAAAAATAAAATATATATATAAATATATATACAAGAGGATTTCGTATATGTACCGGATACGTATAAGATTTTTATAGTTTAAAGAGATTGTGGTACATTTATTTACACATATATCTTTTTGAAGTCTGGATGAGAACCAGTTAGTTGCTTTTTGTTGGTTAGTCAAAATAATTGTCATGGAATTATGGAACAGTAAGAAAGCCTCTGGTAACAGAAGCACTGTAGTGATAACATCCCAAGCTTAGTGTTAATGTCATAATTTCAATCTTGTGAAATCATACAGACCATAGAATGCAGTTTCAAAGGGCCATAAACACAATGTTATATCCCACTGCTGTCACACCACACAATAGATAACCAAACAATGATGCTACCCTGCTTAAATTATTAGTGAAAAATTATTATTGAAGTAGACTGAAGTTAAAGAATGAGATGGTGTGATAAGGAAGATAAGATGTAATAATGATTTTAACACAGAGCAGGGATTAAAACCAATAAGTAGATAACTGTTTCACAGCTATTGATCTTTGTGTTCAGATCATGCTTGTCCTACATGCCAGTAAACATGTCAAGGTGAAGACGCATTAATCCAAAGGAGGATGCAAAATTTTATGTGAGCACTGGAAGGGACAAAGTCGGACTCGACATAAGATACATTAATGCCTTTAAAGGTTAGTAGCATCCTCTAATTGTTAAGTCATGATTTAAGATTACAGATTGCACCTTATTTTTGTCTAACATTTGTTATGTGTGTTATAACTAGGTCGTGGTATCTTCACATCTATTCCATTTGAAAAAGGAGTTTTTCTGTTGGAATATCGAGGGGAACTAATAAGTAAGCAAGAATGTGAGAGGAGACAGAGACTTTACCATGCCAGCCTGAAGGTGTTCATGTTTGAGTTCCGTTTTAATGGAAAACTGTGGTGGTGAGTGCTACATGTCATTGCTTTGTGTAATCAGAATTAAATGACACATTTTTTTGTTTTACTTAACATATACAATGAGGGTCCAAAGGTCAGAAGCCAGTTTCCAAACTATGTTGGTAATGGAAGGCTTCTAAGTCAGGCTAAGTTATATTGCCTAATTACAAATGATTTGTAATAAAGTGTAACATGTGCTTTTGTAGTGTTGATGCAGCAAAAGAGGATGGGTCACTTGGAAGAATCGTAAATGATGACCATATAAATCCCAATGCCAAGATGAAGTACTTGACAGTGGAAGGGAAGCCCCATCTGTGTTTGTTTGCAACACGTGACATAAGTCCAGGAGAGGAGATCACCTATAACTATGGTGAATCAGACTGGCCGTGGAGATGCAAGGTGGTTAAATTTTTACTGGAATTGATAGTTCTCATAAAGGACATGTTCTTACTATACAAAAATTAATTTACATATAAACACTTTATATTTTCCATCTTGCTTTGGCTTTAACACAATTTATACTGCATTAAATACAGTAATTAAATCTCATGGTTGATGTACTGAAATACATCTACTCTGCCACATACACACATCTAAGATATTGACTGTATTAGAAAATTAATTTTACATGATTTCATCAGTCTGGTATTTGTTCTTAAAATCTTCAGACACTTGAAGAAACGTCTACGAAAGGGGCAAAAGACTGAGGTATCAGCCATATCAGAGCCCTCTACAAGTACTCAAAAGGCATCAACAGGTCGGCGGCCCAAAAAGGCATCAACTGGTCTTGTCAAAAGTTTTGATGAGGTAAGTTAGATTTTCATGCAATATAAACACAGCTACACTACCACATGCAGGTGGCAGAAATTAAGTGTGTATGATGGGTTATATAATTGCTTCAAGTGTATTGGGACTGTTGGCTGTACTGAGCTACTACTGGGCATTGACTGGTTCAGCTCTTTGATGCTGAGACAATCAAACATAATTTGTTGATCAGGATATTATTATATCACCTCGCTACAATTTTGCCATCCATGGCTGATGATTTTGAAGAGGTATATCGTCATTAATGATAGATTGTCATTAATATCTTTCATTAGATGTTTCAGATAATTATCCAGTGAGATTCTAAGCAAAGCTTTTCTCTCATTCTTTTTGTGAAATGTAGAACTGTTCTGTTTAGTCAAACCTCACATATCCTCTTGAGTGGTACATTTCCAGTACCTGTGTGTTAAGTGTCTCTTCTCCATATGCTTTATGTGCTACAGCTAATGACTGACAGCAGCCACATCAAGACGGCTAAAGAGAACCAGATTCAGAGTCCAGTACCCGGTCCAGTCAGCAGTGATGGAAAGGTAAATACAATCTAATGTATTGCTTATTGATAACACTTGTGGCAAACTCCACCGACATGTTTGATAGGTGCACTGTGTGTATGTGTGTGTGCGGTCATCTGACTGTGATATGATTTACATGGACAGTGGTATGTAAGGTCCTGCTAATCAAATGCTTTTCAAAGTGTAGGCCTACAATGTCTGAGTGTGTGTCTAACGCAGTGATCCACTCAAATATGACTTAGGAGGTCCATACGGTTAACAAGGTCCTTCCTCCAGTGTCATCACTTTTGTTTTTAAAAATACTTGGACAGCCTGATTTGATCTGTCTGCTAGTTGGGCATGTTAAGTTGTTTACATCTGATGGATGGGAACTGAGTCACTAGTAATAAATGGAAAGTAGAACAAGATCTTATTCAAAACTCACTGATACAAAAATAGGAACTATGAAGGCACAGAGTCACTCACCAAAAAAAATATAGCCAACTTAATGGAGTTTGGTTTGCAATATTTTTCTTGTTTATCTTGACTTACTGCACATATCTAAGATATACATGTACACTGAATGGTATGGTGTTCATGATTGTAGGGCATTCAACGTGCTATAGGTATGCATGCTTAAGTACAGCCCTGTAAGTACAACCAATTTTAGACATTTCTTATTTGAGCAATATGTGTGATTATTATTTTTATCTCTAAATCCTCACATTCCAGAAAGTCTGTCTTCAAAGAACTTAAAACGTTGACTAGCCAAACCTAGAAAGTTTTTTTTTCTTTTTTCTGATCCTTACAACATCTAAAATAAGACAAATAGACACTAAACTCTGTTGTAATTTTGAGCTTGTGTTCTCTTGTTCTCTGTTTTAGATGACCACTGAAAATAGCCAGAATCAAATCACTTCATCTCAAATAGATCTAGCTGGCAATAGTGAAAATCTAAATTGTGTGTCACATTGATATTGGATTTAAATGGATTTGCTCTTTTAGGACTTTGTAGATGTCAAAATGTGAATGTGAAATATTTTGCTTTTCAAACTGCTGATGTTTTAATAACATTCTTCCAACAGTGTCAAAATCATCGCCTTGTGTGCACAACAGTATCCCCCTTGGACAGATGCATTCAGCGTGTGGGGCCTGTATCCTCCTTTAAGTGGCTTGGCTATAAGTGCAGAGGTGAGATATATACAGCATTAGTATAATGTATGGCTAAAGGCAGAAGGTGGATATAGACTTCCGTCAGTGGTACATTCTCTTTCATGAAAGTTATATTTTTGCTGAAATTGTTTTAGAGAGGTGTTAATTCAACTTTCTGATCATTTTGGAAGATGATGTTTGTGGTGTTGCTGAGTTATATTATGTCATTCTGACAGATGTTTCTATTATTTTTTTATACTCCATTTCTATCAATGAGGGTAGGCTAAAAATATATATAACACAACACATTTCAATAGCACCACAAATTACAGCCTCCAAAATGATCAGAAAGTTGAATTAACACTCCTAAAAAAAATTCAAACAAAAACATTAGAACCCTATGAAGTTAGCATTTATTTTAGGACTGTTATATTACACTGCATTGATTTTGCCTAGGTATATGTAATGAACAGACAACTGAATACATATGATTAACCACTCATCCTTGGTACACAGCATAGATTGTTATATCAAATATTTTACGATGAGTTAAAAAGGTGTCATTATGAAACACTGCAACCTCATTTGGTTACAGGAGATTTATTAAAGTTTAAATTACTTAAACATGTTTCATTTTGCTTCATTGGCACTGACAAAATCTGTGTGGGTGTCATGTTTAAGGTGAAACATTTTTGCTGTTTGTGTGTATCTCAAATCAGTACTGTTAAATGAGAACAACTTAAACACACCCACAGTTAAATTAATATATTGTTTAAATGTTTAAATTAATATATTGAAATTGTGTTACAGTTTGTTCAGGGGTCTGGCATAAATCCTGCTTCAGACGGATTACAAACCTCCAACATCCATCACAGGTAAGTATCAAGTTGTCTTGAATTTTTAAACTACCCATAACGTGTCCATAACTTGCTAAAATGTGTTTTGTCATTTCAGGAGCAGCAGTTTTTTAAATGTTCTGAGGATGAACTGTCATCAGATCAGGATAGCGTACCGCATTCTGACGTGGATCAAACATTTGATGATGATCAGAACCAGTCCGATCCAGTCTGGTATGTCCGAGGATTACATACCAGACTCAGAGATTCAAGATGATGATGATGACGATTCAGACACAAGTATACCTCTAATGCCTGTTGGGTCTAAAGGTGGACAGATTCAAGCAAAACCAGTAATACCTGATGCTGGAACATCTTATGGGTCAGACACAGACATCCCACTGCCAAGTACATCAAATCACCTACCCCTTGAAGAAACATCAGACTCAAAGAAAAAGAAGAAAAAGCTGAAGGATCAAGCAGAGTGTCACAACCAAGAATCAACACATCTGGCTATGAGTAATAAGAATTACTGTTACATTTGTGGTAAACCACAAAGTAAAATTTCCCGCCACTTGAAGACACACACTACACATGCAGAAGTTGTACATGTTTTTTCCCTCTCCTGAGCACTCAAAGGAGCGTAAAATATTGTTAGAAAAAATGAGGAATAAGGGAACTTTTAGACATAACACTACCATTTTACAGGGTGGAATGGGCCCACTGAAAGTAAAGAGAAAACCAAAGGCTAAAGCAGTGGCCGGAAAGTTTATTCACTGTATGTATTGTCAAGGGATGTACATTCGGAAGGAGCTTTGGAGACATGTCCGCAGATGCCCCTGCAAACCAGAAGATGATGATTTGGATAACGAACCTGGGAGAACCAAAGTACTAGGTTTGGCTGTTGCTCAAGAGTCTGCATCCTGTCACCAGTACTCAAGTGGAGTCTTGAAGCTCCTTAGTGCCATGAAACAGGATGAGGTTGCCTCAGCTGTGAGAAATGACCTGTCAATTATTCAATTTGCCCAGTCACTCTACAACAGACATGGACAAGACCCTACAAAGTATGAATACATGCGACAGAAGCTTCGTGAAGTTGGCCGTTTGTTGTTATGTCTGCGTGCAGACTTCTCAGTACATAACCTGAAGGAGGCCGTTAAACCTGCTAACTTCCAGAGGGTTGTGCAAGCTGTAAAGAAAGTCTCCGGTTTTGATGAGGAAAAGCACTCATATGGAATGCCAAGCCTTGCACTGAAATTGGGACATACATTGCACAGAATCTGTGACATTATCCACTGTAGGGTCCTCATGGCAGAAGATGAAGAACTGATCAAATCCACTGACATGGTCTGAGTTGGTGTCTCACAGTGCCTTGAACACACTGAGTGATGCAAAGTACAACAAGCCATCAACTTTACCCTTCACTGAAGATGTTCAGATTCTTCACCAGTACCTTGGGAAATCTGCAGAAAGTGCCTTTTGCAACTTGAAGGACACAGCCACTGCTCAGAACTATGCTCAACTTGCAAAAGTTACACTTGCACAAATCATTGTGTTTAATCGAAGACGCGCTGGGGAGGTTTCAAAAATGCGCCTCAGAAATTTTCATGAAAGAGACAACACAAAGCTCCATGAGGATGTTGCCATGGGTTTGTCAAAGACTGAACAGAAGCTCTGCAACTATTTCAGCCGAATCGAAATCATGGGAAAAAGGGGCAGAAAGGTTGCAGTTCTGCTCACACCAAGCATGGTGGATGCTCTGTCAATACTGACCAGTAAAAGGACTGAGTGTGGTGTTTATGCTACAAATGTCTTCCTCTTTGCAAGACCTAAATCAAAGAGCCATTACAGAGGGCAGGACTGTTTGCGTGTTCATGCAAGCCAGTGTGGAGCAAAGCACCCTGAGCACCTCAGGTCAGCTTAGGAAACATGTTGCAACACTCTCACAAGTCCTTAATTTAAAAAATAATGAACTTGATCAGGTTGCAGATTTCCTGGGACACGACATCCGTGTTCACCAAGATTTCTACAGATTACCAGTTCCCACAACACAGCTGGCCAAGATCTCTAAACTGCTTCTGTCGATGGAGAAAGGGCATCTTTCTAGCATACAGGAGAAGTCCCTAGATGAGATCGAAATTGAAGGTTTGTACAGTAATTAGTGCTTATTGATTTGAATTTCTGTCAGAGGCATCTGAACGTCTTAGATCAGTGGTCACCAACCATTTCCATATCACTTTTAATTTCCAAATATAAGCCAAAGTCTACAGCTCTGAGATACAAAAGTCAAAGCTCAAAGTAGGGCTGGGCAATAATTCGACATTATGTTTTCTGTTGTCCCAATTAATATTTCCAAATCTAAAAGCATTTTGCAGTAAACAAAACTAAAGTGACCAAAGACCTAATATGTAGATGTTTTTTTTAATCTGTACGCACAAGTTATTAAAATGCATCTTATGAACACATGATAATTACAGATAAATCAAAATTGTCAGGCTGGCAATGGCTATTAAGTTTGGCATCTTATCACTTTACGACATATTGCCAGTTACAGAATTGTGGCACTGCATGATACTACTATATGTATCTATAAAATATTTCCAATGTCTTTAAATGGGTTTTTGTTTGTTGTTTATTAATTTGTTTTGTGCTATTCTTGTTACTCTTACTAACACCATTTCCTAGATGAAATCGCATTAAGTGACACTGAGGCCAAGGACAGTATGAGTGAATCTGATGACAGTGGCACAGCATTCACAGAGTGTGCAACTAGTGAGCCTGTGGATGCTGCAACAGACTCTACAGTCACAGAGCAGGTCCATGACGCTGGAGATTTTGGTAAGTTACTTTACTTTACAGTTGCCTTTCTGTTGATAAAATTGTATTATTTTTTTCAAAAAAAAAAACTTTTGGCAAATTATGTATTTTTCAGAAGCAGTGTCATTAGTGACCTCCACAGTAAATGAGACTGTCACTTTATCGGAAGGTAAGATTGATTGTAAAGCATCTTTACATAACATACAGAAAGGCATTTAAGCGAGGAATAAAATCCAAAAAAGGCAATACAAAAAGACACAAACAAAATCAAAAAAGAATATCAGAATAAAAAAAGTAACATAAAGGATAAAAACAATATAAAGTGAGATTACACCAAGAGACAGATGACACAGAGACATCCTAAATTTTACAGAGCTGTGACAACTTCTTCAAGGTACAACCTACCTGCCAAGTACCTGGAAAGCTGTGTAGGTATACCAAGGAGAAATGGTGCCATTTTAAAGGCAAAGGCTGGTCACAGCTGATAATGTAGTTTTTTTGTGTTTACTGTTCCTTGTATTGGGACAAGAGAGAAATAACAAACTATTGATGGATTACTTTTTAGAGCATCCTTACTGTACTTTCAATGCCTTAAACTTTTGCACACAACTTGACATACAGTATTTTCACTCCTTCAGGCCATCTGCAGCAAATAATAGGTTTCATCAAATATATAAAAGTTGTAGGTTCATCACAGAAACAACGAAACATTAGTTGAACATAAGTTTTGATTGCTCCAACTGGCTAACATTGTTTTGTATGTGTCATATTTTTCCTTGTGCTTTGCATATTTTCCAGGACAAGATGCTGGTCAAAAACACGAGTCCAGAAGAGTGCCGAAGAAAGCGTGGTCCAAGGCTGAGGTTGCTGCAGTAATGCGGCATTTCAGAAACCACATTTCTAAGGGAAAACTGGCCACAAAAAACGAATGTGGTCATTGTAAGCTGGCAGAAGGCCCTGTGTTAGCACAAAGATAATATATAAAATAAAATATAAGGGATTTTGTCAGAAACCGGGGAATAGCTGCAAAGAGACAAAAATTTGCTATAAGCTGGGTTTAGTTTAGGATTTAGTTGTGGTTATGTTGCAGGTTCAATGCAAGAAATGCAAACCCTCAGACAACTATATGTGGGGTTTGTTTTTTGTTTGTTTTCACTGTATTTACAGTGTTTATGGGACAGATCAGGTGCACTTATTTCCACATTGTGGTGTTTGTCAATATATTTTTGTTGATATATTGATGCTTCATGTTTTTATGTGAGCAGTACTTCACATGTGAGAGCAGTTTATTGATAATAAAATGACCCGTTAATGCTGTGTGCTGTCAGGTATGTGTATTTTTATGTTAATGAGGGGTATTTAATAGTGACGTCATTGTCTCTTTAAAGTCCTAATAATGCTTGGTATGTCCTCTTAAATCACAAAAAGAGAATTGTCTGCTTAAGCCACAATACCATCAGGGTGGTGTGTATGAAGTTCTGAAGGTTGTACCTGAACTGTACCTGAGCTAATTTTTTTTCGAATTTTTTACAGCGTTTTAGTCTAACTCCCAGAGCTCTAGGACTAGGAAAGGGTAGCCCATGTAAACCACCACCGGGCAGGTTTGGGGAAAATGTTCCTCTAAACCATATAGACCTGTGTGTGTGTGTGGATGCTACATAGCATTTTGACTTTCATTATTCAGGCTGTTTGTTTGGCAACACCTCAATAAGTTTCTAACATCATGTCTAAGTGTGTGTGTGTCTGTCACAGTGGGGCAAAAAAGTATTTAGTCAGCCACCAATTGTGCAAGTTCTCCCACTTAAAAAGATGAGAGAGGCCTGTAATTTTCATCATAGGTACACCTTCAACTATGAGAGACAAAATGAGAAAAAAAAATCCAGAAAATCACATTGTCTGATTTTTAAAGAATTTATTTGCAAATTATGGTGGAAAATAAGTATTTGGTCAATAACAAAAGTTCATCTCAATACTTTGTTATATACCCTTTGTTGGCAATGACAGAGGTCAAACGTTTTCTGTAAGTCTTCACAAGGTTTTCACACACTGTTGCTGGTATTTTGGCCCATTCCTCCATGCAGATCTCCTCTAGAGCAGTGATGTTTTGGGGCTGTCGCTGGGCAACACGGACTTTCAACTCCCTCCAAAGATTTTCTATGGGGTTGAGATCTGGAGACTGGCTAGGCCACTCCAGGACCTTGAAATGCTTCTTATGAAGCCACTCCTTCGTTGCCCGGGCGGTGTGTTTGGGATCATTGTCATGCTGAAAGACCCAGCCACGTTTCATCTTCAATGCCCTTGCTGATGGAAGGAGGTTTTCACTCAAAATCTCACGATACATGGCCCCATTCATTTTTTCTTTCCTTTACACGGATCAGTCGTCCTGGTCCCTTTGCAGAAAAACAGCCCCAAAGCATGATGTTTCCACCCCCATGCTTCACAGTAGGTATGGTGTTCTTTGGATGCAACTCAGCATTCTTTCTCCTCCAAACACGACAAGTTGAGTTTTTTACCAAAAAGTTCTATTTTGGTTTCATCTGACCATATGACATTCTCCCAATCCTCTTCTGGATCATCCAAATGCTCTCTAGCAAACTTCAGACGGGCCTGGACATGTACTGGCTTAAGCAGGGGGACACGTCTGGCACTGCAGGATTTGAGTCCCTGGCGGCGTAGTGTGTTACTGATGGTAGCCTTTGTTACTTTGGTCCCAGCTCTCTGCAGGTCATTCACTAGGTCCCCCCGTGTGGTTCTGGGATTTTTGCTCACCGTTCTCGTGATCATTTTGACCCCACGGGGTGAGATCTTGCGTGGAGCCCCAGATCGAGGGAGATTATCAGTGGTCTTGTATGTCTTCCATTTTCTAATAATTGCTCCCACAGTTGATTTCTTCACACCAAGCTGCTTACCTATTGCAGATTCAGTCTTCCCAGCCTGGTGCAGGTCTACAATTTTGTTTCTGGTGTCCTTTGACAGCTCTTTGGTCTTGGCCATAGTGGAGTTTGGAGTCTGACTGTTTGAGGTTGTGGACAGGTGTCTTTTATACTGATAACGAGTTCAAACAGGTGCCATTAATACAGGTAACGAGTGGAGGACAGAGGAGCCTCTTAAAGAAGAAGTTACAGGTCTGTGAGAGCCAGAAATCTTGCTTGTTTGTAGGTGACCAAATACTTATTTTACCGAGGAATTTACCAATTAATTCATTAAAAATCCTACAATGTGATTTCCTTGGATTCTTTCCCCCCATTCTGTCTCTCATAGTTGAAGTATACCTATGATGAAAATTACAGGCCTCTCTCATCTTTTTAAGTGGGAGAACTTGCACAATTGGTGGCTGACTAAATACTTTTTTGCCCCACTGTATATGAGTTCTGACTTACGCCGAAAATTGCATTACGTCGCGTCCATAGGAACGGAACTCCGATGTATGTCGAGGACTCCCTGTATTCAACCATCTAAGTTATATACCCTCCCCTTGTGGTGGAGTCACACTTATTTTGTGGCTCAGCGTCTCGCATGAACAGTAAAGCCTGGGTCTCTGGGTTGCATTGAGTAATAATGTAATATCTCCAAACAGGTCACATTAACTAAAAAGATTACTGTGGATTAGTACAACTTGAGACATTTTGTAGCTTGCTGTTACCATTTCTATAATTTTCAAAAATGTTAAATGGGGGGAAAAAAAGGTTTATCCAGATGATCTAAACCACTTTATTCGGGGTCAATGGGAGTGCACCTGTAATGCTAGAAATAATGGCAGTGGAAAGGGAAGATGTGTACATTAGTCGACATTACATTACAATACAGATGACATTATAATCACTTTGACCATCATCCACACTCTGTGGAGTTCTACACTGATATTTCACATACTAAACATGTTTTTTGGGTCTATAACTATATATTGTTTTAATTTGCTTCATATTTTATCTTAATGTATTCTATTTGAAATACTTATATGTACTATATGTTTTCCTCCTCAGGAAGCTATGGTAGTATTCTGTTTGTGGATTTAAGCTCCACTTTAACACCATCATCCTGGCTCTTCTAGTGAGGTGTGCATGACTCCGACTACAGGTGGCTCACAGACTTCCTGTCTGAAAGGAAGTAGCATGTGAAGCTGGGTAAACATCTCTTGGACATCAGATCCCCTCCGCTGTGTTCTCTCCCCTCGGCTCTTCTCCCTGTATATCAACAGTTGCATTTCTATCATCAGCCTGTCAAGCTCCTGAAGTATGCGGATGACACCACCCTCACTGGACTTCTGTCTGATGAGGATCATATCTCGGAACCTCACATGGGAGCTGAACATAAGCTCCCTCACCAAAGCCCAGCAGAGGATGTACTTCCTGCAGCGGCTGAGGATCAGCCTGCCAAAGACAATGATGGTTTACCTTTACATCTCCATCACTGAGTCCATCCTCACCTCCTCCATCACCACCTGGGACGCTGCTGCCACTGACAAGGACAGACTGCAGCCTTTCAGTCTCTCTTCCCACCCTGGACACAAACTGGTCCAGACACTTCTTCTCTACTGAAGCTGGTCTCCCTTTACTGCTCTGTATCTGTGTGCTGCTTTTTGAGACTGCTCTGCCATTGCTCAATTCACAACAGCTTGATTGATCTAACTGCTCATGTTTCTTGCCCTGTCAAACATCATAATGGTATTGCTGCTTTCTCAAATCTCAGCAATTAACTTGGTGAGTACAATGTTATTGAATTATTGACCAAAACTACCCAGACCATGTTACCATGGCAAAAACTGCAAGACCTAAAGCTAAAGTTTATGTATAGCATAGAGAAAATACTGTTGGCTTTCTGCACTCAACTGCTCTTCCTCGAGGACCGGATGTGTCTTAGTAAACTGAATTTGAATAGCAAGAATGTTTCAATAAGTATTAAATACAGTTTCTATTTCTCAATATTGCATTCAGTTTCAAGTTTGTTTGGTTTTATTTACAAAGCAATAAAATACATTTAAAATTATGCTCTGAAGATTCAAGATTAATTTTCTCAATGCAATTACTCAAGTAAATGGGGAATTCAAATGTCAGTGTCAGAATTTCTAGTGACACATATTTCTGCCCATACAGGTGTATGTAACAGTGATGATCAGACTTATAGCGGTGGTAGCTGTGAACAGGTGCTCAACTATCGGTACAGTAGAGCAGAGCGAGATGACATGGTGTGATTTGGCGAGTACAAATACATAAACACAGTGTCCTGTAGCAGCACAGATGTTAAATGAGCACTAATGGCCATTTCAGTGCCCCTCCATTCCCCTTTCCCTTAGTGATAATGGTTTTGGTGAAACATCACTGACAATACATTCACAGATGTTGAGACACATCCACACCAGCAAGCTGTGACACAAACTCTCTCTCTCCTCTCACACACACACACACACACACACACACTGAAGCACTGAAGCTCAAAGAGCCTGACAGGCTGAGTTATGAGGGCTTCACTCACTCATTTGATGTGACAGTGTCGCTTGGTTATGAGCGCTTAGGGAGAATTTACTAGCCTTCCTCCCCTTCCATCATACAGTCACCAGCTTCAGAATTCAAAGAAGCACTCCTATAATTTATGTATGTGTGTGTATGTGTGTGTGTGTGTGTGTGTGTATTACTGTCAACTGTGTGTACTGTACTTCTACTAGTGTGTGTGTATGGCAGTGAGTGCTGGGCGGAAGGTGTGGATGAACTGTTTCACTGAATTTATTCTGTAACACAAAAGTGCACCGTTAGGACAGATTCATGACTTCCTGTAGTTTTGGTGCAGGTGATAACCATTGGAATCATAGTTCTAATTAACTTGTGCATGACAAGACTAGATATAGATCCTCTTCAAATCAAATCAGACACGGTACAATTACTGCTACTACTATTACTCCAAGTACGACGTGCATATGAAGGTACTGCAGAGGCAAGGGGATGTATTTTGAGATAAAATGTTAATGTTGTATAATGCTGTAACAACATGGCTAACATGTAATATTATATTTAACGTGCCCCCTAAAATGGAGGCTACTTGTGATCCTCCACTTGATTTCAGCCAAGATTAAATACAAACAAATGGTTGTAATTTAACAGTGTGTCTTTCTTACCCTGCTAGCTGAGTGAACATCCCTAAACATGTGGAGCTGGGGATCGAACCAGCAACCCTGTCATTAGTGTTTGACCCGCTCCACCTTCTGAGCCACAGCCACCCTAACAAAGCTCAATAAACAGAAACATACTTTTTCAATAAAATATTTAGGGCCCAAGCACCGATGGGCACCGATGGCGATGCGAGGAGGCCCTATTGTAACTCAAATGTTTATTATTTTTCTCATCTTTTTTTTTTATTGCGTTTGTTGTTATTCTTTCCCTAAATAAATAGCATTTTAGACGCCCTGAAGGTGCTCAAAACTGCTGCTGAAAATTTGCGTACACTTCCCCAAAGTCAGGTGTAGAGACATGGGCGATGTTAAATTGCTAAGAAGCTTTTAACTTTTCATCAAAGGGAGTGGCCGTGGTGGCGTGGTGAATTTCGATGTTTTGCAAAAAAACGGGAAGTGGGTGTAATTCAGCTGTAACTCAATACATTGTTGAATCAGGCTCAAATTTCACATGTTTAATTGTAGTCCAGGTCAGAACAAATTTATACAACAATATTCAGTAATGGATATAGTGCCACCTGTTGGCGACAGGAAGTGTCATGTTTTACATTATGATAGCCTTCTCCAAAGTGGTTGAGTAGATTCACCTCAAACTAGGTGTGGATGTTGTCAAGGCCTTGGTGATGACATCTGACAAACAATTTCAACTTTTCATCAGAGGGCGTGGCCGTGACGGTGCAGCGAATTTCAGTGTCTCGCCATGACTGGTCTGATCTGCCCCAAATTTAACTTCTGACCTGAACACATCGACATTGGAATTTTCGCTGTGAGCAAAATTGTCTGTTAAATGTATGTAGTGCCACCTACATACATTTAACGAAGCAGCCCCGCCACTGTGTTTCACCTACATATCTGAAATTTGGCACACACGTGTAAGATCACAAGGCCTACAAAACTTGGACTTATATCCTAAACCAAACAGGAAGTCAGACATTTTAATTTATGTGTGCAGAGTGTAAGTGTGCTATTTTGAGGCGTTGTATTTTATTGTTTTCCTCCTATTAATTTGAACTGTAGAATCTAGAGACATGTGCGACACTAAATTGCATGCGTGCATGCGTGCGTGGCCGATATTTGATTTATAATAGTTAGTCGATGTCATTTGCAGGTCTCACACTTTAACAAACTCCTCCTAGAGATTTGGTCAGATTGGCTTCAAATTTAAACTGTTGAATCTAAAGACATGAGTGACGCTAAATTGCAAAGCTTTTTAGTTTTCATCGATGAATGGCATGTTTCTTTGGGGGCGTGGCAAAGTTTGATGTTTTGCCATGAAACAGGAAGCAGCTGCTGATGGACTTCTGATGCTTAGAAAGTCACAAAATTTGGCAAATTTATCTGAAGTGGTAAAATCTCACTAGAGATGTCAGTGTCAGGACTGTGTTTGATAAAATGGCTCCATAGTGCCCCCTAAAAAGATTCAAAGAAGCAGTCAGCAGTAAACAGTTCAGTTAGAAGCCATTACTGTGAAATTCAAACATATAAGGCTCACGTGTTTTCCGCCCGGTGTCGACCCGGTTCCCCCGACATGCCAGCCCCCCCGATGGGCGCGGAGGTGCGAGGGCCTGTCCAATGCTGCTTGCAGCTTTAATGTTTTTTTCTTTTTTATACCAAATATTCCTCTGATCACTTACATTCATCAGTTTGATCCATGAGGGGATCCTTACCCCCAGCTGACCTTACTGCTGTATGTCACTGAAGACAGCATTTGTGTAAAAGGGAAAGTAATAATGATCGATATATTAAGTCCATACACATGGTGGGAATTCTTGGGAAAGTTAAAGTGAGCCAATTCATACCGATGGCCTGTGACAGGAAGTAATACATTTATTCACACATTTGTAATACTATACAGATTTGCTTATAATTATCATATCCATATTTCTCACTGCAGTAATGTTTTGAAAATTATCCTGTAGTCTCTTTAATTACAACTTTCTTATTTCCATAATTCTGGTGTCATTATAGTGGTATTAAATATCACTGTGTCTTTATTTATTTTATTTCATATTTTATTTTATTTATTTATTTACTTATTTATTTAGCAAAGCTGCTGATATGAGGAGAGAAAGAGCACATTCTTATTAGTAGGGATGGTTTATGTTCCATAGGATAAAACCTACTGGCACAATTTCTCTTTTCTTACAGGCAAGGTCAGATGCAAGACGGGAGTTGCGTGATTCTTTATTGATCTTCACTCGCTGAACGGGGAGGTCAGAGGTCACAGGCAGCTACAGTAAAACAAGCAGCAGTAACACAAGCCAAGAGAGGTGTTACCTGAGGGTACAAGAGATAATTCCACCCAGAAAGAAAATTTAACCCAAAAAAGATGGAAATTGGATTCCTGTTTCTGCATCTTGATGAGAAACTGGAAGACAAAAAAGAAAAAAATAACATAGCTGCAAGCAACGATTCCAGGTTCCTTTTTGTGTTCGACAGAAGCAGGTCTAATAACACAAAATTAAAGCCGCTAGCAGCAGTGAGCAGGTTTCAGGCTTCACAAAGCTTAGCAAAGTCACTCCAGCCAGTTTAATTCTGTTTAAAGAAGCAGTGAAACCAAATTTCATCATTACAATGTATACAGCTGTGTGTATGTTCAAACATAGAGCAGGTGCCTCCATTGAGTTTAATGAGGTTTTAAAGCTAAAGTTGGTAGACCTGAGAAGAGAGTGGACTTGAATTTGAATAACTACAACATCCAGCTCCCTCCCCCTCTATTAGACTGATTTTCTTCATTGCTCTTACTATGTAAACTGTTGTTGTCTCATTGCTTGTCTGTTGTTCTGACTTCTGAGTTTGATCATACCTGATTCGGAGCAGAGCCTGTGCAGGAGGGTTGTTAATGGCTCCTCTATGTTGGCATGAAGACACTGTGATGGAGTGGATGACAAAATCAGTAATCCCCATACAACCAAGTAGAAAAGTACAAGAGAGGAAGGAATGGCTATATAAAACTTTTTCATGTCTCATACAGACACCACAGCCTTGAGTGTCTGTTGATACTGATAGAACTCCAATTCCGATTTCATTTATTCAGACTTTTTCACACACACTTGAACCACATGTCCGATTGGTCAGCACCATTAAAACATTCTGAATAATTTGACATTTTAAATTTTAAAAAGTTTGGGGGACTTCTGCTGTGGATTTGGATGGAGTAGTCACGCATCTGTGTGCCCTCTGTAACTTTTTTCCTTTCAGACCATCCCGCCCTTTAATTTTCTTACCAAGGATAACTCTTTCTTCCCCAGTTATCTGTTTTTATTTATTTTTGCAAGGTCTTAAACACCTGAGAAACACCTGAGACTCATTGTGGAGGACCACAGCCAACGTCTCACATCCCTGGAACTCACCGCAGATGAAGTCAGTCAGCAGGTCGCGGACCTCGAGACTATTTGTACCACGCTACGCGAAGCTAATGCTAAGCTAAAGGCAAAAGTTACAGGTCTTAAGAGCCAAA
The DNA here is from genome assembly GCA_023238725.1 of Scortum barcoo. Taxonomy (NCBI): domain Eukaryota; kingdom Metazoa; phylum Chordata; class Actinopteri; order Centrarchiformes; family Terapontidae; genus Scortum; species Scortum barcoo. Next base: position 27,076,585 of record CM041554.1, read on the forward strand.
GCACGCATCAGAATATACGCATTTTAGGACTACCAGAATTGACCAAAAGTGGACGCCCAACTGAATTCTTGTCGAATATGCTGTGCAAGGTGTTTGGAAATGACATATTGCCATCTCCCCCAGAGACTGACAGAGTCCAAGATGCTTAAGATGAGCGACCGCGGCCAGTGATTCTCCGTCTGCATTGCTACGAAACCAAGGAGCTCCTTATCAGAGAGGCACGACGCAGGGGGAAACTCGAGTTTCAGGGCCATCCGATTCGCATCCTGGAGGACTCCAGACCGGAGGTTTTGAACCAGCGAGCGGGTTATAGGGACGCCATGGAACTTTACAAACAGGGACTGAAACCTTCCTTGCTTTACACCGCCCGGCTTCATCTCACACTATCCGACCACGGCAGAAAGTGGATTGGCTTGGTGGAAGAGGCGCGCAAATACATCGCCTCCCTCCCCCAGGTCACCAGCACAGTAAATGACAGTTTAGCAACAACATTTAACACACTCTATTATGGCTATTATGGGTGGGCTGTTTTCACAGATTCATTTTTCCGTCCACCGGGTGCCATGAGTGAGTATGTCTGCTCGGCCCTCATGCTGTGATGCGTTTCCACACCACCAAACGCTTGTTCTGTGGGGATCGGTTACGTGGTCTGGGTGCTTATTATCTGCCATTATATACGCTAGACCTCCTAGAGTTAGTTTGCAACAACACTAATTTATGTCATCTCAGTAATAACTTATGTAACTCAAAGGTTTCCACACAGTCCACTTGATTTCTTTCTCTCATTCCAAATAGGGCCCCATAAAGGTCAGTTGCAAGTTGTGAGTTTGTGCCTTTTACTATTAACGGTTTCATTCCAGAGTTTGCATTACTTTTCAGAGCATTGCTCATAGTTGGCTAAAGTACAAACATCATGTGTTTTGATTTGTTTTTTAAATTCGCCTCACTCCCTATGTTGTTGTTACAGGGTGCAGTATTTTATTTATTTTTTTTTTTCTTTTATGATACCAGAGCAACTAGTAAGTTAAGTAGGACAGGAAGAATTTCTGAGTTTTGAAGAGCTTGCTGTTTTTTCTTAAAACAGCTGTCTTGGTTGGGAAGAGGGAGGGTGTGGGAGGTACACCACTGCCAGTGACACCTTAGTTACCTGCTCAGTTTTTTCGCCATACACCTGTCATCTTCTGATTACATTATCATATTGTAGACTTCTCCTGAAGTGGTCATTAAGACCATTAAGTCTACACCCTCATTTCCTAGTTGCAAAGAACGGCCGCTTAAAATTTCTGAGCTGGAATGTTAAGGGCTTAAATTCTCCCGTTAAAAAAAAAAGGATTCTCTCTCATATCAGACAATTCAAAACGGACATTGCTTTTCTGCAAGAAACTCACATTCGTAATTCAGACAATGGTCGATTGCTATCAGGTTAGCGGGGGCAGCAATTTCATTCCTCCTTTCAAGCCAAAGCCAGAGGGGTGTCAATTCTCATTAATCAGGCTGTTCCTTTTGAACCACAAAATGTGATTTCTGATAAGTTTGGAAGATATGTTATAGTCTCTGGAAAACTGTATAATACTTTGATGGCACTAACTCAGATGACATAGCTTTCTTTGAGCAGTTGCTTTCAAGTTTGCCAGATCTTAACACATACTCTCTCATACTTGCGGGCAATTTTAACTGTTGGCTTGACCCGGCTTTAGACTGATCATCAACTAACATTAGTATGATTAGTAAATCCGCCTCTTTTATCAAGGCTTCCCTTACCGACTATGGCATTTGTGATGTGTGGCGTTCCTTACATCCAAACGATAGGGAATACTCCTTCTTTTCACACGTTCACCATACATATACTAGAATTGACTATTTCTTCATTGATAAACAACTCCTCCTTCTGGTTAACACCTGTGCATATCAGAGCATAGTGATTTCAGACCACGCCCCTATTGTCTTGGAAATGTCCCTCCCTGACATCCCACTATGGAATAGACAGTGGCGGTTTAATCTATCTTACTCTCAGATGATAACTTTGTGAAATTCATGGAGAGGGAGATAGTCTTTTTCTTCTCTACCAACATGACCTTCCTGAAGTGTCAAGCCTAACCGTCTGGGATGCTTTCAAAATCAAAATCAAATTTCAAATTTATTTATTTAGCAAATCACAAACATTCTTTCAAATCAAATCAAATTTCATTTATTTATTTAGAGCCCAAAATCACAAACATTGTTTGCCTCGGAGGGCTTTACAATCTGTACAGTTGTGACACCCTCTGTCCTTAGACCTTAGACCCTCGAACCGGAACGAGTCAGGAAAAACTTCAAAAAAGCCTTTATGGGAAAAAGAAGAAACCTGAGGAAGAGCCACAGATGAGGGATCCCTCTCCCTGGGACAGACAGACGTGCAATAGATGCCACATGTACAGAGAACATCATCATCAGTCATATATGGAGTTAAACATGGGTCGTAATAAACTGTAGATAAACTGAGTTCATTGGATTTAGTCCATGTGTGAAGGTATCACAGGTAATGGAAATGAGTCCATGAGTCCAGGTGCATCTCTAGATGTCCTCATATGGAGCTCTGGGCCACTCGACCTTCTCTCCACAACACAGACACAGATCATGTCCCCACCAGGCCAGTGAACCTCAGACAGATGGACCACAACCAGAATCAGTGAGGAACCTGCAAACCCTTCAAAGCCTACATTAGGGGATAGATAATAGCATACACTGTTCAAAATAAACAAAAGTCCTGAAGAGAGCGGGAGGATCTTGCTCACCAAATTGGAGAGACTGAAAAACAATATGCACATACCAAAGATCCAAACTTATATAAAAAAACGATTGGATCTCAAGACCAGGTTTGACCTTACTTACCTTACTACTCATTCGGTTGAACACTTACTTTTAAAACAAAAGACTATGTCTTATACTCATGGAAACAAACCTGACAAAATGTTTGCAAACCTTCTCAAAGGCTCTAGAGCCAAGCAAAGTATTTCCAGTATCCAAAAGCTGAACGGCCATATTACCTCAGACCACTCAGAAATTAATGATGCTTTCAGGGATTTCTCTCAGCTCTATACATCGGAGTCAAGCAGATGACAAAGAAATTCTTGACATTTTAGGCAGTCTTAGCATTCCAAAACTTTCACCTGACTTCAGGTGGAATTTAGAGGAGCCCATATCTCAGGCAGAGATCATTTTGGCCATCTCTTCAATGCAGTCCGGAAAATGCCCAGGACCTGACGGCTTCCCCACAGAATTTTTTAAGAAGTTTTCTTCTCTCCTATCTCCACACTTATGTTGTGTTTTATCTAACTCTTGCAGACTTGGCTCTCTTCCCCAATCCTTTACTGAAGCCTATATCACTTTAACTGCCAAAAAAGGGAAGGACCCAACTGAATGTGCCTCTTACAGGCCTATCTCCCTCTTAAATACTGATGCAAAAATATTAGCTAAGGTTCTAGCACGTAGATTAGAGAATGCCCTTCCTTCAATAATATCCGCAGACCAAACTGGATTTATTAAGAACAGGCACGCCTACTTTACCATCCGCTGGCTCTTGGATGTTGTGTATTCTGCCTCTGAGGAGGTCCCTGAATGTGTGGTTTCTCTTGATGCAGAAAAAGCATTTGATCGCATCGAGTGGAGGTACCAGTTTGCGGTTTTAGACATGTTCGGCTTTGGACCAAATTTTGTTATTTGGATCAAATTATTATATTCTAACCCTTTAGCCTCAGTTCGTACCAACTCACAGCAGTCAAAACAATTTGGTTTACGCCGTGGAACCCGCCAGGGGTGTCCCCTCAGTCCTATGCTTTTTGACCTGGCCATTGAGCCGCTTGCCACTGCTTTCATGCGTAAATCCACAGACATTTCTGGTATTGTTAGGGCCAAAATGGAGCATGGGGTCTCTCTATATGCAGACGAACTTTGCCCCCCGCCATGTCATTGCTCAATCAGTTCGGACAACTCTTAGGGTATAAATTAAATCTTAACAAAAGTGTGCTCTTTTCAATCAATAGCAAAGCACAAAAATTAAATTTCACCAGTCTTCCTTTTAAAATCGAAAGCTACAAGTTTTCCTATCTGGGCATCACAGTTGCAAGAAAATATAAGGATCTATTTAAAGAAAATTTGGGGATTTTGTTAGACCAGGTAAAACGCACACTAACACGGTGGTCACCTCTTTCCACGTCTCTTGTAGGGCGCATCAATTCAATTAAAATGATCATTTTGCCTAAATTCTTATCTTGTTCAGGCCCTACCACTCTTCATTCCTAGATCATTCTTTCACCAAATTGATTCCCTTATCACCTCATATATATGGTGGGCTAAGCGTCCTCGCCTCAACAATGCCCACCTTCAAAAGAACAAGGCTAAGGCTACTGGTCTTGCCCCCACCTCATCAAGTACTGGATGGAGGTTTTTCACACTCTTTCTCAGGTGTTTAAGATCAAACTGGAGACAGATCCTCTGGCTGCTCTATTTGGGTTTATTGGTAAGAACGTCCATCTAACGGCAGATAAACGGCGATCTTTATCCTTCATCCTGCTTCTTGCTTGGCGAGCAATCCTGCTTAAGTTTGTTTTCTGTATACTATATACAGTGCTAATTCAGTATACTGGTGGTAATATTTCCCATGACTGACAACTGGTTTCATTTTGTGCCCACACTTGTCTTTCAGTTTCATATACCGTGCTGCCACTTTTGTTATGCACTGCAAAAAAAAAAAAAAAAAACAATAAAAAAGATTCTGATTTAAAAAAAAATTTAAAAGTTCAAGTTGCTTTTCCATTGTGTTTAAAACTGAATATTTAGAAAAACAGAGATTGGATCCTACCTTCACCAGATGTGCAATCAGATGATTTTGGCCAGTATTGGACGGATTCCTACAGTCAGTATTGTACGGCCACATCCACAGAGCATCCGAACATTAAAACTGTATAAACACTCTTAGAAATTAGTGTTAACACTGTTTCACATTTTAGTTAATGACGTTGAACAGCCCCAACAAATAATACACAACTCAGGGACAACACACATGTTCATATCTCAAGGACAATCCACAGACAGCCACTCAAAGTTTTGTTCCTGCTCTTTAAACAAACCTTCTATGGTATTTCCATATCCACTGCCACTGCAAATAACATCAAATAGCCTTGGGAGCACATACTGCAAATTTTTGCTGTTTTTCATTTTGGTCCTACTTCCACAATCAGCCTGACCCCCCTGACTGGGTGGCCATGGAACTACACTAAGACAATAACATATCTAGTCTTGCATTGCCTGGATCTCAACTACCACTTCCCTCAATCAAATCTGTTAGAAACCCAGTGGTCAAGCACTCACTAAGGATATGGGCTCAATTTAAGAAACACTTTGGCTTGTATGACTTCTCTCCTCTTAGCCCCATTATACCAAATAACTTATTTAAACCATCCATTCAGGACCCTGTCTTTCAAGAATGGCATAGGAAGGGAACTGTCCGTTTTAAGGACCTTTTCATAGACAACAGTCTGGCATCGTTAAGCCAATTAAGCAAAAAATTTAGTCTCTCTAAATCGCACGTTCAGATATCTACAAGTAAGGCATTATACTCTCTCTCAATTGCCCAATCTTCTTCTCTCAAACAAAGAAAACATTTCAGACACTGTCCTCTCCTTAAACCCATTCAAGAAGAGGCTCATTTCAGTCTTTTATGACATGATGTCAGACCTAAGGCTTGTCTCCACTGACAGGCTCAAGGCAGCATGGGAGGATGATCTGAGCCTCTCTCTATCAAAGGATACATGGACTTCAATACTCAAACTGGTTAAATCGACCTCTCTGTGTGCTCGCCACTGCTTAATTCAAGTAGTACACAGAGCTCACCTTTCAGAAGCCAAACTACCTCGCATACATCCAGAAATCAGCCCCTACTGTGATAAATGCTAACACACCAAAGCCTCTCTTATTCATATGTACTGGTCTTGCCCCCACCTCATCAAGTACTGGATGGAGGTTTTTTCACACTCTTTCTCAGGTGTTTAAGACCAAACTGGAGACAGATCCTCTGGCTGCTCTATTTGGGTTTATTGGTAAGAACGTCCATCTAACGGCAGATAAACAGCGATCTTTATCCTTCATCCTGCTTCTTGCTTGGCGAGCAATCCTGCTTAAGTTTGTTTTCTGTATACTATATACAGTGCTAATTCAGTATACTGGTGGTAATATTTCCCATGACTGACAACTGGTTTCATTTTGTGCCCACACTTGTCTTTCAGTTTCCTTATACCGTGCTACCGTGCTACCACTTTTGTTATGCACTGCAAAAAAAAAAAAAAAAAAATCAATAAAGATTCTGATTTAAAAAAAAAATTTAAAAGTTCAAGTTGCTTTTGCATTGTGTTTAAAACTGAATATTTAGAAAAACAAACAGATTGGATCCTACCTTCACCCAATGTGCAATCAGATGATTTTGGCCAGTATTGGACGGATTCCTACAGTCAGTATTGTACGGCCACATCCACAGAGCATCCGAACATTAAAACTGTATAAACACTCTTAGAAATTAGTGTTAACACTGTTTCACATTTTAGTTAATGACATTGAACAGCCCCAACAAATAATACACAACTCAGGGACAACACACATGTACATATCTCAAGGACAATCCACAGACAGCCACTCAAAGTTTTGTTCCTGCTCTTTAAACAAACCTTCTATGGTATTTCCATATCCATTGCCACTGCAAATAACATCAAATAGCCTTGGGAGCACATACAAGAAGAAATAGCTAAATTCCTGCTTTTCACAGCCTGTGTGTGTGTGTGTTTCTCACATGGGCACCTCCTGACTCCTCTTAATGTCTGCATTCAGGTTTCACCTTGATTCATTTGTGTATGTGTTTGTTATAATGGCCTCTTTTGTCGCTTCTCAAATCAAAATGATAAAAACGTTACTCCAAAGGTAGAGGGAGTGTATCTGGCTGCAGATTAAAAGTGTTACAACAAAATAAGGATGTGCAACATGAAAAGAGCCTCTATTTTCTGAAGTTAAAGAATAAAATGTAAATAACACACACAAAAAAAAAAGACTTTGTTCTGGTAGACCTGGATCACCTGGACCAGAGGTCACTATCAGAAACTAAAGCAACCTTTGTTCCTCTCTGTGTGATTCAGTTCCCCGAGGGAAGCTGTAAAGAAAGCTTGTTTTGTGGGAAGCTGCTGGGAGATGCCAAGACGCAGCACGCACACACACACACACACACACACACACACACCAAAAAGGTTAGCTGTAACACGTTCCTTGGCATTTCCGAGGCAATAAAACCCCATCAAGCGAACACAGTCATGTGTGACCAACATAGCTGCTCGGGCGCTGCCCTACATGCTGCTGCTGAGCACCAACGGCTGAAAGCTCCTGAGGAGTCGTTGCTGAAACTCAAGCCAAAAGAAAAAGAGAAGGAGAGAGAACCAGAATAAACCAGAAGAAGTAAACACAAAGTATTTGAAGCCATCTGATGAAAGCTGGACTTGGCTTCTTCACTTCAAATGACACCAACAGATCACTGTTTGAATAAAAAGCTTAGCTTCAACAGCCTGAAATCTTGTTATGTGACATCAGTGAACTACAGGTGGCATGTGCACCAATCCAGACAGTCTGCCTTCTTATTATAGAAGCCAAGGAGTGGAGAGAGGCAGAAGATCTGACACTGGTAGAGTTACCTTCTCGTAAACAGAACACTCAGTGCTGATTAGGACCACTTTCAATCAAGACAAGGCACATTTCTTTTTCATGCATCTTTGGTTGTGTTTTTGTATTTTTGGCTGTCAGTTCTAGTAGTTCTGGTCTTCCTGCTGCTGTTGAGAAGAAGAAAGCAGATACAGCAGGCCAGCACTGAGAGGCTCAAGAAGAGCTTCTACCCTCAGGCCTCAAAGATCCTAAATGAGGACAGTACCTAAGAACTGCACTAAGACCATATTTCTTATTTCTAATCTTTGTTCTTTTGTTTCATGTTGCATAAGTGGAGAAGCTAACAGTCACATATTTCACTATGATTATACCCTGTATGATTATATGTTAAATATTCAGTCCAGTTATTGTTAGGATAGATCCTCTGAGAACCATGAGTGTCTGCCCAACATTTGTGCAAATCCATCCAGCAGATAAAGAAGCTCTGACCTGTAGGTGGCGCTTGGGGAAATGCAGATGAACACCAAAGTTTTTTTTTGGGTGCTCAGAATCCCACAGAAACCTAGCCGATAGCTGCTGAGACATTTCAGTCTGGACCAAAGTGGTGGATCCTCTGACATCGCCATCCGTAAAAAGAAGATGGATTTAAACATTACCCATAACAACTCCATTTGTCATTCAGCGTTTGCATGGATGTGCACTTATCCGCTTACATGTTTACTGGGCAATACCTAAATCATAAGTCATTTAGACCACACTCAGCACTCCCTCCTTCTCTCGAGGTTCATTTTGAACCCAGGATGACAGAGCTGGCAGGACTCAGTGGGATCATCAGTGACGATTAGTTATAAATTATACAAATGTTTAGTAAATCTGTTTTTATTAAAACTGCTTCTGCCTGCATCAAAGTCACATCAGTCACAAAGTAGATCTCTTTTCATGAAACCTTTCTGACTGTTGCAATTTAAGAGCAAACTTATCAGTTCAATTGTACTTTAATCAGCTTGATTTGTAGCAGAAGTCTGGACAAAAACATTTAAAACTATCTGCATTAACTGATAAGGAAGAGTTTTTTACTTTTCATTGTTTACTCTCCTGTAAGTATGCACATGACTAATGAATGTAAAAACAAATAAACTAATGGATGGAAACCAAACCACAGACACCAGTATATACTTCTTCTAAGCCCAGGAAGAGCAAAGGGAGAAGCAGTAGACATTGATAAATGTTCTTTCAGAACAGACCATTGTTCAAGGATAAACTCACTGGTACCTGCAGCCTTGGATCCTTGCAACTTCCTTCAGCCGAAGCTATTTAACAATTAAGGCTAAGTCGCTACACAAGCACAGCTTAAATTTCAGTACTTTCCTTTAGTATTCTGGACTAAGTATTCTGTAAGAGGCATCTGAAAACACTGAGCACAGTCGGATGGAGGACTAGATATCAAAAACTAAAGCTCTTATATTTACACTTCAATGTAACCCTGGGATAATGGAGGTAGTTTTGAGAAAAAGGCTTTAACAGTCTAGAAATAGTAACTGAAAACAAACCAGCCATTTTCTCTTGATCAATAGCATGTTGTTAATGTCCGAGCACATTCCTTTTTCTCAGAAATATGTCAGTAAAACCAAAATGATTTACCATGTGCTGAGCATATGTCATTACAATCTGCCCATTAGGTTATAAAAGGTCCAAAAAGTTGGCATTTTGACCCAGTAGTGCCACACCAGAAAAGCTGGTGGAGTGTCCAAAATGGAAAAGGCTCGTCCTCTGGGGAGCATTAAAGCAACTCAATAGAACTTTTCATTTTGTGTTGACTTTGTGATGTAGACATATCATTAGGTTACATGTAGTCTCTATTTCACTCCCTGATGCAGGGAGACAACCTCACTGGGAGGAGAACGGGCTGCAGGTCTGCCGATGGACCTTTAGTGTGACTTGGTGAAACAATCCGACCCGGTGGTGGACAGCAAAAGTAACTGACTTATTTAAAAATTACCTTTACTCAGACTCACTAAAACTCTATGTCCTGACAGTAGAACATGAGACAGATAATCTGAGATAAAATCAGACTCCTCTCCATTTGTAAAAATCCACCGCGCCCGGGTCAAAAAACAACCAATCAGAACAGAGTATCTGACAGAACTATTCATAGAATCCTCTAATCTTACACTTACTCCTGTCCTCTGGAGATCTAGAAAAAAGATTCCTAAGAGTTTGAGGAAAAAGTAATCCATTCTTTCATCTCCTTCACAAACTGCGGTGGACTTTATTCTGGACTACAACATGATCTGACTGCTTATTTGTGAGGTTTAAAATAGTTTTTAACATTTTACAGCTCATTTTTAAGGCCTTGAAAGGTAAGGCTCCGTTCTATATATGTAATCTGCTAACTCTGTGCCTGATCATTACTTTAGGCCCTACTAATATGTCAAAAATATACTTGTCACTAAAGGGGACCTTATCCTACATTATCTTATGGATTTTATGCGTTTTGACTACTACTACTACTACTAATAATAATAATAATAATAATAATAATAACAACAACAACAATAACAACAACAGTACACTGCATGGAGTTTCAGCCAGAAAAGATTTTCCAGTCAACCAGGTAGCACTGTCTAAATTACAATCTACAACTAAAAACTATCAACCCAACTTCATTTAAACTGTAAATACTATACAATTAATACACAGGCTTTCATAGCCCAGTGAGGAGGAACAAAGGACACAAGAAATGCCCGATTAACTCACTATGGGGCTGCTACTTGCTGTCAGTAAAACCTGGTAAAAGCACTGCTTGCAACCATGGTAATTATACACATCAAACATGGTGACAGAGGACTGCAGCTTCCAGTGCTTAGGTGACAGAAGTTTCACTGATAAAAGAATATAGACTAAAATATCTAAAAATAACTATAATCAAATGCACTAAAACTAACCCTTATCAGAGGATTGAGACCAAAACTAAATCAACACTGGTAGGTACAACAAGATCTGGCGTTGTAAGACCCTTAAAGCTAGATTTGAACTCTATTCGGCTCTAACACAGGTGGTGCATACAGTAGCATCAGTTTATCAAATTACCACAAACTAATTACAACGGATCTGGAACCTTCAGGCCTTCAAGGGTCAGAGGCTCTAGGACTATTGCACACTCTGCTTGGTTGGTAATGCTGCCTTAAAGTGATGTTGGAATGATCCAGAAATGAACCACTGTACTGTTAAGAAAATATATTGTAATAGGACCAGGCGTCATTACTGTGAATGTACTGGAACAAAGTCACAGTAGCAGTGCTAATGTGGAGGGAGCTTGAGTACAAAAAGACAAACAAGGTGTTTTAATTTAGCAGGTAGAGGGGTTGTAGATTAACAGGACAGGAATGTATCACATTTACAGCCCAGGAGAGACTGCTAACTATTAGTTTCATATCCACACCCTGATGTACGGGAACCTATAGTGTGAAATGATGTCATAGATTACAAACCAGCAGGATAATGTAATATAATCAAAAAAAGCTGCTTAATATTTTCTCTTAGCCCCTCTTCAATGTTTTCAGAATTGAAGGAATACATTAAGCAGCCAAGCGTGAAACCCAAATGCAATATCGACTCATGTCCGCAATTTGTCAAATCTGTAAAATATATGGCAGCATGGAAATTTCCAGCGCCACCATTTACGAGTGCTTTCATAAAACATATTCTTTGGTAATAGTGTTCTGCAGACAGCCTTATGTATTATTGAATAGTTCTCATTTTCATTCAAACAACCTGTAAGTCCTTCACACACACACACGCGCGCACACACACAAACATAAACACACATGCACAGATGCACAAAAGCCCTTACAACATTTTGCAAGGGAATTAGTCACCCTGTCCTTTGCAGCCAATTTTCCGCAGCTCGCCGTGGCATTTATCAAAGCAGAGCAGGTAAATGTGCACTTGCCAAGCAGTTTTATTGAGCCTTATTTAGTTGACATTCTTACAGAGCTAAGCAAATCCCTATAAACACACATACACACACAGTCACCCATGAATCCATGAGCAGAGGTCATTCTGAGGTCACAATTAGTCATAATAAGTAGCCTGATGTTAGTGTGGGTGATTCTTACCTTCTCGTTTGTCATACAGAAAGTGAGTCTGCTCTCATACAGTGTCCTGTTGCCGCTGTCATTTTCCTGAAAAGGGAAAAAAAATCTGTATAAAATGATCATTTTATGCTTTTCATGGTGCACTGACACCAAAAGGAGCCACAGAATGAGCGCAGGCTGTCAGAGTACTTCCTCAATGCATGACTGTTGTTCTATGGTTTTCCTATTGTCAACTAATCCCATGATGCTTAAACCAAAAACAAATTAATCCCTCTAACAAGTATCCAAACCCTGATATATTTCAGTGCTCTGTGCCATCGCCGTCCAGAAACTATTAAAAACATACCCATACACAGTTATTTATTTTAATTCAATCCCACATATGCCATCCTGCTGCTAAAAACTTGAGAACTAAGTCCAAACAAATGTACTATGTCCTACCTTTCTGTAATGTTCGCTTAAATGCAGTGTACCGCTGTTTATGGAAATGACTGAGCCTTCTTAAGAAATGAAAGCAGAAAGTATCGATTGGATCTGTTGATAAAGAAAATCTTCTTAGAGCAATATTATTGTTAAAATCACAATGTGTACATCCGCTATGATATAGCTATGATATAATTATGAAAATGGGTGTACATTTACTCAGCAGTCCTTACTGGACTGTGTATTACTGTGATTGATTGTACACAGGCTTGGAGTGTGTGCATCAGCCATGATTTAATTATGGACTGTGTACGACTGAACATCATAAACAGTAAAACTATTTCAATAAAGTGTTTACAGTACACATGGTCTGATGTGAATGTGTGGAGATTGTGGAGAGAGGTTGATGCTAGATCACCTGAGTTATTATTCCAGCCCGGCCCTGATTCAACATCATCTGAATTACAGCTTTACATGGTCCTCCTAGTGAGAAAAAAACTCAAAGTGTAATGAAAAGATAAATGAATGAATGAAAAGAACAACAAATATTTAATACTGTCATTTAATACTGTCATTTCAGATCAAGTAAATATAACAACAAGCGCTTGTTGAAGTTACTAGCAGTAAGTGTAATTACATAAAAAACAAAACACCAACTTTTAATCCTATTTGACATTTGATACATTATCATGAGCTCCTCCTGACCTGCTTTGTCAACCCTCTGTCTGACGTGCCAAAGTGCTCTTGATTAAATTACACTGAAATATTAAATAATCTATTAATGTGCAGGTCTAATTATTTGGGATGCGCTATTGACCTAGTATGTAATTGAATTCAAACTGCAACACGTTGTGTTTATTAATTCATGAAGAACAGCCTGCTGCTAATGATTTGGTGCTTTGAAAATTAATTCCTCATTTCTCACTCCGTCTCTCTCTTGGCCTCTGTCAGAGCCTCTTTTTCATGTAGTACATGTACAGCGCAGTTCAGCCCAAAGATCTGTGGATTGTGAAGTACTTGACGGGAAATGAATCTTTCATGTTTCATTCTTTTTTTTTGTTCACCACTTCTTCTTACCAGATACTGCACTGTTGTTTCGTTTTCTTTGAAAACTCCAGCTAAACTGCTCAGAAAAAGTGCACTGTTTTTTATACTGAGTATCATTGGAAATATGACCTAAAGGAGTGTGTGTGTGTGTGTGTGTGTGTGTGTGTGTGTGTGTGTGTGGTCATTAAAGGAAAAGGAGAGGTAGTTCACACACAATGATTCAATGATTGATCATTAGATTTCTTCGTGATAATCAGACTTTTTTTCTTTCTTTTTTTTCTAACAACCCAAATTTGATCCATTCAGTCCAATAACACTTGGAAAGTCCAAAAGGGCCATGGGGTTATGAATTATCTGATCCCATTCATTTGTGCCACCCACCTCTCCTTTGCTAGCTAGCTATGTTCTCAGATCCATCCATGTACTGAGGAAAAATGTCCTGAGCTGCCTGAAATCTTGGATGCTACATTTACAGTCTGCAAAGCGTGCAGACTGTAAATGCTAATTCAGAGAGACATGTGCTCTGACAATTAACCCAAGGCATGTAACGTTAGCGTTAACTGTTAGTTATTTCCAAAGAAACTGCTCCCTACCCCCTCATAGCTGAAAGCACAGAGTGAAGTTATAAAAAGTTTGATTTTCAAGGACAACACTCCATCAGCAACATTTCAGTGCAAAATTCATCCTCCTTGGGGACTTTAACCGTTTCTGTTGTCCTTGTTTACCATGTTGTTATTTTTACTTTTAGATATATTTAATATCTGTTTTTTTCAGTTATTCAAAACCAATAGACTTATATTGATGAGTGAAGTAAATTAATCAATGCCCAACTGAAGCTTGCATCTGAATTAATCCAGGTGTTGTCAGTGTTAACATTCAGGGGCTGTGGGCTGAGCTCACACCTGGGCCAGTGGGCAAGGAGAGCACAACAATGACTAACAATGCAGTAAAACTAAGGGTCATGTCACAATGGTTAGGGTTAGCATTACTGGACCTCTGCATAGGTAAAAAAAAGTTTACATTTACACTTTACACTGCTAAAATGCTCATGGTGGACATAGCTAGTGAGGTGTTTGAGATCTTTCCCTGATCTGGCTGCAGAAAGTCATTCAAGGACACAGAGGAGCTGAGGGGACTGGTTATATCACACATTAAGAGAAAATGAGCAGAGAAGTTGAAGCTCGCTCACGTTGCTGAGGACTTCAAGGTGCACAAGGCTCACAGCATGACATCCACACTGGTGAGTACAATGGTAAACTCACTGTACAGATGACAGCGTCAGAAACCAATGGCACTGATGGCATCTGCTCCAGTGGCCTCAGCTCACACACTCGAACTGTTAATTTACTGTACTTAATGTGGAACTAAATCTGACTATCATCATCTATCGCCTCATCTCACAGTCTCCTCCAACAAACCTCTCACTTCTATATAACACTTATTCTCCTCCAGTCTTTAGCTGTTGATTTTCTGCGACACAAGGACCGGGTGGAATAGCAGCCACCTTTTCTAACTGGTTCACCTGCACTGACTGCAAATTGGAAGGGTTCTCACCCTTTGAATATTTAGCCTTATTTCTAAGAACTTGCATTAACCATTTATAGACCTCCAAAACAAAATCTGACTGTTTACCTGAATGTTCTGCTCTTGTCAAATACTTGACTTGTAATGTGTAATTTTACTGGGTGATTTTAATCTGTATATAAATGAGTTTCAGACTTCAGACAGCAGTTGGTTTTGTTGGTTCCCAACATGCAAAGTATGCCACCCAAATCTGTGGAAATAAACTGGACATAATTTTTAGAAAACCTATTGATGTTTAATCTATTTTAGACTCCTGTATCTTTTCAATGCGTCTCTCACTGTACAACAATTCGGAGCATTATACATACTTATCACTGCATTGACATACCTGCTAGGTCTTTAATATTGGCTACATGGCTGAACATTGTATATTTCTCCTGCAGTGTGAACTCTGATTCCCTTTATAGTCTCACTGACAATCTAAGTAGTGCCTTGCTTAACATGCTTGACTCATCACTCCTCTTACAACCAGAAAACTCACTGGGATGAAATCAGTGCCATCGTTTTCAGACAAAACTTGTGCACTCAAACAGATCTGCAGAAAACTTGAAAGTTGAGCACGAGTACCTGGGTCGAGAGCTTTAAGAAGTATAAACATGCACTTTTGGCTGCTAGGACGGCATTTTTCTCTCCTCTGATTAAAATGAATAAAAATAATCCGCGACTCCTATTTGACACTGTCACTAAACTCACAGACTACCTCTGTCAATAGCTCTACAGTCAGTGCTGATGGTTCAGAAATTCTTCTTCACAAATTAGATTGACTCAGTCAGAGGTAAAGTTACTCTCATCTTTTAAAGGAACGGTTTCCTGCACTTAAGTCCTATTCAGGAAATTGTCAATAAGTTGCTTTCCAATGGCTCTGTGCCCTCAGCTTTTAAAACTGCCATTATTAAATCTAACATTGACCTACAACAACAATTACAAAAAAAAAATTACAGACCAATTTTCAGTCTTTCTTTCATTTTGAATGACATAAGAGGGCTGTTGCAGATTATCTCACTTGTCCAATAATGATCTTTTTTAAAAATATAATCTGAAGTTTTCTCTCGTCTTTCAGTCAAAACTGCCTTGACAAGTGATGTCCTGATCTGATCTCAAAAACAGAGATATTAGAGCAAATCAAGGCCTTTTTAACAGATTTTATCAGCCATATCGAGCTATGGAGCCTGATCCAATCCTTTGTTTAACATCAGTTGTCCCGCAGGTGTTTTTACTCATGAGGTTTTCATGCAAAGCAACGTAACAACGGTAAGCGCAGCCATCACCAACTCTCCGTCTCTCCTCCAGTCCACTGAGCTCCATGTCTGTATTGGAGCAGGGCTGAGCCTCACCACACCCCATGAACAGAAGCAAAACACAGCAACAAACACTGGAGAAGACTTTCAAAAGGAGAGGAATTCTCATGAGACAACAACCAGGCCAAAAAGATTACAGAGAGGTTTTGTTCTTTTATAATGTTATTCTGTACAAAATAAAAATTAAAAAAAGCATTAAAGAACAGCTTGGAGGGAGGCAGCTTTTGTCTCAGTGCACTGTAGTTGTAAAGCATATACACTGGATTGATTGTAACGGTAGTGAACGTGGGACCTCGGCCCTCTGAGCCACCTCGCTCGTCGGGGTAAGAGGTCAGCCTGGTGTATTGTTTCCCGTCTTATAGTCGGCCAACTACACATTTGAACATGACAGTTCTACCACGGAGAGAGATTTAACACCAAAATAAAACACTGATTATTTCTTAAGCAAGATGCAAAGCCTCCTTACAAACACTCACATCATCACACAAGCTGTGTGTGCTTCAGCTGAACATGGTGAAAACGGGTGGGTACAACACACATGGCGGCCCCCTCCTACCACACAAACCAACTGTCATGTTAGCCGCACACAGCCAAGCTAACATTAGCAACAGACACATCAGAAACAGGGACCACAAACAAGCTATATTTTTAATAAATATGATGAGGTTGGCACAGAGGCCTATAGGTCTACAATATGTTAACGTTTATTAGGGGGAAACGTTATTATGCAGAATTACCGGGCTAAACAAAACAAACCAAACAAATCAGAAACATGGCGGCCGATCAGGTTTTAACACTTGAACCTCCGACAGGTCAAATTTACCCGTGGCTACGTCTTAATAAAATATTTAAGTCCCTCAGTTTTTTACTTGACCCAGAATTGTTTTGAGCTGCACTCCCTCCCTCTTGTAAAATAGTAAAGGCAAATCTATACCGATAACCACCACCGGCTAACATTTACTGCTGTATAAAAAAGCTTAATGTTTAATTAAATAACTCACCGTTTGATGGTCAAGTGTAATTGCAGGAGCTGAAATGCCTCTCAAAGCCTTGCTTTTCTTGCACCAGATTAAGCTCTGGTGTTGTTCTTCCTTTGTTGATTAACTCAAACATTTCATTAAAAGTTAATCTTGACATTGGTGACCATCACGAATCAACAGGCTAGCAGGCTTTTCCTGCCAGCATGTGATTGGTTCTCCCCACAGGGGACGGAATAATAGCAATAACAAAGCCCACCGAGTAATTACCATTGCTGGGCCCTTTGTAAATTTGCAGCAGGACCACCAATCACAGAGCTGGAAGCAGGTATTTTCTTCCTAGCAACTGCAGAGGCGACAAAATCCTGATAGGTTGACAATTTCATTTTTCATTTAACCCTTTATATCATAACACAAAGTGAATGAACTGTCTTGGAGGGTTTATTTTCCTTTCCTTCCTTCTTTTTCAAAACATTTTGTTTTGATCTTGAATGTCAAATTATGATTTGATTAAAAAAAAGAATTGATTAGAATTAGAATAGAATTGACTTTTCGAATATTATTTTTTAGATTATTTTAGAGTTACCCTCTGGATTTTAATACCTTTAATGTACTTTATGCGTGCACTGTGCAGCTGTTTTATCTAGGAAAAATGATGCATCGGATTGGGACTATGTATTGGCAGATACTCAACATTAAGTGGCCCAGATCAGGATCCCTGGCCTTGACCAGAGTAGTCAACGATTGACTAATTACTGTTGATTGTGACAGAACATGGTTGCTGCTGCTTCTTGATCTGAGAGCATCTTTTGACACTTTTGACCACAGGATAAGCTGCTTGGAGATGTATATTGGTATCAGGCAATTACTGGTCACTGAGTAAAATCCTGGTGAGCTGTGTGTCATCATCTTTCAGCATATCTGGTGCCTACACCAGGTTCTTCGCCAAGTCCTGCCCTCCTGTGCTATGATTGGCTAGTGCTTGTTATTTTTACACGTCTTCTGATTGGCTGGTTTGCCTGCCGTTCAGTTGCTTCTGTTCTATTGGAGTTATTTATCTGCATACATAGATGGTTCTGAGTGCAGTTGCACATTTGGTTTCTGTTTCTCTGATATTTTTATAGCAGCCTTAGCCCATATTCTTTAGACCTACTTTGTTTTCTAAAGAGGCAGTGTTCTCATTCAGTGTGTGACTCACTCATTCAAGTGACTTAATGGCCACAGGTGTCATTGTTAACAAGCATTTTCTGAATTTCACACATGCAGTCCCTGTTTTCTTTAACTTTAGTGTTTGTGGCTGCAGCCAGGATGTACAGGATGCAGTGCCACCTATAGAAATGGAATATATTTTTGGGTTTGGACAGTGTATATGTTGACTTGTAATGCAATTTATTTTGCAGCCTGTCTGCCTCCAAAGCCCCGATTGATTAATTGTTTCTCCAACCAGGAAACAGCCCTGAATAGGCACAAACAAAATAGACATGCACATGGATTCAGAGGTCTGGAACCAGGCTTATAACAAAGCAAATGTTATGGTATGGACAGGAATGTTCTTGTGTCCATGTCCAACATCCTGAATGTATTTTCAAAGGTCACATGACAACACAGAATGCAAACTGATGTATTCCCACACTTTCACAGTTTACTGTAACTGCAGGGCCCCAGCAGAGTTGCAGGTGCTGCTGAACCTCCCGGGGTCCAACACAATAGAACCACCTCTCTGTAACAATTAGCAGGGCTTAGGTTCTCAACAGAGCTGTAAATACATTTAGTGATTCCATAAGTGGTGCCAGGTGCCGCTCCAATGCTGCTGGGAGCAGTGCCATTGAAAAACCTAACACAGTGAGGCAAATCAAACGCAGCTGAAATATGAAAGTCTGTGAAATGTGAAGGTCTAATTTGTCCTCTTTAATATGATGGGTCTGAGATGAAAGCGGGAAAAACAGTGTATCGCTGTAGATCAGGGCTCGTGAGTGTGTGCGCATACACACAGGGATACACACCGTCAGCAGCAGCAGAGTTAGTCAATGCCATCTGTGGTGTCTGTTTATTCCTCTCTGAGATAGAGTGCTCATCAATAGAAATCAGGTTGACTGAAACCACGTTGCTCACTAAAAGCTGCACTGCAGGTAGACCTATCATTCAAGCATGTGTGTGTGCCCGTTTCATTCCATTTGTCTGAAAGTGTGTGTGTGTGTGTGCACATAATAATTGTCTCCAACATTAAACTGAGGCTGTTTCCAATCCAAATCACCATAGTAAACGGTATTTTTGCCCTGGTACCACATTACCACCCGCACGCTGGCTTCATATTCCACAACCAAGCCCTTCACACACAAGCACACACACCTTCCCCCTCTTCTTTGCTCCTGATTGAGGTCTTGACAGTTAACACAGGAGAGACAGGATCTAAAAAAAAGTGTGAAGCAGCAGCTGCCAGAGACCGTAGAAATCATGACATTGTAACATTTTCATGTGTCCCATTAGGCTATGAATTGTGGGAACGGTCTAACTCATCCCAATGGCTCCAGTGGTGACGGTAGTTCTGGCTTTTATTTTGGCCAAAATGTGCTACATCAGCTTCACAGAGGAGAGGAACAGATGAAAAGAGCCACCTCCGTACTGTGTGTGTGTGTGCCAAGCGTGCAGGGTTAGAGCCAATCTGCATGGCAGCCATCGCTTCTTAGCCATGAAAGGAATGCTGCCTTTGAAATCAATGTTTTATTGTCACAACACTCTGGCATCCACTTTATGTTTGCCTCGCATTCATGCAGCTTTTCTCAAAGCAGTTTTTCAAATGTTTTTCTTTAAATTGAACATACAGTGTATATACAGTACATTTTAAAGCTGACGCAAAAATGATGTAAGTTGTAAATGATGTAATCACGACAAGTGGGTGCTGAGGTGGAGGTGTGGTATTTGAAATCTTAAGATGAGGAATGTGGCAGCAGTTGAAGGCACCACTAAAATGAAAAGGCTGTGTTTCCTTATACAGTATACCTGTGTCTAAAGCCAGGGCAGATTTTCCCAGTATACAGGACCTGGACCTCAACACCGACTGTGAGCCAGACCTGCTCACCCCTGACAATAGAAAAAAAAAAGAAAAAACTTAACCTTCTTATTTATTCTAATGAGCTTCGGGTAACTTGAAGAGTTGTTAACTTGTGTCTCATTGTATTACAAACCACCAGATCACTTCCTGGATCTGACTCTGCTAGCTGCTCTTCAGTTGCAGCTCAAAACTAAAGTGGACTGAACTTTTCTGCTCAGGGCCCCTCAGCCCTGGTACTCCCTGCCTGTAAATCTGACACTTCCAGAATCAGTGACCCGTGATCTTTCAGGTCATTTCTCAAAAAAAATATTTCTTATATTATTTCTTCTAAAAATTTCAAATGGTATTAATGTTAATTTCTAATCATTCGTGCTATCAAACCATTACACTTCAATTAAATAATAAAATCTGAAACATTGAAATAAATAAACATTATTATTATTATTATACATATTATTATTATTATTATTATTATTATTATTATTATTATTATTACTCCCTCCTTGAACTGCCAACTTACCGTGGTGGAGGGGCTTGTGTGATCCTAGGAGCTATGTTGTGAGGGGCATTAGGCCCCTGGTAGGGTCTCCCATGGCAAACAGGTCCTTAGGTGACAGGGCCAGACTAAGAGCGGTTCAGAAGCTCATCATGGATAAAAGAACATCAAGAACCGTTACGTCGCCCGGATTGGCCCCACCCTGGAGCCAGGCCTTGGGTTTGGGTAGCAGTCGTGGCCGGGGGGCCTCAACGACCCAATCCCTGGACCAAAACTCTGGCAATAGGGACATGGAATGTCACCTCGCTGGGGGGGAAGGAGCCTGAGCTCGTGCGGGAGGTTGAGAGGTACCGGCTAGAGATAGTTGGGCTCACCTTCACACATAGCTTGGGCTCTGGAACCCAGCTCCTTGAGAGGGGCTGGACCCTCCACTACTCTGGAGTTGCCCAGGGTGAGAGGTGGTGAGCTGGTGTGGGCTTGCTTATAACTCCCCGCAGGCCAAGCAAGCCGCAGCCCGGGCGGTCCTGGAGGCAAAAACTCGAGTTCTGGTGAGGCCATGGAGGAGGACTATCGGTCGGCCTTGAAGAAATTCTGGCAAACCGTCCGGTAAGGGGGAAGCAGTACTCTGCCAACACTTTTTACAGTGTGGGTGGGGAGCTGTTGACCTCAACTGGGGGCAGGGACGTTATGTCGGCCCTTTGCTAAGGGGCTGTTCGGTCTATGTACGACCGAAGCAGGAGCTTGCCGGTAGTAAGTCAGACCTGTTCCCAGTGTAGTTGGACTCCAGCAGGGCTGCCCTTTGTCACCGGGAGTTCTGTTCATAATCTTTATGAACAGGATTTCTAGGCGTAGCCAGGGGCCGGAGGGAGTTCAGTTTGGGGACCACAGGATTTCATCTGTGCTTTTTGCAGATGATGTTGTCCTGTTGGCTTCATCAAACCAGGACCTTCAGCATGTACTGGGGGGGTTTGCAGCCGAGTGTGAAGTGGCTGGGATGGGAATCAGGAACCTCCAAACCCAAGGGTGGCATGCCCTCTCCGGGTGGGTGGAGAAGTCCTTCCTCAAGTGGAGTTC
Source organism: Scortum barcoo (assembly GCA_023238725.1). Taxonomy (NCBI): domain Eukaryota; kingdom Metazoa; phylum Chordata; class Actinopteri; order Centrarchiformes; family Terapontidae; genus Scortum; species Scortum barcoo. Next base: position 27,098,307 of record CM041554.1, read on the forward strand.
AAGTATCTCGGGGTCTTGTTCACAAGTGAGGGAAAGATGGAGCGTGACATTAACAGGCAGACTGGTGCAGCCTTCGCAGTTATGCAGTCGGTGTACTGGACCGTCGTGGTGAAGGAAGGAGCTAAGTTGAAAGGCAAAGCTCTCGATTTACGGGGTCAGTCTACACTCCCTACTCTCACCTATGGTCATGAATTTTGGGTAATGACCAAAAGGACAAGATTGCGCTGGATACAAGCGGCCGAAATGAGTTTCCTCTGCAGGGTGGGTGGCTGGGCGCTCCCTTAGAGATAGGGGTGAGAAGCTCGGTCACTCGGAAGGAGCTCGGAGTAGAGCCGCTGCTCCTTCGCAGATCGAGAGGAGTCAGCTGAGGTGGCTCGGGCATCTGTTTCGGATGCCCCCTGGACGCCTCCCCTAGGGAGGTGTTCCAGGCATGTCCCACCGTGAGGAGGCCCCGGGGAAGACCTCAGGGACACGCTGGAGAGACTATGTCTCTCGGCTGGCCTGGGAACGCCTCGGAGGTCCCCCCGGAAGAGCTGGAGGAAGTGTCTGGGGTGAGGGAAGTCTGGGCAAGGCATCTCTGCTCAGACTGCTGCCTCCATGACCCGGTCCCGGATAAGCGGAAGAAGATGGATGGATGGATGGATGGATGGATAATTATTATTATTATTATTAGGTATACCTATTTAAGTACCTATAATTGAACCCATTTTTTGTGTAGTTAACTTGACCATAAAAGACATAAAAGGACATTAATGTGAAAATATCACAATTACTTTGCAGTTGTCTGAATTACCTTGTTTTGGTTTGTGTTGCATAGCTCACGAATACGAGCAAAGATTTTGTCAGTGAAGCTATTCAATGTCATGTATGTGATCAAGTACCGCCATGGTTATTCTTCCTCAGGCTGAGATGCAGGAGATTTATCCATGATGACGCTGTCGCTGTGGAGCACAGCCCGCCCTTTTACACATGCACTACAAAAAGGTCAAGTGTGTGGTGGTGGCTGCCTGATGAATGCACTGCCTGGGCACGCCTTCACGGTGGTCAGGATTAAGGAAAAAGGGCTTAATTCCAGCAGAATAAAAGTAAAAAATGTTCTAAAAGGTTGTTGCTTTTTTAGAAATTACCTGTCTGAGTAATCCTGCTTGGTGCAGTACCGTTTCTAGAAGGCAGGTGTCTGACTGATGGGCATTTTATACAAACCAAAGCTGAAGTTCCTACACATTCCAAAGAATAATGGGGTATTTTATTTTTTGGTTTATGTATGACCTGTTAACGAGTGGGCACCTTTTGTTATAAGCTCAGAGGAGTGGTATTTAGAATGATTTTTTTCCAACTAGCTCTACTTAACCAAACTAGTCATTGCGAAACTTTCAAAGTGGCGTCCCTGGCACACATTCTCAGAATTAAGTTCAGAGCATTCTCAGATCATGTTACTTCTACCTTATATAGTGTAATTTCTACAGTATATGATATCAAGATTCAAGATTATGTGCACAACAATTACATGGAGTAGTCGCTGGCAAAGGGAATCTTTGGCTCCCTTAAACAATAAAAAAGATAAAATATAGACCTAAAATATAAATTATACAATTAAATATAATAAATTTATGTAATAAGATAAAATATAGACTTAAATATAAATTTTACAACTAAATAAAACATATAAATAAAGATAATATACAACAGAATATGTGTGTGGCCTTAGACACGAGCAAAGTATGGAGCTGATGGGCATAATACTACTTAAATACTACTAAATAAAATCTGTATACATTTCCACAGTGATGAATACCAATCTCATTAATACAGGCTAAACCAAGTGGTTAAATTGGTTAAAGTGTTAAAGTGGTTAATGTGAATACTCTTATGTCCTGTAAAGTGCATGTTACTGCCGGAGCCCCGGTCCTCTTTGTTCTCTCCAGTCTTTGCAGGTTCCTCACTGATTCTGGTTGTGGTCCATCTGTCTGAGGTTCACTGGCCTGGTGGGGACATGATCTGTGTCTGTGTTGTGGAGAGAGTGTGGAGAGAAGGTCGAGTGGCCCAGAGCTCCATATGAGGACATCTAGAGATGCACCTGGACTCATGGACTCATTTCCATTACCTGTGATACCTTCACACATGGACTAAACCAATGAACTCAGTATTATCTACAGCTTTATTACGACCCATGTATAACTTCCATATATGATGATGATGATGTTCTCTGTACATGTGGCATCTATTGCACGTCTGTCCGTCCCAGGGAGAGGGATCCCTCATCTGTGGCTCTTCCTCAGGTTTCTTCTTTTTCCCATAAAGGGTTTTTTGAAGTTTTTCCTGACTCGGTTCGAGGGTCTAAGGACAGAGGGTGTCACAACTGTACAGATTGTAAAGCCCTCCGAGGCAAACAATGTTTGTGATTTTGGGCTCTAAATAAATAAATTTGAAATTTGACATTTTTGAAGTGATAATTGTTTTATTAGCACTGAATTGCATAGCATTGATCTTACATGAATAGATGTGTTGATGATGACTGACAATGGTGTTAGTATGCTATTAAAAGCAACGCAAATGTGAAAACACAGCCACAATAATACACTGGTGACTATATTTTCATTTTTTTCATATTAACTCCCAGCTGTGGTTGTTGTGGAGATGTATGTTACATTGAGTGAACACACCTGTGCAGTGTTATTTAACACTGAGTCATCACTACACTTACTGAGTGCGCTACAACCATGATGGTTTCCACACCATTTAACGTTCACACAGTCAGCTTGTGGCAAACTAAATCCACGGCCTGTACAGAGAGGAAGCAAAACACCATCGGTACCAACAGCATGGTAAATGGAAAGTGGTACCCACATATGGCACACTTGATAGGGCTTGCCACTGAGTCCTCATGAAAAAAATATTTGCCAGCAGTAAAATTTTTACTTAACACAAGTTGCTACTGGATAATATGAACACATTAGATAACAGGATGAAATTAAAAGACAATTCAGTCTGATAGTCTGATAGATACTGTCTGTATGAAACTGTCCTTAATCATGAGCAAAAATGCAAATTCTGCAAACTACACATCTGACAACATGTATCTCTTTAACCCACAAATGGATTTTTTCAAACATTCTTTAGCGGCCCAGCACTTTTAAAAATGTGACTTAGCTTTTGCAGCCAACCTCGAGCCTGGTTCTGCTCGAGGATTCTGCCTCTTAAAAGGATTTGGTTTTGGGCAGCGCTGTGGCATTTTTGTGGGAGTTCTTCAGCTAAAGCGCTTATGAGATCTTCACGCTCTGGAAATTTCTTTTGGATTTATAGAAACCAGATAGAGGCCGAAGAGGAAACTGTAGGAGATTCTTTCATCAGTCCTGACTTCTCTTGGGACTGCTACTCAGATCGTTCATTGACCTTCAGTTAGTTCTAAATGTTGCCCCATTGTTAATTTCCAGTGTTGGTGTCATCAAAATCCTCCACTGTCAAAGAAGTTACTCTGCACCAAACCTCACATACAGGTACACTGTCATGTCAATGAGACAGTGAGTGGATATAAAGAAAATTTTTCATAACTGTGCTTCAGTTAATTCATAGTAACACTATGTCTTACCTGTCTTATACACAGGAGGTGTAATGTGATTACCTGCTTCAGAGGCTGTAACACATTGTGGTGACCATTACTGTGTTAACAACCAGCTTTCGCCTGAGAGCCTGTTTGTGTGGGCGCTTGTCTGTTTTTGTGCTTTTCATGTTGCACGCTGCAGCAAGCAAAATTTTTGTGCTTTTAACATTTGGACAGCCTACGTTTAAAGTGCTGTTTAACCTTTCAAAACACTGCAGAGGCTCCGAGCAACATTTGAATAATACTGTCTCTGCCAACATTTCCCTTTTTGTACTGGGAGAGGTTTGCAGGCAGTCGATGATATACAGCTTACTACATCAAAAAAAGCTGAGTCTATATTTAGGGTTCAAGGAAAAAGTGTATATTTATTTTTAAAACAAATGTTTATTATTCCTTTTTATCATGCTGGCTCTTGAAAAACATGTCAGTTACAATCTTTTACTCTCTTCCCCCCCTCTTTCCTCCCATATTAAAAACTCATAAGAGATATTTAAACAGTAAAAGGGGTGTTTAAGGAGGCGGATGGAGATAAACTTTAGGCCCTGTGTATTTTCAATCTCAGCCATTCCCCCGGGCCCTTCCTTTACCGCCTTTAAGAGAATACAAATCACTTCAATTATTCAAACCTCCAGAGAACTCAGTGGGAATAAAAACTAATACACAGGCAGAAAAAAAAGATAAATAAACCTATGTATAAAGAGACTGCACGCATTAATTACACATTTCAAAAGACAGTGAGGAGGATGCTGAGAATAAAGCACACTTTAAAGTGAGCTTTATTGTGCCTGGTGTTGTTTTCTACGCCTCACCCACCACGCAGGTAAACAAAGCAACTCCCTTGACATGTTTGAGATCATTCTTTTTTCCCTGCCTTTTGTCATCCTTCACTTGATCTGAGATGCTGAGATGCTTTAGTCATATCGTACACAGGGACGGCTACAGCTTTCTTGGGAGGATGATATTTACAAGTTTGAGCGACATGCAGAGCAGAGCGTCGAGGAAATAGTGACCTACTTTTTGGATCTGCGCTCCCTCAACATAATGATCACAAGGCCGTGTTAGAAATGAAATGACCTGCTGGTCAGTGGAAGTGAGAGGCTCCTTTGTAAAGGAAAGACATCCTGAGAGTGACCACAGCTGAGCTTTTCACTGCTCACAGTGGAAGAAATGGAGTGAATAGTCACTGTTCACTGAAACACACAGACTGTGAAAAGCAAATGTGACACCCAGTATCACTTTCAATCAGCTTACCATGGTCCATATAAGCTGGATGCCAAACAAAGGTACATGTTCTAGTAGAGGTAGGTGACACACACACACATACACACACACATTGGGGTCACATGTGTGTGTGTTTTGGACTTTGAGATATGAACTGTACATTTATTCAATTTAGAGCTCCAACTCATTTAAATCTTTTAACTTTTTTTAAACTTACTTATTTATTACTCAGTTTACTTTCAAGTAAGTAAGGAGGGCAGCAACCTTAGACAGGACCACTTTGAGGGGTGACGATCAGGCCAAAGGTCAATGCAGGGTGCATACAGGTGGATCGGTGGAGAACGGGGCAGGGTGTCGGTGGCTGGAGAGCAGAACCAAAGGCTGATCACTGGAGTCCCAGCTTGGATTGTCAGGGTGGCCGACTGTGGTTCAGGCAGCCAGTGGTGTTGGGAGCGCTGGAGACCACACATTCCTCTGGGGGCTCAACAATATAATTTAAATATAATAAGACAACTCCCTCCAAAAGCTGACCACCGCACATCAGGGCAGCTCCTCAACTTGTCTACAGACAGCTTGACAGGCAGGTGGTAGGCGAGCCAACCAGTCGTTAAGGCAGGCTGGTTTGTAGTAATCCAGAGTGCAGGCTGGGATGCAGAGAGGTGAGAGTGCTACAGTGTTGAGGAGAAGAGCTAGTGTGCAACTTCACCTGTGAAATATTACCAACCGGACAAACTCAGGGTCCCACTTCGAGAAGACCACAAGGAATCCAAAAAGACATGTCACCCAGGTGAATCTGGACAGTAAGGGAAGGAGTCTAATGCGGACAGCTGAGGCAAAATGTATCAGTTCAATGGTTTATTTCTGTAGAAGTTATTTTTAGGCTTACAAGGTAAGACAGATACAGGTACAAGTAGCCAGGCAGGCAAAAAGGCAGGCAGGGTGAGGTACAGTTACAGATACCAGAAAAGTAACAGAGGTACAGGCTAACAGAGGCCTGACACAGTAACTCTGATGAATAGCCAGAGGAACAAAGGATCTGGGTATCCGGTAGATGTAGAGAGTGACTAATAAAGGAATGAGATGCACTTAAGGAGGTGGACGGAGAAGGCCAGGCAACTGCAGAAAAGATGAGTTAGAGTAGTCAGGTGATGGGGAAAGCAGGGAAATGGAAACGAAGTGGCCTGGCAAATAAGGAATGTAGCTGCAGAAGATGGACAGAGAGACAGACAACCACTAATTATTGAAAACCTTTTGACAAATAGCTCTATATGGATATATAGATGGAAATATGAATGTTCCAGGGATTTAAGGACTGTGTTGGTTAAACAATTTATGATTTATTACTGTTGAAAAAAAATCTCTTGTGGTGTAAAGGGAAAATATAGAAGTAAATTTTTATCAAGATGTTTAATAATTCATCTTGAATGTCATACCAATTACAACTATAAAACATCAACAACCTTGTATTACTTCTTACACTTTCTTCTCCAGAGACACACGTACATTGTGAGTTAATTTGATGCGAGTTTCCTGAAAGCAGATTTTGTGTAAACGCTATGATTTCGGTCACATATGAGATGATTAGATTAGATTTTAGGATAAGACGAAGAAATAACAGATTCAGAACAGAAGAAAACACAACTAAGAAAATCGGTTGGATATTTCCAGCAGTGTGTGTGTGTGTGTGTGTGTGTCTGTGGAACACTGCACTGAGTTTCACACTATGATGGTACAAAACTCAGGTTTGTGTAGTTATTCTAACTTTACTCTGTGACATGCAGCCATGAAGTATGACGTATGTAGTTTGGGTTTGAGCCTAACATACTGTTTGATCTCAACAAAGAGTCAGCTGTTAAATCTACTATGCCTCACAAAGTGGCTGGTCCACCTTCAGTATCCACAACTGATGTGAGGAGGATCCTGCTAAGAGTGAATCTGAGTAAAGCTGTGGGCCAGATAACATCCCTGGCCGTATTCTAAGAACCAGTGGTAATCACTTAGCTGATGTCATTACTGAGCTTTTTAACATCTCACTGTCACAGGAGAGTGTTCTCACCTCTTTCAAGACAGGCACAGTCTTCCCTGTACCTAAAAAGTCTACAGTATCAAACCTAAATAACTACTACCCTGTGACACCCCGCCCCATTCTGATCAAGTCTTTCAGCTGGTTCTTTAGCACATCAAATGGCCCTTTTCCACTAGTACCTACACGGCTCAACTCGAACGACTTGACTGACTCGGCGTTTGTACGTTTCGTTTCCATTACGTGGTACCTGGTACCAGGTACTTTTCTAGTACCTAATTTCCACTGGCCAGGGTTCCAAGCGAGCTGAGTCGAGCGAACCCGAAAATGTGACGTCGGCAGAAGGCAGGCCACTGATTAGGCAGCACTGATTGGCCAGTGGCGTGACGTCACTAGATGAGTCGGCAAGAGAGCGACTCCTTCATAAGAGTCAACCGTCAACCACGCCATTTTTAAAACGCAATAACAAACACGCAAACACGATACGATCAGAGATGGCTGCACAGAAATCAACCCCGCATGGAGCAACGATGACATTTAGGTGCAGACATTTCTTTGTCTGGTGGACTCCATAGTCGTTTTGTGTTTGTGTCGCATAACAAATTACTCATTGTGGTGCTCTATTGTAATGGAAAACGACCGAAAGTAAAAAGTCGAGTCGAGAGGCGAGCCGTGAGTAGGTACTAGTGGAAAAGGGCCAAAAGACAACATCACTGCCAGCCTGGATCCTCACCTGTCACCTGTCCAGTCTTCACTGCCCTCCACTCAGTCTTCACACACCATTAAAATAACTACTACTACTACTACATTAAGATGTTGTTTGTTTATTTCACTTCAGCGATCAACACAATCTCCCCCATAAGGTGGCTGCCAAACTCATTACTCTGGACCTGAGTACCACACTCAACATATGACTGAGATCTCTACCACAGAGAACTCAAGCTGCCTGAACACATCAGATTTGGAACAAAGATAAGAATTTATATCTGGAAGAAATTAACAATCTTGCAGAGTGGTGTACTGAACAATTGTCAATAAAACCAAGGACATTTTTCCTTTTCCTCCTATTTTAGAAAAACGGAGGCAAAGACACACACGTCTACATCAGGGGAGCTGAGGTGGAGCATGTGAACAGTTTCAGTTTGAGTATCAGCATCACAAAGATTCAGTCATGGTCATTTCATATCACATCCTCATTAACAAAACTCAGAAATGGCTGTATTTATTACAGAAACTTAGGAGAGCAAAATTCCAATGCCAAGTTCTTTAATGCTTTAACAGAGTAGAAAGTTTCCTGACTGGAAACATTACAAACTGGCATGGTTTGTGCATGGCCCAGAACAGGAGGGCTCTGCAGCGGCCAAGAGCATCATTGGTTACCATCTACCAAACATCTCCACAGCCAAATGGATTATAAAAGACAATATCCACCCCAGCAAAAACCTGTTTACCCTGTCACCATCTGGCACGCAATACAGAAGTATCTGCTGTCATACCCCCAGACTAGAGAGCAGCTTCTTTTCAAATGAGACTCTTCAATTCATCCTCCACATTAAACCATAAATAAATGTTTTCTTTTTGTGCAGCATGAGGAGACTACACCATGTATTTCACTGCACAACCCTGCTTTGTATAATAATTAACATGTGAACCTCAAGCTTGAATATGCAGTCAAAACTGACTGCAAATGTGCTGCTTCACTGTAACCCAGATGAAGGAAGCATGTAGTGTGATAATGTTCTATAATGTGTTTAACCTGAACATTCAGTGCTCTCTGGATCCCCACTCATTATATAGTGTCAAAATACAATGATGAAAATGGTAAAAATAATAATGATAATTTTATCTGTTGTTTAATTATAGGCAGAAGAACTCCACCACAAGTAGATTCACAGCCCTGACACAGTATTGCTTTATAAAGTGATTGTGGCTAAAGACTTAAATAATTGCCCATTTGCCTGCATCACAGAGCAACATTAACATTAACATTAACAATTTGGCATCAGAGTTAGCTCAAGTTCAGGCTGACCAGATACTGTATGTATCCTTAGTTATTTTCCTTGGTGACTTTAACAATTTTTATTCCCCAAATACAGACAATTAATCAAATGCCTGATCTAAGAGGGAATGTTTTGGAGCAGAGATCATCCCCTGTCCTGCACTGGGACACTATGACCACGTCATGGTCCAGCTGATTCTTACAGAGGTAGAAATTAAAGCTCTGTAAAGCTGTTGTGAGGACATTAAAGTAGTTATCCAGTGAAGCTGTGAATGACCTCCATGCATGCTTGGACTGTGAAGACCGCACACACTTTGTGATTTTACAGAGACTGTGACATCACACATCAGCTTCTGTATGAACTATGTACCATCATGCACCAAAGTGAGTCATAATAATGACAAACCCAGGTCTGAGCCAAACTCAGACAGTTAAGGTTGGAAAAGGAAGAAACATCCATGAGTGGGGACCAAGACAGTCTGAAAGAGTCAGCACAGGTTTATGAAGGAGAGAGAAGCTAAACGACTGTCCTCTAAGAGACAACACCAGCTCTCATCAGACCACTCTGGCTAACACCTATAAAGCTAAAGCCCTGCACCCTATCAGGTGGATCACAGACTTCCTGTCTGGGCTCATCTGTGATGCGGATTAGTCTACCATCACCAGGTGACCAGATGCAGTCAGAAAACATTGTAACTCAGCACTTTAAAGACAGTGGAGATGATTGTGGACTACAGGGGGACCAAGCCCCACCTGCCCCCATCATCCTTTCCACTGTGGAGTCCTTCTGCTTCCTGAGGATCATATCTCAGGACCTCACATGGGAGCTGAACATGAGCTCCCCAGCAGAGGATGTACTTCCTGCAGCGGCTGAAGATCAACCTGCCAAAAACAGATGACTCACTTCATCCTCCATCCTCACCTCCTCCATCTGCTGCCACTAAACAAGGGCAGGCTTCAGTCTTTCAGTTACTCTGCTGGGAAAGTGACTAGCTGCAATCTACCACCCCTCCAGGAAGATAGGGCCTGCAGGAAAGATTGTGTCCAGGGTGGGAGGGGTAGACCACAAACTGGCAGGAGGCCATAAAGAACAAAACCTTTTTCCACAAGTCCACAAGTTTCCTTTCTTCTACAGCTGGCCTCATCAACACAGCTCTTTTGGATTTTATCGCGCACACTGCAAATATTCTTCAAACTTAATACTCAGCACATTCCTTTGTGAATATTTTGCCTGCACAAAGCTACAGCTCTTTCATAAGTATATAACATCATATTGTACATATTGTTATCATTTAATTATTTTTATGATGTTTCCTCCATGTTCTATTGTCAATATGAAATTTGCATTAAAACTGTTTATTTATATTTTCTACTAACTATTTTCTACTAACTATATGCCAAAGCAAATTCCTTATATGTGTAAACCTGCTCGACAATAAACCTGATTTCTGAAGTTCAGGTTATTGCCAATGAACTTCAGAAATCTCAGGCTCCCTCCAACAATGCTCAAAGAAAATGAACAGAAAGAAAATCATACAAGTAAAAAAGAGAATCTAAGACATAAGTTGAGGAGGCGCTTGAGACATGGCAGCTGTCCTGTGTGCTATCTTCTCCCTGTATGTGTCCATGTGGTGAGAAGTCTGATATTCTCTTTTCTTTCAGCTTTCACATTCCATGTAGTAATACGAAATGCTGGTGATAAAAAAAAAAATTACTTGTGGAATATTAAAAGTTTCTTTAGAAGGTAAATTAATTAAGAAGACCCATTCTTATATCAGATCCTCCTCTTGGTTCACCAGGCATAAAGTAAATATTAGCCTGGCGTCAGAGAGAAGGCAAATCCAGTTCATTGCATCAGTGTCATGGTGGAAACAGATCACAGTCATCAAGGCCTGGCAAAGTGAAGGTAGACAGACCGACATAGAGAGCATGGTTGACATTTAAGTTGGACAGAGGATGGAAGCATGACCTGAAGGTGGTGGTGCTCAGTGAGGGTGGCGGTGGTGGGGTTATCCTCTCCATTGTGTGTGAATGTACACGAAAAAAAAGAAAACAGGAAACAGAAAAAACAGGAAAAAAGCCCATGGCTGGTTATAAACTTGCGGTGACACAACCCCCTGTATATGTGCCTATTTATAACTGCATTCACCCAACGTGCCTTTAAGAGGGGAAAGAGCAGCCATAATATATTTTATGGGCTCATAACTGTCCACCATTACGATCTTCTATTGACAAAACATCGACTGCAAGTGCGGCGAGCTCGTGTGCTCTTTCAGTGTTTTCCTGAACAAATGCCTGTGGGTTCAGAGGATGTCAAGGCACTACAGAATAACCCCGCTCTCCATGTTCACCAGACACGACGCCTCACCGGTAATTTGCAGTGTTTTAGATGAGGGCCTTGATTTACGCTGCTACAATACAGGGCTCCATGTACCTGCTGCCTAATCCCCAATGTTGAATGAGAGGCTTATTAGCAATGCATGGGACCTACTGCAAAATGGCCCCACTATTGTTGATTCTGCTGACAAGGCAGGCTTGCTGGCCGGCCAGCTGAAGAGATGGAGGGAGGCAGGGGGGTTGTAAATGAAAAACGAGCAGCCATAATAAAAAGATAAGTTAAATGACAAGAAGAAGGAAGAGGGGGCATGGAAAAGAAATTAGAGTAAGTGAGAGAGGACAGTATTCACATACACCCTGTGGCCAATAGTATATGGACAACCCATATATCTTAGGACTGGGGGTGTTTTCCATGGAAAGCATGTATCTGTGGCATCAGGTAGTGGTGAGAACAAACAGAGCAAAATGGCTTATAATACTATGAGACAGAGGTTATCTATGTAACAATCATCTTATTCTCTGTCTCAATGACAGAAGGGAAAACAGTATAACTACACAGTTCATGTTACAAAGTAATCTACCTGTGATGTGAGCGGGCGTATATTTGATTTGTCAACACAGTGTGTTGCCAGTCAGCATTTCAATTCAAAAGTCAAAGGGGAACTGTTTGCAAGTGTGGGGGAGTATTACTGTGTATGTGTAAAAAGGTGTACAAAGAAGCCTCTATGGGGAGCTGTGTGAAGTCTGGTAAATGTCCTGAAGTGATGTCACACAGCATTAGTTGGGGATGAAGACTACAAGTTTGAAAATGAAAAAAATCTATGGGCGTGGGGTTAGAAAGACGTGAGCTTAACACATCGCTGTAGCTCCTCATCTCTGCTTGAGACTTGATGCTACATAAGCTGCTACTAACTTAACACACCTCAATCTCCGAGCAAACTATCACGGTCAAGATGTATTGTGGGTAATGTAGGTGCTAGATTTTGACAAGAAAGAAGTGTGTGAATGTGTGGAATAAAAAATGACAATATTTTTTAACTATCCACTGTGAATCCAACAATGTTCTAGGACTGTTTTTCAAAGAATGTTTTGGGAAATATGCTTATTTGCTTTCTGAGATAAAAAGATCACTTTCAGTGCAGCTTCCTGTGTTACGGGTTGGTGCAAGGGGAAGTGGAGTTGGACCCAGGATGCAGACGAGGCAGGAGGCAGAGTAGATGTTAGACTCTTTATTGAGGGCAAACACAGGGAACACAGGGACAAGGCAGGAACTGAACAGGAAGGCAGGAACACACAAGGGTTGGTGCCAACGGAACAGAACAGAACAGCACAGATCAGCACAGAACAGACCACACGACATAGAACAGAGGAGAAGGGCCGGTATAAATACCCTGGAGGAAAGGGAAGTGGAAACAGGTGAGGAGACTAATGGGGACAGGTGAAACCAATTGGGGCGGAGCAGGCAATCAAAAATGGGAGAGAAACACGAAAGGACAGGAAGTAAAGCATGAGGCAACAAGTGAGGAGAGACGAGACTACAAAATAAAACAGGAAGTGCAGGACAGAGAACATGAACATCATAACATCCTGGGGCTTTGTCACAGAGAGGTTGCCAGATCTGGTACCATCATATTTGTACAGAAATCAAAACTAAAACCTGTGTTTACTGAGCATAACTGACTGGAGTAAGACTGGAGGCTGCTACAACAGTTTTATGTCCACTGTTTAAAAATGGCATGTTCAACTATCAGGCATGGTTGTGATATTCAGGTGTCCACATACATGCATCTTCTTGGGATGCTGCGGGGATTTGGGTTTTGGTGTTTGACGAGCCACCTAGAAGCCATTTACAAAAGCAGAATGTAGATCAGTTGGTGATGAGAATTCAACAAACAGATTTCATTTTAACAAGGGGTAGGAATGGTGTGGTGAGGGGTTGGTGAGCTGGGTGAGCAGGGAAAGAGGAACAGTATACAGAATGATACACTGGAGAGGAGCTGGGCAGAGCAGGCAGGAACGACAGGAGAGAATGGACCACGATGGCGGAGACTGAGTGTAGAATCGAGGTAGATATACTGCAGGAGCTGGATGGGTGGATGGATGGCAGGTGTGCAAGGTTGATAGTCAGTAAGAGGCAAATTGAGTGCCACACCTAGACAGACGGAAATACACAGAGAGAGACAAAACAGGGGCCGGACAAGGAACACAAGAGAGGGCTAAACAGGACAACATGAGGAAGAAGGGGAAAGGTGGAGCCAGACCAGTGTCTGAAGTCAAGTGTGTCTAAATGGGATCAATTTCTGTTTGTATTTGTATTTTATACATGTTCTGTATTATTCTTTAGTACTCCTGACGTAATATCTGACCTAAAACACATGGATATAATAAAAATACTGTATGAAATCTAAATTTGTTTTGCAAAATAAGTGCAGATCCTGGTTATATCTGTTAAATCATAAAATGTGTTTTTATAAATGCCAGTGTTTTCTAGGCTTCATCAAAATGCTTGTTACATTGGGTGAGCACAGAGCAGTATGTTACTAGAAGCTGAGTCTCCACTCATTTTCTGCTACATGTTAGGGTAGGTGCAGGGCTAAGTGGAGTTTCTGGACCCAGTATGCAGACGAGGCAGTAGGCAGAGTAGATGGTAGGACTCTTTATTACAGGAACACAGGAACAAGGCAGGACAGGGAGGAACAGACAGGCAGGAACGCAGGAACAAGGCAGGAAACAAACAGGAACAAACACGGGTTGGCGACATAACATAGCACAGATACAGCACAGGTAAGCACAGACGACACGACAAAGAACAAAAGGAGAAGGACTGACTTAAATACACTGGAGGAAAGGGAAGTGGAAACAGGTGAGGAGACTAATGGGGACAGGTGAAACCAATTGGGGCGGAGCAGGCAATCAAATGGATGGGAGGGAAACACAAAAGGACAGGAAGTAAAGTGCTGAAACAACAAGTGAGGAGAGGCAAGAATACAAAATAAAACAGGAAATACACAACAGACAACATGCACACATAACACTACAGACCTGATTGTTTCTGACCCATCGACCACCAACAACAATCACATTATGTGTGTAATATTCAGGTGTCCACACACTTTGTTCAAGTGAGTGTGCACAGGCTTTGATCATGTAGTGTGGCAGAAAAAATTACCACATGTGTATGTAGATCTACAAAGACCTCTGCAGCGGTCGTATGAATGTTTCCTTCTGCAAGAGAGCTCAACACTTCTCACCCTGCTCTGCTTGCATGAGAATACTCCAACCACCCATTTGACAGGCCCATGTTGTTGCAAAGCCCCTCTCCTGTGGTGTAGTCAGACTTAAAGCCAAAGCTTTACCGCCATGTTCAGACGTATTACACAGTAAAACTGGATTTGCAGTGTCTATGACAAATCAGCGTCTATGTGACAAACTTTTTAGGGAGAGAGGGGGAAGAGAAATCTGATTCTCTCTTCAAAAAAAAAAAAAAGCTGAAAAATATAAGGCTATTAGCCAGCACATATTTCTCCCATAAGCCTCTTACGGTGCAGAAAGACACACCTAGGATGCCAGGCAGCCCCCTCGGAAGCTAATCCCAAGCCATAGCGTAATCTCATGTTAGGTGATCAAACGGACGAAAGAAGAACCTGTGAGGAGGAATTGTAAGAGCCACAAATCCACAGGAACAAATCTTATTATGGCGAGAAACCTCTGACTTTACCCCAGCATCAACCATATTTACTGCTCGAGCTTCCTGTTAAAGGAAGTCTTTAAATTGTCACAGTTTCAGCCAAACGTGAAGATATAGCAGGTCGTAAACGAGAGCTGTTACGTGGGTTTGCTGCTGCTGCCTCTCCTGCTGTCACCAACAGAAGCCTGTGCATTAGTTCGGTTTTTAGAGGCAAAACACATCCCACTGAGGCTGAATTCACACAGCAAATTAGTATTTGATTTGCACCCTGTGAATAAGCCGTGCTGTTGTGCTTTTCTCACCCAGTTCTGAACTTTCAAAGGAAAATAAATTATTACACACCATAACAAGGATCAGCTGGGTGGATTCAAATGGGTGTGTTGACACAGCACGAGGGGAATGTAATGATTGATTTAAAAAAATGGAGAGAAAACAACAGCCGCTTAAAACAAAAAAAAAAAAAAAAAACAACTGTATGTAATAAGCTCTGGCTGAGTTTTCACCAAGAGTAATCAGAGTCATTTGTACAGGCAGGCAGGCAGGTCGGCTATCAATTCCAACCCTTCCTGCGGAGCGTTTGTGCCTCTGACATCACATCCTGTGAGATTGTTTAAACAGCGGCCCCTGCAGTGACAGCCAGCATGCGCGGCCTTCGAAGATAACTCCAGAGGACGGTCGCTTGTTAACATGACAGAGGAAGCGCAAGCTGCACCACAAATATCAGGTGTCATCTCCAGTAGATCAAGTCCAAATTCTGAGAAGCCTGCTGGCCATAACAAAGTCATAGTTTCCATGATATGTGGCTCTGCTTGTCTTAACTCATTTTTGTGATCTGTGATCTTCCCCACTCACCCACATAATTCATTTTCCTTTATCCTAGAAAGATTTGATCTAACACCAATCATGTCAGCGCTGCTCAAGACAAACGAAGGAGCATGTGATCTGAACCAGAGAATTCTACAGTGCTGTGCCATCATGCTGCATGCTCTGTTCAACGCGACACCCATGTCTCATGCTCATGTTAGTTTCCTCCTTGAAAATATTTCCAGCCGTCCTTGTTTCCTCCTTGAAAATATTTCAGCCGTAGCATGTTCACAACACAACTACAAAAAACAGAACTTTATCCCTTTGAACCCTCAGGAGCTGCTGCTCAGTTTTCATGATCTTTATTTACAGACACTGTTGTGTTCAGGATGAGTTGGTTACTCAGAAATCCAACTACTTGGTGAGTGTTTAGTGTTTTCATGCACACAATCGCAACGAACAAAAAAAGAAAAATATGCAAACAAAAATGTGGATGTTTTTCTGGTTTGTTCACAGATGTTCAACCTAGAGAAAAATCTGTGTGTGGTCAAGCAATATCACAACAATTATATGCCTTATTAAAACTTTAATGATAGTCTAAAAGGGAAAAACAAAGTTAATATTTATGGATTTTATCACTCCTTTTGTTTTTCTTTATCTTCCATTTGGCATTGAGTGTGTTGTGCTGTGAGTTTTAAACAGTTCCCATCCGGTGATGTGAACACTCTGCCTTGTTCTTGTCTTTATGTATTGAATGTGCATTCCACTGACAACACACTGCTGCAGTTCACCTTGGAGCGGGAACTTTGCCATCCACCTTTTTTTACCCAAGACATTAAACCTAAACAGCAAAAGTCCAGGAACCAGATGTATGAACGCACAAAAACGATTGATTGATTTGATTGATTTGTGTGGTCAATTATCATTCTTGTCATTTGCATTGGAGGCATTTTTTAATTTTCTTTTCTGTGATTGTGTTCTTCTCAGTTCATCCTTTATTATGAAGCGCTTTGTACAGTCTGTGTGTAAATGACATGTTATGAACTAAATCATTTATTATCTTTTCAATTATTTAGATTTAACTACTGATTGCAATAACACATGAGCACTGTAAGAAGCTATAGCTGTGTGTGTAATAATGATGGTTTTGGAGAACCTTGCTGATGCAACACCATCAGTGAAATTGTTTTACTTCTTCGCTGTTCTTTTCACTGTCACTTGGAGCAGGCAAGAGTTCTAATATTCACAGATGGGTTAGGATTAAGAGTGTGTTTGGTGTTACGAAATTCAGGTCCAGTCTCACAATGATTAAAATTCATCCTACAGAACCATATGTTTCCATGGTAACAAAACAAACTCTTGAACACAAACAGAAACATCTTCATCTGAATCTTGCAACAGGCAGAGCCAGGCTCTCAGGTCGCGTTCAGACCAACATTAACCCTGCATGAAAATCTCTCTCATACATTTGAATGGAGCGGCAGAGAAACCATGAACTACAGGCCTCAACGTTTGCTGTAATGTAGTGTCATCTGGCAAGGTGGTACGTTGGCCAAAGATTGAAATTTGATAAGTTTTCAGGCAAAATCTCAGAGAGGAAATCTCAAACTCACCAGAGTAAGCTATCACTGGAAAGATTATGTTCAGCTGACTCAAGCAGTACACTGTCTGTGTGTTTGCTTTAGTTAGGTAGTCTGAACAGAGAGGGTCATTCAGTATGAAGTGATGGGTGATGCTAGAGGCTGAAACCACAAAGGATTTTGCAGATTTGAATCACTTTGTTCAGTTCACTTTAAAGGTGCAGTCACTGGCTGTCACTGTTTCCTAAGCTAAGCAGTCACCTTACAGTGCACTTCAGGACCTAACAAAGTTACAAGGTAGAAAAAAATCAGCACTGCAATGGAATAAAATCTGACTACTGCAACAGTATAAAATAACATATCCAAAAGTTGAACAAAAAAAAGAACATTAAACAAATAAGACATGTTGGAAGTAAAATGGGGTGCTCGCAAAGATTTGTTTTTGTGAAGTCATTTAAAAGATGTCACTGACTCTAAGTAAGTTTCAGATCCCCAAGTAGGGAGTTCCAGAAGCTGAGCCCTGCTGCTAAAGCTCAGCCACCTCACTTTAGAGCCTGGACTTAGATCCTCGGGCAGGGCTCTGCTGCCTGTTCCTGAGACTGCTCTCAGGCTCACAAGGGAGCAGGAGTTCAGCAATGTAGCTGGGAACTAAACCATGAAGTGCTTTAAAGATTATCAGTAAAATCTTAAAATCAGTCCTATAACAGTCTGGTAACCACCAAAGAGGACTGATATGATCTTGTGTTCCAGTAGAGGAGGAGCCCTGTTTTGGACATTTCAGCAGGAGATACAGCCCTTTGTGAGTCCAGACTGTCAGGTTCAGTTCAGTGTAAAACTAATCAATAAATAATTTCTTTTGCTATCTTTAAATCAGCTTTTGATGAGGACGTACTGTGTATTACAGCTGAGTGTAATACAGCACAAGTTACTGATTCAGCCAGTGACAATGGTAATTCAGTACAATCTCCTCTTTTATTCTTCTTTGATTCTTCTTCTTTAATTGTAGATCATTAATACAAATATGTTTGTAGATTTGTTCCAACTAGCAGGATGGTGGAAATAAGGTTGCTGTGTCTCCCTATGTCGTGCACTCTGTGTTCCTTACAGCTCCATTAGCCAGTACTGTACTGTATACTGAATTTTTACTGACAATGAATCAAATGACTCTGCATGGCGTGAAGCGTTACCAGACCTGTGTCAAGGGGATGTCATGATGATCAAAGGGTTTGAAGTTGTGACTTGTCATAATCTGTGGCTCACACTGAAGACGAAATAAACCCCTGAGTGTGCCTGCTACTACTTTTATC
Organism: Scortum barcoo; assembly: GCA_023238725.1. NCBI lineage: Eukaryota > Metazoa > Chordata > Actinopteri > Centrarchiformes > Terapontidae > Scortum > Scortum barcoo. Next base: position 27,116,867 of record CM041554.1, read on the forward strand.
CAAGCTGTTCTGGATGTCATCCACAAGTTTTGAGAGGCAGCTGAAAGATTCTGTGGCTCCCAAATCCTTCATGCCCCGCTGATCTCTCAGTCCCTTTGCAGCCCACATGCTGCAGCTTATCAGACTCATCATGACAGCTCTCCCCTTCTTCGCTCTCGCGGGGCTTCGTGTGTGTGAGCGAGGGGGCACCTCAGGCTGCAGTGACCCGGGCATCTGCCCAGGTGAGCAGGAGGCAGAGACCTTGTAGTCAGGTGTGCACTGTGCGCTCTCGTCAGCAGTTCAAGAGTAGTCAAATAAACAGTAAAGAAAATGTTTAAAATATTTCTTTGATGTTCATGTCCATAAATCATTCTTTGGCATCCATAAAGTGTTAATAGACTTCATTCACATAGGTATGACCTGGGGAAAACAACTCTGTCAACAATAGCCCACCTTAACCCCCACACACATTTTTAATGTTGGAATTGGTCATGCTGCATTATACCCACTATATGTGTCTTTCTGTGATGGCAGCTCTTTGCCTTTGAGTGTGGCCATTTAACCTTTAGATAAGATTGGACCACATGTCATCGGACCTACTTTATTAAAGCATACAGTAAAAACTTGTATACGTATATATACGTATATATGTGTGTGTGTGTGTGTATGTGTGTGTGTGTGTGTGTATGTGTGTGTGTGTGTATATATATGATGACATTTGTAATAGTCAATATTTACTGTTTCTCAAACTAGTTGATACCACACTTTTGGAGACCCTGAAGGTCTGGGGCTCTGGGGCAGTTGTCCACTTTGTTTGGTTGACACTGTGACCATGTAGGTTAAGATGGTTACAGTCGATTTCACACTCCACTCACTTGATGCATATTGATGCCGAATGAGTTCTTCTGACAATTGTTCTACATGATTTTCTCATGTTTTCTCATGTTTGGACACATTCATACACCAGACCAACAGTACTTTGATTAAGATGTACTGTGGCCTTTGATATTCAGTTCACTCTTTATTTTAATCTTTATCATCCTCATGATTCTCCTTAAAATGCAAAATATTGATTTTTTTTAAAAAAATGTTTATTTATTCATATGATTTATTATTTATATACAATCTATTGCATCTACTTGTTGAGTTATGAGGGCAACTACAAAACAGCTATACTGACTGTTTATGTAAAGTTTTGTCAGAGGATGAAAAGCAGGATTTTTGTTAGCATTTTTTATTCTCCAGATAATTTCCCTTTGTATACTGACAATAAACAATAAACTTTATTATTTTTTCTTGTTGTTGTTCATGCTTCCCTAAATGAGCTGTAACACAGAGATTGTAAGTCCAAGAGCAAACACCTTTGTAGGAAAAAATTCTAATCACCCCACAGGCAGCAGACATTAGACAGGAAGGTCAGACGGTACTGCTATAATACAAAGCTGCACATTTTCAACAATAACTCCATAACCGTGAGGTCTAGGGCAAGTAAATTCTCAGGTGTTTCCCATGACTTAGCCAGTTAATTGCAGAAACAGGTTTTCATTTCAAATTTCATATTTTTTTGTACTTTCTTCCCCAAAGTTTGTCAATTCATTGATATTCTACACAGTATGGGACTGAGAAATAAGAGATTGAGCATTACAAGTAAAGAAAGTGAATATCATGGAATTTTCATGCCACAATCAGGAAAATAATTGATTGTGAGGCAGCCCTTGAATATTTGGGCATGACAATGCACAACTACATAAGCATTTTTTTAAGTATCTCAAACCCAGACAGTAGCTGAAAACAATATAGGTCACTATAGAGAATATTTTAGGACACCTTCTGGAGGACTGTGAAGAAATTATTGACATTTTCTTAATCCAATTAACTGCAGATTCCGACTGTTAAACATATTCAGATGCTTTAAACAGACCCCAAATAAACCAAAGCAAACTGCACTAAGCCAGAATACCACACTTTAGCACTATTGGACAGGAGAAAAAAACATGGCCCAGACATCCTTTTGTGAATGTCACTGGTAATAATTGAAGCTCATTACATACAGAAATGACTTTTGGAAGATTAAGAGACAAAGACTTGCCTGAAAAGAAACCTGAGTAATATCAGAACCCCTTTTAATCTTGTTGGCTTGGCACAGAGCAGAGTTTAGTCAAGTCAAATAGAGCTGAATGAAACTACAAATGTGATTGAGTTATTTGTCTGTGAAAAGATAAAAGGCCTTGAACCTCTTGATGACAATGAAGCTGTTAGTCAAGCCTGTGCTCTAATAATTATAATGATAGTACTAAAAAGACTTGCAGTAGGAGCCAAAGGAAGTGAGATTAAATGCAACAGAAAAAGCAGTCAAATTTCATTCAGGTTTAGAACAATTAGATTTGTGATTCGTACTGACCAAGTTAGTTGCTGACATGTAGGAATACAGCAACATGAGTAAAGTTCATTTGTATGTATATTACCAGTATGGTGTAAGTAAAGTCCAACAGGGTAGAAACGCGAGTAATCAGACAGGTTTAAAACAAAACATGTCATCCACATTATCTGAACCATTTTAATTGCACATGAAACTGAAAGTCAGCACTTTGTAATGTTGCTACCTCATTATATAGGAAAATGGTGTGCACACGCCACAAGTTCAAGAGCACAATCAGGAACCAGGAATTGAGAGGGGACAGGTAATAACTGTACTTTTTTCTTGTTGTTTTGTTTCCAAATTTTCTGGTCGTCTGACTGCTGACTGCCACTCTTTAGTAACTTCTCTTTCTCAGAAAGTGGATACATTTGTAAAATCAAGTCAGATGGGTCATATACAAAAGGCCACTGAATAAGAAGGCAGGACTGTTCTGTTTTCCTTCTTCCAGAACCAGAGAGATTCTTCTTCTCCAACTCCTTTAAACTACAGGCTTCCCCTGGTGACAACAACCATGAAGCGCATTCCCAAACATCAGTACTGCTTAAAATATTACTGCAGCCTAAAAAACACATACATCAGAGTACATTATAATATAAACAAAGCATAGAAATAGAACACTGCCTTTGCCACCAATGAGGCTGAAATTACAAACTGAATTATTAGAAAAAACAAAAGGGTCACTTTTAAGCAATATAGCAAACATAAACCATCTTCTATAATATGTATTAGTTAACCTCTCACATAAGTAAATGGACAAGTCGTACCCTAATATGTAATGACCATAATGCTCCTCACAGACACTGTCACAGTAATTGGGTGAGCTTTAGTGTACAGGTCTTATGAATCATTATCAACAGAGGGTGACTAACCGCAAAACCAGGACCTGCATGACTCGTTTACTAACCTGTTCATCTGTGTACCTTCTTACGTTGTGTTTTCACAATTAAAGTGGGGAGAACTCAACTTTCATAGGCTCAAATTAGAGTTACTCATAAAAACTAGGGCACACACAGGAAGGGCACACATTCCTTGCCGAGGTGTAAAGTGTAAAATGCTATAAAAAGTTTATATTGACATAGTATAGTATTGGACTTTGGACTTTGGACTAGCAAAGCTCATTGAGTCACATGAGGAGTACATCAGTACATGGACGTGATAGAAGACGGGATCAGAATCCACACAGCAGGTCACTGAGCAGATCAATATAAAATATAAGGGAAGAGGATCAGTAGTTCCATCCACCTTGGTTGGTCCACAAACATGGTTGGACATATTAATTATCTTTAAAATGGTAAATTCTTGTCACATTGAAAAAAATCCTTGAGTGTAAGCATTTTGGATTTTTTTAAAGATATAATATCACAATATCTCAATATCAAGAATTTAATTTGGCTGAGGTGGAAAAGATGGCACATTCAAAACATGATGGAGCAATAAACAGAGAGAAACACCTTTCCCACACACACACCTTGATGTTAAGCAATCTGCCTCTGCTCCTGCTTCTGGACACAAAGTGATGTCATGCTGACACATGCTGTTACCAGGAATATGACTCAGTGAGGCTTGGTCTACATAAAGCTGTTCACAAATCACTAATGCACAAAGACATTGCCTGCAAAAGTGAAGTTTTTACAATACATAACATTAACGTGCACATATTTGCAGCTGTGGCTGAGAGGAAGGCTCTTGCTGAGCATTGTCACTGATCCTTAATTCATTCAGAGCTTATACTGAAAGCTTGTTAATTCTGTGATATAATTCACACTAAACACTAAAGCGATGGTCCAGATATGAGACACTTAAACACTGTACAGTCACGCTAAATTAATCTCTCGCTCTTATAACCCTTTGAACAGATTAGCATTTTCGTTGTTGACCTTGCTGTGTTCAAGCAAATAGTGAATAGAGTGTGAAATGCTACACAATGGTTGGTTCAGTCTTTTGTGCAAGCTGTTTCCTTTTCAGCATATTGTGGCTCAGTGAAATGCCTTTTGTTTTCTGGAGGCGAAGAGAAGCTTAGCAGGCATGCCAAACAAGCCTCACCAGTATGTCATTGCAGAACATGTGATAAGTATCTGCGCGCCATTAACAAATGAAAACAAAGACATTGGTTTGAGCAGCCTCTATGGCCCCATGCCTTTGTCCTTCAAGTATTCTCAAATCTCGCCAGGATACAACCGACTCGACTATCTAAGCGTAATGTGTTGAAAAATCAAAATGGTTATTACGCATGAGTATTTGTCTGTGTTTCTGAGAGTTGACTATGGGTCCCTTTTGTATCCTGCGTACCCTAACGGTTCCTGCTCTGTTGGATACACAGAGTCCCAAAAAGCTGGGCATTGTGTCCCTGTCCCGGTGTCCCTAATCCAATTAGGGACACTTGACTGGTGGAGCTAATTAGAGCAGGGGACATTGTCTTTCATCTATGGATCAAGTCTCACGGACCAGTGAGCTAACAGGCCAAGCACTGGCCCTGACATCTGGACACAACATGGGCTGATCCATAGTCTCAGTCCATGGGAAAGCTAATTACCTCCTTAAGTTCATCCAAGCATTGACCTGGACTGAGTCGTGTCTTTTTTTATCATCTTTTGTTTCGTTTTTATGAACATGGGGCGCTGGATCTCGGAGGGTGCCTCTCTGTTGCCTCTTGAAAAGTGAAAGGCCCAGATTTTCACATGATAAGGAAGCATGAAATGTGCTCGCTTGTACTGGCTGAAGAAGCATCGTCCGAGAGGTTTTTCCGGGGCTTTGTACCTCTGTTTGCGCTTTCCAGGGTCATGCCGTTCTGCGTGAAAAAGGCTCATCAAGGAAGCAGGGCCAACCTTTGTACCTCACACGAAGGTAATTGGAGCTGGACAGAAAGATGAGGCATTCAAATTTAGAGAGAGATGGGGGGCTTTTTTGGAATTATTTCTACTCTGCTCTTGTGTGTGTGCTCTGTTGATCAAGTTATGAAAAAAGGAGCAGCAGATGCACAATTCCTGAGCGAGTTACCAATGCAATACCATTTACACGTCAAGGGGCTAAGTTTAGGAGGGAAGGTCTGCCTTTGTTTCACTCTCTGCCTCGTTCTCCTCTCTCATATCTCTCTCTGGAGTTCTAGCCGGCAACTACAATCCAGCCTTAAAGAAGTGTGGTCCAGTCAAGCAGCATAAGAGGATTGGAGCTCAGATACCACTTGATTAGGCTGCAGTGAATGGAGCTGTGTGCTCAGTCCCAACAGGATTTCCATGGCACTTGACTGGGGACATATGGGCTTTAACCCAATGCAGAGAAACATCCCGCGATTGGCTGCTTTTCTTTTTGTGTGCATGTGTTCAGCATGGGGAATAAGAACACCCAGACTGCTTTTCTGTGCAGACTAAGTGGGTGGGTTTAAAGCTGAGAGCATGTCATTCCTATTCCTGCTGCTCAAATGGCTTGTACACCAACCTAATTACTATATGATGCAGTGGCTCCTAACTCAGCTCTAATTAATGTAAGCTATGAAAAACAATGGTGGTTGTTTTCTCAAGTGGACAGGGAATTGCTATCAAATGTAGATAACATATGCGAACATTATGGAAACAGTCATGGATAATTTGCTATTACAAATCCACCTCTCAGCACAATAAGCTAACCTTCATTTTGCTCAGGCTTCCCGGCCGTTCTGTAAATATGTGAACTTGATGTGTCCCTGCAGACAAGTGCAACAAAACCCTACAGCTCTACAACGCTGGCTGTTTTGAAAGGCTGGTGAAATTTGACAGCCCTGCTTGCTAAAATGCAGAGTAAATCTGTCAGTCACAACTATGTAAAACACTGGCTGGGAGAGATGGAGTGGAAACTTGAGATGGAGTGGGAACACACACAGCAGACAGAGTCTGAAGCAGAGTTTTTTTTCCCATGAAGTTAAAAATTTCATCATATTCCTCACATAACACATGGAGCTACATGTACACTATAGCATATTAATCATTCATAGTATGGTGCTGCTCTCATCTCATGGGGGAACAGCACACAAAAAGATGGCTTTGACTGTCTGTCCAAATTGAACAACTTTAAACCTGTATTTCACCATGGCCACTACAGTTCCCCGACCTTAAAGGAATCATTCTCATTTTGGTATATATTAATTCACTTTCTTGTTGAGGGTAAGATGAAAAGATTTATTCCACTTTTCTGTCTTTACACAGAATATAAGGTGACAAGCATCAAGAGGTTAGCTTGTCTTTACATACAGATTGGAAGCAGAGGAAAGCAGTTAACCCTCTGGCTCTGTCCGAGGGTAACAAAATGTGCCTACAAGCCCCTCACTGAGAACCATGTTACAGAAATGTAAAAACTATTGGCTACCTATCTACTAGCTACAGCCTCCTGGCTCTAGTAAGTAGGTGTGTATTCCTTTACCAAATGGTCTATTTGCTTAACCTTAAAGCTAAAAAAAAAAATACCCTAGGCTATATTAATAATGGATCAAATGGGAGAATCAATGTGTCTGAGGGGTTTAAAGACTTGGACCCTGTAATTGCAAAGTCAAAGGTTGTTGTATGTCATCCCTCATCTCCCCAGTCAGTTCCTGACAACTCTCTTTACTCTGTCCCATCTAACTGATGTGAAATGTGCAGGGAAAAAAAGAGAATGAAACAAAAACTATATAATAATGCATTAAATGATTACATATCAAAGAGGCCAGTCCTAGTGACAAACCCACAAAGAATAACCAGGGAACTCTTCAGCTCTGTGTAGCTCTGTGGCCTCTTTTAGCATTTTATTTCAGGCCCACAGTCTCCTCTGTCAGCGACAAAGCTGATGAAACCACAGTTCAGTACTAGCTGGTAAACTTAGTGGAACATTTAGCAACTAAAGAGCCTTCTCTAGATAGTTTGTGGAGAACAAAACAGAGCTAAGAGTAGCCACCTAATGAATCTGAGTCTGACGTAGGACTGGACTGAAACTGGACTGAAACTCATCTTCACATCAATCATCATCTGTTGGATAGGTAAATTTTTTCCCTGAAAAGTGGCCATAACAGTCTATTAATTAAGCTTACCATACTTTTACTACACTGCAGAAACTTGACATATTCTGTACGATTGTTCCCTATTGATTGGTTAAAGAAAAACACTGTTCCAAGTGGTTACTGGAAAATTATGGGCACCTGGGGCAAAATGCTCTAAAAAGGATTTGTATTGGACTGTACTGGTGTCTCTCACTGTTGAGGTGCCAACCTTCATGTCTTGTGCAGATGTTTATATCTCTTAAGAAGGGTCGAGGTCTGTGTTTGTGTTCTTAACATTTGATTGATTTTGGGAATCATTTACTGTATGTTTCCTGTATGTTTAAATACACCAACTCAAGCTGTCCACATCAGAAAGATTGAACAACTGCAGAAAAGCTATCACTGACTGAACTTCTATTTGTTCTACAGCTGCACCCTTCAGTTAATGAGTCAAACTCTCACCTCTGTGCAATTAACTGTTCCAGGTGAAACTGCACCCAGCTGCTGTGAAGATGCATTTGAAGAATCACTCCATTGAGTTTTTCTGGCATGCTAATTTAACAGTCCCATTATAGTGCAGATTAATTTGACCCATTTCAACTTTTGGATTTAACAACAACTTACTTTACTCCATAAAATGTAAATACTTGAACCTATTTAGGGTCATATAGAAACACTCGTACAACTTGTGTTTTACTTAACCCTCAGGCATCAGTTTAATTTACTACCCTCTTAAGTCATTAAGGACAAAAATGTCCATAATGACGCATGAGGGTTAAACTAAAAGTGCAATGCCATTTTGTGACTTAGTGAGCAATCAAATATGTCCTATACATGACACAAGATTAGTGATCCAATCAATTATGTATAAAGAAGGATGTGCACGATGAGTTGTACAGCTGAATCACACAACAGTTTGGCATCTCTCACAGTGTTCCATCACAGAGAACCTCACACATATGTATATATATCATATATTAGAAAATACACCAAATATATATATATATATTTTTTTTTCAAAAATGTTTTCATTGCATTACTGTTAACTGCTGACCAGTGTTAGTCACCAAATGGAGGTATGTGCTATTAAAAGTTGAGATATATTTGAAACAGTAATTCCATTTGAGATCACATAAATGTTTTAGTGAATTACTTGGTGTGTTACTGAGTAATAGGGTAAAAGATTGTGAATGCTGCTGTTGACTGCAAATGCTTGCAGATGACTCACGTTAGGTCTATTGATTTCACTGTACACACACTGAACATGTTAAAGCAGTGTAAAATGTCATATAGAGGATAACAGACACAGTCCACTGGGACATTTGTCCTTCATAGCACAAAATCTGAAAATGACTGCACTCTGACCAAAGGTCCATTTGTCAGGAGAAGACTGTCATTTCACATTTACCTATTTGTCCACAGCATAGCAGTCTGTATGGTGGCCAGACAGCCATATGTGTGTACATCTATTGCTGATTCATCCGTCTGACTGTGAACGCACGCACAAACACACACTGCCATATACCTTTGATGACACTCGCCTACAGACAGCAGGCCTGAGCTGCCAAGACCTTTTCAGATCATCCATCTACCCCGCCATCCCTCCCTCGCATCCACACACGCACACGCACAAGCACTGAAGGTGTGTGCGTGTGTGATAGGTACAGTCTGTCTGTCAGGGCAGCTGCAAAGTGCTCTGACATCTCCCGGCTGTGTTCACCAGGCTTTGTGATCCCTCCTGTCCCCCCGTCCCTCCCCTTTCCTTTACCTGCGGATAGACGCATCACATCCCATCATGTCTAACCAGCCACACACTGCTTCTGTCCCCCACCTGCCCCCTTTCCTCTCTGTACTAGGATTACACTGACAGGCCTGTGTTGATATTTCAGACCACCTTGGATATGTTGGCACTGCATGATGTACACTATGATCTCTGTCCACATGATGTTGTATGGCAGAAGAAAAACTGGCATTTCAGAGAAAGGCAATGACTATATGCTGATTATTTAACAGCAGTAGCAGAAAAGATTGTGGTTATTGCTCATCACCACAGGTAAAAGACAATTCATTTTAGAACATTAAATACGCCATAATTCCTCATAACTGCATGCACACCTAAATCTGTGTTAGAACAATGACCCTTGGACTCTGTAAGTGGTACTATATGTGTTCTAGGCTTGCTTGCATTAAAACAATGAAAAATAAAAGGTTTGACAGTATTTAAAATGGTTTGACACTTTCCTCTATCCACCACAGGAGATCCAGTGATACCAGGATCATGGGATAGTGATGTTTGCAGCTCTGTGAAGCTGCTCTATGGCACAGGGCTGCTTTGAGCTAAGTGCTGAGGTCTAAAATGCTGCCTAATGTGAGTACCATGTTCACCATCTAAATTTACTGTTAGCAGTTAACATTTGTCAATTAGCACTAAACAAGAAGTTTAGATGCTGATGGGAATAAAACAACAATAATAAAACAACAATTCAGGCTGCAATGAAATAAAATCAGACATTTACAACTCTACAAAAATAAAAGGGAAGTAAAGTACCCAAAAGTTGTATAATAGTAATCGTTTTACAGGTGTTTGATCACTATTACTATTGTATACATTTTAACTTGATGATTGTGCTAGATGAAAAGTCAGCGTGTCATCAGTTATTATAATTCATTCAAATGTGATTACCAAAAAGCTATTACTTCCTCGCTGGAGATCAATAAAGATTTGTCTTACCTTTCATCTTCCACTGACCATCGATGTCTGTACTAGATGTCATAGCAATCCATCCAAATGCTGTCAAGACATTACAGAACAATAACATTAATGCCATGCTGGCACTAGAGGGAGAGTCAGTTGTATGAGTTCTGGGGAACATGAACATACTGTCAGTCCCGACCAAAGGGAAGGAGCCATGTCGGAAAACAACATCTTTTTAAGCTAGGTTTTTATGATAATTATGACTGTATCATTAGTGTTATAGTTTCTTTTTGGAAGTATTATGCAATGCAGTGTAGTACTTTCAGTACCTTGTTAACCTATATTTCTGTACATTTTAGTATTTGTACTAATGTATAATGTGCTATTTTAAAACACGGCTACATCAGTCTCAGCTGACTTCAAACTCTCCTCTCTCTCTCTTTTTTCAGCACCTTTATGTTTTTTTTCTCTTTTTGTTTATTTTGTTCTCGTCTTTATCAAAATATCACTTAACAGAGATGTGAAAAAGGACTAGACTCAGAGTGACTGACTGGGAGACAGAGGCTGACGATGTAACACCTGCACACACACACACACACACACACACAGTCACAGAGAGCATAAGTAAGTGTTTGCTATGTGTGGCTGGTAACAGTAAAGTGAAGGCAGCACCCTGTTACCCTGTCACACCACGCATACAAAATCAGGGTCAACACACTGATCCGGACCATATACAGTATTACATTTTCTGAATGTTTTAACATAGTGAGAGGAAACAGGAAGAAGCCCTGGGAGTTAATGACTATCATGTTAGCAGTTAGCTCGATAGCTGCAGCACTTTACAACTTGCTTTGATAGTCACTACAGAACCAATGCTGTGTGTATGTAATATGTAATACTCTTTATACACTGTGTACTTAATTACCTAACCTCACCTAACACGGCTGTTATGCGGTGTAAATGACGGTCGTAACATTTGACCTTTTCTCCTTCTTCTTCGTCTTGTTCTGGTGAATTGCGACCAGGTGGAGCACTCTCGCCAAGGCCTGACTGTGATTGTGCTTTTATACTGTGTCTCTGTTCTCATTCTTCCACTCTTACACTTGCTATAGAGAACATCACTGTAGAGCCAGTTATGTTGTAACACACTGTCGGTGTGTGTCAGTGCTCTGTAGGAGTGTCTGGTGTGACAAGGTCACTGTCAGGTCTTTGCCAGTGAAAGTAGATAGCAACCGAATGACCAAGCAATGAGAAAAACAGTTTACATGAGAGATAACAAATAGAGAAGAGAGTTTAAAAAAAAGAAAAGAGAGTTTAAAAGAAAGAATCAGACTGACTATGCTTTGCCAAATAATCACAACACTGCAGAGATGCCATATGTTTGAAGTAAAAAAGGAAAAAAAAGGAAAAATCTACAAAGCGAGATAGAGGATCAAATGAACTATTTACATATTTACAAGCTATAGGAACACCCTAATTCAGATATTCAGAGAGAAAGAGTGAAAGAGAAGATCAAATGAACTATTTACATGTTAGAGAAAATATTTATTCTATAATGTGGTATGACAGCTTAGACCACACAATTGTTCACCACCTTCTCGTGCTTCCTGTCTATAGAAGGTTTGAGAGCGAGAGTGTAAACATAGCCATAGAAACTCACTGAATCTGAACTTCATTCCTCTGATGGGCAGAGTCCTCCTGCTCGGCCCTCACCTACTGACTGCCTGCACACAGCGCGAGAGGAGAGGAAGAGACAGAGCGCTGTTGGCAGAGGAGCTGTAGGACTTTGATTACACATATAATATACATATAATAAATTTGAATGTCATTCCCTGATGGTCTGAATAAGTCACAAAATTTGTGGCTTCGCTTTTTAGAAATAGAGCGGGTAAGAACATTTGAAAAGTTCAATCCAAAGGGAAATTCATCAACAGGCAACACTAGACCAGGTTTATTTTCTTAGGTTTGTTAGACAGGGACATTTTAATAACCATATCAGCGGGGCTAACCCCTAACCCAATACATCACTGAGTAAGTGCACTGAATCAGTGATCGGTTGTGTCAAATCTTTCTTCAGTTAAAAAAAGACAAAACTGAGGTAGCTGTCTTTGGAGCCATGAAGGATCAATAAAACAATGAGCACTGAGCTCCAGTCAGCAATGTTAAAACCCACAGAGCAGAGCCAGGAGTCATGGTGTAGTAGTGGACAAAAGGATTTGTAAAAAGACTTATGCGTGCATTTATCTTTAGTAGAGTTGACTATTGGAAGAGTGTTCGTACAGGTCTCACTAAAAAATCAATCAGACAGCTGCAGCTGATTCAGACTGAGGCTGCTCGAGTCCTCACTGAGGCCACCAAAGATGATCAGTCTAGTTCTGATGTCTTCACAATGGCTGCCTGCCTGTCAAAGAATTGATTTCAAAATACTTCTGCTGGCTTATAAAGCACTGAATGGTTTAGGGACAATCTACATCTTCTGCTACATTATGACCTCTGGACCTATAGACCTCGCAGGTCTGCTACAACTGCAGCAAAACTCAAGGCTGAAGACTTTCTGCCTTTTACTGAATCAAACCATTCATTTCTTACACTGCACTCAATCTTATATTCTTACATTTCATACCCATCCTTTTCCATTTGAGCCTCTATTTGAGCTTGTCTTCCTTTCTGTTCTAATGACTGATTTTAATTGTACTTGAGTGTCTTTTTTGTGCTGTACTTTTGGTGTCTTGTGTTGTGTGCTTTGAATTTCCTTGTTGCTGAAATGTGCTGTATAAATAAACCTGCCTTACCTCGCCTCTGATTGTAGTACTAATGAGCATTCATCAAATGATGGGGAGGATTATGAAATGATGAGTGTGGCATCAGGCCAGTGAAGCCAGCCTGACAGATCACAGGCTGCTGGGAGGCTCCGGGGGTCGTCACTGTACTGACGGGTGGAGTCAGGAGGATTCAGGACAGGGCAGGATCAGAAAAGAGAAAAAGCAAATTTCTAGGAAATGCTGATACATTTTGCTTTCTCAATAAGTTAACTATCACCAAGTAACCTAATCAGTTACATCTTACATGTAACACAATGAACGTACTGACACAAGTTTACTTTGTTTCACCATCATCATATTACAATTATTAATCTCACATAGTCACAAATACTTACATTACTTCACCACTATGCACCCTGCAAACAGCTACGTTAAAAAAAAAAAAGAAAAAAAAAACAGTGTTAAAAATAATGATTCTTTCTTTTACTCACTTAAAAATCTTTATGACAGAGAGTTACTGGTGACACGTCACCTTTGTCCACAGGGTCCGCCAAAATAAACACAAAATAAAAGTTTCTTGTAGTTAAACATTTCCTAATTTTTCAGAATACCTTGCAGCAATCAGACAATGATATTGCAGTCAGCTTTAGTGTGTATGAGGTGAAGAGAGCCATAGCAACATTGACAGATGGAGAGATCATTTAAAAAGTAAATAAGCGAAAAATAAAAATGTAACTGTGTGTGGATGGACTAAATGCTATTTTAAAAAAAAATAAGATCAGATTATTTCAACTGCCTCTATCCAAAAAACATGATATCATCTTACAAAAACATTCAAATCACTTTTATCACGCTATCTTGCCTCTGTTTTATATTTCTATACTCAATATTCTCCACTTCTGGTCTTGATCCCCTGCGTCATATTTTTATTTTTCAAAAGCAACCACATTCTTGTATCTCTGTTTACATCAGTTCTCATCCAAAGTCTCCCCTCTGTTTCCTCAGCACATTCTGTCAGTGTTTCTACAGCAATAGAACAATTACATCATTAATAAGGCGCTGACTGCCAGTGAATAATAATGGAGTCACAGTTTCACTGTCGCTCTTGTTCTTGCCTGACTTCTGTGAATTCCATGTGTTCATAATGCTCTGCACCTTTTCTTTACACCATAAACACTGAAAGAGTGGAACAGTGACAGTAGATGACTTAGTCCTCTAAGAACTACCACACCACAGTCAAGTGATTAAAGCAAGTAAAGTTGTATGAATATCGATTTGTCCTCACAGATGACAGACAAAGAACAAAATAGATTATTATTATTATTATTATATTATTTAAAGCTGTTTAATGTATGTCACAGTATGTATCAGTAGTGCCTATCTAAAATCTTTTTCTGATGCATGACCTGTCTATACTATAATTTATTCATTTTATCACCTGCTCTCTACAGTGTTGTATTTATCATATTGTGTTACAGAAATAGAATATTCATATAAAGTAAATACATTTTGAACTATTTTTTGTCTTTTTTCTGAATTGATTTGCTTCACTGTAATTGTTGCATATATAAGTATTCCACTTGTTATTTATTAGCATTTTTACTTTTTTTGTTTGTTTGTTTTTGTTCACTGATTTCATTTATTCATTTAAAAATCATTTATCAGTCAAGTCAAGCATAAACCAAGATGGACCTGCCATTATTCAGAGCCACTGTTTAGCTTCATATGGTTACAACAGTGTGTTTGACCATAGTCAGTGCTGATGGAGAATGTGGAAATGTGTTTGTATGTTTAGGACTTCCTACTTTGTTAGTGAAGCTGTGTTTTATCACAAGATGTCGTTCATGAATTATTCGACTTCTTTTTTTGATTGAAAGGAGCAGTAAATGGACTCCTTTGAGTCTCCGCGTTTACAGAACAGCCAGAAGGAAGTTCATTTCTTAAAGCTGTTTTGATTATGTTGCTTTTTGCTCAAATGTCACATCCAACAAATGCTGTTTTGTGCTAAAAACAGATGTTTTGGTCTGGTGTGTTTTTTTTTAAATGCTCACATAATCAACAATTATTAAGTAAGTTGTATGGTAGTTTACAAATGTCACAAAAAAAGTGTTTTTTGAACTGATGTTATCATTTAAATTAATTCTAAAATGTAGCTGCCGAGCTAAAAAAAAAACAAAAAAAACATGTATGTCATGTAAAATCATGCCAAGCCATTAAAACAGACAGAAACAACAAACAACTTAATGTTTGCACTGCAAATTGTATTTTTTAAATGAGATTCTCACCATGATTACTTTTGTTCTTTCATCAGTTTTTTATGTGTATAAAAGCTCTTAATAACAAATCTTTAAGATGAGTCAGACATAAAAGTTATCTCACATGCTGCCTTCAAAACATTAAACCTGTTCAAGGATACATCAGACAGAATGCACTGGGCTCTCTGTGGGTGCTGGAGGGGGGATGAGGAGTGGGGGGTGGTGGGCATCAGTGTTAGGGTGTGATCCACACTGACAATTCCTGCCTGTATCTGCAGGCACGAGGCCACAATACCAAAAACACCCCAGCTGCCACAATGACAACTGGAAATGGTAGGAGAGACATCGCACTAATGAGTGTGTGTGTGTGTGTGTGTGTGTGTGTGTGTGTGTGTGTGTGTGTGTGTGTGTGTTCCTTAAGGCAGGCAGGACATGGTCAGACACCAGTAAAGGCTTTGGTTGTTTGGGTAAGGTTATAGTTCTTTATATTCTCAGTTTATATTTATCCTTTTTATTTGCATTTTTGAGAATGTTCACCCAGTTTTGACTGTGACTGATGAAAAGAACTATAAAGAGATGGATGAATAGGACATAATTTGATTTGTCATCATCATTATTATTCTTTGTATCACCATCATCATGACCCTCATTACCATATAATCATTCCTGTCATATTTTCATCAATGTCATCACTGCCATGATCAATATTACCTTTTTTTTATCATAATCCTCCCCATCATTCACATCATCATTATCATCATCATCTTGAGCAGCATCATCATTATCGTCATCATGATCACCACAGTCATATTACCATCACTGTCATTATTATAGCCATCATCACCGTCATGACCATGCCAACTCCATCACTTTATCACCATCAGCACCGTCATCATTATCACCTCCATCACTTTTATCATTATCATCATCATCACATTATCACTCTAACTTTCATTATTATCATCACCAACATCACTAGAATGCTAACTTCCTTTTTCCCCACTTTTTCAGTTGTCATTATAATTGCTATTATCATCATCACAGCCCACATGTTCTGTGTGTTGTGTACACAGATACAGGTGTTTGCACTAGCCCACATGCTGAGGTACATGCTAATACAAACGTGTCAGTGTGCACAAGCAAAGTTTGCTGTCTTCATTTTGACTGAATATACTACATATGTAAACAGTATGCACACACACTCACATACACAAAGTTAATCCCCCCACAGCACCTTAGCTTGTCTGTGTATATACTGTAATATTTTATGAAGCTCCCATCCATTAAAGTAACCCAGGCTGCCATCAATCTTTGCACTTTATCAACAAGCAGTCTCAGGTTCTTAAAGTCACACTCAATTAATTTCTAGCTGGACTATATAGGCTCCTACCTCGCCACTCACAAAATGTCCTGTGTGCACAATTTATGAGGGACTTCCATAAAAGTTGAAGGTATTGTATATCTTTTATGCTACACACCACACTCAGATGCACATATTTTCCCGAGTCCAGGGGTGTCGCCCACGGACATAAACATGCAAATCAAGTAATGAGAATGTTGTAAGCAGCAGAGAGTTATTAATAACATCTAAAATCAGTTTTTGTGCATGTGTGTAACTCCACCTCACCTTGTTTTCCATGGCACTTTGATGAGGTTTAGTTACAGACTGTCAACATACAAACACTGTGTGCATTTGTGAAGAAATATGTAAATGACTACACATATCAGAATTACAGACTCGCAATAATGCAAAAGATTCCTGTGGGACATATTTTCATTTTTTTACATTTCGCTCTATAGTATAGAGTACCTATATACTGAATTCTTTACTGAATAATGACATCATTGTCTTTTATTGTAACATACACTTATTGTAATTATGTGTGGACCCACCACCTGCAGGGAGAGGCTGCATACACTGGAGGTGAGGACAGGTACAGGATGAAGCTGGAACAAAAAGTCAAGCAGAACAAATGTGAATGTGTGGAGCTGTTCAGCAGATTTGATGGTGGGAGCCCTGTTCACCCCTCCCCTAGCTCTGCGACCATCTGCCCTCTCAACCCACCTGTTTCTCTGATCTCTACATGGCTCCTGGTTTGGTTTCAGAACTGATCACAAAGTTTTGCTCCTTGACTGAAAACTACTTAACGACCTTGCACCACAGTTCCTCTCTGACTTACTTACATTCAGTATGAACTTATCAGACCTCTTCTGTATTCTACAGAAGCTGTAGAAGTGTTTGAACTGCTGGATGTGCCCTCACTTCAACAGTGTTTAATAGCAGACAGAGACCCTTCCTGATCTCCTTTGAATTCATTAGTTTTATCTTTTGCTGTGTCTATTCACATGTAGTATATTTTGTGTGTATATGCATATGCCGTACTGTTTGTGTATAGTTTTTAAAAGTGAAGCATTTTGAACCTCCCCTGGAATGAAATGCTCTATTTTGAAGTTTGCTTTGCTTTGTTCGGTTATGACCAACCCTTTAGACACATCATACATCATACAGCATCTGTCATCTCATCAGCAAATACTACTGGGTCAAACAGCACTGTTTCGAGACATTACAGGTACAGGCTTTTTTTCCCCCTAATTTCAGGAGTAGGTTCAATCAAAACATTACTTTTGAAGATGCATTCAGCATTTTTAAAAAAACATGAAACACCAGGTTTAGCGGTCCCTCCCTTCCAATAATGGTTTTCCAGTTGTTGTGGGAGTTTTCTGGAAGAGCACACCAGCAGATGGCCTTTGATACAGTGGATGTTGGAGGGTTTATTGTATTCTAATTCCAGCTTTATCCCAAGTGGAGGTTTGTTTGTTTTGGCCTATAGTCTCTTGTTTACCAGGATACTGCTCTCTGCCTCCTAATCCAAACTGTGCAGTTGCCTGGGAAGATTTTATTTATTGCCATTGTTAGTTATATAGTTTTTATTCCATGCATATCTGACTACAGGATAATAAAACCCAATAAGATAGAAGATAGAAATATTTATTCCATACGTATAGTCACAAGGGTAGGACTGTCTGTGTGCAGCCCAACATTTGGGAGTGTGTGGACCGTATGTGTGTGCTGACTGAGACCATCCACTTTCTGGCAGTTTTTGAAATCCGTCCATCTTTTGAGATTTTGAAGAAAATAAACTGTTTTTAATGGATGTTGAGTGAAATCTGATCCACATGCTGTTGGATACTAAAGGGAATTTGAGGATTCTCAAATATTTACAGTAAACTACTCTTCACAGTTGACAGTATTTTTTTTCTTAATCCAGTAATTATGACTGCGAGTGTGAAAGCTCTGGAAAAGTTAAGTAAGTGTAACCATACCATATGTTAACATCTCTCTTTTTCTAGTATTTCCAAAGACGCAAGCTTTTATGCTCAACACAAATTTTGACTGTCCATTGTTGTGTGACTATATCTATCATAAGTTTTAATGTGGAAAAGTTTAGCTAAACTGAACTTAAAAATGTTTTTAAAGGGAATTAAAGACAGAAAATAAAAACTGTGCTATGGGAAAAAAAGGTCCTCTGAAATCTGACTTTTAATCCCCTCTGGAATTTGACATCAACTGATATGAAACTTAATAATAAGTAGGGTTCTAACATTCCATTTTATCTACAGCAGCTTACAGCGAACACCAAAACTCAAAGTAAAAGTTGAGTCCTGTAAGTGAAGAGTAACATGATCAGACAATCAAAATGGTAAATGAAACCAGGCTACATTATAAATTCTGTTTCCCTCTCTGTAGACGGCGGTTGCTGCCGTTCTCAGCTGTCTTCACTAACGGCTCAGAGGGCGTTCAAGAGCTTTCAGTGTTCCAGGATGCTCACAGATTTACAAGACATCACCGCAAACTTTACCTCATCCCCCAACAGAGCTGCAGCTTGTATATATACTGTAGCACCCTGATTCTAATTTTACAAATGAAATTAGGAAAGTTTGAACAACTAATTTTGGGTAATGCTGACATTTCCTTTACAGGACACAGTCCCAGGCTAATAAGGGTGATTTTTCTAATACTTATAGAGTTTGCCTGGAAATCATGTGACAATATCCGTTTATTAGAATTCAAAGAATGTCAAATATGATAGCTCATTACACAACAATAATCCCACTGTAATATGGGGATTTGGTGAACAGCATCATAAATGATAAAATGATGAACCACAATGTGATGTTCACATGTTGCTTGGTGTACTACAAACATAAGTGTTACAACCAAAAAACAACTAGACTCATTTTTCTCCGAAGGAGCACGGACTATTGATAGAGTGACAGAGAGCAAGGTGCTATCATTTATATGCAGACCTCATTTAAAGAATCAACCCAGCCCGCATAGGTAGCTGCAGATGTTGCTTGGTCTTAATCCAAAGCATGAAACCATGGTAGCAATACAGGAAAAATGATATGCAGCCATTTATTAAAAACAAAGAAAGGGCAACGGAGGTTAATGCCCTGCGCTCAGCTTACTGATAAATTCTAATTCTGCGTGAGAGAATTAGATTGAATTAAAAAGAAAACAGAGGGAGGCCTGGAAAGAGAAAAAGGGATGGATGGAAAGCGTATCAGTGGACCAATATGAAGTAAAGGGTATAGTGGATTTGGAAGGTCAAAGGTCAATCTGTGATTGATTAGTACAAGTGTATCATCTCCTCAAACAAAATGCTTATGGATTTGCAAACAGCCTGGATGACTGTCACATGACAGCCAGCATCAAATCCATGGGTGGTGTGTCTCTTTGTAAGCGTGTGTGTGTCTGTGTGTGTGTGTAAGAGAGAGATGGCGGCTGGTTTTCATATCCACATGGGCGTTCAACTGTCCCTTAAGTGCTTGTCACACTTGCGTGGCGCTTACTCAGGTGGTCCCTGAGGGAAAGCACTTGAAAACAAACAGAAGAGGAGGAGGGATGGAGACAAAGAAAACACGCACACCTAAAACAAAATAGAGCAAATGGATGAGTAAAGTGACGCTATAAAAGATGCATCATCATCCCCCTCTTCCCCTCCGTCACCATCCTCCTACTTTGCATGGAGATCTGCAGCCTGTCAGTCTCCCACGAGTTCCGACGTCTGTCATTCCATTTAGCTTTTTGCAAACTAAGTGACGCTGCTTAATATTCACACTGCGGCATAAATCTGTACAGCACTTATATCAGCGTGTAACATTTCAATACTTTATTGGCATCAAGCACAGTTGCAGCAGATGGCAATTATTTATAGCCTCCCGACAACCCCAGTCCTGATGCATTAGTCAGTGGGTCATTTTCTGATGCCTATAAATTAGCCATGTTGTTCTTTAGGCCACAGTGTCTCACTCCACAGCAGCCAAAGTGAAGAATGTGATGCTTAAATACCGCAGTGAATCCACTGTTCACTTGCAGTTTGCCCTTTCTGTTTTAGCAGTGGACATGGTTAGCCTAGCTTTGCACCATCTAGTCCACTGAAAATGTATTTTTAATAATAAAATAACGAAGACTCACCGAGTTGTATGCATTAGTGGGGGAGAAATGGATTGTGTTGATGGACTAGTTTAAGAAATGTCTAAAGGTCTGCATCTCCTGCCTGTATGTGTTCTGGGTGTGTGTGAGGATGCTAAGCGGAACTATGTAGGAAAGTGCAGGTTAAAGCTGTTTCCAACCAACAACTTGTAGGTGTCGAGTCAAACTCTGCATGATAAACGTTTTTAAAAGTTGTAAATAGTGATCTAATCTTTGTATCTTGTTCTATAGTCTTTAAATTATATCCTTGTACTTTGTAATAAAAAGTGGAGCTGAGACAATCACATACAGAGCAGATTCTGTAGTCCATGAGTCTTCCTACAGAACCAGAGAACCAATACTAGCTCCTGCCTCTTTATTCCATCAACATCAGAACATGATGCAAAATCACCATCACCAGGGGTAACGTTTGATCAACAGCAGAGAAATGAAGTACGCTGCAGGAGTGTTTGACAAGTTTCCATGGACATTTAACGTTCTCACACTTTTTTTCTGATGTGACTGTGTCTCATCATTACAACTGTTGTGGAGCCAGCTGACTTCAGTTGCCGTCCTCCGCAAAGGGGCAAGCGACAAACTTCTCAGGGCCAACTTTTAAACCTATGAGAGAGCACTGGATAAAAGATAGCTTTTCACTGAGGTAACCTTTAACAGAGAGAGAGAGAGAGAAAAACATTTCAGTATCCCAGTGTTTAAATTTAAACCTGCCACTGTCCACACAGAAAATAAGATATTTAAAATGGTTCAACACAACATGCCCCAGCACACTGTGGCTATGTCTCAATCACTGTACTTTCCAATGTTGTTTTCTGCTCTGGCCAACTTAACTTTGTTCGTTATTTACTGGCTGCAAAGCTGTGGCAGCAGCTCCACACTGTTAATACCTGATAATCCCTGCTATCTCCGATAAGCACACATCTGCAGCACTGTCCTCGCTGTAAAGACCTCATATCCCCTCAGATCTTATCTTGTACAATTGTAGGACAATCTGATTGGAGTTTTTTTGCTATGCAACTGAAGCAATGATAGTGTTCTTGGCTTTGATAATGGCATTATTTATTATTAGACACAGCAGTGTTTGTGATTTGCAGAAGATTATAGATGGGTAATCTAATTCCATCTTATTTGAATAAATTGGCCCAAAAATTATTAATAACATAGGCTGAAGCATTTATGGGACCAAATTTGTCATAAAATGAAATCTAGTTCTACAAATTTTGTCCAGTTCTTACAGTTACAATGCAGCTTGTTGATTGCATGTTTATCATGTTTATTGTAGTGCTACAGTTGCATTTTGATAAGATTACACAAAAACATGCTCTCGCAAAATTACTTTTCTTTGTATCATAGGGAATATTTAAATTACGTTTCAGAGGATTTTCTACCCCAACAAAAACAATTATAACAAGAGCTTAAAAATGTTTTATGTTTTATCCTGCCGATAGCAGGGGCCTAATAATGGACATGCTGTTTGGTCATTCCATCTGTTCGTCCCTTTGTCCAAGTCTTTCAGACTGAGAAATATCAACAACTACTGAGCAGATTGTCATTAAATTTGTTGCATATCCAAGGTCCCCAGAGGATGATTTCTCACTTTTCATATACCAACATCAGGTCGAAACTTCACCTCAATTAATATATTGGCCCATGAAAAGTAGTGAGATAATCTCCAGAGGATGAATCTTAATATTTGGAATGACCACTTCCATTTCTTCTCACTATCACAATAGATTTTTTAAATAGTGTGCAGCAGTCTATATGTAATGAAATTCATTGAACGCGATGATGTTCCCCAGCAGATGAACCTTGTCTAACTGTTGCTTGTAGTGCCTGTAGACTATTAGCCTTGCCTCTTCATCATAAAACATCTAGCTTAACACAGTTCATCGGTGCAGATCTTCTCAAAAGTGAGTGAAAACTGCATTTAGATATTGAAAGGTGTATTACTGATCTAACCAAATGACATGTTAAAATGCATGCAGTTATAAAATAACAATTTTCACTGTTTTAGGAAATAACTTTAAGATCTCTCTCTGGTACAGTGGGGAATGGATGTGTGTTGTAGAAAACAAAATGTTGAAACCCACATTTACACTAAATTTTAATATTAAGTTATGAACTTTATTTACTTTGACTCCCTGAAGAATCACAATATACTAAGATTTTATTTCACACGCCCATTCAAAATGTGCAGTGAAATGCAGCATGGCATACTCCAGAGGCTGTGCTAAGAAGGTTTGGGCTCAATAAAGATGAATAAATACAAGAAGAATGAATGTAAGAATTCAAGAAATAAAGATACAAATTCAAATTTAAATCATTTTAACAAATATATAGTAGTATTAAAATGCTAAAGTGTATATTGAACTGCTGTGTAGATGAGCTCTGCACCGTCATATGATAACCTGACTACGACACTTACTGCATGTCTACCCATTCAGGAAGAAGGATCTTCTCTGTTGTTGTTTGATTTTTTTTCTCTCGTTTTCTCTTCTGTATCTGAATCAAATCTGAGAGGATAAAGGGTGCCATACGTTGTTCAGGTAGTTCAGATTGTAAAGACAAACTTGTGATCTCGGGCTGTTCAAAAAATAACTTGACTTGTTGCCTGTAATGTGTGTTCAATACTGAACTTGTTTCTCTGCGGTGTGATATCGTGTTAACTGTGCTGATGGGCTGAATGAGTGTTCTGGAAAGTTTCATGGCTGGCCAAACTGTTTTAGCATTGATCTCTGCAACCCCAATCCCTTCCATCCCAGTTTCAACAATCAATAGGAACTGCTCAGACACTCCCGATGTGTGCCGCTGAACACACACGTACAGTACACCCACTGCCTCTGACACACGCTGCATTTTTCTGCACTCTTTTAAAATAATTTGTCATTTGGCTTTTCTCTCTCCCTCTCTGTCTCTTGTTTTCTGCTGATTGTTTAACAGGAAACAAAGACAGCAGTCATTGGGGAGGCGGTGAAAAACAAGCGCTCTGCTCCGCACTCAGTTATCCACAAATGTACTCTTCATTTCATCTCTCCCCATCAAAAGACTAAACTCACGGTTTGTTGTTGTGCTTTTAATGTCTGCCTGTTACTATAGCCCCCTCCTGGCACAGAGCAAACGCCTGTCCAAATCCACCAATTTTTATTTACTTTGCTCAGCAGCGGCTAAAAACGACCTCTGCTTTCCTTCTATAACAATTGGATTTGAGCCAAAGAGCTTGACACTAAGCTCGCAGGACATTACCAAATCCCAGCAGCAAGGAGGAAATCAGTTTGACCATGGATAGCAGTGTGGCAGCCGGCTGGACGGCCAATGTCTTTCAGCCTTAGGGAGAGAAGATCCCTATCAGCGGCAGGGAACCACTGGCTGGAGTTGAGAAATAGCTTTGGATTCTCTGCTAGGGGCCAGACAGATTAGCACTATGGGAGATCTAAGAGCTGCTGTTTCCATTCAGACTATGGGAACTATATGATGTTTGGGGAATAAAATGACTGTGGGCCAGGCGTGAGGACACTCTAGATATGATGCAGCGGTGAGAAAGGTGGGTCATGTGAACCGATACAGTTCCACCTAAGACAACTTCTCAGATGATTTCATTTAAAAAACTGTTTGTGGCTCAAACATTCAACATTCAGGACAGAATATCCATTATTTCACCAAAGAAAAGAGAAAAATCTCCTTCAGTTACTAAACTATATAACTGAAAGAGTTAAAACTAGCTACAGCTGTAAAATACTGTTTATTACACACATAATTTATTATTACATTTATGCATCAGTATTAATAAATAAAAAATATAATAATAATAATAATAATAATAATAATAATAATAATAATAATAATAATAATAATAATATTATAATAACTGCTACTAATATTGCCATGCATAGTAATATGTATGAAGTGTATATTGTATAAACTATACATTTGCTCCCCCCCCCCCTTTTTTTTTTTTTTTTTGTTTTTTTTTTAGAGGATAGTCACAGGCTCCAGTACTCCCCATGACTAGTAAACTGAACCTAATGATTTAGGGGGAGCACTTTTTAAATGAAAGTGTTACTTTACATACCTAATTATATAAAGCAGATTTTATATGATAATGATGTTATGATATGTCTGGGTTTAAGACGAGAATGTCAGAGTCTGAATGCTCATGGGAAAAGTACACACTTGCCTTGACATCAAAATGTGAAGATCTTGTGTGTGCTTTCTGTACAAAGAAAAAAAAATATTGGTCATGAGGCTTCAAAGAAACACATGAATGTAACTGCTGTCTTCAGGCAGGGACAGAAAATAGGAAATAATGTCACACACCCACTCACTGACACTTTAAGGCACAGACACACACAAACACACAGCTGTCATTAACTACCTTTCCATTTAGTTGGTGGCTGAGGGATTACAGAAGCCGGGGTAGGGAGGGAAGGATTCTTGAACAAGAGCTGGGAACGCAGTGGCCTGGAGTCTTCTCGGAGCGCGCTGTAAACACACTGCAATCAAAGAGACACACGAGTAAAAGTGCTGCGCCACAAGTTATGATTATCTTGATCAATGTCATAACTACAAGCATCTCAACACCAGGCTGTAAAGCTACACATTTCAGTAATTACCTTTGAACGAGAGTCTTACAGTTTCTCACTCTGCTGCACAAACCTGACATAAATGATCTTCAACTGATTACATGTGAGCCTCTAGTACCGACATTACCGACAAAAGCACATTCGCTTGTTGTTTTTCACTTGTCTTTAGATCCTGTCAGTTGGGACTATGGTTATATGATTCGATGCATGACCCACATGCTTAACAAACCACATCTATTCATCTATCAATCAAGAGGGGAATTCATGAATTTATGATAGCATATTAACCATGAATCCTTACATGCTGCAGAAAAATAAAGAGCATAATTCAAATGCCATAATTGTGTGTCTGGGGTTGATGTATGCACACATCTTGCATATCAAAAGAACATTAATAAGATGTAACAAGCTGCACATTGTATTAAATTGTATTGTATTAAAAAAATGTTGTACCTTAATGAAACACAATACACCTAAATGATGCTATAATCAGAGACTGTACATAATGTTATATTAGACCCAAATACCCTATGCTAAGACACTACTATGCATAATTGTACTGTAATTAGAAACCATATAAAAGATCCTGAAACTCTATTAGACACTATTTTGCGTGGTGTTGGTGGATTTCCAAACAGAGCTGAAAGGGGAGTAAATATTGGACTTACACTCATCAGGTGGATGGAAACATAATTTAAAATGAATGATAATGTTTTTTGCTGGATGTGTAAATAAGTAACTGATAGAGACAGAAACAGCAAACAGTCTTTGGCTTTTTACATTAAACACTCAACCTCAACCATGTCCATTTACAGGATGTCAAATGCCCCGACAGAAATCCAGACACTCATTGTGTTTCCTCCAAAATTTATTTGGAACAGCAAATGAATGAAGTATGTAGGAGACAGTGTTAAAGAACACAGAGAGTGTTAAAGAACGCAGTTTACAGCATGAACCTTAGTGTTATATTAGCTCTGTGTATAAACAGCATTCACGTCAGTGTCACACTCCATCCACTTGAGGGCAAATTATTTTAAATTAAAGAAAACTTTCCAGAGTTAGGAGTCATTTAAGGAAGCAGGGCAGCATCCAGGTCCTTTCAGTGTCCTAAATATTTCTCAGATCAGAGTAAGCGGTCATTTATTAGTAAGTTTCTTGGAAAGGACCATACAGTTTAAAAGGAGGGAAGTACCTCCAGTACCTCCTAATTAATTTTATATTCTAAGAAAATGCCATGCAATGCTATTTACATAGAAAATGGAAAGTGTCAGCTTTGTGGAGGTCATGAGATGCTGGTAACGTGTGCTGAGTTGACTCATGCAGATATTGTAGGACCAATTAATAAAGATGTTGGCACACAACATTTAATAGCAGCATCTCATGTATTTTTTAAAACAGTCTAATTTAATCATTGTGTTCAGTGTGTGGGTTGAAAAGGCCTGTTTTATATCTCCTATTTTTAATAAATATCTTGCCGTCTGTGTGATTTGTGTTTTAGTAAACATTTTTTTCACAGATTAAAAACAAATCCTTTTTGTGTTCAATCTGTGATGAAGCCATTTATATCACACCGGACACTGGGCACTTAGCTTGGAATTCTGTGGGGATTTTTTTGGGATAAATAAGCTCTGTTCTGATCTGATCTGTCTTTTTGGATCTTATTTACATTCAAAGTCCTTGTCTTAATCATTGAAATATTAAAATGTGCCTGTCAAAAAATCTTGCATACTTTCCCAATGAATTTGGTAATGTTGAAAATATTAGGGGTTGTCAGAAATTAGTCAACGTATTGAGCAGAAACTGAATACTTCACAACTGTTATCATTAAATATTCACTGAAAAGAGTTGGAAAACAGCTAAATGTATTTATGTTTATCGGAATATAAAAGGGTTTTCTTTCATTCTCTCTCTCTCTCTCTCGCTCTCTACACACACACACACAGTTTTCAGATACAGTTCATGCACTGTTTACCACCATCATCTGCTGTCTCTCTCTTCTCTCTCTCTCTCCTTTATCGGCTGTTTTATCTGTATCTCTCCACCGCTGTGGAGCCACACCGTGACATAACCTAACGTTATGTAACATGAGGTTTGTAAAATCATTAGGAAACCATTTAGAGAATTATGCAAATTTGATTTATTTAGTAGAAAACCCTGCTAAAGAAAAAATAAGAGTGTGCTGTGTGATCAGAGGAGTATGAGCCCGCTGACTAAACAACTGCGCCCACAATCATTATGAAGAGAAAATGTACTTTATTTTATAAATCAACAGACAATTTCAGCCATTGATGAAAGGTTGTTTTTTTTTTTTCAATCTGCACCTGTACGCTCTGCCATTTCTCCTCCCTCTTCTAAAGCTCTAACTGGAGTCACTCAGCTCTGACCATCAGTCTCTGAAGTGTAATAGAGGTATAAAGTAGCAAGAAATACTCAGCTCCTCAAAGTACCTCAGATTTCTATTTAAGTACAGTAGTAGAGTAATTGTACTCAGTTATTTTCAAAAGTGCTTGTGTAAAGACACACCAAAATACCTTTTTTTTATCAGAAGAAAGTTACATGATGGAGGCTTGTTATGCTTTTTAATAGTTTCAGCCACTGCACAGGTCAGGGCCACCACACATTACATCCTCTCTTTATTTCCACTATGATAACTGTATAATTGGACATGTGAACAAGCAGGTGACTGTGCTGTGATCTCCTCAGGTTCCAGTTTCTGAGATATGCCTGCATTATCCCTGTTTGAATAAACAACCTGAAGATCAGTCCTCTCCGTCCTGCCTGACTACCAGCAGTAACTCCTGTCACTTTCTAACTATTTAACAACACACACTACTCTGTCTTTTAAATCACCCTCCTAGTTTTAGTCCTTGCTTTGTCCTTCAATAACCGACTTTTCTCTGCTGGTTCATAATTCTCCCTCTCTGAGTGCACACAGGCAAAGCTGCGAATGTAAATCAGGCTTCACACTACCGAGCGCGACTTGAGATGTAAATAGGGAGTAAGCTGTAGAGCAGCTGAGAGGCACACATATGCAAAGTTGACAAGTTATGAAGTAGAGCAATTGCGAATCCCTATGACTATGGTACACTAAGGGAAGGACTGTACATGCAGTATGGAGCCTTACATTGCTCATTGGAGTCCAATAAATGAGAGTCAAGTTAAAAAAGATGATATTTCAATCAAATTCTCACTATATTTCCTAAATGATCAAAAAAAAAAAAACTGTTAATTCAGAAATCACTTTTTTTTTTCAAGAGACACCAATAAGACTGCAAGATAATGAAAGTGGTACACCATCTGATTTTAAACTGTGTCTCATAACATGTTTTGCCCTGTATGCCCTGTGTATGATGACATAGACATGTAATCAGTCAAACCACACCACATTAGTGGAATCTGACATTTCTTTTATGATGTTTTCAGGGTTGTATTGTCACATGTTGTTGAAGTGTCTGTATGTACTTCATCAGTCTGTACTTCATCAATAACTGTCATCAGTCAGATGTACAGAGCACCACAGGAGGTAAGGAAATAATGTAATTTCTTCTGGTGCATCCACTCTTCTTTACCCTGAACCATCCAAGAACTTTAGTCAGCCATTTCCAGGAACACTTTCCAAATGCTCTGCAGAGGTTCATGTGTACATGCAATAAAGAATTGCTATGGTAGTAAAATCTTTTTTTTTTTTTTCAGCTGACATAAAGTGAAGTCGGAATAATGCTCTCTTTAAATGGAACTGTGAGTTTGTGTTTTCTCAGTGGACATGCATAAACACTGCTGCACAGTGACAGACAAACACAGATTTCTTCTTGTTGTACATTTTTTTCTCTCCTCACAATTTGGGATGTCCAGTTGCTCTTTTAATATGGCCTTTGTTACTGATAACTGTTAACAAACTACTAATGTTATCATAAGGACTTCTTGAGTGGTGGGCAGCACCCTGTTCTTTTTCAGAAACTGTACATTTGTTTAACTTCAGTTGGCTCCACCACTTTTACCGGTCCAATGAAAAGGAGTCATTACTTTCTTAATGTAGTTTCAGTTGGAACTGGGCCATTATGATGCCAGCCTGATATATAAAACAGTAGGCTATTCATTATGTAGAAAAGTAATGTTATTTAATAGGACAGGAAGAATTTCTTTTCTTAAACTTGACTTTCTGGTTTGAATTCTTAGTTTCATCAACCAGTGCAAGATGAGTCATCACTGAAGTTTGTCTGTTTTTCTATCTTTTCATGGACTCTTTAAGAATCTCCACTAATGTCAGACATCTCCTTCATTTGGACACTTCTTGTGAACACTGTAAACGTCCTTTACTGTAAAAAGGTTCTACAGTTACAATGATGAAGGTGCTTAGAGAATGTTCTCACACACACCGTCCATGAGAGATCCACAAAGATGCCAGCTTTAGCTGCAGCACAGTCTGAGGCCGCTACCAGAGAAGAAATGATCTGCCTTGTGTTTTCTTACCCTGTGTTTGTCTATTTTATACTGCTGTAACATCTCCAGCTATCAAACCCCACTATGGTTATCTGCTCCTTGTCTTTATTTAATCAGTGATCTGGGAATAAACCTCCAGTTAAAGGGTTGATGTGGTTTAGTGTAAACAGACAAGCGATCTCATAGCTGCAAATAAACCCAGTGAAGGAAACATCAGTTAAACTGCTGGATTCAGGTTCAGTCCATTAAGAAACACATATTTTCTCCAAATCAAATTGAATTACAACACTGTTGTGGAAGTAATGATGTTGTAATGTAACTAAAGCTAAGATAATGTATTATAGCCTGGCGGCTACAGAGCTGGTGTGGATCATTTGAGAGTATGATATTTCAGATAAGATGTTATGGAAACCAGCTCAGCTTCATGAGGTTAATGGTGCACCAAACTAAACCTTCCCTCAACTCCAAGGAGGTGATGCATCTTCATCTAATTTGTGGTACAAGAAAAAAAAAAAGTTTGCTGCTGAAACGAGGCTTGCAAGCTGCCAACACGTTCACATTCTCCACTCGTTAGACACTTTGATTGGCATAATCAGGTTACAACGAAGCTGAAAGGAAAAGGCCATCAACGGGAATTAGCGTCACTGTGTTGCACTAATGATCAGTAATGTCAACAGGATCCATATCAGATAAGGCGGAGGGAATAAAAAAAGCACACGTGGCGAGTGCTCAGTTTGGGACTCTACCTGAAGAACCAGGAAGTGGCTGCCTGATGAAATCTAACATTAACAGTGACTTTCTAAGATGGAGCATGGAGGCAGGGAGGGTAGAAAATAGCAATGGCAGACATATTTGAGGTGACAAGGCATGTACAAAGCCCTGTCAGGAGCCTGAGATGTGAAGAAAGGCTGTCAAGATGCAGGGGAAGGCAGGCATGCTGTGGTCTTTTGAAGGAGCTTGTCATTACAACAAATTGTTTCTTCAGGTTTGATTTCTAATTTAGTCATCTATTTACAGCGATCATTTGAATATTCAGTGCTGATCATGTCGCTGCACGAAATCATGTTGTTCGTGTCGTCAGTTGGAATGGGTTTGGTGTATTTTTGGAAGAATTGCAGTTTCGCACTGTTTAATTACCTGCCTGGGTACTGGTGACTTGTAATTTTAAGTTGGAGTGACAGCGTTGGGGTTGTTAAGTCAGCTTAATTTATAAGTTGGCATATTGACGGAATGTCAAACAGTTTGGCGGCGCTATCATTCAGACAGCCTTGTATTTGCAGGTAAGACTTGAATTAAATGGAGAGTTGTGTTTAGACCAATTAAAAAGACACTGCAGTGATGTACTAATTAGTGCAAGCAAGATAAAAATCCATAGAAAAACATGTCTGGTAAAAGCCAAGAAGTGTTCAAAGAGTGAACGAAGAAAAGAAAACAACAAATAAATCAAGATGACATCCTTAAACTCACAACACACATGTTATGGAAGGTGGGAAATAAAACCACAGAGTGATAATAAATGTGGTTTGTTCTTTTTTCACTTAAATGAAAAGCACAGTGTATTTATATGTAATGAATCGTGGTTCAGTGCAAATGAGCAATTTTGAAATATGATTTTGCAGTTTTATAAATGTGTCGCAAACTGTATAAACACCTTCTGAGTAAAAAGAGCTCATTTTATAACAGATATTTTTAAAGAATTAGAAGCAACACATTATCATGCCTACAGACTATTTGAGAAACACAGATTGTGGAAGATATGAGGATGTTGCTGGAGGACAATGTATTTAGGCCTCATGCTCAACCTGTTACCACTCTGACTTTACCCATATTACCTTCATTTCTTTATTATTTTAGTGGTAATATTATGTTGAATGAGAATCTGAAATGTGGGGGAGACTAGCCAGGGTGTCTCTGAAGGTGGGAGAGGCCACACTTTGTCAAAATGAAAACCAACCCAAAGCTTCACTTAGTTTAACGGCCCTTCAGCCTACAAGAGACTCGGTTTAGGCAGGACCAGATTCACTGAGAGGTGTCTCAGTCTCTCCCTCCTAAAACAGAACAAACAGTTACTTTGTATCAGTACAAACCAGAGCCAGTTACAACACGACACCCTTAATGACATCAGCAAGGGTGTAAACGCAGGAATTGAAAACGTGAAAATTACTAGGTAGAAGTAAGTTAGAACAAAGTAGCTCTCATTTACCTCAAGACACACAACATCACTGAGGAATCATTACACTTCCACAACACTTTGTTTTTTTACCAGTTTTGATTTTAACCTGAAACTACTGACGGCAGCTATTAAGTGTTTCAGTGTGTCAGACTAAAGATGGAAGTTTGGCTAGAACAAATAAATGACCGTCCTACCATTAAGGTGCCATTGTATATTTCATTACATCATGCTCTATTAGTGTGGCGTTTTGTGATAGCAAGTAGGACACACTGAGTTTACTCAACAACACAACTTGTTAGACCTGACTGCAAGGTATGATTTGGCACAGATTCATTCTGTTATTCAAAGGAGCTTGTACTCCTGTGGCGTGGCATGTGTTTACACCCAACAGGAGCGTACACACATATCGGTGCATGGGCACTCCCGCTGTGTGAGAGCGGTCTTCCTAGGCCCATCAAGGAGTCTGAGCGGTGTAATTAACAGGGTCCCCTGGGTCCTGCCTCGCCTCCCTAATGAACCACAGCTACAGTGAAGTACAGGTCACACAAATTGAAGGCTTGCCTAACTGTTTAACCCTGCCAAACGCTTGCACCACCTCCTGTGAACACACACTGGAATGCGTCAGCACATCCCCAGCCTTCCCCGAGGGCATCAAACCAAGAGGCCGGCTCGTTCTGGCCTCTGACAGGTTTGTGTGTTTATCCGCTTGTTTTTTTCCCTTCTAGCGACATTCGACTACGCATCTCGAGGCAGTATCGCAGGACTTCAAAGACGCGTTTCCCCCCACAAACGCACACATCAGGCTATATTCTGTGCGTGTGCTTTTCTCGCCAGAGATATGGCTGGATGTAATTGAGCAGGCATTAACAGATGCCCAGCAGAGACAGGCCCACAGCGAGCGAGCAGATTTAGCATGAAAGAGATGGCCCTCGCCATAAGGGTGGGAGAAAAATCACGCACACACACACACACACACACACTCACTCTCACACACACACAAACTCCCCATCGAGCTGAAAATGTACACCCACCCACTCTCTAGAGGCTGCGGTTATATTTACCTCAGGCAGAGTTAAGGCAGAGGAGAAAACTGGAAAACTAAGGCGAAGGCGAGGAGGGGCAGGATAAGTTTCTGGCCGTTGAGAGCGAGTGGCGAACGCTGGAGACAGAAGCTCCCTGGTGACCAGACTAACTTGCCGGAAACGCATCACTGCCTTCCCCTATTACATCCACAATGCTACAGGCAATTTTTCTCCCCTGTCTGGCTCAGAGATCCTCTTCCTCTGCTCATTCTTCTGCCACCCACAATAGACAGATTGTATGAGGACAGCCTCCAAGCCACCATCCTGCATGTGCCCAGTGCTCAAATGTCTCTTTTTACCTGGTTTTTGCAGGCTGGTCTGTGCTCTGTGGTCTTTTTAAGCTCCAGCCTGATTCACATTCATATACTGAAAGATGTCTTGAAATAAATCCACAAACAGTCCTAACTTGCAACAGGAAGCTGCTTCAAAACAAGCTATTTTTTCCCTCTTTTCTCTTTTTGAGTCATACGTGGAGACGGTCACTTTCACACCTGTAGTTTATAAATGTGTGACACTGTAGCTTCTACTGAAGTATTAAATAAATACTGAAGAAACTGTGATGATTGTGGACATATAATAAGCATCGTTCTGTTGAATTTATTATACATTTATTATAATGAATCTAAAAATATGTGTGCATGTCTGTGTGTTCGGATTTGCTTTATGATATAATGATATTATTTTCAACACAATCTGCACATCAGATCTTCTGCTTTTGTTTATTATTGTTATTTATTTTAATTCAAGATCAGTTAATTTATTTGTCACTGGGGGATGTTCAATATCTAACTGTGTATGTCAAAGGAGGCATAGAACATTTTGAATCCATGTCTTGATACAGATGAAGGAAACAACATAGATTGTCTCCATGTTATCCTGTGCCTGCACTGTCTGTCTGTCTGTCTGCGATGGATCGTAGATTTGTAGAGTATCAGATTAAACAGTGAGAAACCCCTGCTCTGCTCTACACAGAGGGAGGAACATCCAAATAACAACCAAATGATAAAAGTTGACCATCATATTGGGCCAAAAATGGGCCCAATTCATTCATAACTCAGACTCCTCTGGGTTTCTCTAATGCTGGCTGAATGTCTAGTAATAGCTAATGGTACATGTGTGAGGGTGCAGGGCTCTGAGTCAGATCGGCTTCTCTGCAGCACCGGTGCTCCGCAGGGAACGGTTCTGGCTCCTTTCCTGTTCACCCTCTACACTGCAGACTTTTCTCATAAAACATCATCATGTCATCTCCAGAAGTTCTCTGATGACTCTGCTGTTGTTGGCCTCATCACAGATGGGGACGACAGAGAGTACAGAGGACTTATTCAGGACTTTGCGGACTGGTGCCTGCGGAACAACCTCCAGATCAACGCTGGTAAAACCAAGGAGCTGGTGGTGGATTTCCGCAGGCGTAGTAGCACACTCTCCGCCTGCACCGGTGAGCATTCAGTGAATGGACATCGACACTGTGAAGTCCTACAAGTACCTGGGTGTTCACCTAAATGACAGTCTGGACTGGTCGGACAACACAGACGCCCTTGTCAAGAAGGGCAACAGCAGACTGTTCCTGCTCAGGAGGCTGAGGTCTTTTGGAGTGCAGGGACCACTCCTCAGGACCTTTTATGACTCTGTGGTGGCATCAGCCATCTTTTATGGGATAGTCTGCTGGGCCAGCAGCATCACGTGACAGGGACAGGAGGAGAATGGACAGACTGGTGAGGAGGGCCAGCTCTGTCCTGGGATGCTCCCTGGACTCAGTGGAGGTGGTGGGAAACAGGGAGGATGATGGCTAAGCTGTCGTCCCTGTTAAACAACACGTCCCACCCTCTACAGGACACTCTGACAGCTCTGGGCAGCTCCTTCAGTGAGCGGCTGCTCCATCCACGCTTTGTGTGAAGGAGAGGTACCGCAGGTCCTTCCTGCCTGCTGCTGTCAGACTGTACAACAAACAAAATGTCCCGCTAGTCTGCAGACAATAAACAAATAAACAATAAATAACTGACTTATAACACTACACTTCTGTTCACTGTTCATTTCACTGTTTCACTGTTTTGCACTCATTTATACTCATTTATACCTGAGATACTGTATATTCTTATCCCCCTGTACTATGTACAGGTATACTTACAGTTATAGTTATAATTATAATTATTTGTCTTTGGATTATTCTATTTTATTTTTATATATTTTATTATTATTTTTATTTATTCTATGTCTTACATTTCTTACTGTCTATTTTCCACTGTGTGTTTTTGCTGCTGTTCTGCCATAAATTTCCCCGTTGTGGGACTCAAGGAATCTGAATCTGAATGGATTACTTATATTTTGCACACATTTAACTCTAATCAAACTCTACTTTGATTCCATTCCAATTCTGTATTTTATCATCTTGACCATCTCTTTAGGTCTTCAGCTGTCAGCCGCTCAGCCTGACGCTCGTTTTTATGGCTTTTATTTTTTAGTTGACAGGAGAAAAATCTCCACCCGCCCAGCCCTGCCACTGTTCTGGATGGATGGATGTAGAGAAAACTAGATTTCATCTGTACAGCTTTTTTAAAACTGATACTGTTTTGAGCTAAAAACCTCTGTGGTCACAAACCTGCCGCTTTGCTTTCAAAGGAAATCCTCAGTTCACCCTGAGTATTTACATAGCTGTCATCACCTGTGTATGAACAGGTCAGTAATGTCTGCACCTGACCCCCCTAATATACTGCGCTTGTACAAACACATACGGCACACGTGCATGTGATGACACCTTGACAGCAGCAGGCAGTGGCCTCTTCACACCTGTTTGTGAAATGAGCTGAACCAACGTGTGCAGGTCAGTCCGGCCAAGTGCTTCTGCTGCTGCACTGGGCACACACAAATACATACAAACAGGTGATCACACTGTCTGTCAGTGTTTTTTACGGTTATCTTTTCACCTGAAAGGCATGGCACCTGTCACACCCGTCTGGCTGAGCGTTACGTTCCAGCCAAACCCTCCTCTAACAGGCGGTGGAAGCATCCAGGACTTGGCTTCATTATACAGCTCATCAGCAGCATGCCTCTCCTGGGCACTATAAGTGTCTTCAGAATAATTCCAAACCAGCTTAGTCCACTTAGCAGTGATCAGCATGTATTTGTAGTGGTCTGTATTTATGCCAGTACAAATAGTCTTAAACGGCACAAATAAGATCCCCTAATACAGTAATATAATTACAGGGCTCACATTTCCAGCAGTGCAGGAACAGAAAACTGCTCTCAGATTCTTCTTGTTTTAAGTGAATAGTGTAATGATGTTGTGCTTTCTGAGTGAAATTACAATGTCACAAATGATCCTAATTCTTTAGACAAAACTTTTAGAATAACACCTATAGATATATATATATACACACACACACACATATATATGTGTATGTGTATATATATATATATATATATATATATATATATATATATATATATATATATATATATATATATACACACACACACACACACATATACATATACATATATATTTATGATGATGTTTTTTGTTTTTAATGGAAAGGCCTTGGACAATCTATATTTTATTATTATTTTATTTTGTATTATTATTTTTATTTTTACTTCTATTTAATACATATGGAAAATAACTGTGTATACAGGCAAATATGTGGGTACTTTTCGAATGTAAATCACCTACAGTATTCCTCTTAACATGCACAAAAAGGCAGTTTTGCAAGTAAGAATAATCTGCCTGGTGCAGTATTGCCAAGGCCAGTCATTAAATACAGTAGCAAGTTGCACACCATCATCTTAAAACATTTTGAGTAACAATTAAAATGTGTTGTCAGTCAGACTGGTGTACTGTTTGATTACAGATGACAGCTTCCTGTCAGGACTGGGTGATCCTGCTTGTAGTACTGTATAAAGGTTCAGTGAGGTATTGATTGCGGCTGGCATGGAGGACATTTTGAGAACATTATGAACGATCATGGAGGGAGATGACGGATGTGATGAAGTTGCCAAAACTAACAGAAATGTGTACGAGCTGGAGCGCAAGTACAGATCAAGACAGGAAGTGTCACATTCTCCTGCTCGGGCCCCTCTACAGCCACACTCCAATCTCCTCAAAAACATTTACTGCCATCCTCTGTTTACCAGGCCCTTTCACTGACATTTTCCATCCATCCACGAGATTCCCTCAGACATCCTCACCTAACTGCCTCACCCACCTACTCACCTTTTACACTTCTCTCATCAACCTAACCTTGCCCACCCACCTGGACCTGAATCTGCCTGCCTGTCCGCTTGTCAACCAGAACCAGAAACTGTCTGTCAGCTCATTTATGTTCAATAAATCATCAAGCTGCACTAGTCTGCCTGTCTCATTTGCGTTTGAGTCCCCCCCCGCTGCCTGCACTCCCAACCGTGACAGGGAAAGGAGAGCTGGTGTCACCCTGATCCTGATCCTGGGATATTTGATTACAATTTATGTTAACAGAGAAAATCAAGACATTAACTATGTCTTGTGAAATTCAGACATCATTTACTGAGCAGGGGTCTGCCAAAGTGGTTCTAATCTGAGGACATCTGTAACAAATTAAAGGAAAGTAATGAAAGTGAAATGGTTTCCCTTAGGTAATTATCTTTCTACACTGTTATTCAGTCCAAATAAAAGGGATTGAAGATAACTGACCTCTGACTTTTCTAACTGGGCAAGTTTTAAGCAATGATCACACAGAAAACAGCCCAGCACTGTTCATCTGTACTTCTTCATGAATGGAACGCTAGCTTGATTACTGACATTTGTAATTTGGTGTGTGCAGGCCTCTGAACAAATCACTGATGAAGTCTCAGTGTAATTAGTGATATCATTAGTAGTAGTATAGTAAAGTGCTAAAGGTGGCTAAAGGTCCAGACAGAAATGAGCAGATGATGATTAAATTAGGTCTTTAAATAAGTCTGTGAAACTCCACTAGAGGGATTAACACCGTTCCTCCATAAGATATTCCCACATTTATATTTGCACTCTGTATTTAATCAGGTAATCTAACTTATTTGAAGATCTCTTTTGCAGAGAGACCTGAGTATAGAAAATGGAAAAAAGGCCAGACATAAAAGGACATTCAGCATCAGAGACATTCACAGACATCACTACACAGATGTGAAGATTTACTTCAGATGATATTTGGTGTGAAACTGTGTTGAGATCTGGTGAGCTAAAGGCCGCAGGACTTTATTCAAATCACCACTTTTTATTCAGTCTTTTCTTTTGACTTCTCCCCCATCTAATATGGAACCGTTGGCGCTCTGAGTGAGAAGCTGAGAAGCTGTTACGGCAACTATTCTGTGTACAGCATAACTGGGTGTAAGTAAAACACACATGTACACGGCACATTTTGCAGAGAATGTCGCAGTGAGGCCCACAGACCGTAGGGCTATCTGTGATCTGTGCGTGTGGTGACATGTTGGTCTACTCTGTGCCAGTAAAGCAGCAGGGTGGATGGTTAAGCTGAGAATTATCTTGCCAAGATGCTTTTGGATCCAAGTTGCTCCTTTGTTGCGACTGACAACATGCAAATAAAGCTGCATTTTGAGAGTACAAAGTGACAAAATGTTATATTGTAATCGCCTAGACCCCTTCGTTTCAGCTGTAAGCGACTGGCTCGTCCAGAGAATGAGAACGCAGACATTCCTCCGGCTTCCAAGTGCTTAAGAAAAGAATGCCATTGTTCTGCTATTGTATAAGTGAACCAATAATGTCTGTCACACTGGCAGTGGCTATTATCTCACTCCTACCGGCAGCTGTCAGTTTTCACAGTCATGAAGATAACGTTCAGTCATACTTTGGTGGGAAAAGGGCGAAAGCAATAGTGGGGCAAAGGCACTGTTGGTAAACTTAACAGTGGGTGTTGAGGCTTGCTCTTTGGCTACTGTACATGACTTCTTTTACACTCATCGCAGTCCAAATCATACAAGTAGAAAGGCAGGTAGGCTGACATACGTACACTCTGCTGCTGAAGAAAAATAACAGAGAGCAGGGAGTAGGAACAAGCTGAGAATAAGAGGATACACATTGCGTAAAGATTTGTTTTGAAGTGAGAAAAAAAGGGGCTGCTGCCTTCCCCTCCACCACCCATCTGAAGAGGATTCATGCAAAGACCTGAACTGCACGAGCGTGATGAGATGAAAACCTCTTGACGGAGGAGGGCTGTAGGCCGGTCTCAGCGGTAGACATCACATTGTTAAAGTCTAACCTTGCATAAGCTGGTCAAACTGTCTGTCCACTCTCTCCTCTCCCAGGCCCTGCCCTCCTCATCCATCATGACCGACTGCCCACGCTCACAGCCATGATTCATTTCCTAGTCAGAAGGAAAGAACACGGAGCAGTGGGCTTCAATGCCGGGGTAGTCTGAGGAGCTAGGAAAGAGAGGGAGGAAAAATGAGAGGATAGCTGAGAGACAAGAGGGATGTTTGATCTGGAGACAAAAGGAGTAACACTACTTTTCCTCGGGTCAGTCTGTCAATTAGCCTGGTTCTGCCCATCAGCGAGAAAGGTGCTGAAGGTGGAGGAAGGCAAGAAACTGGACGGCAGTCAGAGGGGAGGCCAGGCAAGATAAGAGACAGAGGGCAGAGAGGCTGAGGACAGAGAGCACGAGCTGACTCTTCTCTGAAGAAAGACAGATGGAGAAGGCAGAGCTGGCTCGTCTGTGTGAGAGGCTCGCAGGCTGGAGGAGCGCCTCTTCCTCTGCTGACTAAACTTTTGTCTTATTCACAGTGAGTGTGCCCTGTGATCTTCCAGCTGTATCGTAGAATCAACACGGCAACAGGGAAAGTGTGTCGTTTACCACTGTTCTCTCCCTGACAGAAATGTGAAAGCCTGCCAAAGGAAGGGGGAGGGAATGGACAAAAAAATTGAGTTTGTGATACAAATTGAGGTCAATCCATGCAGCTCACGGGGAGACAACATGTAGCATTCAGACAAATACAGTATCTGTGGCATTCATATGGAGCAGGGATTTACATAATGTGACAGTGCATTAAGAAACATCCGGGACACAGATCATTCCTCTAATCCTGGTCGACACAAAACCTACTCGCCCTGTCGAGCCCACCTGATCCTGTTACCCAATCTATCCCTGAGTCCTCCCTGTTTTACACTGACAGATAAATTCATCCAGCAGCCATCTGGGGAGATTGTTTTGGGTTAGATTGCAGGGTGTATACGCTTCCAACTAGGGCTTAAGTTGGATTTGCAAAAGGCCCTATATCATATCATCTGTGCAATTTGCATTGTGCTGCTTTACTCCCCCATTATCGTAATTGAGGGCCGTCTATTGTTGGTGCTTCAGAGGAAGTATTTTGCTTAGGGATACAGGGATCCCAAGCACTGATATGTGCCGAGAGGGAGGCAAGAAAAAAACGCTAGATTAGAACCACTGCGATTAGATTAAGAAATCCAATTTTGACATAAAGGCAAAGCCGTCAGAAACAGATTGAGCGCCTGTGAAATCCTTTCCTATCACTCAAGTCAAAAACAAGATTATCTCCAGCAGGGGAGGAGAGAAAGTGGTCCCTCGTTTGTTATTTTTCAGCCAGTCTCTCTCGTTCCGATAAAGCCAGACTCTTTCTGCTTCAAATACCAGCCCAAGATGATGTCAGGCAAGAGCAATCATTCTTTGGCTCCAACAGACGTGTGCAAATGACTAATGATCCTATCATACTGACGCTATAAAAGAAATGAAGAGGATATTGGAACAACAAAGTGAAGATAGTCCAGTTCCTCTTTTGTGAAGCATGTGTTTTATCTGCCATCCATACATCAAGCAAATGTTGTGAGACTCTCTTTATGCTTTGACAAAGTTAGTTGGGAGGTGAAGCCGCCACACTGAAAGATGTGTCTGAGCTGTAAACATCACAACTAAGTCCTCAAACTGTAAAACAATACATTTTGTGATTTCACACCCTGTATGTTGAGTGGGAAGCCGAACCCAGAAAGCGCTCAGCAGCTCTGCCCACTGTCATACCCAAACCATAAAATTAAAAAGGCACATATGAGACTTTTTGGCTTAAAAAAACTATTTACAGCTCAAAATCCGGGAATTAAGAACAATAGGGTATATTTGACTATATATATTTGACAGTACAATCAAAGCACAACTGCTGCCAACTGTCTATGCCAAGTCCAAAGTTAGACTAATGGACAAATAGAGCTCAGACACCGAAACAGAGGGGGAAGAGAAACTAACAGTCTTGATAGAATACTGATATAGCAACATTTTCTGCAAGCTGAGCATGCTTTGAAAAGTTGAGTGTAGATCCACACTTTCACCAGCCCACAGTTAGTGAACACGAGCACAGCACAGACACAAAACTACCAAGGGAAACAACCCAAAGTTCAGCTACTCTCAGAGACTGATGGAGATTAAAAAATAAACTCGTATCGATCCTGTGAAACCAAATAAAGATTGCTGTTAGGTTAACCCCCTCCTCTTGGAGAAGCGAGCCAAGAACTTTCAGAAATTGTGGAATATTGAGAATATAGACACTATCTGCTGTGTAGACATGATCAGGGTGATCACTAGACCAACGTACTGTAACCTAGGGGAACTTAAATGGTGAGTACATACAATACTAACCAATTAACATATAAAGTGCTTTTTGAAATTGAAGACTACGCACTTACGCACTTTATCACACACACACATACATCTATTTATGGACTCAAGTGTGTACAAACTGACTGTTGCACAACTGTATGTCACACACTGCCATTTTGCACAGCTGCACCTTTGTAGGACTACTAGATACTTACTTTATATTTCATATTTCATATTTTTTTTTTTTTTTTTTTTTAATTTCATAGTTTTAATTTTCTTCTTACTGTACTTACTGCATCTTACTGTACTTACTGCATGCCCTTAAGTTTTCTACCTTTCAATGCTGCTGGAAATGTGAATTTCTCTTGGAGATCAATTAAAGTATCTATCTATCTATC
Organism: Scortum barcoo; assembly: GCA_023238725.1. Classification (NCBI taxonomy): domain Eukaryota; kingdom Metazoa; phylum Chordata; class Actinopteri; order Centrarchiformes; family Terapontidae; genus Scortum; species Scortum barcoo. The sequence continues at coordinate 27,158,695 of CM041554.1, forward strand.
TATCTAATGCAGGAAACACATGACATAAAAAACATAAAAAACAGATACTGAAGAAGATACACTGAAGACTCCTCAGAGCTGGGGTAAATCACATAGGAAAGTGCTACAATACAATGCAAACACAGTTTATACGTGATTCCTGCTTTAGAGAACACATGGTAACACTATAAGCTCTTTCTGTGCATTGTTCTGAAGAATGACAGCAGGCCGTCATATTTATCCATACAGTACTGACAGTGTGAACAAAGACCCTGACTCTAAATATGCTTGCGGTGGTTAACAACAGCTCTTAGGATGCATTTGCAGCAGGTAATAGATCTGATTGTAAACGTGACTGATTGATATAAATGTGATGTGCTGTTATTGCTTAAACACGGAATAATTTGCTCAAGCCTTCTCGATGTGTTGGTACTTTCTGATGCTGCAATGCACGAGGCTTGCTCGGTCTCTAGGCCATGACTCTTTAAAATGACGTGTATTTAGTTTTTAATGCTTTTGCCATATGGGGGAAAGGAGATAACTTGAATTGCTGCCTGAATTATGTTTACTGGTAATGTTTCTTATACTGCCGCATTTTTACACACAGCATTTGTAGGGATGCTGGTAGTGCAAGGAGAGTATAAAAAGCACAGCACACCAATTACAGAAACTGAGGTTTCACTACCAACATGCACTGAGGTTTAGCCTGCCAAAACTCTCTGTTAAGGTTCAATATAGACCCCTTATTTTTCCGTGATCTTAGCTAAAGGATTTTAGCCATATATATTTTAATCATGCTTTGGTTAAAATGACCAGATACTGAAGGATAACAAACAGCATTTTGTAGGTATGGGCGGCACAGTGGTGTAGTGGTTAGCCTCACAGCAAGCCTCCCTTCTGTGTGGAGTTTGCATGTTCTCCCTGTGCCTGTGTGGGTTCTCTCTGGTACTCCAGTACTCCAGCTTCCTCCCACAATCCAAAGACATGCAGGTTAATTGACAACTCTAAATTGCCCCTAGGTGTGAGTGTGAGTGGTTTGTCTGTCTTTCTATGTCAGCCCTGTGACTGACTGGCGTCCAGTCCAGGGTTGTACCCCGCCTCTCGCTCAAGATAGCTGGGATAGGCTCCAGCACCCCCTGTGACCCTGTGTGTCAGGATAAGCAGGTATAGAAAATGAATGGATGAATTTTGTATGTATAGCATGAACATGTTGGAATGTTAAAGATACATTTAGGGCAGTATTATTTGGCCACAAAACAAGCTTTAAACTCTGACTGATTAACAGTTTGTAAAGGTGATATGGCTAATGTCTTAGCTAACAGTAGCAGACACACCATTCATTTGGAGTCGTGTTTGTGTGCACTTGATAGTTGTTGAAGTGTAATAAATACTTTTTTAGCTCTATTTTGGGCTCTACCAAATTGAGAGAAAGATATCTGCACTAAGCTGCAACAAGTTTTTTTTCACCAGGTTTATCCACTCAGTTTCAATAATGTTTCCATGGAGTCCAGGGTGGGCGCAAAGAAAAAGCAATAATACAAGATTAATTTATTTTGCCATTATATAACACAGGAATACACAACAGGTAGTGTACAGGGCTTTTTTAGCCGGCTGAGACTTAGAAGCTCTGGAGAGCTGATGCAGAGTTGGTAATAATTCTCTCTGCGTTTGTCACCTCTTCACGTTACTCATACTCATTAAGGGATTCAGAGACAATTCAGTCTAACTTGTCACAACAATGCTTCCTTCTAGGACAAAGGTGCAACAAGGTAACTTCAACGGCAACTGTACAATTCATACGACATTTGCAAAGTTAAACCATATTTCTCAGCTTCAGAGGGTTTACGAACACGGCTCAGTCTCAAACTGCTTTCAACTGTGTCTAATCAATGTAGTATTAAGTGAAAGGAATGATAGATAGATGAATGAATGGAAGGAAAGATGGATGAAGTGATTATTTGTCAAGGAAATTACTGTGAAAGTCCACTTTAGACCAATTTGCAATGAAAGAACCAACATTTCATGTTTACTTTATTTCAAATAGCATACTGTAGTTTTTCAAGTTAACACTGCTTAATTATAACATTCAACTGTACAAGAAGCCATTAGGACATGTTTGCAGTTTATTAATGGTGCAAAGAAATATTGTGTGTCAGCCCAGTTCTACATTTCTGCAGTAGCTTCAGTAGCACATGCAACTCAACAAGCAACCCCCTCCACACATGCACACATGGTCTCAGGGCTTGTCATAATAAGAATAATTTCTGTGACACACTCAGTTAGGCTGTACTTAGGAACAGTGTTGCTTTGAGCTGAATGCAACAGTCAGCATGCTACCATGCTCACAGTTTGCCATTTTTACCGTGTTCACCATCAACACGTCAGCGTGATGACATTCACCGAGTAGCACTAAATGAAATTTGCTGCAATTGATGTGGACGTCATTAGTTTTGCAGGTTTTTGCTCATATAGCAAAGTATTTGATACACTGGGATCTTGAAAAGATGCTAGAAATTATGTAGGGTGAGAAAATAAGGTTATCATCAATGTTATAAAGTCACAATGTGTCGCTCCCCTCTGGATAATTATAAAAACAGACCTGCTGGTGGCACTATAGATGAAAAGTTCAAATCAATCAAGCCAAAGTCCAAAGACCACCAATCACACAAATCATGTCACAAACCAAGACAGATTTAGCCACAATGTGAGTTCTGTTCCCCACCCTGAATCTGATACTGGGATCAAGGAAATTGCCATATGTTCACTCTAAAATCCAACATGACGAGAGCACTGGACTTTTATATGTTAGCAGGGATCATAGGACCTTAAAGAACAGATCAGTATGCTGCAGCAGAAGAAATAGAATTTAATATCAGTTAGATAAGTCATGGTATAGCCTTTAAAATGAAGCACTCAAAGAAAAAACTGTACCACCATAGAGCTCAGTCCCATGTCCACATATCTAATTTTAACTGTCTCTTGTTGTTAATATGGGCATCAACAGACAGCCAATAAAAAGGTAAGAGTAAATAAAAACTGAAGATGAGCAGTGACATTAAAAAGACAAAAAGATATAGCTAGAAATGACATGAAACTGTTTGCCTGCCCTGTTGGTTGTTTTCCTGTTGTGAACTATAATTAAGTGTTCTTGTCATGAGGCTGCGATGGCAGCGCTTTAGGCCTGCCCTCACCACATAATCCTCCTTCACTTTCACATCCTGTCAAAGCACAAGTATGAGAGCTGCGGTCCAGAGAGGATGAAAGAGGACCTGACTCTAATTGAATGTGGTTAACACTAACTGGAAACAAAACAGCATCTAATAAATGTCCATTTTAAAGAGCTGAGCTTACATGACAGAATGGGGGCAATGAATTAGAGATACAGTAGAGGAGAGGCTGCCGAGTGCAGAAAATCAGCTGTGCACACCAGTGCTGGTTATAAAATACATCCATATAGTTATGAAATTCACTTTAAAGGAAGTGTAAGTAAAATGTATTTCACAAATAAAGACCAAAATGAAGCTGCTCCACTCGTAGTCATAGTCACAGTAAGTAATGCAGAGAGTGGAAAAACAGGTCTTATTGCTGTTATTCTACTTTATGAGCTATAACATCAGTATCATTTGGAACTGCACAAAACAATCTGGATTATGTTTGGACACAAAAACAACATTGAAAAAATGTCATTCTGAGCTCTGTGAAATTATTTTTCACTATTTTCTGACACTTTATAGACTAACCAGTACATTAAGCTATTAAAACACACACAAAAAACATTATTATATAAATAGGCTAATAGAAATAATACTCATGTGAAATATTTTGCTGCTTAAAAACTAATTATGGCCTTTAGATATGCATTTTCATATCTTGCATTATGATCAATAAAATATTTTCCTTACTTTGACACCACAAATATTTCAAAAACTGAGAAAAAAAAGGATCCCTGTGAAGTTGCTGTTTACATTCAGTGTTAATCCTTGATGATGTTGGAAAATGAGCTCAAAATGTTATTTCAGTTCAAAAACATTCATATCAACATATTAGATATTTAGACACTGTAACAGTAAAACATACTCAGATTTAAGTGAAAAGTAAACATTACTGTATGACTGTATGAGTTTAGTTCAAACAAGGGCAATGACATCTCATCTGATTAGTGGCAGGCAGGGATTCCCAAGGTCCAAGAGGGCTGGCACGGAGGTCAGAAACTGGCAAGCAGGAATACAAAGTACCATTCTGCTGGAAAGCCAGGCAAAACACACCAGACAATCTGTACTGAGGAGCTAATGATGGAATAGGATGCAGGTGAGGAGACGGGAGGGGACACACAGGTGAAATGAGAGTTAGTGACATGACATGAGAAAAAGAGCAAAAAATGTGAGACCTAACTAAAAACTGGCTGGAATTGTTGTGTGTTCTTAAAGCTGCATTTACTTTAAAAAAGTCCACTTTGTGGTGGTGGAAAAAGTAAAAAATCTACCACATCATAAATCAAAGTTCAATTTTTACTATGCTTTTAGATCTGTTTTGGTCTACACCAACTTTTTAGGAGAAGTTTTAACTCTTTAGCTGCTAAATGCTTCATGTTTTGTGTTGGGCGGGTAATGTACAGTATGTTTATCAGAGCTTTTCATTTGATGGGTTGATAAGAACACTGAGACTGAACCAAAGCTGTAAATGTGCTATGAAACCAAAACTTTGAGCTGAAGGAAGACAAAACTCAGAGGTTGCAGGGTTGATGAAAATTCCCTCTGGATTTATCACTATGATTGATCCCCTTCACATTACATAAATCTATTTTAACCATTGTTAATCTAAATGTAGACCTACTTTAAGTTGAGCTCTTTCAGTCATGATGACATTCTGAATAAAAAATGAGCATTATCAAGAAAGACATTATGTGCATCTAAAAAACAATCTAAAGTTAAATCACTATAAAATGAACACCACATGTATTACCATGAAGGTCTATGACTGTTCCCATATTGTCCACTAACTGAACAACAAACCACATTGATGCTTTTTTTTATTTTTTAATTTCTACATTTTATTAAGAAAATCCCTGTAGATTATGCAACACACCAGTGGTTAGTTGCTCACAGCAGCAGCTTGTAATTTAGAAGTAATGTACAGCAGCAGCGTCTGCATGCTGCGGAGCTCCACCTTATTATTATTTTACACACAAAAAAAACCCCAGCGAGTGAAGAGATTGTGAGAACTCAACGGAGAGCGAGTGAAGACGTACCTTGAGAGAGGCAGAGAAAGACATGGCAGGTGATGTGAGGGAACAGCTGCCAAGGGGAGAGGAGTGGAGGATGAAGGTAGTGTGAGAATGGAGGAGAAGCTGGGGATCTGACACATCTGGTTAAGGAAAAAAAATGAAAAAGAGAAAGATTCAGGGGAGGGAGCAGATCTAAAGTAAAGCCCCTGACTCTTTCTTAAATAGAGCATGAAGACCACATGCTCGCTGAGTGGGGCTTGCCTGTTGCTGGCAAACTGGGCCGTGATTGCATAGTTTATGGCTGAGGCATGATGGGTAAGGATTAAAGATGGCTACCCTGAGGGCATACAGCAATACCATTACTCTTGATGGATTCCTTCTTCGCTCACATATTCTCTGCAGACGTCAGAGGGGCCACAAGGCTTGACTAATGCATGGCATGATGATGGGATCAGAAGAGGCAGGGGAGGGATGCTCGGCAGCTTTACCAAACCTCCTGTCCTCTTCTCCATTTTCTCCTCTCATCCCCATCTACACTCTACACTGCACAGCACACAGCCTATAAAATCATGCTTCAGTGCTTATTTCAATGCTTATAGTGCTGTTAAAAATTATTAATAATTACTTCATAATTTCAATATGATAGTTATCTTTTTTGTTTTTGCATTTACAAAGTGCTTCACAAACCAAAAGGAAATGCCGTTCAAATGTAACTAAAAAGAACGACAAATTCATCATAAGTAATTAGAATGATGTTTTTAGATGAGTCTTTGAATGGCATTTAACAGAACGCAGTATTAAATGCAAAATAACATGATGAGTGAAAATGGCAAACAGCCTGAAGTAACATTTTTTTTAGTGAGGTTACGTCTTTCATCTTATATTTCTTGCCCGCCGTATCCGTATCATATATCGTAAGATTCGTGAATTTCTCTTGGAGATTAATAAAGTCTATCTATCTATCTATCTATCTATCTATCTATCTATCTATCTATCTATCTATCTATCTATCTATCTATCTATCTATCTATCTATCTATCTATCTATCTATCTATCTATCTATCTATCTATCTATCTATCTATCTATCTATCTATCTGTCTATCTATCTATCTATGTTCACTGTCTCAGTAAAACTGTATGTACGCCTCATCTAAAGTATGCATGAGGTGCGCACATTCTTACCGCAAATCCTTCCTTTATAAATACCAGTTTATGTATGGGAAAAAGGCCTACCACTGTTTTCTGGGAATATCCAACATCTGTGTGAGAATGACAATAATAAAAATCATCAAACAATCTCCTGGATTTAGCATCTAAGGTATCAATATCTGGGGTTCTTCTAAACATCCTGGACCCAGCATCCTCCACTTCAGTTGGTTATAGGTTCTCTGGGGTTCTCAGGTTCACTAGATTCAGTTAGAAGGTTGGTGAAAGTAGATGCAACGCAACAGCCGTAAGACCTTAAACACACACACACAAAAACCACCCACACACAACCACGTGGAGACATAAACAATGAGCCTGGGGTCTGATTAGAGCGAGACTGCAGGGATTACGAACTCCACTCCTGTCACTTTCTCTTGGCGACTGTTCGCTCTCTGGCCAACAGAGAGATGCGCTGCTGCTTGTCAACATAGCAAACATGGACTTCTGCAGGTCTGCCGCCCTGTGCTTCACTGAAACCTTGGCTTGGTATTTAAAAAATATTTATATTATGTGTTGGATTGGCCCCAATTTATCAAGCGGCCCACCGAGAAAACTCCTGGTGTTCCAGATGGCCGGTCCGTTATTGCATCTGCACCATGCTGATGAAAAAGTTTTTTTATTTTCATAATTTTGGTGTGTGTGTGTGTGTGTGTGTGTGTGTGTGTGTGTGTGTGTGTGTGTGTGAAGTTTCATATTAAATCGTACAAAACTGCTGTCGGGGGACTGTTGCTCATACTATTGTTCACCATACTAGAAAGCGTTGCCTCTTCATTCGTGTCTTTAGTCAGGTTCATCCAGGTAATGGTTAACGATAAATGACTGTTATGGGTTTGTGAACCAACATTTCATCTCTTTATGTTCTTATATAGCCTAAAAAACTGAACCATATGCATTTGAAAAAAGGTGCAGAGGGCTGAATGAGTATTTCCTAGGTCTTTCCTATGATCAATAATGTTATGTGCATAATGGCTCTGAACTACTACTACTGATCTGTTACTTATGGAATCTGCTTTATTGATTACCAATTTCTCCACACATTGTAGAAAATGTGAGAGAGCATATTACTCACACAGGTCAAAAATCTGAGACCTGAAGCTTAGCAGAAGGTAAATCAGAAAGACTGATCTTTCTGCTTGCCATTATTTACATTCTCTCTCTCTCTCTCTCTCTCTCTCTCTCTCTCTCTCTCTCTCTCTTTCTCTCTCTCTGTCTCCTGATTTCAATTCATTAGCTGACTATGGATGTTTCACCTTTCATATGTTGCTTCGATCTCTATGGGCCAATCATCGTCATTGCCAAAGTTTAAAACTGTCTCTTCCACCCCTTTCACCTCCTGCCTTCATCACATCCAGCATCCAGGGTTCCTCCAACATCAGAAGCCCTGATCCACATCACATCCATCCAGAGCTTCAGCAATTACTCTTTACCACTTTAAACTGCCACCAGTGCCAAGGAATTTTCTTTACATTGCATAGCATCATTAACCCCTCAAATAATGACATCACTGTTGGGTCTAATTGCAAGACTCTCCTCCTATCCTCAGTTTTATCAATGCATCATGTCAATACATTTGTTTTACCACACTCTAAGCTTCTTTTCAATGAATTCTGTCCTGATTTAAATGCAATTAAACTTGAAAAGGGTAATCACATCATCCTGCATAGCACCGTGACCTTCAATTTACCCACACACACTGTTCACACACCTCTAAATGAACCAGCTGAGTCACTGGGCCTTTGTTTTTCCATGCAGGTGTGTGGAGCGCCGCTGCAGCTGCTGGAGGAGCGCTGTAAGACCTTTGAGCTGTGATAGCATGCTTGAAAGAAAGGGCTTGCATCTTAAAAAGCTGGGAGGACTTGGTGGAGGACTGTCGAGGTTCACACACAGCGCTGGCATACAAAGCGGGCTGCAGTTAATTGATACTGCCGAGCTGGAGCCCTGCCTGTCTCCACACTCCCTTCCAATGGTCGGCGTAATGAATGACTTTTCTCTGAGACAGGCCTTGGCCCACTGTCTATCCGTCTGTCTCAGCTACGAATGTTGTTTTGCCCAAATTGCTGTCACAATCATTTAATCTGCTCACCCCAGAGAAAAGAGATACCCGCCTCGACATCTTTCATTGTTCTTCTTTTGGCCTTCCTCCTCACACTCATTCTCTCTCTCTCTTTGCCCTTGCAATGTGCTCTTCAGCACAGCACAGTCTTATCCTCTCTCATCCCTCTCTCCTTCACCTCCCCTATTCTTGTTTTCCATCTCTTCCCTGAGTGCGCTGTGTAGCATTCCTATTTGTCTCTCTGGTGACACTAATTGGAAAATAGCTTGAGGCTTCCCCTGAGCTGCAACCCCAACAGCCCCTTTGTTGATTACTGGCAACTTAAGAAAGTTGGTCAAGAGAGTTGTGACAGACAGCATTTTCTTCAGTCCATCTGTCCCTCTCAGCCATGTTTTGTCCCAGTGACCACTGAACTGGCATGGACTGGGGGAGATGCTGAGTTTGAGCTCTGAGGATGCAGAGATTGGCATGAGGCTTTGATAATGCAACTAGTGTGCTGCGGCATGTAAATTCACTTTCAGGGGCTATTTTGAGTATATTATGTAAATGCAGATATGGCCATGCTTAATTTAGAGGCAGAGGAGAGTGTCTTGCAATGTCTGAATCTAGGATGATGTTTTGTAGGAATATCATCCCGGCATACTAAGTCACATACAGAGACTAACTTTGAGGGGATGTATTGAAAACTGTATAAGAGTAAAATAAGTAACTATACATCTGATTCCTGAAATCCTACAGACAATATGATTTATTCTTACCCAAACGATTTTTTGGGGGGGGAATCCTGATTGTTCTTACAGTGGATGCTTGCTCTAGAAACTAATTTCATTAGCACTAAGAAATGCCAGAATCAAGCACTGTGTGGGTGGCAGAGAACAAACAAGACTAATAAGTAAGTAGTGATGATAATGCTGTGTTACTGTATTGGACAAGAACTGTGACAAAACCAGTTAATCGCAGCTTTGTTGTTATGTTTTGCAAGACCACACAATTTTGAAACATGCTGAAATAAAACCACTGTTGTAATATTTAAATGTGATTATGGTAATTTTAGCTGTTTGACCTGTGTGTCTACCTCTTTGACCCAAAGTCTCAATAACTGTTTGATTGACTATCATCTCTGCTCCTCCCCAAAACAAACAGAAAAAAAAGAAAAAAAAAGAGAACTACTTTAACAGGGAAGAAATGAAAGTGGAATCCTAATCTTAAACACAGGGATCACTCTTCCAGGATAGACAGACATGCAATAGATGTCGAGAGTACAGAATCGATCAAGAAAAAAATTGCAGCTTGTACGATAATTATGATGAAAAAATGTAGATTGAAAACATGTGGGAAGAGTATGGATCCAGGAGGACACTAAGTAGCTTCAGCTGTTGCTCTATAGGTCAAACCTGATGGACACATCCTCCCCTCCACCATGGAAATCTGGAAAGAGGTCAGGCCACACAAACATAGAGGAGGCAACCGCTATAGAAGAGGTGAAGTAAATTAAACAGCTCTAAATCAATATACTTACAAATGCCTCCTTGCCCCCTGCCCCCAGGCGGGCAAAATGAGCCATCTCATTAAATAAGTTGTAAGGCTTTGTTGACACAGGTGGGAACACTCAACACATAAACTGATACAAAAAGCTTGATATTCACACATTGGGTTTAAGTTTCAGATATTTCTGGGAAGACAATTGTACTTTTACATCTACAATGAGCTCATTAACATTTCATTTACACTTAGCCAATTTGTCTCACTGCGATCAGATAGCTCTGGTATCTGATATCAAAGTCAAGTCAGAAGTCAAGTGGAAAGGAGATTACAATCAGATTGCTCAAACCCAACAAGTCTACCAAACTAAATGACAAAATAATACCTTCCAAATACACCCATCTACACATTATCTGATGTGATTAACTGACAAGCGTTGTTTTTTTTGCTCAAAGAACTTTACCAAGAGTCCAGTCTTAGTACAGCTATTGTCATTAAGTCCATTATGGTTGTAGTGAGAAGTGGACCTAAAATACAGAACACAGACAAGTGGTGAAAGTTAACAAAAGTCATGATGAATCCTGAGTTGAAATGGTGGAAGATGGGGCTCTGGTGGCAGGAAGGGCAGGGGGGACAGATGAAGGGTGAACAGGCAGGCAAACAGGGGATTGGCAGGCATGGGAAGCATGCTGGCTGGCACAGGAACTCTGGAATACAAAACAAAGCTGGGTTAGCACAGAAGCTAACTTGAGACGAGAGCAGGAAACAAGGTTGGCCTTAGAGCATATTACCGAACGAGGTGACGAAACAATCAATCAAATCAATCACCAGAGAAACCTTAGCAGAGAATCTTTAGAAACTTCAGCTGGCACATGAACCTAATGAAACATAGCTTCACTGACTGCCATTAAAATAACAGGTTCCCTCCTGAATCTGGTTTTGAATCCAATGCAGTTAGAAGGGATCTCCTTTATTTTATTTAAGGGCAAAGCAAGAGCAAAGCAATTCAGAGTTTTTGACAATATTCATGAATTGATAATCTTCCCTTCATGGACCCAGCTGTCTTGGCTGCACAAAGTTGTGAAAATGGATGAATTATGGAAGATTCAGTGTCAAGCAGACTTCCCCGAGATATGATTAGTGGGGATTGCAGGTTGCCCACATTATGCTCCACCAGTACAAAGCAGCCCACTAACAGTCCATCCCAACAGTCTGAATAACATTTAGCCCACCAGCCTCACCTGGAATCACATCTAGAGGGCCCAGTGCTTTAGGAACATTTAAGATAATCAAAAGCTTGACAGTTAAATTATTTCATGGAGTATACTTCATATAGTTATGAGCATCTGAACAGATCCTGTTGCTGTGGTTTGTTGGTCTTCCTCACAGGCATTGTCCTGTAAACACAAATGGCCAGTCACAGTAGAGGTCACTGTCCTAGCCAGCTACCTCCAAATCTGACACAACGAACGTTCATACAATCTTTTCCTGGCCCATGGCATGCAATGTTCCTCTTTCTGAGACGTTCAAACTCACTGTGCATAACAATACTGAACTCAAGGGAGGTACTAAAGGTACTAGAATCCACAATTGTATGACCTTTTTTAGACTTGACCTTGACTTGAATGATACAGAGTTTGCATTCAGGCTCACCAGCCCCAGGCCACTCACTTTTAACATGACCAGAGCACTGTCCATTCCTATGTCAGTATTAGTAACTGCTTGATTATTCCCAGTCCCTTTTCTTCAGATGAATATGAAGTATCTTAGGATGTTTGGATCCATATTTACATGACAGTTGCATCCTGCAGTCCTGCAGTTTACTTGTGTCATTTGCACAAACTAAACTCTTTTCTAATATGAAGCTCAACTATATGTGTAAATTCAGCCTTGAGGTACAGGCAAGCCTTTTTATCCAATGGGTAGCCTTTGTTTCTTATATGGAGTAGTGACTGTGGTTGTAAAACTGTTTATTTAATTTTGTATGATAATTCAGCAGGGTCAGCTACAATTTTCATCTTCCGCTCAGTGAAGCCTCCAGTGTCGGGAAAAGAAGCTCTATGGCGATGCCTTTCTTGAATATCACAAGCCACTCCATTCTCTCCATTCTCCATTTGGTAAAATGGCCATGAGGCCAAATGAATCAGCATCAGCATCAAAAGCTCATAAGCCCATGTCTAAATTTTGTTAAAATAGATTTGAATACCTTTAAACTTACTGGATACAGTGCTCTGCAAATCAGATCTTAAAGCACTTAGAACATTCATCTTAGCAACTGATGCTGCTATTACCACTTCTAGTTTTTCTTATATCCCCCTGCCCCCCGCCTGCTCTACATCATGTTTGTTTTTGCCTTTGTATAACCAAGCAAGAAGAGCTGCTGCATTTGCTTCTGCTTTAATACAGACAGAGGTAGTATTTTAAAACATGCCTTCCACTGCTAACATTTTAGATGCTGCCATCTGACTGACATTATGTGTCATTGCAGATTTTTTCTTATCTTGCGCCTAATAAAAAGTAATGAAAATGTGACACATCCAGTTCTAGACTTGGAGGATTTAGGCAGGCCTCCAAATTTTACTTTCTTATACCATATGTCCAAGTCTTGAGACAAGTCTGTCATTTTCAGAGAGACATTGCTTTACATCCTTAATAAACCCATGGTTATGTCTATTGTTGTTTGTGAAACACACATTGCTCCTCGTGGGCATCAGTGTATTGTAAGGTAAAATTGCATCCTCCAACTTTTGCATTACAATATCTAGTTGAGCTTGCACATGTAAAGCACTGTTGTCATTTTTCACAATTTCTTCCAGAGCAGTGATGACATCTTTTATTTTATCCACTCTGGATTGGCGTTTTTTCTGAAGATTCTCAACTTTTTACTCCAGTGCGTTTTCAGTGAGGATGACTGTTCTCTTGACAGTTTCAGTATCAACACCATTTACAATTGAACAAGTCTTTGATCTTCTCATTGCTCATTGACATTAACCAACAATGCATGCACCATAAGACTTCAAAGAGCATCCGCCATAATCCATGTCCGCTTCAATCATCCATCTTTGGCACTTTATGTTCACAAAGAAATGGTCCAATCATATCTCTGCACATTAATTTAAGCTAGAGCAACAGTGATAAATGCAAAACCTTAACCATAACCCACTGTATGCACAGTATACAGCAGTAACTGTTTCTAAATTGTGTCTTGACATCTTCACATCTTCTGGGTTTTTTGTATTGTCTGTATGTTATTATTATTTTTTTTTATTTGCATGTTTTTTTCCAATATGATTTTTCTCATTTCCTTCCTCCAGTGGAATTGCTGCTCTTTGTATTGAATATAAATGTTGCACATCACAAAGGCACTGACCCATGATCTCTGAATATAGTAACAGAAACCAAGTCTGCAGAAGGCCACATTCTTTTTATGGAGAAGGATAAGCTTGTGTTTTATTCATATGCGGCACAAATGCAGTACAACTTGCAACAGGAAGCTGTGATGTTGCTCCCAGTGCCTGTTCATTGGTATAGCAGGCATTGAAAATGAAAACTGTCATCAATTGTTCAATTCCTTTGAATAGTACACAGCCCTGGGTATTACTTACACAGCAGTTTATAGATGGTAAAAACACAAAAGGATCTGCAGCTGTATTATTGTGTTAAACTACAATTGTGTACAGGTGCACATACATATGTTAATAACTCTGTGTGTGTGTGAGTGAGCCCTGGATCCAGCTGTAGGCAGAGTTGACCTTGAGGAGAGCTGTTCATCACAGTGGGGAAAGGGAACCAAGCAGAGACACAAAGCCTTATCGGAGAAAATACTCTTGTTGTCGGAAATAGCAGTGATGAAACTGCTGACGGTGGAGCTCTACTGCAGTTTTTCCCAGCATCTGCAATTTGAGCCACTCAATGGCTCAACATGCTCACTCTTCTGTCCTGATGCAGTATTTTAACGCAGGCAACCAGTGGCTCTGTGAACTTTTAGGTGGGTTCATGTTGGGTAACGCTGCTCCAGAAGGAGGGCCTCATCAAATTTAATAACACTCATGTGAACCAGTATTAGCCGTTGTGTTTATGCATCTACTGCTGAAGACTGGACTGTGAGATACCCCCAAGTGCAGTGCTGAGCTCAAGGTAAAGCCCTCTGATTAATGATTCTGCTGAACATATCTCTCTCCTTCACTGTGTGAAGGAAGGAAGGAAGTGCAAGGAGTAATGTTGCAGTTCTGAACAGTTATCATTGTCTTATTTCATAGATTGTTTTATTCTGAAAGACGGAAAGATTAAGAGAGACAGGAGGAACTTTGAACTCATGAGATAATGTTTACGTGAACTTAACCACTCTAAATACTTACCACCAGGACACCAAGCAAAAAGTCTTAAAATCTTAAACCAATAAGCATTGGATGCCCAGCCACTGCATCGTGCATAATGGCTCATCACAGAACCCCACAAACCCATGTGTCCCTGCAGTACAGCACTGTAGAATACTTCCCAAACAATTCCCAAAGACCACTGGAGTCCCATTATTTTCCCAACAGCACAAGTACACTATGGACATTGGTGTGCAAACACATTTAAACCTCTGCACCTGTTTCCTAGCCATGCAAACAGCATGGCTCTAGGAATGCCAGTGTCTTTCTGCTGGTTGGTCTGTTGGTCTGCTAGTCTGCTACTTTGGTACAGAGAGTAATAATATTAAAAAAGACTGTTAATAATATTAAAGACTGGTTTTTTTTCTATTAATTTTTATAAAGAACAAAGATAGTATTGGACCTGGCTGATGTGCTGTTATGCTTTAAAAAACTGTCTTTCAGGCGGCATCCCTGCTTTCTTTAAAAATCTATATGTATCTCGGATGGATGATCCAGATACTTTAGCCATTGTCAACTGCTCTAAGTCTAATGGCATCTTTTCACTAATTTCAACATGCAGCAGGTTCTCTGGATCTTTCTGTTTTAAGTCATTTTAGATCCATCACCAAGTGTCCATTTCTTTCTGATTTTAGAAAAAAAAAACATGCACTCAAATGATTTCTTTTATGAACAATCACATTTTTTAAAAATTTCAGTGGGGTTTTAATTCTCTACACAGGACTGAGACCAGGGTCAATGACTTACCTTACCAAGGACCTTACTGTTGAAAGCCCAAGCTGAGATCAACCAAGCAGTTTAACCCAATGAGGAATATTGTTTACTCTGCAACACTCAAAACACAAGCACATCCTGTCAGGCTACACACTGTCACTACAGATGGTGACATCACCAGGCCCTGAGAAAGCTGGCTCTAGGAGGTGTGCAAACAGGAGAGCTGACAATGTTCACTACCAGTGGAACACTACATCCATTTTGTCATGGGGGGCAGAAAAAGAATATACACCACACCAAGGAAATAGCAAAGGTTTTTCCACTGATCAGGAGTGGAATCAGAGTCAATCATGCCAGGCAGCTCCAGTTCACCAGTGAGATTACCACCACCTTTCTCAGTCGTGCAAAAGCAAAACAAGTACTAACTGCTGAGAGCAGGAAGGCCAGCTGGAAGACCATCATCTACCCAGTGGAGGTTGGAAGCTGAGACTTCATGGGGCCGTCTGGAGTGACAGAATGAAAGTTAAAGTTGGCAGCAAACTGGCAGAGGAGGTGGAGAAGGGCAGGTTTTGGCTTTGGCTGAGGAGGAAGTATAAAAGTGAAAGAATACCTTCCCCAGATGTCAGTAGCGGGGATGTCTAGGTCTCAGTTAATTCATGGTATGTATTACATGTATGTCTCAGTGACAATGGATATGCATGGGGATGGAGATTAAGCAATACACATTTTACTCTCTTACTCTCAGATGAGAGGTGAAACATCTTCAACAACCTCAAGCAAGCAGTTTTTACCACAACCATTGTTAAAAGTGTAGAGGACACAAAGTCTTTGTCCAAATGGTTGACAGTAAAGCGGTTTCAGAGAGCCTGACTTGGAACTACAGAGTTATTAGTAATTTAAAAGTAGACTTCTTGGGCACTACTGAGGCATGTGGAAATCCCCATCACTCTGGAATTTTTCCACAAATAATGCATGTGCATGGTTGAAGGAATTTTCAATAGTGAATACACAGATTAAAAACAATAAATAAATCAGGAAAATTACTGCCTGTCACAGTAATGCCAAACAGTGATGCCAAGTACTGCCTCCTCCAGTGCCCATGGATCAGCTGCAGGGTGGTCAGCCAGGAACCACCATTCCTCAACATTTTGCTCATTTAAATCCACCCTTTTATTTGTTTCTGTGCATGTTAAAGTCACCAGCTGCTTGTTGGTGACTTTAACATGCACAGAAACAAATAAAAGGGTAAAGTAAAGTAGAGTAAAGTAGTTTAGCATGTCAGGACCCCAGTCCTCGGTCCTCCTTGTTCTCTCCAGTCTTGCAGGTTCCTCACTGATTCTGGTTGTGGGCCATCCATCTGTCTGAAGTTCACTGGCCTTCACTGGCCTGGTGGGGACATGATCTGTGTCTGTGTTGTGGAGAGAAGGTCGAGTGGCCAGAGCTCCATATGAGGACATCTAGAGATGCACCTGGACTCATGGACTCATTTCCATTACCTGTGATACCTTCACACATGGACTAAACCCATGAACTCAGTTTATCTACAGTTTATTACGACCCATGTTTAACTCCATATATGACTGATGATGATGTTCTCTGTACATGTGGCATCTATTGCACGTCTGTCCGTCCCAGGGAGAGGGATCCCTCATCTGTGGCTCTTCCTCAGGTTTCTTCTTTTTCCCATAAAGGGTTTTTTGAAGTTTTTCCTGACCCGGTTTGAGGGTCTAAGGACAGAGGGTGTCACAACTGTACAGACTTGTAAAGCCCTCCGAGGCAAACAATGTTTGTGATTTTGGGCTTTAGATAAATAAATTTGAATTTGACTCTTAGAGAAGTAATATGTATGGCTTGACACACACACTTATACATGTTCTTGTTTGTGTGCTTATACAAATACAAACAAATGTTGCCACTGGTACTCTACAGGTTAGATTACACAGATACCTACAGTAATCTGAATATATTGGCTGGTCATCTGTGCAGGTCTGTTATGGAAAATAACTGGCCCTTTGGACTAGACATAGCCCAAGAAATGCTACTTTCCTACCATTGATGGTTAAAGCTATTAAGTCAGTCACCACTGTAACCATCTTTATGCAACATTAGGTCTGTCTCATTGTTTCCTTTTGGAGATGTTCTTCCCTAAAGCAGCAAACTAAAGTCAGGGAACAAAAATCTCAGCTGTGTGGGAACCACGACAAAATACATGAAACATTTTTTTACAAGACTGCCTGCAGTCTGGTTCTCTGCAAAATGATTACTGATATGCATCTACAGCTATTTTTTAGTAAAGTAAATTATAAATCCACCTTACCAGAGTTTTGTACATCCACTATACATATATACCACTATATATCTACCCACCAACAAAATGCAGGAAACCTGCTTTGAGTAAAGCTGCCAATGTGCATTCCTGTCCAATATTAATGAGGGGATATATTTGTGCATGCAGGCATCCACAGTATGCACATAGTTAGCTGCACTTGTGCATGTTTGATGCCCGTCAATCAGCAAGGTTTTATAGTTGGTGTCTGCTCTCAAAGGTCAGAGAAGATCGCTGATCCCATGTTATGGGCCAAGTCTTCGAGGAGTGACAGCCTTGTTAAAATGCATTGCAGGGGCTTGAAAAGAATAAATAAAAGGTGCAGAGGAAAAAAATCAACACAGTGACATGCGGTTTGTCTAACAATGTACTCCCCACCGGGGTTTTAAAAGATTAAAATGTCTGAGGTTCATTTTTTTGTTCCTCCTCATTAGGACATGTCTTGTGTGACTTCTCATTGTCAAGAGCGTTTGATACTGTTACATTTTGTTCCCGTTGATAGCAATTTGCATTTTTCTTTGGTGAAACATCTTGTTCCATGTGTCACTACAAAGGATTGGTTTCTTTTGTCTGAGATCTTTTTTCTGTTGCAATCTTCCTTCCCCTTGTACTGCCAAACTCGAAGTTCTTTCTGCTGGATTCCAGGCTGTTATAATGCATGTACCACTCTGTGTCCCCACTGTCTGAGCAGAGGGAACTAAAAGGGGATGTGCACCCTGTGGCTTCACTCACATCTTTTAGTAAAGAACACATGAGGTGCAGTCAGTCTGGATCCTCCACTAGAGAACAAAAGATGACATACCTGCTGTATGCAGGTGGAGGTTACATCAAAGACTCTGTAGAAATAAAAATTTTATTCTTAATCATCTTACTGGGCTCTCACGGGATCCACTACATTGGAACCTCATTAGAGGAACATGGAAGGAGAGGCAACAAGAGGCCTGCTGCCTATACGCAGGTTAATCAAAGCGGAAAACACGACCACTCTCACTGATTCAAAGACAGAAACATGTTCTTACCATGATGGGTCACTGTAATACTTAGGCTACATTAGCCTTATTCATAGAACAACCTGAATTTCTGAACCTGAAGTTCTGAGTTAGTGAAGAACTCAGAATTTCCTTCTAGCAGCATGTGGTAGAAGTTCTGTGTCTTTGAACATTTGGCTGGATATACAGCAACCAGAGAAAAAAGCAAATCATTCTACAAGCAGGGTGGGGGGGGCAGGAGCTTATTAGCACACTTTGTACTCTTGTAGAGTTCTCCAAATGTATTTATCTAATGCTATTAACATCAACATCAAGAGAAGGTTTCAAGTCTTGGGCATAAACTGGTATCTCTTTCATCTTTTAACACTTTTCATTAAAAAGTTATAAGGCAGCAAAGCCTTCTTTAAACACTGACACTTTACACCAACTGAGACATATGTTGTCTCTCGGAATATGTTGGGTTCAACTTGTATTTTTCAGGGGACAGTTTCTGCTAAACTTTTAATTCTGGGATAATCATTGCTCCTTCCTACTGTGAAAATTATACATAAGTGTTGCTGCAATGCTGCAACCACAACATCACATAAATTGTTAGCAAAAGCTTTTGGAATGTGGCACAAAATGTACATAATACCTGCTAACAGCAAGCTATTTCCTACACTTGCAAGCTGTGACAAACAGAGCAGCCTGTTAAGGCTGGATGCAGGGCGAACTTTAGTTTGGGCCCAGGATGCAGATGAGGCCACAGGCAGAGAAGATTAGATGGCTCTTTATTTAGGCTTACACAGGAACACAGGCTGGAACACAGGCAGTCAGGCAGGAACAGGGCGGGGTGGGCAGGAGCACACCAGGGGTGGTGACACAGACGACGCGACAGGGAACAAAGGAAGGGGACCGGTATATATACACTGTGGGGGACAGGGAAGTGGAAGACTAATAGGGGACAGGGGAAACTAATAAGGGAGGTGCAGAGTAATCAGACGGCGGGAAAACACAAAAGGACAGGAAGTTAAGTGGCAGACAAGTGAGGAGAGGAGGGAATACAAAATAAAACAGGAAGTGATCAGAACTGGAGAAGATAAACTCAAAGGAGACCAGAAACAACTAAACACAGGACACAGGGAATGACAGACAAGAAGGACACAAACACAAGGAACACACTGAACAAACTGAACACAAGACAATACAAGGAACACAAGACACACAAGGCAGAAAAACACCAAGGAAAACGAAGGCACAAGAAAATACAGAAAACGCAGGGCAAAGAAAGAAAACGGAAAACAACAAGGCATAAAGCAAATCATAACACGGCCAGCAGATAATGGCAGAGATGGTGTTACATGATTTGTTTGCATGCATCTGCTGTGTTCTGTATCAAAAACACTGTGAGGGTCAACCTCTGTTCGATGGACACCGGCCCTTCTGAGGCTCATGTTTGACCACCAAGGAATGAAGTACGCTGTATGTTCAGTGGTCAGGCTGCTGTTTGTATATTCATTTGCTAACTGCAAATACAAGTGCATTTGACTATAAATGAAGTATGATTATGTCAAATTATTTGTGGAATTGTGACTCATTTACTGTACATTTTGCACACTTGCAGTCCAAGTCTGAAGAGATTTCAAATCAAAATGGCAAGAAACCACCAAAGACTTGACAAAGGTTAATGCTGTAATGTGTGTGTAAGTATACGTCTGTCAGTTCCTCTTTGAATGTGTGAAAATGCACATACTGAGAGCCCACACAGATTTAAAATGTTTTTGAGCTTTAAGGTTGGGAATTATCGCTGTGAATTTGCGCATGGCTGAGCCGGAAGATCAGACCAACACTTCCATCAGGAAACTCTGCTAATTCCAGGAGTGTACTTTGAAGGATTAAGAGACACAAATTACAGATTAGAAGAAATATACTGGGGGAGGAGGAACAAAGTGGCAAATCAAATGCCACCCCTCCCTCGTAACACTACTGGATGCTCTTTTTCTGTCCCCCCGAGATCACAGAGAACCGCTTGACGGCTAAGAAAGCAATTCAGGAGGAAATCAAAAATGGTTTCGCTCCACTTGTCTTGTGGACAGTCTCATTAATAGTCAGCCTGACATCAGCTGAAGTTGCTTTTTCTCCACCTTCTGTGACAGGAGCATCACATCCCTCCAAACACTCTAATGTGCCATTTGCCTGACACAAACAGTCATAATTACTGAGAGGCTGTAGCTAACAATAAAGGTTCCTATGTGGATCGATCACTTTCCCTTTCATGGTTCTCTCACATATTTTGGTGTTTTATTGTTAATTATCAGCAGTGTGCAGAGTGCTCAAGTGGGTTATTAGAGGAAAACATTGATGAGTTAACACCTAATTGTGCATATTTAGAGGACAGTAAGAGCTGAAGTTGTATCACCTTGAAAGCTCTGCAGTGCTTTGAACAAGACAAAGACGTGAAACTGCCACTAATCTCAATGCTGATCAAAACAAGCCTTTGTGTGAGGACTAGGAGACTACTTGGAGAGTTTATTCAGCTCACTGACGCTTTGAGCTGATTAGCAACAGTATTTTAGAGGGAAGACATTGCAGGGGAATTCTCATCATCACTCATGTCTCCATCTCTACAGTTAAATGAAGTGTTATCTTTCATGTAGGCACAGGGAAGAAAAGAGCGGGTCGGGGGTGGGTTTGTCAGCCAGCGTTCAGGACACTCATTATCTCTCCAAAGTGATGGTCATGTTTGAAAATGACTGAATTTTTAATGCCTCCCTCCCACACTCAGGTTGAAAGGACTGCCGCATTGGCGATAGATCTCAATCCAATTTACTGCCACTGGAGACGATCATTTCTCTTTCACTCTTCCGCTCATTCCCTCCCTCATCCGACCTTCCATCCTCCCTTTCTTCTCCTCCATCACCATCCTAAAAACAACCCTATTCATCCTTCTGTCTCCTGACTATAGTAATTTATGCACCGATGGTGTGGCATCCGTGCCAATGCCAAGACAATTACACCATTGGCTCTGGCAGCCATGTTTAAAAGCGTTGTGCACGTTCCAGATCTGGTGGTGCCTGGCAGGAGGGAGCCAGAGATGAGGCCAGCACCGGGTGAAGGAGACACAGTTTGAACACGCTGAAGATTTTCTGATGATCCACACACAATGTCAACAGCCGAGGATGGACTTGAATTGCAGCCATGTGGTTCTAAACATACGAAGCGCAGCTATTATAGTCTCAGTCTGACTCACTCGTGGGACACAAGGGGCTGTGAAGGTCAAGCAGGGATCATTAAACTTAACTGCTTATCCGCCCAGAGAGCAGAGACAGAGTGAGAGAAAAGAAAAAACAAACGAACAAACATAAAGCCTCAGAGGGCCTCTTGTATATGACCCAGAGTGACTTTTTAAACTAACATCAATTAAATTTTTCTGACTATTAAAGTGTAAGAATCTTCCTCTGTTATTAATTTCTTCACCTGAAGAGACAAGACAAGACAAGATAGTTTGAATTCAACTTTTAAATTCTTGCATCTATTATATCCACACATTTATGTCACTATCCATCAGTGTGAATTGAATAGTATCTACTTTAACAGTGATAGCCTTGTTTCTTTATTGAAGCATTGGCTTTCATTAAAAGTACTCAACAGGGGAGACAAGTCAGGGTGCTGAACAAAATCAATGGAGCTGGTAATGCTATTGTAAAAACATCACTTTCATACTTTGAAAGGCACCCATCTATCTATGTAATGCAATCTTTGCAACAAATTAAAGTAGTAAAACTACAGAATTAAATGTTTTATGGACCCAAGTGTTTAATGAAAATAGTTCTACTACAACTTTATACTAAAGATTAATTTAAGCACACACACATTAATGGTGCCTTGGGTGCTGTTAACCAGGGGTACCTATATGTCTGACTAGCCTGCAGCTTACTCTGCTCTATTAGCTCTACAATTTTGCTAAAACTTGGCAAAAGACACTGCAAAGAGTACTTATGTGTATTAAATCGCGTATAATTCTTGGCAGACTCCAGGTACAACTGACCTCAGCAAAGAATCAACTAAACCGGCTCTGTCACAGAGCTGGGCCTCATTTCTTTCATTTAAAACGCTCACACTGAGTTTTGTGAACTCAAAGATTTTTAAAACCCAATTTAAATGAATGGAAATATGAGTTGTTGTAGATTTTAATTTATTTGTACAAATCATTTTAAATGGAGGTAGTATGAATGGTA
Source organism: Scortum barcoo (assembly GCA_023238725.1). Lineage (NCBI taxonomy): Eukaryota > Metazoa > Chordata > Actinopteri > Centrarchiformes > Terapontidae > Scortum > Scortum barcoo. Next base: position 27,181,262 of record CM041554.1, read on the forward strand.
GACTACCAGGTCTTTTACACTGATCAAACTAAACAAGAGGCGTTATTCAGAGTGTGTACTGTGAATCCTTTTCTCTGCCTTGATAATGACATCCAACACATGAAATTAAATAGAAGCCTCGTTTTTATCAGGTTATTACCTCAATGATGCCATTTGTAAACCAAATATTACACTGAGACATATATATATATATATATATATCTATATATATATATATATATATACACACACACACACACACACACACACACACACACACACATATATATATATATATATATATATATATATATATATATATATATATATATATATATATATATAATATGTATATATATACATATATAAAATAAAGGGAACACTAAAATAACACATCCTAGATCTGAATGAATGAAATATTCTTATTAAATACTTTGTTCTTTACATAGTTGAATGTGCTGACAACAAAATCACACAAAAATTATCAATGGAAATCAAATTTATTAACCCATGGAGGTCTGGATTTGGAGTCACACTCAAAATTAAAGTGGAAAAACACACTACAGGCTGATCCAACTTTGATGTAATGTCCTTAAAACAAGTCAAAATGAGGCTCAGTAGTGTGTGTGGCCTCCACGTGCCTGTATGACCTCCCTACAACGCCTGGGCATGCTCCTGATGAGGTGGCGGATGGTCTCCTGAGGGATCTCCTCACCAGACCTGGACTAAAGCATCCGCCAACTCCTGGACAGTCTGTGGTGCAACGTGGCGTTGGTGGATGGAGCGAGACATGATGTCCCAGATGTGCTCAATTGGATTCAGGTCTGGGGAACGGGCAGGGCCAGTCCATAGCATCAATGCCTTCGTCTTGCAGGAACTGCTGACACACTCCAGCCACATGAGGTCTAGCATTGTCTTGCATTAGGAGGAACCCAGGGCCAACCGCACCAGCATATTTGCCAGTCTTGGTGTTCTCTGGCAAATGCCAAACGTCCTGCACGGTGTTGGGCTGTAAGCACAACCCCCACCTGTGGACGTCGGGCCCTCATACCACCCTCATGGAGTCTGTTTCTGACCGTTTGAGCAGATGCATGCACATTTGTGGCCTGCTGGAGGTCATTTTGCAGGGCTCTGGCAGTGCTCCTCCTGTTCCTCCTTGCACAAAGGCGGAGGTAGCGGTCCTTGCTGCTGGGTTGTTGCCCTCCTACGGCCTCCTCCACGTCTCCTGATGTACTGGCCTGTCTCCTGGTAGCGCCTCCTCCATGCTCTGGACACTACGCTGACAGACACAGCAAACCTTCTTGCCACAGCTCGCACTTGATGTGTGCCATCCTGGATGAGCTGCACTACCTGAGCCACTTGTGTGGGTTGTAGACTCCGTCTCATGCTACCACTAGAGTGAAAGCACCGCCAGTATTCAAAAGTGACCAAAACATCAGCCAGAAAGCATAGGAACTGAGAAGTGGTCTGTGGTCACTCCTTTATTGGGGGTGTCTTGCTAATTGCCTATAATTTCCACCTGTTGTCTATTCCATTTGCACAACAGCATGTGAAATTGATTGTCAATCAGTGTTGCTTCCTAAGTGGACAGTTTGATTTCACAGAAGTGTGATTGACTTGGAGTTACATTGTGTTGTTTAAGTGTTCCCTTTATTTTTTTGAGCAGTGTATATAGTTACGAAAATAATACTGTACTATTACTAATTAGTTTTTACCCTGTTTGATACATTTCAGTGTCATTTATACCCAGATAACCATTGTTAATACCAAGCGATTACCTGGTTATTACTTATTTAACTCACAGTATTATTCCACCATTGACATGTTATTACTGAGCTGTAATGTAACGTGCTGTCAAAATATTTGATACAGTTTACTGATTATGCTAGTAGATAATATTTGTTTTATTACTTGATACAAAAACTGCTTAAAAAACATCTCAAGTGTTCAAAAACACCTAAGTGTCTTCAGTGTCAAGAGTAAGTCAATTCCTCCTCCACAATAAAGGCTACAGGAATACTCTTATTGAGTATGACTTTCACGGAGTGTTTGTTTTGTATCTGGCATTTCCTCAGAGCTCCTGCTGAAATTGTTTCAATCATCATGAGGGCCTGGTAACTCTGAATAACTGGAAGTACTTCTACCTGACAGAAGAGAGTATACATCAAATTAAATTGTAAAGGGTATTTAGTATTTTTCTGTCCTTCTATCCTTCCCTTGGGCTTTTTTTCTCCACACTGTTCAGCCAAGCCAGGTGTTGATGCACACACACATGCAACAGAGATGAGAGGTGAAGATCATATTATCAGGTTAAAAAGCAGGCAGGAGGGCTGTCAGTCACCGCTTCTGTAGCTGACTGTGCCTTTGATCCACCCATTTCATTTTGCAGTTTTAACACTGGCAAGACACTCCAATCAGCTGATACACCTCCTAAGGGCCAGTCCGTGCCCAGTGTCACTGTTTAACGTGTATTTGGCCATCACCTAATGAAAAATGAAGCTAAAATTAAAAGCTTTGTGGAAGACCAACTCAACCTATGAACCTCAGAGACATTTGACTGGACCTGCTCAAAACACATGCAGATGGAGGGCGGCTCCACAGACAAAGGTCCCCATGGATTAAAGATGTGGGACCTCAGTGCAAACCAATAAGCATGCAATTCAGAGACAATTAGTAGTGTTGCTGCAAAGCTGAACCATTGATTAAAATAAGGGCAATATCAAGAGTGGACTTAATTTGTTGAGACTAACATGGGAAATCTCAACCAGCATGAACACAGAAAGGATTGACAGACTGATATTGCTTTTAAAAGTCTTGATTTGTAAATTAAATATGTGGACATTCTCAAAATCTTGAAATTTCACCACATTTATACCACAAATGGACAAAAGTGAACAATTATTACATCTTATCTTTGACCTAGGTCATTTACCTCAAATGAATAATACAAACCCAAATTTTCACTTCACTGTGTAGTCCTTGAATAGCATTTGAAAAGCCAGCAAGCACAGTTGCAGATATTTGAATGTTAAAAGCCCTCCCAATCACCTAGTCGCTCTTCACCCACCACGTTGACCTCCGTGTGCCCTGAGCTTATTAAAAATACAGTCATATCTCTGATGGCTCATCTGTGGTTTTTACAATTCAAGAGAATGCTAACAGTTATTTGAGGTGGAGGTGTTTGATTCTGCGAGAGGAATCAGACACATGGTCAGAGGAAGCCACATCTGGGGAGGCAGCCACCCACTGCCTGCTGCTGCTTGTAACCCCTGATCACATAGCCAGCAGGCCTGCAGGCTGCCAGATAATGGGTGACACACAACACTATGCATGGATGTGCGCGTTTGTGTGTACTGAGCTGGGCTATTATTTTTTAAAAAGGAGTTTGATCATGGAGAGTGTGCAGGAGGCGTGCCACCGTAACAGACACTCCTGCTGCGTCCAATCAGAGAACAGAGGAGAGGAGGAAGATGAGGGCCATCCTTTATCACCAATATTCACACTCTTTAGTGTATGTGTAAAATCTGTTAACATGAAAAATCACAAAATCTAACAGGTTTGAGGACTTTGGGCTGGCCTAGTGTTGTACATGTACAGTTCCATGAATTGAACTGAAAAGTCCCAGTTGTGTTTTTTCTTTCCTTATTTTATGCATCTCTCTACTGTCCATTTTAGAATAAAAGTGCCCCATCAGAGGCATGGTTCTTCTCAGAGGGTAGCATTAACGATTGGTTAAACTGTAAGCAGCATACTGTTAACTGTATATGTACAGACATAATGCAATGCAGGTTATGCAGATGCAGTTGGGTTTACATTGACAACTGAGAGAGAGGGAGAGAAGCATTTTGTACACAAAGAGATTTAAAGAATAAAATTGTAACAGTATGAGAATAGAGTAATACATTTCTAGATTGTAGCCAGAGAATTATCACTGAAGTTGTAATTTTATAAAAATGTTTTGATGATGAGATTTAGTGGCAGTAAAAGAAGACACCCAACACAGGTAACAAGAAGTACATTCACTTCACACTTTGCCACTATGGCTTATTATAGTGTGGAGCTGTGGCATACAATACTTTCTCACTGAAATAGAGCCTGACAGGGTGTCTGTGCTCATTATGTAGGTCTGTGAGGATGTTAACGGTTGTGGTGTATATGGTGACACAGAGCCGTCTCTACCCTCTGTTCCCATGACCCGTGAGCTTTATGTATCATGGCTGATTATGTTGCAAAGGTGTTACAGATTAACAGATTAACCTGATTAGCCTTGAAAAAGACCAAATATCAAACCAGCTCACATGCCAGAGTCTGTACATTCATGTGCTCGTGTGGAGTGTCAATTTTGCTAGGAACTGTGGAGAGAAGCCTGCAGTGCTACAGGTGTTTTCTAAAAACATAGAGAATGGTGTTCTTCCTCCCAGCCTCACTCATGGTCTGATCACACTGGTTCCCAAGCCCAAAAAAGAGATGTGCTGCTCACTGATAACTGACCTATTGATCTCTCCGCTTATTAATGATTATTATTATTGCACTGATATTTACAGGTTGAATTAAAACATTCCTGGACACAGTCATCGATGAGACACAGTGAGGCTTTATGAGAAATAAATATATTTCCAATAATATTAGACTTGTCTTGAACATCCTTGACTACTCTGAACTGAACTGGACTATGAAGATAGATTTCTCCTCTTTAAAGGTTCCGATGAGGCCTGAGAATACAGTGGAACACCAATTTATCTTCCACTCTACAAAAATTCGACTTTGCTGGTTGTTTTCAGAAGACTATCAAAAAATATTTGGGACTCTCTAATTCTGAAAACCTAAAATCAAGACAGTCTTTAAATTTTACTCCTAAAGAAAAAACATACCACAAAAGTGGTGGCAAAGAAATTCATCTGAAGTTGTATTTTTATAATGAAGACAGACTGAACTGATCTGTATTCCATCAGCAGGTCCTTCCAGCCTGGTTTCTGATATAGAATCACAACTTCTCACCACTCAGGTATCTTGTTTGGAATAATAGAGACATTTATTTAAGAACAGATTGTTTTTATTTTGAGAGATGGGTTCAGAATCTGACTGTGTTGTTGAGTCAGTTGTTCAGTGGGGAGGGGGAGGCTATTGTTGACACATCTTAATGCTTTTAGGGAATTTAGTTAGGCCTGTGCCTTTCCTCAACCCAGCTGACTGCACAGTAGGAAAAATGCTCATGAAATAATAATCAAGCCATACGTGCCCTGTTTCAGAGAGATGCAGTCTATGTTCCTTATGTCACAGTACATTGTCACAGGAAATGATAAATATTAAGGGAGGGTCTGGATGCTTTCTCATAAATACCTAGATGTGACTAAGGTTAAGGACATATTCTTCAAAGTGATAAATAAATATCATATTGGCAGTTAATACATGTAAAAATGTAAAAGACATAAACACACGTTGCTCTGTCTGTGATGAATATTTTACACCTATTGTGGTGTTGTTCTCACACCAAGAAATTCTGGCTAGATCTGTGCAGATCTGTGCTTTGATCTTTTTCTTTTTTTTTTTAAATTTTGGCATATTTTTTTTTTTTTGCAATCTCTTCATTGTTTGCACTTGAAACTGTTCCTGAATTCCTCTTTTTGGTTTTCTCTGATGTGATTTTCTCTGATTACCTCATCTGGCAGCAGCAAAATGATCTCCTTCATCCACTTTGGTTTTCAATTTATTTCAAGGTTTTCCCAATTTTTATATGCAAATATAATTTATATATACAATGTATAATTATAATACACTGCTTAAAGATTTTAAATATTTTACAAAAATTCGAAGAATAATAATGTGCTTTTGTACTATATATTCTATATTCTGTTGAAAGGCTTTTGTCTGAACATTACATACATTATAGTTTTGAATATTTTGTGTGTTATAAGACAAACAAAGATGATATATTTTAATCAGATTATTTTTGGACAACCTGTTCTGAAAATGTAATGATGGCACTAATCCAGTTCCACATGGCTCCTACTTTGATGAGGAAATGAAGCTGTCCTGGAGCCTCACCGCTTTAATGACATTTCAAGCTTGTCTGGTAGGAAGAACACAGTTTTCTGACAGGGAAATAATGAAATGCAGAGAATGCTGATGTTCATAGGCAGACCAGCTTGTTTAAAAGAGAAGTCTTGGCTAAGCAGTCTAAGAGCCATCCCCTTCTTCTATTATTAGATGTACTGTATACTGCTGTGCCTGTGCCTTTATCTCAAGTGTAGTACACTTTTAGTCTCAATAAGCAGTGTTTCCTGTTATCTCATGTCTTTCCTGTTCTGTGAACTTATTGAAGGTGCTGTGATTCTCATGAATATATTTTTGAAATAGTCATGTTGTTGGTTAAATGTCAGATGTAAGATAAAGTTTCCATCACTGATAGACACACCAGTTTACCAATTCCTGGCAGGAGTTCAGCAGGGCAGGGGACATGCTGAAGAGCTGACTGACCCATTTAGAGCCAAAGTGACCCCGAGATTAAGCAGCAGTGCCTTTGTTTTAAATATCAAACACAATATGTTTGAGCGCTATCAAAGGGCCAGTAGCAACTTCTGAAACAACTTATGCTGCTTAATACACTTTTCCACCATCTGTCTGTATGCTCATTATTATTAAATCAAGTTAACTGCGCTCCCTGAAAAAGATCTATTCAGTAAAAGGGCATGGTCTGTTGGTGGGAGAGGTTGCTAGCTGTGGTCTCCCATGTGGACTTCGCACTCCAACCTCCCCCCATAATTTGCAGTGCTCTTAAAATCACCATGTTTGCCTTGGCCTCTGACATAAGGAAATCAATAATTGCACAATCACAAGATGCCACTTTTTGGGAAAACATACACAGACTGTTTTTAGCCTTTGAACAACTGCATCAATGCAGTCATTTTTCATTCTATGAGCAGCATTTTACTGTCATCGCTGTTTGAGATGGACTTAGTTTTAACAACTTAGCTCATCTGAAATGTGACATGGGAGGCCAGTACAATCACGACAAACTAAAGCTGTCAGGAAAATGTAGTGGAGAAAAAAGCTCAATACAGAAATACACACATACAGTAGTATACTATTTAAATACATGTATCTCAAAGTTGTATTTATGTAAACTACTGGAGTAAATTTACTTGCTTACTTCCAAAAGACATGTAAACTCTGAGTGGGATATTGCTTACTGAGTATCGTGTACAAAATGTACATTTGTCCACAGTTTCCTCTGGGGAACATGGATGTGATCAGGCTTTTGGTTTGAATATCTTTTATACAGCTTAAGAATTTTCCTTGATGGTGGCTCTACAGGAAAGGCAAGGGGGGCAACTTTACCAATTATTTCATTGGCTAAGAGACACTGATTGTCAATAGTAAATTTCATGACAGTCTGGCCCTTAATTGTCGGGGAATGTTACTCTGGACTAAAGTGTGGAGTCTGAGCTATAGTAATTTGTAGAAATTGTTTAGATGTCCATTTTCCTTTCATTTCAGTGCATAACCTGATGACATAAATGGGTAGGTCGACATTAAGCACCATGAAAGACTGTAAATTAGTCCCTATACTTACAAAGACAAGACTCATTACTTACTTAGATGGCAAACAGATTGGTGTGTGGACACGTCTCTACTCTTAGCCATTCACCCTCAATCACATCCTCAGCGCATACATAAATCCTTTTACGTGTGACCTCACTGTGATTCAGCCTGCAGATAATAAAATACTGGAGCTCCATGCTGCCTGTACAGACACTTGTGATAATGACATATTTTCCAACAGCCCAGGGGGTCAAATCATCAACAGATGAGACGCAGCACGCTCTGCTCCATGTTAAACAGTCACTTAACAGACTGACATTGGCAGTAGCTTCCACCTTGTTTCCATGGCAACCCCGCCAGGGTGCCCGGTGCCGGTTGGCGGAGTCGGTGAAAGGCCGGTCAGGTGTGAAATTACCTCAATGCCCGGCACCACATGGAGCGTGAAGAGAGTTTAACAAAAGCAATGTGGTTAAAGGAGACCCGTCCCTCACCTTCACCCCCCCATCAGCACCACACACCATACATACACATCTCTTTCTTTGCTGTCATACTAATACAATTCGCTTCAAGCGGTATTTTTTCTCAGTGCAAAAACACTTAAGACAAGTTAAATTGGGAGATAGATGTAGGCATGCTAATGCTGAATGGTGGGATGACCATGAAATAGAGTGAGATTTGCCTTGACATCTATATACCACCGGTCCAGTGCTCTGATTTTCTTTATTCTATCTTGCGTCAACTTGGATTTAAGCAGTGCCAGCTTCTGTTGATTTGTTAATATGCAACAGAAATAACATGAATCTCAGACTCTGTCATTGGACGTCCATTTGTATGTGTGTGAGTACCTGCTTAAATAGACACAGTATTCCTTTGTGGGAAATGCACTCTACAATGCAGTTCTTGTTTTGCAAAATCTCTCTATCTCAAATCTCTGTTGGATTTGTACCTGTCATCTGATAGCCAAGCGACTGATGAGTGAGCCAGTGATAGTGAAGCATGAGTGATACTTCTGTTGCCAGTCAGTGAATGCAATGTTCTGCCTGGACTAATGTTCCATATCAAAGTTTCCCTACTTTGCCACCATTGAGCAGATAAAACAATATTTTTTAGTCCAGAAAACACAATGCTTATACATTTTTTTGTGTGACCACCAGCTGATCAGAGCAGCATGGCAGTAGGAGAAGCATACCAATAGGTTGGTTTGCCTGGAGGACAGGAACAATTTGGGGTGGTGAGGTCATAGACATCAATCTAATGATACTGATGATGATACTTCAAACTCATCCTTGGTGTGTTTGTTCTTGTTATTGAACTGTATCCTTTTTATCATTACACTGTAATGTTTTGTGGGTGATGTTTGAATTGCATAATAGGAACGTATGGATATTTTTCAGATATTAGTGCAACATCTATACTCCTGAGAAACATGGTTGTAGAAGCAGGGAGTGGTGGAAAGTGATTAGTAGGCTGGCAGAGGAGAGGGCTGGATTGGGTTATATGGTAATGGTATATTGATATATGGTAATATCAACAGGACAAGTGAACACAGCAGATCAGTACAATAAGGTAGGATGGCAAAACAAGAGGGGAAATCAGGGCTCTCTCCCTCCTTATTGAGGAAGAGTGGATGTAAATTGTGGAATGTAAATCAAAAACTGCAAACAATAAAGCAATCTGTACCACAAGCCAAGGGGAAATCATCAGTCTCCACAACCACAGTGAGAAGCACACATCTGCTCCACACACCGGCCTCATTTATGTGACTGCAAGTAGACTGCTGTAAAAAACATACAGGGAGACTGAGTTGCAGTGCCAATGACCAGCAGCCTGTTGAGTTTTCTTCTTCACACCCTGCTAACCCTATTGTTAGGTTTGATTAAATTTGATCTGTTCTTATTTGATCTCTATAAATCTATAAATGGTGCTGTTAATGTGATTAGTGCGCTTATTACTGAACTGACCTGTTTTCTCATTACATGTTTCTTTATATCCTGGACCCTGTGTTAACGTACATAAGACTAATAAAACATCAACATCATACAGATTTACTTATAGGTTTTAAAACCTGGTCTTAAGTAAAGCAAACTGCATCAAGAATTAATCTCCATGCTCTGTGCCGTAAGAACTGTATTGCCAAAATTCGAAATTCAGCAACCCCCACGTGACAAAATACATGTAAATAGGTTATATATGATGTGCCCCTTCAACATGGTTCTTATTTCCTCAAGAGTTTAATGCTGCAAGTCTGCTGGCTCACGCAGAGATATAAAAGTGTGTGTTTTCCTGCGGCGATAGTGTGGTAAAACCAACAGGAGAGTCAAGATGCTGTCGACCATGTCATGCCCACACAGTCCTGAGCAGAAATACAATCAGCTAAATTAACTGAAAACACCTGAGTGAGTGTGAGAGTGCACCGCAAACTGAGTCATCTTGCATACTGAGTGACGGACTACAGAGCACAACGGGCAGCGCATACCGGTGCAGTGTCAAGCCAGCATTTAGATGTTTAGAGCAACAAATGTCAAAGCTTTTATGAAGTGGAGGCCGGTCCAAGCACTTCTGTGTCACTGCAATCAGTGACAGGGATGTGGCGGGTCATAACTTTAAGCTTTCTGCATGACATCTGAATTACATGCCAGGTACTGTGGTGGCTGTGATGATCTGACATCCCAGTGAGCTCCATGAATATGATTAATGGTGGCAAATATCAGTGTGGCTGAAAGAAAGAGAGAACAGAGTCTGTGTCTGAGAGGCAGAGAGTATAGAGGTATGTGTTGACAGTACAAGACTGTGTCTATATGGCTCCATTCTTTGATATAATCAATCAAAGTATAGAGACATTTAATTTTTTTTAACTAAATCCTATTCAAATCTTTAGCATACTGTAAGAAAGTATTGGTTTGTGAGCACCATCAAAAAGTACAACACACTGTAGTCTGTCTAGACAGTCTTTAACAGGAGGGGAAATGTTTAACTGTACGTACTTTAAGAGTGCACTAATCGATATCTCTATATTAACAATGGAGCAAATGACTGTGTAATGTTGAAGAAACCACACAAACACACACACACAAAGCCACAAACAATTATCAGCAAGTAACCAGCGTCCCTCTGCTCTTTGTGTAGCAGTTAAAGAGCCTGATATTTCCCTCAGGAGCTGAAGGAGTCCAAACCAGGGCTAAAAGGAGATGGATGCTCGTGTTGCTGTGTTTCTAACAGATGTGTAAATATTAACAAGGTCTCATTCCTTTACTATACCACTTTGTATCTGCCAATGCCAAGCCTGACACAATACCTAACACCTAACCTACATGTTGATTAAATATGTATCTGACTCATTGACATAACAGCTGTAGACCACTAAATTTGGCACACCCGATTTTTCACAAGCTACTCAAAAAGTTAATCAGCATTAATTATAGATGTGATAGGAATGAAAGTTTAAGAACGTGACTCCTGAAACTGACATGAAGACTTATCACTCTGTTGGAACCACAGAAACATTCACAGTTGTAGATTGGAACTTCTTCCCACACAAATTACCACTGGTTGAGTACAGACACACAAACCCAACAACAGCACAGTGCATTGTGGCCTGTTATCAAGTAACTCATGGAATTAACTTTAATTAGTGACAGCTGATGTGACACAGCACCGGTGACGAGGCGGCAAAAGCGACAGTAAGTGCCAGCTGCCACATTACCTGGATATTTTGTACACTTCTCTATGCTAATAACAATGAGAGAGGAGAGATTAGCGTCAGGGCTCAGTGAATCTGTGTATTTTGGCAATGTCTGTGTCTGAATAAAGATTCGCACACCAGCAAATCACTTTTCGCATTTCCACTCTCTAATTTTAACTCACACATGTAGTGAAATGCTGGAGACCAGCTCACATAAACACAAGCAGGCTCAGGTGGACGAGACACAGCAGGGTGCAGTAAAAAGGAAAAAGGATCAGCATTTGCAGAGATTTATTTAAGTAGATACCGATCAGTTCCAGCACCATTCCTCTGGCTCTCTGGGAAATAGGAATCTAACAATGTGTTAGCTTTATAAGGTGATCGTATGTCAGTATGTTTCTGTGTGTCCTGTCAGCAGGTTTACAGCAACACTGACTGCATGCACCAACCCAACTCTCTTAATACATCCATTATCACTGTACAATACACTTCCCATCATGCTCTGAATGATTCAAAGAGCAACTCTAGAAGTGCCGTGTGTCACTGCTTTTCATATAATAGACACTTAAGTTTCCTTTAGATTGAGCAGTCAGTTTATGTCAAGACTTAGTCATCACCATCACTTAGTGTCATCACTAACTGGTGTCGTGTCACACGTGGTGTTGTGTCATAGACTTTCACAGTGACAAGATGCAACACATTGTTGAATGGGAATGTTAAATGAATCTGTAGAAGTCAGCTCATCTGAAGAAGACGATGATTATAGAGAAATACCTTTTATCATAGGGAACATGGTTTTATGGTTTCTTTAAGATTTCTAGGATGGTTTCTTTGATGTCAATAAGATCCTGACCTCTGAGTGGCACTGACTCCTGCTTCGCTGATGTGAGATCTACATTATTAGAAGTCTAATTTAAAATTCTTCACTTGGTTTCAAAAAGTGAAGTTAAGTTTTGAGTACTCCTACGTATGAAATATACAGTGGCTGCATGGGAAGTGATGGTGCTCGGTTCTCAGACCCATTTCATTGATCTTATTCTCATAAGGTGCATTTTAAAGCATGTTTTCCAAAGTAAGATAAATAATATGCTCTCACAGCTTTATGTCACGTACTCGTTCTTTCAAGAAAGTCAGCATAAGACCCATAAACACTTTTCCTCTCCAAGTGCCTCTAAACTCTCTGACTTTTGACTCTTGGAAGTACCGAAGCCTTGATGACAAGCTTGTTCCACATTAAGAAGCTCTGAAAAAAGGCGACATATATATTTTGCAAGGTGAACAATGTTTTCTCATCTCTCGTTGGAGTCTTCTCAAGGTTTTGTCGCTCACAGCCAACATCTCTTTGAATTTACTCATCAGTGGCTCATCAAAGGCTGCAGTGATGACAGAGGAAGCATTAAAAGCGGATCTTTGACGAACGAGGGTGGGGAATGGAACAACATGAAAATCGGCAAAATGGCACGACGCCAGGTTCCTTCCAGACTCTGAGACTGAAAGTTTGCTTGTCCTTGCCTCACCCTCAATGAACCAGATAATCAGCCGGAACGACGTGGAAGGCAACCAACAGTAGCGTGTGAGCACCGCAGGGACTCAGGCGGGAGGCTGGTAAGTTACTGTAGCGTAAATATTCATATTCATATTTAGCATGAAAAAGGCATTACTGAACAAGAACAGATTGCACAAACTAAAAGTCAATTAGAAGAGGGAAAGGGTGAGAGATCCTATAAATGGCATGTGTTGCCACTTGTTTATAAATATTCATTTTTATAATCATGTTTGTAGTTGGGAGTAATTATTGCACATTGTGAATTAACTCAGTTTATTATGTTATGTTCTCTGAAGGTTCAAATTTGGGCCAGAAATGAGAAAGGTTTATTGTCTCATATCACACATATCATTTACCCATTAACCATCCCATTAGCCGTGTACAATCATTTGTCATATCCAGATTTGCTCTGTTGTAGAGTAGCAGAAACAATGGCAGGTTGATTGCATCTGCACCACATTCCCTTAACATTTTACATTACATACATGCAAACCAGAATCCTGAGTTCCATGTCTTCTCCAGCCATGTGTTGCTTTCCATTAATTGCTATGAGGTGTTAAAAAAAAAAAAAAAAAAAAGCTTACTCTTGCTATATAATTCATCATGATGAACATGCTGCTGCTTCATTTATGCCCAAGTTACATCTTTTGTTATAATAAAATTTAAGTGCAGGTATACTGAAAAAAATCTGCAATAAATTTCCTCACGTAATTTGCATTATTGTAATTTACCATATTTAACTGAGCACTGTTAAAGGCCGGAGAGATGACAGCATTGTTAGTGAGAAAGCTAGATATAGAAATTGCATATTTACAATTGTTTCATGAGAAAGGAAAGGCATTCAATACAGTTGTTAAACCTGCATAATAAAGGACCCAATGCAACATTCAATGTAAACAGAAACCCTTTTTTTACAAGAAATAATGATAATGAAAAAAACCCCACTTTGTATAGAAAAATAAAACCTGTGAAACACGACATGGCAGACATGTTAGCAAACCATTCTCTTATACAGAGATAAAAGACTCCACAATGGAGCATTAAACATTTTCAGCAGCTAGTCTCTAACTATGCCTGCCTGCATTTTGGTGATGGGCAGGTAGTGTACAGTGGATTTTAGAGCTTCTTCACTAAAAACAGCTGCCAGTGAAGAGGATTCATTAAAACCGTGAGACTAAACCAAAGCAGCAAAATCAGACCTTAATGCCTAAATAATTAGCTTAAAGATGCTAAAACCACACACGAAGCTAAGGGGAGTTTGGTTTGTTTTGTCACTCAGTCGCATCATTAGATATAGTCATCTGATCCATGGTTTTAATAAAACATATTGATTAGAGCAGCTCTGAGAAAAGGATCTGAAATATTACTACACCAGTCATCTTGGACAAATATTTAAAATGTTGCACTGACTTTGGAGTGAAGTCAGTTGTTGTGCAGGCTGTGAAGTGTGTGTTAAGAACGTGTGAAGTGTGTGCACCTGGAATAATTAGATCAATTGCAAATATTAAACTGGACAAAATATGGGTCTGCGTGAGATTTAATCCCCACTTGTGTAATAATGTCACTCAGCGACTGGATAGTGAAAGTTGGTAAATACTAAATATTGAATATTGGAAATCGTGTGGATTAAGTCAGCCATGGCTGCCTGGAGTTTTGTGACGCAGTTAGGGTTGCTAGGGTTGGAGTGGACGGATGAGGGGGTGAGGTTGTGTGCGTGCAGTGGGGGCCCAGAGGATATGCTTCTCCACAGAAACCAATCTGGACCTGGGGATTTAGCTGGAGGGACACTGCTGCTCCATCTGGAGGCAGAACTGGCACGAGGTGACCGGACACACACAGGTGAATGATCAAACAGAGCACACACATGCAGTCAACTTACGCTTCTGTGAGACAGGGAGAGAGAGATAGAAAGAGAGAGAGGTTATCGTCTCTACTCGTGGCATTGTGTATGCATCGGGGAGGCTGACATCTTGTCACCACAGCCTGATGCTGGGTGCCAGTAACTGACAAAGCTGTCTGCTACTGTATGTATGAACGTATGTTTGTTATTTCATCGCTCTCCACTTTCTCTCACTCTTTCTTCATCCCCTCACTGTCTCCCCTCTGCTGAATGATAAACTGCAGAATCACATTGTTAAATAATCATCTCAGAACAGCAGACTGTTTGAAGCTGTTACCAATCCATAGACTGTCTCCTGTTTCACATACATTCTCCTACCGTTTGTAATAACATTACAGTCCCACCCTAACTGGTATCTCACTGGTGTTTTCACATATAGGCCCTTTTAAACAAACCAAACTCAGCCCTCTTAAAGTAAACTAAGAAGTGGACCTGCTAAAAAAAGGACTCAGCTCTTTTGTGTTCACACTGTCAGTTCATTTGAGACAGGAACATAATTCCTCTGGGACTCCCCTCCAGTTACATGTTACCACAATACAATACAGTAGGCCTATTTCTGCATTATCGCAAACAGATACTTTTAAGACATTTTAAGAGAAAAGTGTGTGTCTCTGTGTGTGTGTCTGTTTGAGAAAGAAAGAGAGAGGGGAAAAAGGTGGTGGGTGGGTGGGCGGGGGAGGAGAACTGTTGTATATCATTAATAACTTGCTGTTTTTACTTACATCCTTGATTATTACAAACTCTTTGATAAACCTCAACATGGTCCACTCTCACTTTCAAAGATCATACTATCCTTGGTCAGATCTTGAGTATGAGTGTTAATCTGTGAGTTACAGCTGTCAGAATCCAACACATTGGGCCATGACAAAAACAGGAATGGACACAAAATGTCAACAAATATTATTATTTATTGCAATGAAGAAGATAAACTTAATAAATTTGGATGTTAGGCGTGACATTAGTGGTTTTCATGTGGAAGTGTGGATGCAAAGTTTAGTGTAAGTGGTTGTGGAAATGAAGGTTTTGAGAGTCTATGTACTGTTACATTTCCATAACTGTGAATCTGAACTAAGATCTCTGTAATTCTACCTGAACGAGAGGGTGGTCTTCATATTTAAAGTCACTTTTAAAAAGTGAGAGAGTTATCCTACCCTGAATATGAGAAAGCAGATGTTGCTCCAGTGGACCTCGGCCCAACGTAACCCCTGGGTGTCAAAACAGACCACGTTGGAGACTGGGATGTTCCGCTCTTAGTCAGTTGGTGTTGACAACCAGCTGATACAATCAGTAGAGTGTGTGGTGTTTAAGCATTCAGTTACTTTCTTTCTTACCACATCGCTGCCCGTCATTCTCATTACTGTTATTTTGTCTTCACAAATCACAGCATGAATTAGTATTCGTAAGGCAGAGTGTTTTGGATGGATGTCAGGAATATACAATCATTTGTGTTCTCCCTGGATTTTTCTTAATGTTTTTCTCTTTCCTTTTTTTAACATTCAATTTATGAATTTACTAACAAGGTGTCGCAACTCCAGAACAAAGACAAGGTCTATATACCAAATATAGAATATAAAAAAAGGAAGAAAATTAAATGAAAGAATTGAACAAATTAAAGGAGAAGGTGTGCTTGTTAATTACAGAGTCTAGGTTGTTCTAAATTGGGGTGAATTTACATGGTGAGAGTGTGTGATCTCATTAACTTTTTTGCAGTTATGTCTTTTTATAGTTACGTTTTTGATGGAGAGTGTGATGCATGCTGATTCTGTTCAATTTCTAACAATGACTTTTAGTGAACATTTGAGTGAATCCATTTCATGATGAATTGTAACTGATTAGTCAAGTAATAAGGGAGGAAATTTGGGGCATTTAAACTTCCAAGCTGTTAGTTTTTCTGTAAGTTTGGTTCTGGGTTGTTTGTTTTTACATTACAGTTTTATGATTAGTATTCAAGTGTATTGAACCAATTGGGTATTGGTTGGACAGGGTCATTTGGAAGAGGTAGTTAATTTTCTGTAAAACTGATGTTTTGACTATTGCAATCCAGCTTGCAAGGGAGAATGGTAAATTATTGCAGCTGTTTAACTAAACTTCGATGGATTTTAGGATAGGGGTAGAGTTGAGGTGGTAATTTTGGGGTTGCAGCTTGACGTTGATTCAGTTGGAGGATGGTGGATTTTGGCCATTTAATAACACAATCAGATATTTTTATGACTGCACGTAGTGATGTTGATGGTTTTTACATATACAATAATAAATCATCAGCATATAAATTGATTCATGTGATTTCTGTGTGTTGGTGAGTGGCAGCTTCTAGGGATTCAATAAACAATGGAAATAGTGCCTTGTTCACTGTCAAAGATTGTGAAGTTGTTACATTGGTAATTACTAATGCTGTGGGTGAGTTGTAAAAATCTGTATTGTAACTGTAATTTATCTGTATTGTAGCTAGTATGCCATTCAGTTCTCCAGTTTTTCCTCTTCTGTTTTTCTATTGGTGGGGTATGAGATTATTTTTCTCCTCACCACTGCCTTTGCTGTTTCCCATAGTAGTATAGTTGAGGTAGTTGGAGACTCATTGAGTTTGTGGAAGGATGTCCACTTTCTGTTAAAGTATATATCGAAGACAGAATCTGTGAGTAATATGTGTTGAAACACCATCTTGTGCATGGTTTATGGGAGGTTTCATCAATAAAATATATTGTATAATAAAATAATAATGCAGTGAATTTTTATATCTGTCTTTGATATGATGGAGTTGCTCGTTTGGAGGAGGACTCGGGAGAAAGAGTTGTGATGGAGCGTTTGATATGTCATATACTCAGTCATAAATTGTTCAACTGTTTCACATTATTGCCATGGTCTGTAAAATTTTGTTTGATTGGTTAAGTTTTGTATAATAGTTGTGTTGAATTCACTTCCAAATAATAATAATGGCTGTATCAGAGAAGATTTTTGAAAAGAATTCATGGAAAAATGCATGGTTGTCCTCATTTCGACAGTGAATTAGGACCCCAGACTTTCCATCTTAAAAACTTAATCAGATGGATTGATTAAGTTTAAGGGAGGTTATAAATAAACAGTGGTAGTAGTACTACAACTACTAATAACAATGAAAAAATAATAACTATATAAACTACCACTACTATTGATCGTAACAACAGTAGTTACCATCAAAACAAACAAAAGTTACAATAATTTATTATTTCTTATTTTAGTGTAGTGTCTTAGTAATCACATTTCATTTGATCATCCTACTACCATCCTCATCCTACTAAATTATAATCATTTTTTGGACGTACGCACAGACCCCCTCTGTTCCAACCTCTCCAAAACACCATGTAGAATGGCAAAGAGAGAGAGACTGAGACTAAGTAGGCCAGAGAGAGAGAGAGAGAGAGAGAGAGAGAGCATAATCCATGGGCCCACCAGCAGACCCCGTTGCCCCTCACTGCAGCACATGGAATGCTTTATAATGTGTGTGTGTATGCAGAATGTGACTGTCATTGAACCTTTGGTCAGTAGGACTTAGAAAAGAGTGGACAGTGGACTGAGCTGGAAAACTTTAACAATACAATAACAATACATAAGTACAACCCAGGGACAGTCTAATTCTTTCTTTTTAGCTTACTGTTCTTTATTGAACCTCTGCTTACTTATCTTCATCATGTAAACTGGAGGGATGAGGGATGGGTAGTTTCCTCATTGCGTTGATCGTTCAGTGGTCATTTCTTCACCATTACACCCATTCCAAATTAGCAATGTGTGGCGGAGCAAAGAAAGAGCAGGGATTGAAAATTTGTTAGATACTCTGTTCTGATTTGTTGTTTCCATTCAGGCATGGCACACTCATCTCAAATGGCCTTAAAGGCAGCAGGCGGTGCCACAATAACATGATGGCTTCAAATATTCTTTATGTGCATCCTCACATATGAACACCATGGGTCTGCAAGATGATAGATTAAAGCCATGAATGGCCGGGGCAGTATTTCAGGATATGATTAAGGCAGGTATGGAAACAGCAAAACATTTTGCAGGGAAACTAAAGGAGTATCTCACCACTGATGCTTTTTCTGTTGAGATCTCAGATTAATGATAACCTCCTCAAGGGTCAGCAAGTTTAGTAATGTTGACCATTTTGCAAATCCAGTAGTAGAACTTTGACCTCTCCTAAAATTATGTTGCATTGCACTCCCTATTGTTAGTTAAGATAAATAACAGGCATTCATTCCCAGTGCTGCCAGTGGGTAAAATTTACCCCTGAGAAAAGCATTTTGATCATATATGATCAAAATATATACACAAAAACACACACACACACACATATATATTTTTTTTCCTTATTCATAGACATAGCCTATGTTTCACAATAGGGAATAAAGAGGGAACCATTTTTCATTTGCTGATTCTTGTTTCAAAATTGAAGAAAGTCCTTTGTTTTCATTTTTTGATTTTCATATAATAGAAAGTCAGTTGAGACTAAGGTACACAGATTCATAGGTGGTGCTTAAACAAACACATTTTATGACTTGAGACATTCCTTGGTAAGAACAATGCCCTAATACAATGACAGAGTACATTTTCTTGTAGTAAAAATGTGACAGCCAGGAGCACGGGGAGATTTGACCTGTTGGTGGTTGTAAGTGTACAGAGATGCCTGGCAGTTCTAGTACTGAAACCACTCAGAGGTTTCTTTTACACCATTTTTGTCTTTTATCCAACAGTTTGTGTACAGAAAATAAAGCTGCCCCTGCGTCTTTGTTGTCCTCCTCTCTTGGCTGGGGAAGGACAGTCTGCTTGGCTGTGGGGTATGTGGCGGTTGGTGGAGGGCGACTGTCTGTTTCTTTCTCCCTGCCGTATGGATACACAGACTGCAAACAAGCCTTCACTGTGGTAGCTTATGCCTGCGAGAGTACACACACGAGCAGGCTCACACTCTGGTTAGCCATAACATGGCTCTTTGGCCTCTGTTCTACCATAACAAGCCACATTAGCTATGCTGCTTTGGCACTGACCCTGTCCTCCCTGCTCACTGGCTCTTCAGTAGTCCTTCCTCAAACAGATCAGTGCTCCAATGTCCAATCCATGCTACAAGAACAAGTGTGTGAAAACCAATATGCTGGTGTTCGCTCAGATCACCAATGGGGTAACACTTGTGACTGTGGGCTGCACACGCTATGTTTGACTGTAAACCAGCAGTGACAGCTGTGTAAACATGCCCCCTTCTGTCTTCGAGTCTGTCCATGTGATGTCCTGGGTCTTCTATCCACAATTAGAGCCGACTAGCCTTCAAACTATTCAACAGTGGCTTGAAGACCTGGCTGACACCTAGTGTCACCAGTTTAAATAACTATTGTTTAAGGATTTAAATTACCCTTCATTTGAACTGAACAAACATGTCCAAGGCTTGTGAGCGACTGGTGTTTGATCAGGTTAAAGACGGTTTAGTTGTAGAAGTTGTAGAAGCCGCAGGGTGGCTTTCCTGCAGCATACTCAGGACACTTGTATTATTTATCTCTCTGTTTTTGCTAGACCAAAATTTGATCAAAGAAATCATGTTTTGGTGAGGTTTTGCTTGATTAGCAGAAAGCTTCTACTTGGTCAACATCATGGTGCATGATCTGTGGACACACTGCTGTGAAATGGTTCCTCTTATGTCTACAACGAATTCCAATCTGTGATGTTGGACCACCCTCTCACCCGATAATTACTACTAATTGTTTTGCCAGGTACATTTTCAGGAAACTATTGCTGGCATAGTGATGTTTAATGGTATTTTTTGGTTTGTTTGCCATCATTTTGTCTTCTAAAACATATTTTATTTAGCAAATTAGCTGTTAAGGAAAATAATTTGTAGGAGACAGGGTTGTGTTGATAGTTCAACAGCAAAACCTATGTTATTAAAAGTTGGCCTTAAGTATATACACACACACACACACACGCACATTGTGGCTCAGAGATAACATACCTTAAATACATTTGGGCAAAACTGTTCATGCAGGACTGTAACGGTATTTTCACAGTATGGTATTTCTTTTACTTTTAAGGACCTGAATACTTTATATTAGTCTGTAAAAAGTAATGAGAGACATCGTTATGAGAAATGACATCTTATTAAACTGCTGTTTTTTTATACAGCTGGAAACTAATAAAGCAGCAAAAGGTAAAATCAGAAATCAGAAATGTCATCAAAACTTGTAGAAATATTGTGCTAATTGCAACCAAAAATGGTTCTTTGGCGTGATGCCATAGAAGAAACGTTTTCAGTTCTACAAAGAACACTTTAACAAGAAGGTTCTCTAAAGAACCATTTTTGCAAGTGGTCCTTTAAAGAACTCCTAAAGGTGCCTTAAAGAACCATTTTTTGATGATTCTTTGTGCTCTGAAGAACCTCAGCAAAAAAGGTTCTTTAAGGAACCATTTCCCAGAAAGTTCTTAATAGACCCTTCTGGTTCAGTAAAGAACATTTTAAATGGTTCTTTGATCATTTTTCAGAATAAATAGTTCTTAAAGGTGCAGTTGGCAGCACTGAGCAGAGTCCTCTCTCTGCCTGAACATTTGAACCAGTACGACCTTAATGCCCCTCCCCCTCCCTCTGCGCTGCCCCCACAGCCCCTCCCTCTCCCACACAGGTCTAATGATAGAGGATCGTTAGCACTGTTAGCTGCTAACTAATTATCTCAGTAACCAACAGCTTATTTACATTTGTCAGTTTGAAAAGTCTGTGACATTTCGCTTGTTACAGTGAGGCTGATGACTTCACCCGCACAGCTGTCTCCAAGGGGGGAGACGACGATGGAGCCATGAAGAGGGGAGAGGAGCCCAGTGTGTCACACACAGGAAGCCGGACACCAAACACCGGAGGAGCTCGGCGCTGAAGACGTCTGAAAACAGTCTGAGTGCTGTGCATAGATTTATTATATAGCTTCAAAATGTGTATTTTAACATATTCAAGTAATGTAATTATTTATTATCCAATAAAGTGTGTTTTCTACGGTGATTTGTGTCTAATTGTATACTGAAGTAACCTTCGGCTAGACTTTAAACACTGTAACCTGCATTCAGAACAATTCAAACCACAGAGTCAATACTAGACATACAATGTCTCAAAAGTAATGTCTAACAAACTAATAAAAAATTATTAACACTTCAGAAATATTGTCAGTCTTTATTTTGCATAGGAAAAAAAGAAAAGGTAGGTAAGTGCAGATTAAAAATGCACATTTATGGTCAACATAAACTTTGATTTGTGATGAAGACAGGATTCTTGATTCTTCAAAGTGCAATAACAAAACCTCTGTCAGACCTGGAGGAGAGAATAAAGAAATGAATATGTGATCAGTGAGTTTCATTTATAATGAAGACATCTTGGAGTCATTTGTTTTAAAATAATCTAAATTAAAAAGGTAGTTGGCCATATGAGGCCTGGTTTGTTTTTCAGTGTGCTTTCTAACAGCTTTGGCAATTGACAATTAGGAATGAGGTATAATTAAAACAACTAAATAATAAAAACACTTTAAATATTCATTGGTCCATCATAACAGTGATCTGGACTCAGCCACATAATAGAGGTGTGAATCTTAACTGGTCTCAAGATCCAATAATGGTTCAAAAACACAAACTATTCTCAGCTCTCTAAAGACTGGGTGTGTTTTTATATAAAAATACTGTTAGCCAAATAGTCATCCACAGTTCAATACAAGTCAGTGATGCTGAACACAGCTGAGTCTGTTAAATCACAATTAGTTCACAATCATGTTCTTACTGATCTGAGAGACTCTCAACAACTCTGGACAGGTTGGGATGTGTTGATGTTGGAGCTAAAGAACCTGTTTGATATCTGCAAACGATATGGCGATATGACGATAGGCGATATGACTGTCTGGACACTTCACAAAGATTTTTAACACCTTTCAGAATAAAACAAAGCTAACCGTTAGCGCTTAGCATTAGCATCGGGAAGCTAACGTTAGCTCGGCTTCAACAGCATCACAGTAACATGAGATTCACCGCAGACTGTTTCTGTAACACGTCTTATTTTGTAGTTAGTTTTTATAAAAATTCAAACATAAATGTGTCTAACTCTCCACCAGTGTGAATCTTTCAGCTCTCTCCACCTCTCAAAGGCTCCGGTGTTTCCTCTCTTTTAATCTCCGGCTCGGTCAAATCAAATCTTTTTCTTTTTCTTTAGCTTCTTTTCTTCTCTGCTCATCTTCTGTTTCTTCTCTCTCAGTATCAGCAGTAGTTGTCAGAGGAGGGAGGCTCACTTTTCTCTCTGCTGCTGGTCCTCGTTGAGTAAACAGATAAGGTCGTGACCCCGGAGTGACACGGAACTTTGATTGACGCTGTATTAGACACTCCTCCTGCTCTGATTGGTTGTTTTGACCCAGGCGTGGTGGATTTTAACAAATGGCTTTAGAGGCAGAAGGGCGGGGTCAGAGGAGGCTGATTATTATCACAGATGATCTGTCTCATATTCTACTCTCAGGACATGGTGACAGTTTGAGTGAATATGACTAAAAGTAGTGTTTAAAAAGTTACCTACTGAACCTTTAAAGCATTTTATATCAAATTAGTATGGGTAGGTTGAAAAACCAGTACATGAACATAGTTGTTTTCCATTTGTTAGCTTTCTTTTTTAATTACAGACAAAATTTCAGCTTCAGTGAGTCACAAAAAAAGTCCAATGGACTTGGTCAAACACAGACACAAAATTGATTCATGCCCATTTCTTAGGTCCACTACCAGACAAAAGATGAACATATGATGAAAAACAACAGGAATAGAAAAAGATACAATCTACATTTATCATTCTAGAGTAGAATATAAGTTAACATTGTCATTCAATTCAGAAAGCCAGTATGTGTGTGTGTGTTTGTACTGGGCGTGTGTGTCTATGGGCTTGTGCCATGTGGTCATAAATTCCTGCTTCATATTTATATGATTTAATCTGTATTGGACTTCTTTTAAAATGTATTTGTTTCCACCAACAGTCACCTGACCACCCCAAACAACTGAGATTGTGCTTTTATATTTTACATAAAGCTGCAACAGTAGTTGATAAGTGGACAACTAGTCTGATAATCGGACTTGATAATTAAGTCATTTTAAACAAATGTGGTCAAAAGTCGAAAGTATGAAATTGGTGCATTTCTGGGTCTTACAAATAGGCTACATTTAATTCTTTTTTGTTGATCAAACAGAACAACATATTTCAAATAACAGCTTGGGATTTGGGAAACTGTGATGGACATTTCCCACAGTGTTCTGATGTTTTATAGACCAAATGATTATCGATTATTCGAGAAAACCGTCTGAAGATTAATTAACGATGAAAATAATCATTGGTTGCAGCCCTGATTTCATGCTGTTACCCACCTCCAAATAGCTTGAAGATGAATAAAATAAAGAACCATTAGTGCTCTATAGAACCACATTAAGTACAACAAAGAACCATCCCCCGTATAAAGAGATTCTTCAACTAGTGATGGGTCCTTGTAGAACCAGGGAACCTTGTGAAGCACCACTTCAGAACCAGTACTATCCAGGCTCAGGATGATGCCTTGACTTCAACATGTTAATGTTACCACATTGTTCCTGTGTTAACAATGTCTATCAGGATTCACTCAGTGAATCATGGCCTGTTTATTTAAAACATGAGGTGACATCTGAGGAGGCAAAGCTTTTAAACATGGTATCATTAGACATGTGGTAACTTCATTAGTTCTGTAGAAAAGAAAATGGAACAAGGAAAATAATTAAGATAGGATAATTCTAGAGTGGGAGGTATAAAGCTTTGCCTAATATTGGACACGGCTGCCCTCTTCACAGAAAACTGTAAAACACAAAGAAGCCCAAATACATTGCTCTTTGGTAGTTCCTAATGCTGTGCTCTTCTGCTGTTTTTGCTTCTCGCGCCCCTGCTACATTTTACCCTGTGGCTCTGGAAACTCAGCTGAAACCTTGAGCTGCATGAACCTTGCTGAAGCTCAGCATCCAGGAAGTTGTAATAAGAAACTTCGATTAGCTCCATGGTGAGAGAAAGAGACGTGTGAGCTGGCCAAGCCGGGACTGAGTTCTGAACACGCCTGTGTTTGGGGGGTTGATACGATATGCAGAGTAATGAAGAAACATTAGGGCATAAGGGGATCTCCCATCATTACTGCTTTGACTTTGGTAGTTTTTTTTCCCTTTTTTTTCACAAGCCCCCCAGCTCTCTGACAGTGCAACACTAAATCACTGGTGAATCTTTTAAACAGCAGTCAATTCATTTCACATCCTGTTTACTGGAACCCATTGTGTTCTGCCAGCTGTTAAAAAGTTACACTTAGTTAAGATGTTGGACTGTTTTCTTGCCGTAAGCAAGGGAACCACAGGGCAGCATGATAAATCTGAAAACTAGATCTGAATGAAATATTCTAACAGTAAATATCTGAAAGGAGGAGTGGGGACAAAAAAAAACAAATTAAAAAAAAAACCAAAACAGGTAATAACTACACATATAATACTTAAAATAGAATAATTAAAAGAATGTAATAATAAATAATTGTATTCTTCTTCTTCTTCTTCTTCTTCTTCTTCTTCTTATTATTATTATTATTATTATTATTATTATTATTATTATTGTTGTTGTTGGTTAATGGTTATAGTATAAATCCACACTACTGCAGCTTTCCAAGCAGCTGCAGTGACATTGGCTATCTTTCTATGTGTAACATTAGCACTCTGTTGACTCTGCCTCGTCCTCCGGCTCTGTTGGCTCAGGTGGAGGCACAGGGATGGCCACAGTAATGAACGCTGCCTGGCTCTTAACCTCTCCCATATTAACCGGCCAAACACAGGGAGTCTTTTGGCTTCCACCCTCAGCAGTGTCCTGAAAAGCTGCAATGATGCCCCCCTGGCTGCCAGCCACAAAGCACTGGACCCACCCCACAAATGTCGACACTGTAATAACAATGTTTATCCACTGTTCAAGAGATTTCATTTTCCTTCCTGTGCTAGAGGGCTCGGATTGGTTTGTCCACCACGCTTGTGTGTAACAGCAAACCTGACATAGCACACCCCACCTTCTGTCGCCCCGATCATGTTGTCTTTAGCCCCGTTCGGCTCTCTGTCCTCATCTGTGTTTTTCTGGCCTCTGGCCAATGCTGAGTGTCATCTTTCCGCTGTTACAAGCCCCCGTTGCCCCAGCCACCTAAAATCCTGTCCTCACTCTATCTCTTCATTGCACCTCTTCGCCCCTAGATGTATTCTGGTCATTTTCTTTGTGGTTTGTTTTGGCAGCAGCTCAGTGAGCCGTCACAGCCATTTAATGGCTGGGTGCTCCCTGGCTCACTGGTGTTGTTTCTCTTATTGCCAGAGTCTGGCACCGTGAACACACACTCCTGCACCTCCTCAACCTGTATAATTGATGCACAAACAGCTACAAGACTTCACATGCTATAATTTCACACACATGAATACACCAGTGGTTCTTATAGTGGGGCACAAAGGAACTGCTTGGGGCAAATACTTGTACTTGTGTAGGATCCAGAGCATAAATAGACAGAAAAGCACACACTGTGTGTTTGTTACTGTTCTATGCTGTTCATTACATACTGTGTATAACAGAGAGGTGTTGCATGCATGCACACATTTCTAGCAATTATGCAGAAGTGTATAGTCACACACCCTTGATAAAAAAATAAGAAAAAAAATAATGAGTTAAGACTGTGAGTCCAGAGAGGATACACCACTTCTTACAACAGTGAAACTTGACCGCAGTCACAATGAAACGCCACAATATTCTGATTGGCTTGTGAGAATATGGTAAATGCTTAGTTCAACTTTGGTGAAATTTGTAATGTTTCACTTTGCATGTTCTCACCTCAACTATGAGTTTAATCAGGTGCTAAGTATTTGTGGCTGGGTGGTCATTCCCTATAGGGGCAGTGAGACAAAGTGGGCAAGGGAAGAGTCTGAGCAGAGAGGATCACTGGACTATCTGTATGAGAGAGAGCTGTCCAATATTCACACTCTTTTAGCTCTGTTTTGGCTGCTAAATGCTCCACCATGTTCACCAACCAACAGATATCTATGTGTGATGTTTGGTGTTGACAGGCTGTGGTGCTACTGGAAACCAGATTGAAGTCAATAAAATCAATTCAACGAGGTTAAAAGCTGTAGGGAATTTCAGGGTTGGGGTGTTGATTCTCTTTATTTTTGTCTCTACAATCGACCACTTTCTCATTACATGGACTACATCACATGTCACTGTTAATACATACTGCACATGTGAATTAGTGCAACTTCAAAGAGAAGCATGTAATTATGTGTTTCATAAACTTACGGTCTTTTTTTGTGTTAATTGAAGTTTAGTTTTCAGTCCATCAGTGTTGTGTATTTGACAATAAATACTGTGTAATCAACCTACTCCACCCTATATATATCATATTAGAAGTCAACAGCACTGACTGAAGCAGATGTAATTTTTCATAAAAAGCCATTAGACTATCGACTAACTCTATCAATCTAAGTTAGTACAGAGAAAGAGAATAGCGCAGTAGGGAGTGTTGGCATGCAGAGAGGAGCTCCCTGGGTTTCATCTGAATGATGAATAGATCACGTCAGACGGGATCATAAACACAGCACTGTCACGGATACCGTCTGTCCTCGTTGCCCTCCAGACCGCACAGACAGACAGGTAGACAGATGATAACACATGGAGGAAGATGTAGCTGTGACACCTGGATCTGATAACTGTGACAATATGAAGCACTTTCTCCATTTGTCTTCAGACCATGCGGACTGAAGTGGTGTACAAGCACTCTGCAAACGTTACCTCCGCACACACATACACATACCTCACTTAAGTCAGATAGCGAAGATGGATGAAGATTTTTGGTTCAAGTCAGCATTATCCATTTGCTTATCTATTATGCTAATCCTGTGATACAGGCCTCGGCAAAATGACTATAATTTATTCTAGATGAAAAAAAAAACGAATATCCTGATAACCCACTGATAAACTTATACTGTATGCTCAAACCAAGCCTTTGTCACTCCACAATTAGAGGCTGATTAATCAAATCTCTGATTAATCAACACCCATAAATCAGCACTCAGTCTGTAGATAATTAGTGGTAATCTGATGCTCCCACTGTGTTGTGATTCTGTCTCTTCCTCTGCTGACATAGCCGTCACAGGTAATTGATGAAATTAATTGATCACATGACTCAGCGATGGAAGGAGAACATTCATCAGTCTCCCAGAGTTAATCTGCCGGGATGCGTTGATGTCTGTGTTTTTAGAGGACGCCTGGCTGCAGTGATCAATGGTCAGTGTTGGCCCTGTGGCATTTACTTGAGAAAGTGATTATGTACATCAGAGATTTTCCATATTCTTAAAGCTGTCTAAATTAAACACAGGTGACCTTACTTTGCTATTGGAAATCATTGGCTCTCTGTAATTTCTTCGACAGACTTTATTTTGCCTTTAAGCACAAGGCGCACAGAAGTATTTGTGTTCACAGCTTCATAAAGAGAATGATGCAACCAAAACCCCTGAGAGGCTCCGTTCTTTTTTTGTCCTGTAACACAGCTGGATCAAAGCAGGGGGCTGAGGAGTAAAGACATTAATGTTGTCATTTCATGAGCTGACATCAGTTTTTATCAACACTTAACTTAAAGGAATCCATCATTTGTTGCGATTAAAGGAAAAGGCTGATCCTATTCTATGTATAGCCATTTTTATTGTAAATTTATCCTATAAAAAGACCAAAATCAGAATGTGTTAGTCCATCTCTCAATACTTACTTCAGATTGATGTTATTTAAAATTAAAACACACATTATTTTATTTTTTTTTAAAATGTTATTAATAACTAAAATAACTGGAAACTAGTTTTTAACAAACGATACTCGGGAATAGTGCATTTGTTTGTTGGCGACTGTTTTCAGCATCCAATTAATCCACATTTGGTGCTCTAGTGAGTGTTTCTGGCAGCAGGACAGTGTGTGTGGGATTGTGGGAATAAACTACAGTGTGTGTTCATGGTAATGAATGGAACGTGTCAGCCAGTGCAACAGTGTGGCTCACTGATGTGCTTATTTCTCTCTTTATTTTATTTGTTCGAGCCGATGTACAATTTTAAACATGAAAGTTACCTTCGACGTATTGTTAGCTGAAAGCTCATTTTCATCTGCAGTCCTCTGGAAGGTCACATTAAAACATCCACAGACAACCAGGATACATAACACAGATCTGCATAAAGCAGTCTATGACACACACACACACACACACATGTCAGCAAAGGTGTACTGTATGTATGTTAGGCAAATTAAAATCAGCTGGATATTTATATATAAAGTAAACCCTCAGGGTGCAGAGTCAGTTGCTGAGTAGCTTTGAGCAGACTTTTCAAACTGGCTTTAAAGCTACAGATAGAACTGCGACTGTTTATGTCGTCTGGTAGGATGCTCCACTGAGACTTTCACAGGTAATGCTGATGGCAGTGCGACAAATGGATACAGCACAACCTGTTACTGCTGTATTCTTGAGGATTTTATGAATGGCAAATGGGTGCATTTACATATCACACATCTTTCACCCATTCGCTCACATGTCGATGGCATCTAGCTGTCATGCGAGCTGTTAGCCCAGCCATCAGGAGCAACCTGGGGTTCAGTGTGTCGTGTGGACAGGCGGGTTGAATTAGGTGATTAATGGACATCACCTCCTGAGCCACGCTTCTCCAAAGTGCTTGCAGAAAAAAAAAAAATGTGCTCTTTATTTTGTGTTTAATAGTTTTTCATCAAATAGCAGCTACCTTACACATATATATATTATGATTATATGTAACAAATTCAAATGTACAATAGCAGTAAATAGCAGCAAAAGTTATAAAAACTCAATCAAAACAAAACAAAACCTACATAACTCATCACAAGCCTTCATAAGCTACTTTAACACATTTCAGTTGTATTTTAGTGTCATATGTAAGAAAGTATTAGTATATGCCACCGCTGTTCTCTTGCTCTCATGCATAAAATTATACTTTAAAAAAACATGACACGAGTATATGACAATGTTTCATAGAAATGTACTAGTTTATACTCAAAGGTAACTTTAAGTTTGTCAATTCCACTGTGCAAACATTGGAACTGAAGTAGTGTAGTAATACCATACAACATGTGTGCATGTATACAATATAAAACATCTAAGTGAAACTCACTAGAGTCAAAAACACACTCAGATCTGTTAAGCTAGCTACCTAGCAGAAATGTAGCTGTATAGTTTTTTTGTCCATATGAACTGATGTCGCTTTACAGAGAACATCTCGGAGAGAGAGCCAATACCTAAACCAAGCTGTAGTTTTAGTCTAGCTACAGGTATCTCCCAAGCTTTCACCAGGCATGGCCTTCTCACTTTAACTGTGTGGTTTGCTGTCTTTCTACGGCAGTGTGTCAGAAGTGTGGTGACGAGTCCGGCAGATGGGGTCTGGGCAGCAACACATGTAGCTAATCAGGTAACAACCATTCCTCTGTGCTGTCAGGCTGTGGTCTGAAATGAGAGCTCTTCCTGAACATTGAATGAAAAGCCTCTGACCAGTTCATGAGAGCTTGTACATTCAGTCATTATCTCACATAGATAGATGCTGAACCTAGATGCTGAAATGAGTGGAAATGAAAACAGGACATGAGGGTTCACTGGGGGGAGTGATGAGTATGAAAATCATATAAAAATCAACCATCATTAAATCACCAGATTTGGGGATGTCTTGGAACCATTTTGCTCATCCCTCCTATATTATAATGCTGTTTACACCTGGATGCATTTCAATATTGTAGCTTGTCATGATGGAGCTGCTTTTACCTGCTCTGTATACAGCTGGGTACTTTAACAGTGTATCACATTTCATCAAACTTTGTATGTTAATAGCTTTAGCATGAATGCGAGGGAGTAATAGGTACGTCTTGCTCTCTGAAATGTTTTGAAGAAAAAGCACCACAAATTGTTCCAGTAAGGAGATATTAAGGTGCAGGCAAAAGCAAAGTTTTTTCTTTTTTTTCTCTGAGATGTATGATCAGCTATTTGTGCCTGTGTGTGTATCTGTGGGGTAGATGTATACTTCTCCACACTCTCAGGTTGGGCGTTTGTTCCATGTATTCTATCTTTTTCTTTATTATTATTGTTTCTGTACATCTTACTTGTTGCTGTGTGATTTTAGATGTTAAAATCACAGAGACTGCAAGTTTTCAAACATGCTGCACAGTTTAAACAAAATTGCTTTCCCTCCACATGCATACAGATCATTATGCTTTGCTTAGTTAGCCATGGCACTTGCTAAATCCTCCCAGGCTCTGCCCCTAGTTGTGCAGATCCTTTGTGTTGGCTCCATCATCCATTCAGAAACCTTTGGGTGACGTCATCAAAGTTAAATCCAGGTTTATGTTAAGTTTCTGCACTGCTCTCCGAAGAGACGGCACATTAGGATGCAACCTTTGTCGTAAATGCGGTGGAATACCACAGTAACAACACAGGCTGTGTGAGACACTGATATGTAGCAATGCTACATGAAACACCTTTCACAGAGTGTTGTATCACTGTACCTGTCACTGAACCTCTTGTCTATCAAAACCTCTTCCTCAGCAGGCTGTTTGCCGTCATGGCACACTGGCACTCCGCCACGCTGCACTGACCAATGCGTCTCATTTTTAGGCTGCGGTGTGAACTTCTGATATGAGAGTGGCCGTGGAG
The DNA here is from genome assembly GCA_023238725.1 of Scortum barcoo. Taxonomy (NCBI): domain Eukaryota; kingdom Metazoa; phylum Chordata; class Actinopteri; order Centrarchiformes; family Terapontidae; genus Scortum; species Scortum barcoo. The sequence continues at coordinate 27,212,644 of CM041554.1, forward strand.
AGGTAACTCTCAGCGCAGGAACCTCAGCACGTCACCCCTCCCCCCTCCCTCACTCAGCCATTAGGGAGGCAACTTGGCGAGAAATTGAATTTTGTGCCGTTATCTGGCGGATGCAAAGCGGCTGGTATAGTGTGTCTGTGAGAGAAGGGAAGAAGACAAACAGCAGAGAGGAGAAGGAGAGAAGATGAGAAGAGCAGGCTGGAGATAAAGCATAGATGTGTGTGTTAGATAGATAAAAACACAAGCAGAGAGATAGAGGAAGAGGAAGAAGAGGAGAGTGTGGCACTCAGCCTCATCGGCATGATGGGGAGTGTGCAGCAGATTAGCGTGGAGTCTAACTTCAGTTAATTATGTGCATACTATTAATTCAGCGTGGCTGGCTGTGTGTCTGTGTCTTCCTGTGCCGTGGTGTGTGTTTGTGTGTGTGTGTCTTGTAATGAAAGATGATGGACTGGACCTTTGACACCTTAGCAATGCTTTAAATGAACCACCGAAGTCCCGCATCAGCATTTGGTGAGCGCAAAGAGAGTGTGTGTGTCTGTGTCAGTAAGAGAGTGTATATGAGTCTGAGAAAATGTGTGTGTGTGTGTGTGTGTGTGTGTGTGTGTGTAGATAGACACGTGCGTAGGGACTTGATGCATTAACCTAAAATAGAAAGCGAGAGTTCTCCCAGGAAGGTTGTCTCTAATTGACTGGATTCTGTGTGAGCAGCACTTTTTAAACACCTTTTGTTGCCCATTTTGCGGTGATTAAACAGGCATTGCTTTTAATTGGCTGATTTTCGTAGGACCTGCTTTTCTCAGCAGAGAAGAAGACAAAGAGGCAGAAGCCAAAGAGAAGACTGGAGCCGGGTGGTTACTCGTTTTGTTATAAAACTATATGGGCCCTGAGCTCAAAATGCTTGATTAATGGGGGGTTATTTCCAATTCTCAAGTGAAAGTCATATTCAGATAATGGCCAACTTTCAAATTATAGCTGTGTGCCCTGACCAAATGAAGACGGGGGTAAAAAAAATCATGTGTAGGCCGGATAACATGGTAAATTCATCACAGTCTACATTTACACAGCATTATTTTTATCAATAAGACAAACTAGTCATGTGTTTACCACTCGGTTGCTCTGCGTGAAGATAAGCTGGTCTGGGTTTGACCAGCTGTCTGTCTGGATAAATTGGCTGTCTTACTGGAACATGAGGCATGTACCTTTATTATGTTCTATGCATTCTTAACTTAATTTTCCTTCTGATTTTTTTTTTTTTATTATCATTTTTTATGTTTTAAATTTCTGCTTCTTGTCTCGCAGTACTTGCTTAATTCTTTAGTTCTTTGCTTTCTTCTTACATTTCCCTTGTATGTGATAAACTTGATTCTGATTTTGACCGACGGCACTTTGGTTGGAGATTGGAGTGTGTGATGCTCATAGCAGCTAAAAAAAAAAAAAAAAAAAAGATCCATGTGAGTGATTTATGACCTGCTACCTCTGTGGTCAAGGTTTGGTTAAAGCTGCATACTTTGCTATACACACAAGGACACAGTTAGAGAATAGCTGAACTGAAACCACTATTAAAGTGTTAAATGAACATTTTTTATTGAGTTAACATTACAAACACTATGAGAGTAACCAAGCAAATACAGTGTAAAATATTAACACTACAATGCATAACAAGAACACTACGTCAGTGTTCAGTGTTCACTCATCAAAGACACTCAGACCGGTCAACATTGTACCAGTGTGCAGATAGCTGCTATGTTGTGGAGCATCCTTCAATTTCATTTCACTTCCAAAACATGCTGTGCACTGTGCATGGTGGTTTATGGAAGAGAGAGCACATACAAGAAAGAAATAAAATAAAATGAGTGATTATGCAAAGATGGAATGCTATTCACTGTGGAGACAAGAGGATACCTTTAGGAACTAGAGTATACATAAGAAGAACATTTGCAGATGGAGACTGGATGGGTTTATGTGTGGGAATACAGAAGTTCTATGATAGAGAAAATGTTGCACCAAAAAGAAAAAAAGCTGTCTGATGGTAGGTATAGTGTACGCTTAAACTGATATTGATTTTTTTTAGCTGGGCCTTTTTTCAGTGGTTAAAACAACACTACATAGCTTAGCTTTCATGCATCCTACACTCTGCGCTGATTCTACAAAGTGGGAATGCACCAACTGCCATAAACGGTTGTTAATACACATACTATGGATAAGTAACCTGTGATACACTTTAATGAGATATTTTTTTTAAATACAGTCATTCCCTCTGTGGTATAATGTTTATAGTATGAAAAAGTCACAACAAATGGCAGTGTCTGTCACCCTGTGGGGCAACATCACCAGAGATTAGTGTGAGGTTCCAAAAAGACATAAAAATGAGCCTGGCATCAAGCCCAACAACACTGCCAGTGCAAAACATGTTTATGTGTGTTGGATGAGTCTTTCTCTCCATGAAGTCTATAAGTCTAATTTTATACATGTTGGAGTATGTTTTCATCAGAAATAAAGTTCTGATTCAAACATTCACTTCATTTGATACTGTGATACAGTTTCCCATACCATGCATGATGTGGAACACAGAGTTGTCAGATACACTGAAGTACAGAGTATATTATTGTGTTTAATCCCAGTACAAGAGTTTTTCCTTCGATACACAACTATTTAACTGTAATGCTCCACACTGGTTAATCCTGTTGCGTAATATCACATGTAGATAGTTTCATTTTCATTTCACTGTTTGAGCTGGTGAAAGAGTCCACATAACCACAAACTGAGTTCAGACTGAAATTATACTTTAATTCCATTTGCTCTAGTACCTTTACATCTTCTACAAATGGGGTTGGTATTTTTTTTTCAATGCTATATTTTTGGCATCTTGGGAAAGAAAAAAGGCAAGCTGATGAATATTTATCAGGGATGAATTTAGACGCGGTGGTAAATTGTGGAGTGTAAAATATAAACATCCAAGCTCATGAATGCTTTTTCCTTTTGAGCCCAGAGGATTTGAGGCTTGAAATCATCATAATAAACTAAGCATTTTTGAGGTTGAATTTTGGATGTTTTTCATCACAGAAATCCTGGTATAACTTACCAAAAGCAGCATATTTATGACAATAAACGTCTTCATTCTTGAAAATCAGCCTTAATGGTTCTAATGTGTATATAAATGAAAGGGTCATTTACTGGTAGCCGTTCATATTCTCTAGATACTTTGTTAATGTGCCACGTCTCAAGCAGCTTCTCTTCCTAAAAGAAGACTGAAATCTTATATCTGTATCTTATATCTAGTATCTGCTGTAATACAAAGAACATTTCCTGATGTGATAATCTCAAAGCTATGAATTGTTACTCACCAGCTTTTTAGTGTCCGGCAGGAAACAGTGAGAGCACAGTGTGTGATTTATCAGGATTGTGGATGAGGCCATTTCTATACTCAAAGGTCTCTTTCATCTTCTCAAGGATGAATTCTCTGTCACTGGTGTGGTTCATCAAGGATATGACCTCTTCACAACGCTCTTCATCTATCTGACCACCAGTCCACCTCCTCCTGCTGCATTCTCGCTTCATTTGACACAAGTTTTATCTTTCCCTGAATTGTCCTGAGTCGTTATACCAGAAATCCAGGGCCACTTTGGCTTTTGTAAAAATATTCCTTACCAAGAACAAGAGATGGAGGAAAGAGACATAATTAAGTTCCACTTCATAATTAGCAAATAGCAGGAAGCCCCTTCTAATAATTTGCTCATATTCTAAATTAAAGTCAGGCACCAGAATAACATCCCCTGTCATCCATAATAGAATTTGTTGCTATATCAACATGACTGATCTTTCTTGTGAGATTTATGGTGCTGATTCCCTGATTCCCTCTTGTCACCACCGCATTTGCGAGGTGCCACTAGTTTGCCCACCCCATTTTTACCAGTGGGGGTAAACTAAATATTAGAAATGCCTCCCAGTACAATAAAACAGTTAAACAGTGTCTAAAACAATCAGAAAGTTGAATAAACACCTCACTTAAACAGTTTAAATAAAACCATTAGAATCTTCATGGAGGTAGAATGTCCATAAGGATCATCACTTCTCTGTGCAAAAATACATTTTAAAAAAATAAGGTATGTAATGAAGGCAAGACATTGCAGGTAAAAACAAATGTTTTATCATGCACTGCTCAATTTGAAGATTTTGAGCTATTTTAGGAAAAGTGGATATAAAATATTCGAAATATACATTTTGGCATTTATTTTACAACATTTTGTCTATTTGTGTCTGTAGATTTCTTCTAAAGTCCCTAAAAGTTAGCTTTCTACCACAGTATGCAGCTCCACGCTTGCTGTTTGTACTATGTAATATCTGGTATCTTTGTGAAGCTCCGTCTCTCCTGCACAATGTTCTCAGGTTCAAACATGGTCATTTCCTTTGTATAAGCAATTAGTCATGATAGCACAAGGAGGGATTTCATGCTAACATTAAATCCCATTGGTTGGTGTGCTGTTTTCTCAGAATACGTTTTTTCTTACACTCAATCCAAATCTCCACTTCCTCTTCTCCACTTAGGACTTACATACACCAAAGATTACAGATTTATTCCTATCTATATTGTGAAGGTTTTTATAGAAACATTTGTTCAGATATCATCTGTAGCCTGATGTATATAACATTTTAACACGGTGAAAAGCAGTGAAATTAGAATGGCCAATGAACCACACAGCACTTGGTTATATAGTTACAGCAGGGGCTGGTGTTCTTTGAAATATGTATATTTTGCATTACATCTTCCTCTATTATCAAGAGGCCCATTGGGAAACTCCCAGCGCTCCAGATGGCCCGTCTGACATTGAGTACAGCCACCAATAACTGTGTCTGTGTACCTACAGGCATTTATGAATGGTTTTTAAAGTGTGAACAGTTCCTTTAAGGACTGTGAGCATGCAAAGTAAAAATCACAGAAATATTGAAAAGGCAGATTATGAAGGGACTACCCATACAGGCCAGTGAGCCAAAGCAATGAGCTGAACACTGTAAAGATTCCCACTGATTTTTAGTGGGATCAGCAGAACTATCAGCTCAGTCAAATTACAGTGATTTGATTCACTGTTAACATAAATGTAGATATTGCGTAATGAATCTTTCATGTAATATTTTAATCTATGCAATAAACCCAAATAAATGTATTTTACTCTTTCTGTGGCTCTTGAAAAAGTGTACAAAGACAGATAAGCCACTTGATGGGTGTGAAATGAGCACTGAACCCTGACCACTATCACCAGAGTGGGGCTAGGCTATATGTATGTGTGAGTGAGACAGAAGTGCTTTTCAATGATTCAGCAAAATCAACTAAGCCCCATCTTTTAATTTTAATGTGTTCCAGGGCTTTAAACCAGAAAACCGCCTGTTTACAAGGTTTCTCTCTAACCTCCAGGCTGTCACTGGTCATTTATAGCTCAAAGAAACTATATGTGATAAAAGATGGCTCGTATAACTGAGTTACTTCAGATGCATGCTCCATGTGAAAGTGGTCTTATAACTCAGAATTCCAACCACTTGTTTCTAAAAAAGCAGTCTAATTTGGCCCTCATTGACATTAATGAAAGAATAACATTTTATTGCATGTTTCTAAATCAGATTTGCATCGATTTAATGTCTTTGGAGCATTACACAGGGCGGAGAGAGGCTGTTTAATCCACATGTGATAGTTAATATTTTACAGAGACCGACAGAAATGTCAAATTATAAGAATAATGTATGTCAAACACCAGAGGCACAATCCATCCCACTTCTCTGATAGATCTAGCTTCAGATGGTTATTGCTGCTTTTCTCCATTGTAGCCATCCCTTTATGTATGGCCTGCTTATGATATGTGTCAATTACCAACAGCAAGTGAATTAACATTTTAAATGAAAAATATAGATAAATATACAAGTCTGATCATGCTTGTTTATGTACCTGAATATCTAAGTTGGTTTCCCTTAAAAAAAGATGAATTTATTTGAAAACTAGTGTTCTAACAAGTCACTACAGAGAGCGGTGGAAGCGGCACAGAACAGAATTAGCAAAAGAGTCGTGTGCACTCAGGACATCTCTCACCAGCACCATGAAGGGCCACAGCCACCCAGCACACAGACTGCTCTCCAGCAAGAGCAGGACTGTAACCCCAGAGCTAGGGTCAGTTTATAGCACCAGGCCATCAGGATTCATAGCTCATCAGCCTGATGTCCCAAACTGATAAATTGATAACTCTTGCTATTGACACTGTTGCATACACTTTACTGCACTTTACTTTTTTACACACGCAAGCCTCTTTTTTATGCATGTACACAGTGTTCCATTTTATTGTATTTAACTTATATGGAGTGTGTTGAAACTAGTGTTCTTACTGCTGAGCTGACCTGTTTTCCCTTCCATCGTATTGTTGTCCCTTTGTTAACCATATGATAAATAATAATAAATAATACAGTTGAATCTTAATCAGACTTTTTGTATGTATGGGCTTTTTGGGGGGATTTGTCCTTATAGGACAGTAAGGGCAACTGAATTTTGAAGTTGCAACCGTGTAGCAACTAACAACTGTAAAATTAATCAAATCTGCTTTAATGGTTAGTAAATCAAGGATAGATATCAGTGAAAGCAACAACAAAACTGACAAACAGCTCTGATTCTGCAAACTGTTTGGTATGTGGTTTCAGTCCACATAGATCTAATGAAGGGCCCTCTTTGATGCTCTTGCTTCCTTTGGACAGTGACATGTGCCATTCATACAACATAACGTGACACACTGAATGTCGCCTGATTACAGAGACAGACAATAACAATCACTGCATCAAACACATTCCTGATGAGGAACAGTTAGTTAGTTGGAAACGATGGTTGGTTTCTGTAGTTTGATGAGCTTTTGTTAAAACATCTGCTTTATTTTTATCACCATAGTAATTTCTTGTATTTGACTAATTACTACTAAAATGATGATTTTACTGTGTTCCTCCAACAGGTCTACTCACTAACCTGAAGAGCTCCTCTACAATGCCCGTGGTGAAATGAATGCTTTGTGATTACATTCATGTCATTACCTTTAGTGGGGAATTGTGGGAGTAACCTTTCATTCACTTGTTTATCATTGAGGTCTTGAGATGAATAGCTTTTTTCATTTACATACAGATAACCGTGTGGAAAGTGTGTGAGCTTCTCCTCCAGGAAGATAGTCTTTAAGGAGTTTGTTTTCAACTTAGATATGAAATCATTTTACCAAACAAGACAGACAAATATATTAAATTTTCATAGGTGTTGAAAGGATTAACTAAAAGAATTGTATTGTTAAATAACCTGACTGGGATATCCTGACCTTTTTTTGTTACTCAGGCCTCTCAATTAGCCCAGCTTACCTATTATTATTATTGCTTAGTATTATTATTTAGTCAACTCTTGTTGTAATGGCATAAAAAATAAAGTTAACCTCAGAAGAGATTTCACAAACGCTGTGAACTCTCTCTCCACTGTAAAGTGAAATGTCACTCATCATAACATCACTATTCTTCTGAAGCTTAAATAAAGATTCTTTTCTTCAATTTTAAACTGCATGAAGTTTTTTGTCTTCAACAAAAGATCTCTTCAACACCACCTTCTTCATATAAAACTTGAGGTGAAATTAAGAGGTCAGTTGTGTAAGCTCTTAAAGGGAGGTAAAGCTGGCACATTAAAGTCAGTGCTTTTATGTGGCTGTGAGTTCATATTAGAGGATGAGATTAAAGACTTTTAGAAGCTTTTTTAGAGGATCTTTGTCCTACGTCCAAAAGTTGAGTGGTTAACGGTGACACTGTTTTATGTACCAAACTGAATTAGTTTGTAATTGGTCATGAAAATAATGCTTCTACCGGCAACATAAAAAAAGAAATTCAATGTCATTCAGCTTCTGTGCAGAAGAAAGTGGAACGTTCTGAATGTTCTGATATCTACAGATGGCTGATTATTGTACATTTTTATGGATTTATGAATTCTGGACTCTGACAGGAGTCGGACTGACCTTGCTTGACTCTGAGATCTACACAACATGTCGAGATTTGGGAGGAGCACACAGCAGACACAAAGAAACATTATCATTCACCTGGAGTTGCTTTTTGTCCAGCTGAAGAATCTTAGTCCAACACTCCCTCTTCTTTTAGCTCTGGTTTAGTTTCCACAAAGCCCTGAGGAAAATCACTGGCTCACTAGCTACAAAATGCTCCATCATGTACATCAGAGTATGAGTGTGTGCTTTTTGTTTTAACATTTTGGACAGTTAGTTGGGATACCCCATATTCGAAATATGTTACTCAGGAAAGCACAAATAATGTGATAAAACAGATATTTCCTCTGCCTAAAGTTAACCCTAACCCCCCAAACAAACTTCAAATCCACTTACATCACTGTAGATGGCTACAAGATAAAAATGGTCCATTCTGTTCATAACATGGGACTTCTGATTTTGCTAATTAGTGCTTTAATTTACTACACATTATTAAAAAGTGATCAGTATATTGTTATGTCCCGTCAAGTTTGTTAAGTTTTCATGTCTGTCACATGTTTTCTGTTTCCTGTTCTGGCTTGTCTGTTTTATTTTGAAATCCCTAACTCTCCTCTTGTTTCAGGTCCCTTAACTTCCTGCACTTGTGTGTATTTCCCGCCTTGTGTGAGATTGTCTGCCCCGCCCCCTGATTGTTTTCCACCTGTTTCCCATTACCTCATGTGTATATATTGTCTACGTTTTCCCCTGTCTCGTTGCCAGATTGTTGCGTCTTGTTGTGTTAACACATTCATGTGTGCAGTCCTGTCTGTGTCACGTGCCAAGACTACCGATCAAGCTGTATCTTCGTTGCCCAAGCCATTGATGTAAACCTTATTTCCGAATTAAATCAACTAAAAGACTCTGCTGTGTCGGTATTCTGCATTTGGGTCCTTCTGTTCTGAGCCTCGGCATAACATATATCATGTAGTAAAGCCCACTATGTCAGCACAAAGCAGGCTGAGGACTGACCATTCCCAGCTATCACTCAGGAAAACTCTTGCATGGTTGACAAGCAAGCACCATGTGCAGCAGCTAGGTTCACAAAAGCCTAGTGTGGCAGCTGAATTTCTTTCAAACCCTCGCACTGACAGATCAAAATCTTAGATCAGGTTCCTTTCTTAGCTGTATGTGTTGTGTTGATTTGATGAAAACATAGCCTTACAAAAACACAAACAAACAAAAAAAAACTTGATTTAAATTTTCAAACTGACTATTCAGTATCTCCCAGCTAGTTTAGGAGGGACTAGTTTAGCTCAGTTGAGGAAAAAATAATACTTGTAATAAACTTACCATTGTAATGTAGTTATTCAAACAGTAACGTTAACACATTAAGAAACTCTAATGCAACATCACCTTTGATATCTCGCTGAAAGCACCACTGTGCCAAGGTTCAGGTTCACAGACCTGCTAATGTTTCTGTAGACTCTTAGGGACCAATTTTAATCAACAACAGACTCAGAATGGCAGTGGTCTTGGGTGGCCGGCCTGAGTGGGTGTCTCCAGGCGCAGCTGCTATTTTGGGTCATGTATGTGCAGCAGCGCCAAGTGCATTAAGGCTGGGTGAAGTTGAGTACAGATCGGAGGGCATGGTCAATGCAATGAATAAATATGATATCAGCCAGTCACATCACTCGTCTCATCGCTGTCAAACAGCTGAGCTAAGTGCAGTGATTCATGACGACCATAGCTCAGCATGAGCAGCACAAACCTGCTAAAGATAAAGGCGTTACATCAGTCCTACACGTCACATCAGTCTGTGCTATTTCAGTCATAATTCTACTGTTTTTCATGTTGCGAAAGATTACATCATATCTTGAATTATGGCAGCAACATTTGCTTTGTCATGCATTTCCAGATAAAACATGAACAGATGATTTTTTAAAGAGTGGGAAAGGAAGCGCGCAGGATTAATGAACTCCAGTAATCTGACATCTCTCACATAAACGGGCAGAATACGAGTTTCAGCCCATCGCTCTGATGTGTGGAGAGAGAGAAGCTGCTTGGTAGCAGCCTGGTGTCATTTCCATGTGATTTACTGGAGGTAAACAGACTGCCATGCATGTGCACATCTGAGTATGTATCCTGGAGTTTTCATACAGTATAAAGCAGCTATGAAAAATCACCTATTATAATTTATAGATCCACGCTTTACTGGTGTTCCTGCTTTAATCACATTGAATGTTATTTTTTTGATTATGCTGATTTAAACACATCAACTGGCTGGGAGTGTTTAGTTGAAAATATTTTACTTACATTTTAAGCTTATCATTATTATTATTAATATTTTGTATGCTACTGTTGACAAAATCACCAAAATACATTTTTTAAGACACGTTTTCTACAAAACAACTCATGTTATGCTTTTTTATTTAAATGGCCTTCTGTCTGTTGGTGTCAACATACCACACACGGAGGCAAAAAGAGTTCCAAGCTCTGGAAAACCCTAAACTGTGTCGGTTTGTGTACGTTGTTGCATGTACAGAAAAACATCCATTTAGTCTTGTTTTTCCACCAAAATAGAAAATAAAAAAAAAAAAACAAAACAAAACATTGAGATGCAAAGAGCACCTTGACCAACACCACTGGATGCAGTCATGCCAGAACTCAAGGTCTAAAAAACTCAAGAATTCAAGACCAGTTCATGTTTTCTTGGACTATCTAGTCGTCATGCAAATCATGACCATCCTCTCTTAAAGACCACCACAGAATATCTCTGGGAGGAGGTTGGAGTAGATGGTGGGTCAAAGTGTTTTTGTACTTTTGTACTTTGTACCCCCAGGGCTGACAGATCAGAAACATGCATCATTTTGGACGGCAATACCAAATAACCTGTTATTAATTTATGAATGAATTTAATTCTGCAATAACCACACAATCAAGCAAGCATTTCCACATTTTAACTTTTCTACTTCTCGTATTTATTGTTCACGTTTACTTGTTGTTTATTGCTGCACTATTTTATGTCTTGCTTCTTAGATTCCCATGTTTACCTCTGTTATTTTCCTTTATACATACTGCTTGAGTGTTGTTGGAGCCTGAGAACAAAGAATGTCATTGCCAGTGACTGCCTTCCTGTAGCTGTCGTGCATGTGACAATAAAGAAGTTGAATTTCCGGTATGAAAAAATTAACGTTTAACAGCAGAGCCACAGATCAGTCACCCTGGTCTAACGCATCATTATTTGCTGCATTAGCTTGTTCAGGGCTGCGCAGTGAGTTCAAACAGCACAATGAGCTGAGGCCTTTTGTAATGGCACTCTCTTGTTTGGTTTTGACCTGCAGGCTGACTAGAGACTCTACCAAAGGGGAGAACATCACAAAAGCAAACAAAGTCTCTCTCATTTGATTTGTGAGTCAAATGGACTAAGCCACGGTGATTCATGGCCGCTTCAGTGAATTACTTTAATCCAGGTACCCCTTCCACTTCCGACTCCCGTGTTCAAGAGGTACTGTCAGGCTTGACCTAAAATAGACCCACCCCCCCACCTTACCCTCCATATTCCTCTCTGATTTCATCTCAGGCTCTGCTGGGTTTAGTCTCTCTGAGAGGAGGAGCAGTTTGGGAAAAAGCTGTCGGTTCCAGGCGAGTGTGTCGCGATGGGTAAGGAGGGGAATATGAGCTAATGAAGTCAGTCCTGAGGAGGAACAGCAGTGTTTTTTTTTTTTTTTTTTTTTTCCGAGCTCCACTTCCACTTGTTAACTTGACATGTTAGACCTCCATAACTGCTCTTGTCTCCCCTCTCGCCGTCTCTCCATTTGGTTTTCATTATCAATCAGGATTCATCCGCTGCCTCCCATTTTCTCCCTTCTCCCCTCACAGCTTGCTGTGTTCTTTTTTTCTTTCTTCCATTCCTCCATCCCTCCCTGTCATCCCATATATACATCTATCCCTGTTAATGTGGGAATTGAAAAGGGCCTGAAGGTGACACTGTGACAGGCAAATCAAGCCTTTGTTTTTTGGCATCATTCACACCCGTCAGGGACTTTAATATGATTTCAGAGGCCATTTGCATTCCATTTGTTGCTATCGAAAGTTATCAATCTGCCTCGTTTCCCTCGGCAATGTTGACTGACTACTGAGAGTCAGCCTCGAAAAAGAAAAGAGCAGCAAAGAAACTGAGCGATGGCATTCTGATTTGAACAGATGATTTGGACTGGGAATATCTGAAATGCACATCCATAAATGTACAAATGTAGAGTCTTTGGTGAGCTATTTTTTTTTATGTGTGACAGATGTGTACGCTCATTAGAGCCAATCTAAGATGTGCTCATAGAGCATATTTTCTCCCTCATATGTGACCAGTCCTTTTAATAAGTTCTTACTCCTTTATAAACATATAGGTTGTGTTTTTGCACTCTGAAACAGACAGTAACATTTTCTGATCTAATGCAACTACTGTTCATTTGCGGGTACATTTAAGCAATTTAACTAAGATTGGAGACTACTGATATAAATCTATGTCTATTTTTGAGACATTGTATTGCTGTTGGAATGTGTTTCTGATGTTTTATCCACCATGCTTATATCACTGAGGGGAAACTAAATAACACCTCTAACACCTCTAATTATAACACGACAGCTCAAGAGTACAACTGACTGTGCAGTTCATCACAAAACAGCTTCAACAATAACTGAACATTATCACCTTCATGAACGGAGTGGGGGGTTGTAGGACTCTTGTATTCAACTACATTTGTTTTAGACTGTGAACTTCGAGTGGACGGGGTGTCTCCTAATGATCTTCACTTTAACTTCTATAAAAGAAGTTCTGTGCTTATTCCAAAGTAGGTCATTTGTCTGATATAATTAATTATATTATCTCTGTGTGGCTTTAACTTTTGTCCTTGTTCTAGATAATATACCCTCGCCCTGTCCTTCTCTGACCTCCTCCGTCTGACGACCCTTCCTACAGTTTTCTCTTTTTGCCCACTGGTGTGTCCTTGATTAGCCAATCCCTTCCCTGTGATGCTGTAAAACTCTGATGAATCTCTTCGTTTAGGAGCCTCTTAAACAAGCCTGGCCTCCAGAGGAGATCTTTAACAGAATCTTTCTCAATTACAGGATGGGGATAGAGTTAGAGAGGAAACCATTAAAACCAGCCAGACAGTGGCAGGACCGGTCAGAACGACTTGTTAGCAGACAGCGTTGTAATGATGAGAGTTTAATGCTGAGGCGAGGCTGCCTTTAAAAACACTAAAGCGAGAAAGACCGTTAAAAGGATCTTTAATAGATGTCAAGAAGTCTCTCTCTCTTCTTTCTTTATATATATATATATATATATATATATATATATATATATATATATATATATATATATATATATATATATATATATATTTATACAGTCTCTCTGTGAAAAGCGTTCTTTGTGCTGTTAGAGGATGCAGACAGGCCTGAACGGCTTCATTTAAGCTGCGTGCTCTCTACTGATTACTAGCTTGTCTCCTATAATAGAGCAGAGTGGAGGAGAAAATGGAGGACGCTGCACACACATCGTATACTGTATTTCATATCATGTGCTTCATATTTAAAGAACTATACAAGTGTTTTTGCAGGTGTTAGCAGTTTTTCTTTTTAAGTCCACCTGCTGCTCAGTATTCATGAATAAAATAAAGGCATCAGATGAAGTGAAGGTAAACACTGCTATGAAATGTGCATGTTGGACCAGGACCAGATTAATCCTCGAGGAGGCCACGGGGGAAAAGTGAGCTTTGGGCCCCTAATGACCCCTGTTCCTCCCTGTTTATGGAACTTGATTAAAGGAAAATATTATAAACTGAAATGATAAAAAAAACTTTATAACTACATTTTAACCCAGAGCCACTGGTGGAATTACATTATGATTAAATGCATTTACGTAGTTACTCTTCTGAATTACAATTTTTCAGGTGCTTGCACTTCAGTTGTGTGTGATAACTTCAGGGGTGCCACAAGAGATTTTGGACTGCATGAAAGAATATAAGATGTGACCCCCGCTGATCCCGCATTATTACATTACATAAGAATAAAGATACATCATTGATATTATTCCCAGAAAAAATTAGATGATATTATTTCCACAAAAAGATTTCTGTACAGCCAACATTAAAAAAATAATAATACATAAAATATATACATTATTATTATTATTATTATTATTATGATGTGATGATAATGAGTTATTTATGTGATCTAGATGCAGAGGACAGTTTAACAGAAACCACCCACCTTATTCTCCTTAAGGGGTCAGACTGTAATTAACAAAATATTGAGGTGGCTGTGAACATTTTGTCACCCTATGTTTTCTCTTTGAACCCTTCCCTGCCTGTCTTTCTGTTTCAGGCAGCCTGATTTGGTTTGGAGTGAGTGTACACTGTGTGCAGACAGCGCCGGGCAGCAGGTCTACACACAGACCGAGACGGACTACTTTCCACCGTTCCTGACGTGTGAGTGCAGCGAGGTAGGACTGAACCATTTAATGTACCGAGGGGAGTCGAATGATGTATAATTTTAACAAAAAAAGACTGGACAGACACAGTAATTTTATTTCTGAAATTTTGGCTAAAATATTATGGGTCCTAAATAATTAACATTGTAAGTTCATGTAATATTTCGGAGGGCCTCGGTCAGCCCAGGGCTCTTGGAATCATCCTGGTTTTCACCCTTTACAGTGCCCCTGTATAACTTTCTAGTTCAGATTATTCACCCAAAGTATACTCCACTAATGCATTATGATGTTTCATTATAGACATTGTCCTTGATAGACATTAGTGATGATTTCACATGAATGCATCAATAAGCGATATTAGCATGTTACAGAGTGGCTGTGCAATGTGCATTTATTTCAAAATCCATCCTTATTATTAAATATATTTTTGTCATCTGATTTGCAGTTACACTCTTTCCTCCATCAAACTCAAATTATACACAACTGTCTGCTCCTTTGGAGGGTGATGGAAGTGTTCAACTAAACAGCTGAGCAGCCTGTGTTCAGTGAAAGCAACACAATAAGCTTACAGGCAAGTCAACACTTATTATCTGAAGAAACCACAGTCCTAACGTCAGTATGCTGGTGTCCTCATCTGCAGCTACAGCCCTGTACACAGGTGTCAGGTAGACATTACTTACTGCAAAATGAGGACCACCATTGTGTCAGTGTGTTTGTTTAGTAGATGAATAAAAGTTAAGAGACGATACATTCTGACAGGACAGAAGCCATCAGGGGCTGTCGCTCTGCTAATTCTGTTTGTTTGCAGTTTTTATGCGAAAGTCTCAGACTGAATATAGCAATGATTTATTGATGTTAAGAACATGATTTTAAAGTTTCATCTAATCTGAGGGCTGGAGGAAAAACAGCCACTGTGTGTGACCTACTAAGCGTTCATGTCAGGTGAATGGAGCCTTCTTAGGTGAGCTGATGGAAAAACAGCCTTGAGCTATGACTCTGTCATGGCAGGGAATTCAACATCACTGCTCTCATGGAGAAAATGATCCATTCAAGCATTCAGTAACAGGGTCACTTCATATGAAGATGCAGGGGGTGGAGATCACACACATGTGCAAAAATGCACAAATAAAACTCAACACACACAATAAATGGGAGGAATATAGGCACATCTCTGTACATCTCTATAGAAATTCATTGTAAAAGCTTAACCATTGTGTATTTTTAACATATTTCTACTAAAAAAATACACACATTTAAGTAAAGTGTCATGTCGGGTAAACCAGATTTTCAGACATATTTTACATTCCAGTGCATCAGAAATTTACTGTCCACAGCTCAGACTCACACAGTAGAAAACACAGTAGGAAGTGAAGAGACAAATCCCAAAAGAAGTGCATATTCTTCTTATTAGTCCTAACAAAACAATCAAACAACAGTACAGTAATATCCTGAGCCAAAACGACCCACCCAGGGAACAAAGAGTCTGACCCATTTTCTATTTTTTTGGAAATGTGTTTAATATTCTATTTCCCTACTTATTTTGTAGACTTGTAGATAGTTAGTTATGAACTGGAATACAGCAGGCTCTAAAAAAAGACAAGAAGAGAGGTTTCATTTCTGACATTTTATGTATATAGTGTCAGCAAAATACCATAAATCAGTGAACATTTTGTACATAAATCCAAAAAATATTTCTATAGATTCGGTGATTGGATCACATGTGTTACTTATATTTTAAATTTTATTTGCTATTTGTCTGACAGTCTGAGTGCCTTTTGACAATTCAAGTAACCAAAAATCGTTGCTTGAATATTCCCGAGCTCCTAATTATGTCACTTAATTTTTTTTCTAATTCAAAATTTGTTCTGAATGCTGATATTACCTTTAAAAAAAAACCAACTTGAAACCCTTAAATCTTTCAAGTAATTTTGAACTTAATAATAATATTAATTTTACCTTTATCTTTCAGCACTCTCAATTGAATCCAATTGCCAATAGATCTTCTTTAGAATATTTCCTTTGTTTCTTCCTTGATCCTCATTAAAATGGAAAACAACAAAACACCAAACATGTGCACGCCTTTCTTGTCATTTATAGAAAGCACTTGGGGGTGTAATGTTCAGTGAGTGACAACGCATTAGTCACACCTGATCCTCTGAAACTCAGGTGCGCTCTTATCAAAATGGCCGCCGGCCCCAATATGCTCCAGAGCAGCCCAACCAGGTGCGACAAGGAATCGGGAATCTCTGCGTCTCTCCCAGGCTGACCCACCCACTGATAGGATTGTGTGTCTGTACGATGAATGTGAGTATTTATAGAAACACCCACTGCTGAACTCAACCCTGTGATTTGAAGCTTTCTGGGCCAATTCTCTAATCTGCTCTTTGTCAGCATTTTGATTTAACCCTCAGATCCAGAATATGTTTAGGCGGTTGTTTGCTAATTAATACAGACTCTCTGGTGGCAGATAACACAGCGTGTCATTCATACAGACAGCCACCAGCGCTTTCATCTTCAAGTACAAAACATGAGATAAAATGGAGCAAATGAAAGAGTGTGCTTCCACTGAACTAATTTCTCATTTTCTTAGAGTGTCTAGTCGAGGGCCTCGCTCTGCGCTTCGTTAGTGGAATGTGAGGGGAATGGAGTGTGTGTGTGTGTGTGTTTTTGTTTCTGTTTTTTTGCCTTCCATTGAGCTATTAACACAAACAGGCGATCAGTCCTGTGGATGACACTGCTGTGGAGTGTCTGCGAGTTGAAAAGACAAACTCAATGAGCACTTCATCTGCTACAGCCCTTTTTCTCCTCACATTACTGGTGACACACTGTTAAATCTCGCATATAACTACTGCACAGAGTACTTAGAGTAACTTTAAGGGCTTGACTGCTGCATGGATATGAGTTTTTGTGTCAAAGTAGAAATGTTTTGCTCCAAAGTAACAACAGGAAGAGGAAGATGAACTAGATCATCGACGCCCAGGGCCCCAGGCTTCCTTATATTATCCATTATATATTATATAATCCTTATATTCAGTGTGGATCAGTTAGAGTGGGGTATTTAAAGCTTAACTGAATGAACCATTGTCCAGATGGATGATATTTTGTGAACAAAGAAGAGTATTGGTATTTTTTTCATGATGTGTATATATAATATAATAATATTATATAATTATATCTATAATATATATAATATAATATATAATATTCAGTTAGTGAAATGAACTGTTTAGTTTGTCTGAGGAGTCTCAGTACATATTTTGGTCTTGGTTCTTTAAAAAACAGAGCAGATCTTTATTTAATATGTTTGTTCTTTGTTTAAAAAGGTTTAGTAACTGCTAACATTATATGTATGTTTAAAAGCAAAATTATGGACAACATACAAGTATCAGATGCTATCAAAGATTGATTTCAGTGTGAGCCTCAGAATTCCAGGATGAGAGGAGCTACAATTACCATGTGTCTGCACTGAGCACTGCACAGAAAACAAGAAGAGCAGGGAGTCATTCAGGCCAGACGCTCATTTTGGACCAATAGTGGCTGAATTTGGCAGTGCCATACAGACTATTGTTGGTCAGTTTCTCCAAACTGGCTCTTATTATTTGTAAATGATATGAAAAACTGTTGGCCATGGAGGTATTTACTACCCTTGAAACCAGATTGGCCACCATAGATGCCACATCTTGATTATCACAGTATCTTCAGATTTTGATACAATAAGAAATTTTTTCCAGGTTTGCACACAAGTAAACTATTGGCTAATTTTTTTTAATGGAGCCAGACATTGTGATGTGCTTTAAAACAATATCAACGTTTTGATAAATTCTGCATGCCTGTTTGCTTTCTTTGAATGCACTGGTGGAGTCAGAACAGGGTTAGTCCAGTTTCAGAGTGGAGGGATGGGGAAACAGCTAGTCTGACTCTGTTCTGTGTAGTCATCATCATCCTGGAGAGAGCTTGGTGATATTTGAACTCAAGAGCCAAACAAATACACTCCTTCAGACTCAGTAACACTCAGCATTAGTGTTGTCCTGTGCACGAGCACCAGTTCTGACAAAGGATCTGTATTTGACGACGCGTGAATGATGACGGGCTGGTGGCTTGGTTTGTTTCCCATTTACAGATCCAGAGCTGTGTGTGAACACTGGACAGTTTCAGTGCACACACTGAAACCAGTGGACTGTGAGGTTTGTTGAGTTAGAACTGCAGACTACACCTTTAATTGTACCTCATTAACATTAGATTTGTTGCAGTTCTTTCATTTTATGCTCTTTAATCGACCATTTAACAGAACCAGAACAGTTCAGAAAAGAAGAGGATATCCTGGAAGGGAACACTAAACACTAAGAAAGCCCTCTGGAAAAAGCTTTCAATCAGGAAAGCCTGTCCCTTTGTGTGCTGAAGCACTATGGGACCTAATACTCTTACACTGCAGAGAAGCAGGGATTAAGTTACACAGTGTAGGTTTAATACAATTATGTTATTGTGTTTCAGTAATCATATATTAGAAGTGAAAAAAGAAACACAGAAGCAGTATGCTCAGCATTCTTTAGTGTTAACAATACAGACTTGCATCCCTGGCCAGTGGTCTCATGCTCAAACACAAACCAAATGTATAACACCCACGCATGCAGGAGCCTACTAACTTGAAGTAGAAGGATAGTGTTCAAAAGTACGACAGCTTCCTCTCAAAGTTTGAGTAGCTCATTTCCAATAATGTCCTTGTGAAAAACACTCATAATGTAGTTTTACAGTAAGAGCACAGAAGCTGCACTTTTGTTAATTCATCATTCATTCATTCATTCAGGAGTCCCACTCAACTCACAACGGCTTCAAAACAGCTATGCTGATGATGTTGTACCCAAGGTTGTGTATGTGTGAAGTGTGACCAAGGCCTTCAATTATATTTTAGTTCCTAAAGTTTCATGTGAAACTTGTGAACTTGCTAAAGCAGACTGGGAAGAGGTGCAGGTTCAATGTTCCCTGTAAAAATGCTCTAGAGGAGTATTGAGAAAACACAGCACACTCTCTAACTTATCCATCATGTTCCTCTCTTTCTGTTTTCCCCATCTCCTCCTAGCTCGTGTAGATTGGACAGGTTAGCCTAGGTCAGCAGGGTTCCCTCCATTCAGCAGGTATGTCCTCTTTCCACTGTGACCAGCATCTGGTCAGCCAAAGGTTGCCATTACCCTCCCAGCCAACAGCAGCGGTGCCCAGGCCGAGCCCTGCCAGCGCTCCCTTCAGTGGCCTGGCTCTGGGCCGCAGAGGCTATACAGACCTTTAGCTGGAACACTTGACATTATTGTGTGGTGACACCAATGGCAATATCATGTGCACATGTAGTATGGTTATACAGTATTATGTGTAAGCATTTTTGTAAGTATATAATGTGATACTCAGGGGTGACAAAGACTTATGGAACAGCTGAACTGCATCTATTCTGCAACAGAACGGTGATGTATGTATGAATATTTAATAGCCAGAGGTTGTCACTTCAACCAAGCGATCAGTGATTGACTGTCTTTGGGTCAGGATTTAAAAGTCCTTTGACTAGATCATTTCTGTAAAGAGGGAAAAAAATTTACTATGGCCTGCTGGCTGATTCAATCATATCACACTGAACTAGAGCTGCTATGAGCCATTAAGCCTGTTGCATTACTGTTCATTTGTCTTGGCTTGTGGTGCTGAGCAGACAGACCCGGTAAAGTAAACTTCATGATGCGTCTTCTTTGTAGTATTGTAGTACATAAACAACAAACACAATTTGACTCAAAAAAAAAGAGAGAAAAAAAAAAGTCCCCCGTAATTATCCTCAAAAGAGACTCTGTCTTCTTTGTTATAGATTCTCAAGGTCCATGGAACACTACCGGAAAAATGAGATAAAATAGAGAGATAAAATATTATTCAATTTAATCTTCAATAGAAGAAAACAGCAGGATTTTCTTCCCACCTCCAAAAATCTTTATCCATAATCTCCAACAGCTGTGCATCTGTGTTGACTCTGGTCTCTCTGCTCTCCTACATCAAAGTTGGACATGCTAAAAACACATCCACCACCACCCCCTTACTTCCCACCTCACTACAAACTTTCATGGGCACAATAAATTGTGAGGTTCTACGCCCAAACAGAACTAAAAGTTATTTTACAAAAGTTACCTACTTCTGCTTCAAACCGCTGTACTGTGGACAATATGCAAATGTAATTAGCAAACAGCGCCCCCATTCTATTATAATTTACATTGACATCTCACCACGTTCTTTTGAGGGTCACAATGAAAAGGCAATCTTTCGGTCTTCTCATCAAGGCTTTAGTTAGGACGTCACTAAGCGACTGGTCATTCTCACTGTCAAACAACATGTCAAAAGCCCAATCTGTTGCAAACTCTTTAAACTGTCTCTTTGGTTGTAAACCATCTACATGTGTTTCTAACGTGAATTATACAACTTTTGAACTGCAAACAAACACATTTTCTTTTTCAAATTGTTAGAAAATTGCATTTAAATTTAAATTGTCATTTAAATATTGCTTGCATGAATGGAGGATTCAGATTTGAATTAACATTAGAATATTATCCAGAGCAGGTTAGACTTTGAATGAATGAAATGCTAAACATCTTTTCCATTTTCAGTTTAACAGGGTCAAAGAACACCTGTACAAACAAAAATGAAAATACAAATTGGGCTACTGAAGGTTCATTTTTATTCAAATATTATAAGGCTATTGTGAAATTACATTTTTATCCTCAATGTTACATGATCATTTCAGTAAAGTCCCCTGTAGGCTTTCATGGTAAAAACTAAAGTAGAATGTTCTACATTTTTGGCTGGGTGACCCTGCATTTTTTCACTGGAGCCCTCTTGTGATGGTCATGGCCCCAGTCACACACCCAAAGGTGTAAAGATGTTACAGTGATCCCTCCTCCATTGCGTCATTTGCGTTCCAGAACTCCCTGCGAAAGGTGAAAATCTGTGAAGTAGAAACCATATGTTTATATGGTTATTTTTATATATTTTAAGCCCTTATAAACCCTCCCACACTCTTCTTCAAGCTTCTCAGCCATCTGCCAATAGCGTCCCATGTATGAAATCAACTGGGCAAACCAACTGAGGAAGCATCTACCAGAAATAAAAAGACCCATTGTCCGCAGAAATCCATGCGAACCAGCAAAAAATCCGCAATATATATTTCAATATGCTTGCATATAAAATCTGCGATAGAGTGAAGCTGCGACGAAAGTCGAAGCGCGATATAGCGAGGGATTACTGTACACTGTCACCCACATCATTACCACACATCAGTTACTTTCATGTACAGACACTTCACATCACATAAACACAGCGTAGTTTGGTATAGAATTAGTTTAGTTAACATTATTTGACAATAGTGTTTGCCAGAGGAAACTAAACATTAAGTTTATATTCATTTATGTTAATACATTTTCCTTTGTTGTGGGTTACCTGGCTGCTGAGCTCTTCTGCCTGGTTGGACTAAAGGTGGGGCTGGCCAAGGACCATACCAACAGCTTTGACTGGGGGGGATCAGAGTTTTCTGTGTGATAGTTTGGTTATGGTCCATGTTGTTGCCCCCTGTGTGTGTTTGTTGGTTTGCTCCACCAGTGTAACTGTCTCCCTCAAGCCTCACTCAGTAGGTCTGTTAGCTGACCTAACATCTTGGTTTTGTTGGCCTTAATTTTCAGTGGAGTTATGTTTGGTTGACCTCTTTTAAGGGCCCGATAACTCTCACTTGTTTCGGTTCTTTCAGCAGTCATTTGCTTTGGTCAGTTGGTTTAGAAGAAATAAAACCTTCTTTATGAGCTTTAAACCTGTGTTTCTTTGTACTGCGACTGCTTGGTCCCTGACACCTCTACATTGGCAACCTCACTGCACTGAAAAGAAATAAATGAATCAGAATTAGAGTAAGCAGGTTTACACAGGGAAGGAATGTGTCTTGGTGTTGTTTGGTGTTGTGCTTAACAATAAACAGTGTCAGAGAATAAAAATAGAAAGCAAGTAAAAAGCAAGTACTACAACAGTCACAAACATATAAATATGACAGCAAAGGTATGAACAAATACTATGTACAACATGTACACTATATCTGCATGTCAAATGGAAGAGCTGTACAGTAGGAATGTGAAAGATATTGACCGTTGAATGTGCAGCAGTTCACGGTATGAGGTACAGAGATGATACTCCAGAGGATGTGTGTAATCCTGGAGGCTTTATTGACAATACCCCTGTACAAAAAGCAAGGCCCATAAAGAAATGGCTTTCACAGTTTGGTGTGGAAGAACTTCAGACCTCAGCATCTGTACAAAGTTGTTCTTCCTCCATGGATAAATAATTGTTAAATTAGATTATATTAGATTTTGACTTGAATGTGTCACAAGCTAGTTAGAAGTGTTGTCCATTTCACATTAATCTGGCCTTTACTTGGTGGCATATCAGAATCAGTTTTATCAGTATGTCACTTTTATAAGTTTATTAGTATGTGTATTTATAAGTATGTGTACACATACACGTACACATACTCCAGTTTTTTAGCTCACTCTCAGTATGTACACAGAATACAAAGAACAGACAGCAGCACAAAAGGTACAAAAATATGAATAAAATAGAGATAAAATAACAGCAGCTCAAAGGTAAAAAATAAATAAATAAATAAACAACTTAAACTATTATGTACAAGTGTATAGATGGAGTGCAACAGAGTGGTAAGAGTGCAGTGATGCATGTGGATAACTTATGTCTCTGGAAGTGTTGGAAGAACAGTCACAAGGATTGTGTGAATTTTCTTATTTGACATCATTCAGTTAGCACGCGTTTACCTCGTTGACTTTATCTTCATAACTCACAAAAACACAACACAACCAAACAGAAGGTTCTCTGACTTTATTTTTGGTTATTTAGTTTCGATTCTGCTTCTCCTGCCTGTTTTGTTTTCCCCTCCCACAGAACGCACTCATACTGCCACTACTGCTCCTCACCCCCGCCCTTCACCACCCCACCCGATGAGCTGAGAAGTGGAGCTAAATACACTTGACCTTGGCAGACCGGCGGGTGCCACCCAGCGGGGGCCCAGCACCAGCATCTTGGGTCCCTGGCTCGGTGCCAGCGCTGACGGTGCTGGGAGGGTTTGGCATGGATTATGGTCTTTGGGTGAAGATCACTGTGGCATGTTCAAATAGGAGGAGGCTGCCAAGAGGAGGGAACAGAGGTCTGGGCTGTTTATCTTGGGCTCATCCACACACAGATATGGAAACACACAACAGCTACACGTTTAACATACAGCTACAAAAACACAAAAATACAGTGTGTAGAGACACGTACAGCATACATGCAAAAGAAAGGACAGCCATCCACAGACAGACATCCACCATTTACTGCATGTCCTTGCTTCTTTCCTCACTTTCATAGATGTACACACAAGCACTGACAATGGCTTGCTCATTTACACGCTCATTCTTTGGCTCCTCCAATTCAAGCTGACTATCTCTGTCTTTGTATTGAGGAAAGGCATTGGATTCTAAAGGCCAACAGACTGCCATCACCTGCATTCATTCTTATCAGTGTAACCCTGTAAGCTGGTGTCATTGTGATGCAGGAAGTACCACTGCCCAATTACCTAACAGTGACATGTCAGTGCACACTGGCAACACCAGAGCAGACTAGTTCTGCCAGAGAGTTTGAAATACAGTGTGTATTAATACAGTGTGTATTAAAGTGTGGATCTCATGTTGGCTGCACAGCCTATCCTGCTGACCTTTGGAGGATCGGCTGCAAGAGTACTCAATACATCTATACTATACATCAGCAACACACAATTATATTGACATGCAGTGTACCGGGATGTCAGGTAAACAATCTCAGCAGCATACTCTGAACACACCACAACTACAATGGTGGAAAAGTTCTCAACAGAAAGTGGAGAGAGTATTCAAATTATTTAATAGTAAGTAAAAGTACTAATACTGAACTTTAAAGATATTACATTACAGGTAAAATGTTAAGTGAAAAAATGTAATGTAAAATGTAAAGTCATACTGGTATTTATTTTATTATTAGATTATCATTACTCATACATTCATTTAAAGCAGGACTTTCTTGTTGGAGTTGGTTGAGGTCATTTTTAACCATTTTGTTGAGGACTGCTACTAATAATTATTTTCATTGTAGAGAAATCAGCTGATTATTTTCCTCAATAAATTTATGGATTGTTTGGTTTTTAAAAAATCAGAAAACATTCCAGCAAATATTCACAAATTTATAGTAATTAAATCTGGGTTAGGATTAGGATAAATGATGGTTTTGTTCACTAATGATCATCTTCATAGTTAAATAAATCTTTTTTTTTCAGTTGGTGGGATTAGGGTATGGCACAAGGCATGTACGGCAGTGTCGTATGTCAGAGAGCAAACCTGAAGACATTGTCTTCATGTCGGAAATGTTCCAGCTAATCAATACATGTTAAATTCTAAATTTCAAGGACAACAGAGGAGACAAAGGTGTTTATCAGTCCTCAAAAGTCTCGCTGCTTTTGAGGGCGCAGAGTTCACAGGATGACTCTGGCAGAAACTTCCTGCTACATTGAAGGGTAGCAGCAGTTTGCCAAGCTAAAAACAGAGCCATTTGGACCCAGTTGCAGGAGCAGCGGTAATGACTGCAGACATTGGCAGGGGGGCAGCGAGACTCATTAGAGTCATTAGTTTCACCTAATTTCTGTGTCAAGTCTCCTTTGCCATACTGGCTAAGAGGGGGTGGGGAAAGGGTGTGGAGGGGTTTAGGGATGATTTGGGCATGGTGGGGAGAGTGCAGGGCTGAAACAACCATTAGCATCAGGGCGTGATGGATGCGGCTGGCTGGGGTGCCACCGAGGCAGAATCTGCACAGTCAGCAGCCCACCTTCTTTTCTTTCATCCTTTCTTTCCCTTCCCTTTATTTTTATATGCTTAACTGGCTGGGAAAAGACCAAGGCGTGAGAATGGATGTTGTGAGTTGATGAGTGCCGCAAAGAAAACAACACAAAAAGAAAAAAAAAAAAACTGTCAGTGGTCCAGAAAGCGTGAAAAGGCCCTCTTATGATATGAGCTCATTACAAAAGGTCAAAGCACAGTGTGAACTGGGCAGCAGCATTAGTGGGTCATCTTTTTAGAGTCTCACATTCCTCTGTAGGGACTCTAAAAGAGAAGCAAGGGCTCCATGGCTATTAGCTGCACCAGCATTTCTGCTACCACTGAAAACTGTACAATCTCCGGGAGTCTCTCATGGAGTGTTTTCACAGCTGATTTACAGCAGTCTTTTCAAGCACTACCACACCTTCTACCTCAAGGTGCGCTCACACCAATTATGTTATTACACATCACTGTCTGTTTGCTCCCTTAGTTCACTTCATTCAGCCAGGTGAGACGGATGCTAACTGATGCAAATCACATCTGAAGAAACTGGTTTGTTAGGAGAGTCAAGTTCAGATAGTATGCTTCAATGCTTCTTAGTGGTAAAAAGTTGTAAGTAATGGCTTTAATAATGAGTAATACAGAATTTGCTAACATTTTACAAATCAGTTATCAGCCTGTTAATTGCCAATTTCTGAGTGTGACAGTGTCTTCATCCTCCTCCCGCAGCACACTAGCTTTGTCTCTTTGAATAGTTATCAGGAGGACCGCTCCAATAGACTGTTTTACTGCCTACCTTAGAAAAAGAACCAACATCTTTTTTATTAACAATTAATCACATTTATAACTGCAGGCTTAAACACTACATTACACACTTTTCAGAATGAAATACTCTGTTACATCCAAAACCTCTGACCTTGTTCTAAAACATAATGCGCCATTATAGCATAAACCATCAGAAAGTATACAGTTTAGTTCAAAGGCAGGTAAACAGTGTTCACAGTATACATACTAATTCACAGTTTTTCACAACAGATCATTGGGACTTGGATAATTTATGACTGACAATAAAGACGGAAATTCAAACTGTCACAGAGACAGCAATTTACAGTAAATTACTAATTGAAAAACATAACATCAGGATCTAAAGACACACATTACACATTAAAACACTTATCAGTTGGTGCTCTAACCCAGTTGATTCCATCTCTATAAACAGTCAGGCTGCTGTGTGTTTGGGGTCATTGTCTGTAAGTCTATGCAACTTACATGCAGAAACTTTAACACAATGTTGTAGGCGTGCCTTTTGTTTCACACTAACCTATAAAAATATACCTTTAAAGAAGCAATGAGTATGCATGAGCCAGAACTCCCTTTGGTACGCTCCAACCAGGGCTTTGATGGCTTGTTCTTCAGAGGACTCCCAATCCATAATTCCTGTGAAAATGCACCACTACTGTTTGCCTCCATTCAGGGATGAACTTTAAAACTTCAATTTTATTGAACTGGTAAATACTACAGTACACATCTAGCCATCAGCAAGACTAGGTCAAAACTTTATATATGCCTCGACTGTGTGTGGTCAGTGTGTGATATTGTGACCAAATAGTTACAGACATAGTCAGAGGTCACCTCTACAACGTGAATTTGTGGATATTAAGTGTTCATCTGGAGCGGTCCAGTAATATTTGTTCTTACAGAGTCCTGAGGAAGCACATCACATGACATGGTGAAGCCCTGTCTGAGGGAAAACAAATATTGTTCTGTTCTCTGTGTTGTAGCTCTACTCATATCTTAATATGTTTGATTTGGAAGAGAACTTTTTAAAAATTATAATTACAATTTTAACTATTCTAATTATCTATTAACTCTCCTAATCTTTTATTCTTTTGTTTCTGGAGGATGTCTCCTTTTTCTGGCTGTGTGTTTTGTCAGAGTGGTTGTTATTTGGGTGTTAAACTGTCGGCCCTCACTCTCTGCACAGCTGATTTCTTGTTTTTCTCCTGAGCTAGACTGTTCACATCTCATCTGTAATCATCATCTCCATCTCTCTCTGCTAAAGTTTTGTCACCACAGAGCAACTCAAATCACAAAAGAGGCGAAAACATCAATTAGTCATCTGATCCATGTCATCATTACATATGTGGTTGTTGTTGGTTTGCAACATGTGTGTTACTCTTAATGTTTAATGTTACCACAGCCTGACTCTGTGGTTACTATGATTACATGTTAGCCTACCTTCTCAGATCTGCAGCGGAGTTAGGAGATCTCTGGTTTCATTCTTATTGACTTCAGACTGGCTTGTCGCTGGTGACTACACTCAGTAGAACAATAACTACAGTTTTTTTTTTATTTCTCTCCTGTAGCAGCTTAAGTTATTTCACTAACATTAAAAGCATGTACATTTCTGTGGCTGCAGCGCTGTACAGGTACTGTACCTGCTAGATGTTTTCATAGGAGGAAATATATATTTAGTTATTTTAGGATCCCCTCCTTGAACCGCCACCTTAACTGTGGTGGAGGGGTTTGTGTGCCCAAATGATCCTAGGAGCTATGTTGTCGGGGCATTACGCCCCTGGTAGGGTCTCCATGGCAGGCAAACAGGTCCTAGGTGACGGGCCAGACTAAGAGCGGTTCACAAGCCCATCATGAAAAGAAGAATATCAAGGACCGTTACGTCGCCCGGATTGGCGTTACCGGGGCCCCACCCTGGAGCCAGGCCTGGGGTTGGGGCTCGCAGGCGCGAGCGCCTGGTGGCCGTAGGTCTTTGCCCACGGGACCCGGCCGGGCTCAGCCCGAAATGGCGACGTGGGCCCGCCTTCCAGTAGGCTCACCACCCGCAGGAAGGTCCATGAGGGGCCGGTGCAATGTGGTTTGGGTAGCAGTCGTGGCAGGGGGGCCTCGACGACCCAATCCCTGGACCAAAACTCTGGCAATAGGGACATGGAATGTCACCTCGCTGGGGGGGAAGGAGCCTGAGCTCGTGCGGGAGGTTGAGAGGTACCGGCTAGAGATAGGTCGGGCTCACCTCCACGCATAGCTTGGGCTCTGGAACCCAGCTCCTTGAGAGGGGCTGGACCCTCCACTACTCTGGAGTTGCCCAGGGTGAGCGGCGGCGAGCTGGTGTGGGCTTGCTTATAGCTCCCCAGCTCAGCCGCCACGTGTTGGAGTTCACCCCGGTGAACGAGAGGGTCGCTTCCCTGCGCCTTCGGGTTGGGGATAGGTCTCTTGCTGTTGTTTGTGCCTACTGGGCCGAACAGCAGTACAGAGTACCTGGCCTTCTTGGAGTCCCTGGGAGGGGTACTTGATAGTGCTCCGGCTGGGGACTCCAATTGTTCTACTGGGGGACTTCAACGCTCATGTGGGTAGCGACAGTGATACCTGGAGGGGCGTGATCGGGAGGAACGGCCTCCCCGATCTGAACCCGAGCGGTGTTCTGTTATTGGACTTCTGTGCTAGTCACAGGTTTGTCCATAACGAACACCATGTTCAAGCATAAGGGTGTCCATCAGTGCACGTGGCACCAGGACACCCTAGGCCGGAGGTCGATGATCGACTTTGTTGTCGTTTCATCTGATCTCCGGCCGTCGTCTTGGACACTCGGGTAAAGAGAGGGGCTGAGCTGTCAACCGATCACCACCTGGTGGTGAGTTGGATCCGCTGGCAGAGGAGGAAGTTGGACAGACCTGGCAGACCCAAACGTATTGTGAGGGTCTGTTGGGAACGTCTGGCCGAGCCCTCTGTCAGGGAGGTCTTCAACTCCCACCTCCGGAAGAGCTTCTCACAGATTCCGAGGGAGGCTGGGGACATTGAGTCCGAGTGGACCATGTTCTCTGCCTCCATTGTCGAACGCGGCAGTTCGAAGTTGTGGACGCAAAAGGTCTCTGGTGCCTGTCGTGGTGGCAATCCCCGAACCCGGTGGTGGACACCGGAAGTAAGGGATGCAGTCAGGCTGAAGAAGGAGTCCTATCGGACCATGTTGGCCTGTGGGACTCCTGGCGCAGTTGACAGGTACCGGCAGGCCAAGCAAGCCGCAGCCCAGGGCGGTCCTGGAGGCAAAAACTCGGGTCTGGGAGGAGTTCGGTGAGGCCATGGAGGAGGAGGACTATCGGTCGGACCTCGAAGAGATTCTGGCAAACCGTCAGGCGCCTCAGAAGGGGGAAGCAGTACTCTGCCAACACTGTTATTTACAGTGCGGGTGAGGAGCTGTTGACCTCAACTGAGGACATTGTCGGACGGTGGAAAAATACCGAGGATCTCCTCAATCCCACCGACTTGCCTTCCAGTGAAGCAGGGGCTGGGGACTCTGAGGTGGACTCGTCCATCACCCGAAGCCGAAGTCACTGAGGTAGTTCGTAAGCTCCTTGGTGGCAAGGCGCCGGGGGTGGATGAGATCCGCCCTGAGTACCTCAAGTCTCTGGATGTTGTGGGGCTGTCTTGGCTGACACGCCTCTGCAACATTGCATGGAGGTTGGGGACAGTACCTCTGGAGTGGCAAACTGGGGTGGTGGTCCCTCTTTTTAAAAGGGGGACCGGAGAGTGTGTTCCAACTACAGGGGGATCACACTTCTCAGCCTCCCAGGGAAGGTCTACGCCAGGGGTACTGGAGAGGAGAATTCGGCCTATAGTCGACCCTTGGATTCAGGAGGAACAATGCGGTTTTCCGTCCTGGTCGTGGAACAGTGGACCAGCTCTATACCCTCCACAGGGTGCTGGAGGGTTTATGGGAGTTTGCCCAACCAGTCCACATGTGCTTTGTGGATCTGGAGAAGGCATTCGACCGTGTCCCTCGTGGTATTCTGTGGGAGGTGCTCCGCGAGTATGGGGTCCGGGGGCCTTTGCTAAGGGCTGTTCGGTCTCTGTACGACCGGAGCAGGAGCTTGGTTCGCATTGCCGGCAGTAAGTCAGACCTGTTTCCCAGTGCATGTTGGACTCCGGCAGGGCTGCCCTTTGTCACCGGTCCTGTTCATAATCTTTATGGACAGGATTTCTAAAGGCGTAGCCAGGGGCCGGAGGAGTCCGGTTTGGGAACCACAGGATTTCATCTCTGCTTTTTGCAGATGATGTTGTCCTGTTGGCTTCATCAAGCCAGGACCTTCAGCATGTGCTGGAGCGGTTTGCAGCCGAGTGTGAAGCGGCTGGGATGAGAATCAGCACCTCCAAATCCGAGGCCATGGTTCTCGACCGGAAAAGGGTGGCGTGCCCTCTCCGGGTGGGTGGAGAGGTCCTGCCTCAAGTGGAGGAGTTCAAGTATCTCGGGGGTCTTGTTCACGAGTGAGGGAAAGATGGAGCGTGAGATTGACAGGCGGATTGGTGCAGCGTCCGCCAGTTATGCGCGTCGGTGTACCGGACCGTCGTGGTGAAGAAGGAGCTGAGTCGAAAGCGAAGCTCTCGATTTACCGGTCAATCTACGTTCCCACCCTCTCACCTATAATGGTCATGAACTTTGGGTAATGACCGAAAGGACAAGATCGCGGATACAAGCGGCCGAAATGAGTTTCCTCCTGCAGGGTGGCTGGGCGCTCCCTTAGAGATAGGGTGAGAAGCTCAGTCACTCGGGAGGAGCTCGGAGTAGAGCCGCTGCTCCTTCGCATCGAGAGGAGTCAGCTGAGGTGGCTTGGGCATCTATTTCGGATGCCCCCTGGACGCCTCCCTAGGGAGGTGTTCCAGGCGTGTCCCACCGGGAGAAGGCCCCGTGGAAGACCCAGGACACGCTGGAGAGACTATGTCTCTCGGCTGGCCTGGGAACGCTTGGGATCCCCCCTGGAAGAGCTGGAGGAAGTGTCTGGGGTGAGGGAAGTCTGGGCATCTCTGCTCAGACTGCTGCCTCCGCGACCCGGTCCCGGATCCAAGCGGATGAAAATGGATGGATGGATGGATTATTTTAGGATTTTGTGTGAACTGCTTGATATGTGTGAGTCTTATATTCAAAGTGTGAGACTTGCAGCTCTGCTTATATTTTATGGAAATTCATGATGACTCATTTAGTGTAATACCTTTCTTTGTATCCAGTTAACAACAGCAGCTACTTAAACGGATAACTTTCACATGCGCCAAACTTCCAAATGCTGGATGCTGAGGCGAAGAGGAAGATTAAGCACTGTATATGCTGCTGCATTTAACCCTATCTGACCCTCCAGCCTCACCGCAGCATCAATTAAAGCGATTGCTTTTCTCAATTGTTCCCCCTGTTGTTTATGCCATTAACATTTTAGTCAGATTGCAGTCACCATAAGTCATCCCTGAGGTTGTAAAGTCCTCACACAGGCATTAAAATCACAGACAGGAAAACACAGAGCTGCATGAAGGTCTAAATACAGCCAGGCCCCCTGCATTACTTTTGTTTGGTCTCTACTTTGACAGTGTGGCCTGCAGTACAGGACTGTGGCTGGACTGTAGACTCCCAGTGGGCAACAGACATCACCTGTAGGATATGTTTTTTCTCATCTGTTTGATTTCTAGCTCTTTGTCACACTGAGATAACATGCCTTCAGACTTTGTAAATTCCTGTCTCTGTTTCTCCTTCTCCTTCCCCTCTTTTTTCTTTCTTTCTTGCTGTCTGTCTGCCTCTCGCTCTCTCTCCATCTCAATACGGTCACCTGCTCTGCTCTTTCCACTACCTTCTACGTTTGGAGGTCAGTCCATTTTCCTCATCTGATTTTTTCTTTCCTCTGTTCATCTCATAGGTCACGAGCATCCAAATGGATTTGCCTGTGGCTGAGCAACAACAGTGTGAAATGAAACACACTCTTTCACAGACACCTGGGATAATTAAATTGGATTATATGCTTGCAAAAGTGACATCCCTCCTCTTCTACATATGCTGAACATCAACATCAGAGTTCCTCAAACTAACATGTCGCCTCCAAAATCCAGAGACCTGACCTGACCTGAATTAAATGTTAATCGAAATACAGCTACTTCAACCTGACACCATGTCAGTGTTTTCACCAGCTAAGAGGTATTTACAAGGTTAATACCACTATCCTGTCTGTTGTGGTACATTGCCTCAGAAACTCACAGTGCAAACACTGCAGGAAGTCACTACCAAGAATTAGTCCCTCACATAACACCCGGTAAACATCACACTTCAGTTGCAGTGTAGATTGAACAAACAAGATAACATGTTAATCAGTGAGCTTTAGTCTCGCTGGTAGACAGGTTTAGTTTCCTTTGGACAACATCTACAGTGAGCAGAGCAGCAGCCAGAGGGGTGGAGGTGTGAAACCAGCATACAGACTTACCCATGTGTGTACACTTTGGGTCAGGTCCAGTGTGCTACAGGTCTCACTCAGGGCCAGGCTGACATTGTTCTCCATTTCTATACAGCATGTTCGGTTAAATAATTATCTATTGTTGAAATCTCTGCCTCTGTCCAGACTGACTGTAAAATGTGATTAGACCTGAGCATGCAACAATGCATTCAGTTCATTTTAGCCTATGAGACTATAATTTTCTTTTCCTGAGAATTAACAGGATCTGGGTTGCTCCCTGTTCTAATGTGATAATGTGGTGAAGTGAATTGGGGATTTATTTTAGCACTTAAGGCTGTTTTCTATGTTTGCTGGAAACTAAAGTGATGTGGTCATTTTGTTCTTAATGGTTGTCAGTGTAATTTTAATTAAAATAAAGCAGATTGGTTTTGTGGTCAGCATGTTGAGGCTGTTAGCATATTACACCCTCTCAGTATTTGAGGATTTTTCCAGCATACGTACAGTACTTGTTTGCATCCATTTATGTGCTTACTATGAAAACTGTTACAGATTTCTTCAAGTTACATGAGATATGTTGTTTACTTCTCATTTTAATTACGTGACAGACTCAGACATAACTGAAATGTTCATCTGTCACACACTAAAATGTAAATGTAACACAAGTATGGAGGAGTCATTCTGGCAAACTGACTCAGTGCTGTTAGTTACACATAATTATCCACTTCACATTAGCTTATATTAACCACCAGAACTAGTGGTCGTAAAAGTGTGTTCAGTTGATTAAGGGTGTTTCTGTGTAAGAAGAGGGAGGTGTGTTCTGCTTTGTCTTGCTCTAAAAGTGACTTCAAACTGTCACTGGCTGATTGTTGATTGTGGTAAACTAAGGTTACTGTAGCTTTATAAATTGTTTGCAGCAACAATGCCCTTTAAAAAGAGTCAAAAAGAAAGATGGAAGAAGAGCAGTCAACCTACTGCTAAATTATTCTGTCTGAAAGAGCCACCAATCACTTTTCACACACTTTATGTCCAGTAAGTACTTTTGTCTGTGTATCTGGATTTCAAGTTTGCAGTAAGTGAGTTTCTATATATATATTTAAAGGTACTCTAATGCTTGAAATTGATCGTTCAACCAAACCCTAGATTTTTAGTATATGATACTCCCTTCCTGAAGGCTTGAAAGATGCTTGTATGAAGTTTTCTGTTTGCTCCTTCATAGAGATCAGTGCTTGTGTTCACCTGGGACACATAGCAGTTATAATATATTCCTATAAGGACAAGTTTTCAAAGCAGAAAAAACGATATAGGAAGGTCCATGGAAACTACTCCAACAAGAAAAACATACTTTTTCTCGGACCAGCTGTACACTATTCTCACAAAATATGGACTAACAAGCTATTCCCTTGCATTGCACTTGATATAGTCTGATTATCAGACTCAGATGCCATCTGACATTTTGCCTGTTCAGTTTTGTCCTAACCAATAGACCCTTTTCTCTGCAGACATTTTAACTTGCCCTTACTGCATGCGAAGTAAGGGCCCTTGAACTAGTTTATCTAACTGTCTTCAGATAACAATAATGAAAAGGTCTACTGTGCAAGTCAGTGGCTAATGTCTCCATCCTGCCAACATCATCTTCAGTCCACACAGAAGCTGCAGTAGTGTTACTGGGAGCAGATTCATGGGTCTGGAAACAGGCTATATTTGGGCACAGTTGTTTGGAAAACGCTAACACACACATACTTTAACACTTGAGTGCATAGATATGGACACAGCCAGTAAGCTGATACTGTTTGTCTATTACAGTGTGTAATTATTATTGTAAAGATTTTGGCTTAAGAGGAATTAAAATCGTAGAATAATTCTGATGTATTAAGACTGGGGCTTATTTTGTCGTGATAAAAACCTTTGAAACATTTGGGCCTCACTAATGTGTTCTATCCCCTCAACAATATATCATGACGCATTGTCTCCCTCTTTGTCATATTAGTTCTGAAGTGAGTGTTGATGGAGGCGGATGTCTGTGTGATTCAGTCAGCATTATCTCTGATAACAGCTGATTTGTCACAACACTCTGGCAGCGGTCTCCTCACCACGTCACATGATTCCCACTGCTCTTTGCAAACCATGAAGATGCAAACTGCAATCTGTCTCTGCGGCTCACATCACCATCAACAAACCTGTATTTTTGCAACTCAAAATTAGGTCGCAGTTCATTTGTGGTAGCCGTGTACTGCTGGGAACACAGTGACACTAAGTCAGCTGTGTGTGAAAGTAGTAATTTGCCCTTAACATGGCTCCCATATGCCAGATTTAATGTGTGTTTTCTCTTGTATGAAGGGCTTTTTAAAATGTACAACACTGAAGAGCCTTTATTCGGTTGTTTGTCTTCAGATTGTTCTGATGGCAAAAGCTTTTGTCTGTGAGAAACAAAAAAGTATCCTACCCAAAGGGGCTTTGAATCAACTTTTATTTTTGTTCGAAACAAACCTCACACTCCTTCAATCCTTCATCACAAACTACAACAAATAAAATGACAATACTAAACACTAAGTTTAATAAATACAGAAATTAGATGAGGTAATGAAATATTCAAAAATATTCCCTAACATTAGAGAGAAAATTCAAATTTTTTGTAAAACATGACAATGGTTTAGCTTGATCACTGTCAGAAGAAATGTCGGAAGCAAAGAAAGGGCAGCTATCTATATTTCTATCATAGCCTGCACATTGTAGGATAGGATACATCATTATCCTACATCCCAGCATAGACATTATATGAAATGACTTTACATTCATTCTGACTTAATGACAATAGTAACAATAATGCATTAAGAGCAAGAGGTTGCTATCCCTTAAAAACAAACAACTAAAATCATATTCAGTGCTATAGTACAAGTGTTTGTTTTTTAAATTCATTTACTTTATTAATAACACAACATAAGTAAGTGCTAGCAAGTATTGTTAAGATGTAGTCTGACAGGGTGTGTTTTTAACCTACGAGAGACAGTGGGCAATGACTCCTGGCCTGACCAACCCAGGAACTCATTCCACTCTGTAGCTGGGACTGAGACGGGTTCGTCTGGGTGATGGCAGTATGGCAGCATAAGAGTTTGGACACAGACTCTCTCTTCTCCCTCTCTCTCTCTCCTTAGTTTTCTCCTCCTCCTCTCTTTTCCCTCCCAGGACTTCTCTCTCTCTGCCTGTTGGTGCCTCTTGCAGGCGTTTGATCTGCGTTAACGTCCTAGTAGTGCAAAGAATTTTGGATGTTGCTACCTTTCTTTTTAAAGAAAGGAGTAAAGTCATTTGGGAGGAGAGATGAGGGAGGAGAAGGACATCCTGTAATGTTTGTGGTAACAAGATTAAACACAGCTTTAGACAGGAAAATACACCATGTGGGCACATAGGGCAACATGATGTAAAGTACAGTCCATATAGAGTGAACACGTACAGTTAGCACTCTCAGTTCTTATCTCATACCTGTTTGCTCCCTGTTGTTTGTCAGGACGTCTTACACAGTAGGCCACACCTCCAGGTGAGAACATCATTAAGATACACAATAAAATAGTTCAAGTTCAAGGAGGACTTAGGCTGAGGCTAAAGGGGGTCACCATAATCATTAGGGATCACCCTGTCACCCCCCCAAAATAGTGACTATATACGCATTGACAGACTGACCAGCTAACACACTCATCCTTGTCATCTCCAGTTAGCAAGGCAAAAAAAAAAATCCAGGTCCAAATTTATATACACCATTTTATTACACACATTTTATCTGCATAAAGGAGGGTAGGAGGGTCCTCCAGATATTTCTTGTTGATGTTATGTGCTGCAAGGTCTGTTGGAAGCTGTCGAGTTTAAGAGGAAGAATTGGCACTTTTCTGCTCTCCAAACCCCAGCCTCTCTGTGTTTCTGTCTATCTGTCTCTCTGTCAGTATGCCTCCGGGGAAATCGAGGCCCTTTGCTGACACACCTCTCTCGCTCTCACATACACATCCACTTTCTCTCTCTTTCTGTATATCACTCTTGTTCTTTCCACCCCTCCATCTATCTTCCTGCCTTTCTTCCCTCCATCTCAGGGGTATTTGAGGCCAGGGCAGCCGCTGTCGCATCAGGAGTCATCCATTGTGACAGAATGACGAGCATCGCACAGGCTTAGGCCTGCTGGACCAGGCCCACTGACTTCCAGACTTAACACACATATACACACACAAATACAGGAATAGAAAGAAACAAACATGTTGATTAGGCCTGTCACCTGTCTGTCCTAAAGCCCAGTCTCACGATAAATAATAAATGCAAAGTGTTTAGGTTTCATTTTCTTTCTCTGCGTCCTTTTGCAGTCTTAAAAGAATAATTGTCTTTTTGTTTTCCATGAAATATCTATTGTCCCAATGCTCTAAAGACAGGGGAAATGATCGTTGACTATAAGAAGAACGCAGCCAACCCACCCCCATCATCCTGTTTGACTCCCCAGTTCACACTATGGAGTCCTTCCACTCCCAGGAGATCATCATATCTCAGGACCTCACAGGGAGCTGAACATAAGCTCCCTCACCAAAGCCCAGCAGAGGATGTACTTCCTGCAGCGGCTGAGGATCAGCCTGCCAAAGACAATGATGGTTTACCTTTACATCTCCATCACTGAGTCCATCCTCACCTCCTCCATCACCACCTGGGACGCTGCTGCCACTGACAAGGACAGACTGCAGCGTACAGGTGTCTGTGACTACACTTCAGAGCTGATCCTTTCCAAAGTTGGAACCTCCTCCTCGGCTCAAAGCTTCTGGTGGTCTCATGATCTGGTAACTGGGTGCTATGTTTTTCAAACACCTTCCGCCCTGCTTGCTGTTACTACCTGGAGGCTACATACTACTGTCCAAAGGTCGATGTTCAGAAATGTTCTGAACACAGCAAACAGAGAGAGTCCAGGCAAAGGACAGGGTCTCATCAGATACAGACACCACAACACACTTTTAAAAGGTCATAAGTGATGATGGAGAGGCTTATTTTAGTCTTTGCATTGTCTTTTTTAAGAAAATATTAATAAATATTGATACTTTTAAAAAAATTGTTGCCAAGCAGAATTTTACAGCAGAGCCTGTTGGAAATTTGAAATATCTTCAGTCCTTCTACCTCACTGCCTATCTGAAAACAATAACTATGTTTTTGAAATGCAACACAATGGAGCCATCTCCTTAAAGGACTCTTAGAGGTCTGATTCAATTAAAAAATGCCTCAGAGCTTTCCTTTAAACATTCAGCTCTCAGCATTTCCTCTGTTAGTTCTCAGAGTCTATTGAACTTAAGTATTGAATAAGAGGAATGTGGACCTGTTGTTGATGCTTGGTGAGTCCGGAAACCATTAAAGTCATCATCTGGGGAAAATGGTTCAGCCAGATAATTTGGTACATGCTGCATAATCACTGTTCTAAAGAACAAGAAGAATATATTTGTGCTGTATGTCTGAATGGAAAAGCCTATTAACATATCTTTGACACTGACCTCTGGATAAACGAAGGAGAGTTTTCTTTATGTACACAAGCACAAGCTTCTAAAAATTCTGGAGAGAAAATGAAGTCCTGTTTACGTCTCTGCTCTTGAGGGAAAAGGTTGCGGTGACCAACAAAAGAAAAAAAAATCCCCACAGCTGTACAAAGAAATGACTCAGAACAGTAAATTGAAAGTGGAATGGCTCTCTGAGGACCCCAGTTTTTGAATTTCCCTCTTGAGCTTTAGTTAGTTTACTTCCTGTGCTCAGATTTCCCAGCAGTCATCATACGCACGCCAGAATGTAATTTGGCCTCACTGAGTGATTCCACAGCAGCTCAATTAGAGAGGACAGGAGGATCGTTTCTGTTACAGCCCATCTCTGTGTGTTAGGATGATAAAATGCCATATGTAAAAACCTGCATGTAAGACAGGAGTGTGACGGTGTGTGTTTCACAGGCTGCAGCGGTGTGTGTTATGTCAGAGTAAGGAGAGGTAAGATTGTTGCATTCTCACCTTGTTTAGACAGGACCAACAAAGATTACAAGCTTTGTCTTTCCCTTCAGTCTCCTCCATCTCTGTGTTTGGTGTCTTTTACTCTCCACATCTGCTGTATCACTCATCTCGTTTTTCAGAAATAGGCAATTCTGTGTTTCAAAATCACAGCATTAGTTACATTGCCATTATTGAAAGATAAGACTCAAACAATTAAGCTAGCAACATTGTGTATTTTTCTTACTTTTCTTTTTCTTACTTTCCTGCCCTGTCTGTAAAAGCCCATTGGTTTCTACTGAAGAACATGTGTATTGTTTCATTTAAAAAAGGGCTCAGTCATTGTGCCAACAGACACTCTTGTTCTTAACTACCATAACTTAAACAGGAGGAAATAGTACGTTTATTGAGGGTTATTGTCAGTGGTGTATTAATCCACATTTGGCACCCTGGTGAGTATTTCTGGCAGCAGGACGATGTATGTGGGATTGAGTTAAAATAAACTGTGTGTGTGATCGTGGTATGAAGGAACATGTCACTCAGTGCAACAGTATGGCTCATTGATGTGTTTTTAACAGTTGTTGAGGTTTTTGGAGTCTCTGTTCATTGCCAAGCAACATCACAGTGAT